>CM065596.1:156796251-157401380 GCA_033119425.1 Bufotes viridis
AAGCGCCGGACAGCGCCCGAGGCGCCGGACCGCGCCCAAGGCGCCGGACGGAGACCAAGCGCCGGACGGAGGCCAAAGAAAGCGCCGGACGGAGAAGCCAAGCGCGCGGACGGAGGCCCAGAAGAGCGCCGGACGGAGGCAAAGAGCGCCGGACGGAGGCAAAAGCGCCCGGACCGGAGGCCAAAGCGCCGGACGGAGGCCAGAAAGCGCCGGACGGAGAGCCAAAGCGCGCCGGACGGAAGCCGCAAGAGCGCCGGACGGAGAGCCAAAGAGCGCCCGGACGGAGACCAAAGCGCCTGGACGGAGAGCCAAAAGCGCCTGGGCCGGAGAAGGCCAAGAGAGCGCCTGGACCCGGAGAGAAGGCGCCAGACGAGCAAAAAGCGCGGACAGCGCACAAGCGCCAGACAGCGCTAAAGCGCCCGGACCGCGCCACGAGCGTCCGGACCGACGCCCAAGGGCGCCCGGACGGAGTGCCAAAGCGCCCGGACTGGAGAGGCCAAGAAGAGCGCCCGGACCCGAGGCCAAGAGCGCCCGACCGGAGGCCAAGAAGCGCCCGGACCGGAGGCCAAGAGAGCGCCCGGACCGGAGGCCAAGAGAGCGCCTGGACCGGAGACCAAGAGAGCGCCTGGACCGAGAGACCAGAGAGCGCCTGGACCGGAGGCCAAAGGCGCCTGGACCGGAGAGGCCAAAGAGGCGCCTGGACCCGGAGGCCAAGAGCGCCTGGACCGGAGGCCAAGAGAGCACCTGGACCGGAGGCCAAGAGAGCACCTGGACCGGAGGCCAAGAGAGCACCTGGACCGGGCCAAGAGCACCTGGACCCCGGCCAAAAGAGCACCTGGCCCCGGCCAAAGAGCACCTGGACCGGCGTCCAAGAGCACCTGGACCGGCGTCCAAGAGAGCACCTGGACCGGGGCCCAAGAGAACAGCTGGACCGGAGGCCAAGAGAGCACCTGGACCGGCGCCCAAGAGAGCACCTGGACCAGAGGCCAAGAGCGCACCTGGACTGGCGCCTAAGAGAGCACCTGGACCGGAGGCCAAGAGAGCACCTGGACCGGAGGCCAAGAGAGCACCTGGACCCGAGGCCAAGAGAGCACCTGGACCCGAGGCCAAGAGAGCACCTGGACCGGCGCCCAAGAGAGCACCTGGACCGGCGCCCAAGAGAGCACCTGGACTGGAGGCCTAAGAGCGCACCTGGACTGGCGCCTAAGAGAGCACCTGGACCGGAGGCCAAGAGAGCACCTGGACCGGCGCCCAGAGAGCACCTGGACCAGAGGCCAGAGCGCACCTGGACTGGCGCCTAGAGAGCACCTGGACCGGAGGCCAAGAGAGCACCTGGACCGGAGGCCAAGAGAACACCTGGACCGGAGGCCAAGAGAGCACCTGGACCGGCGCCCAAGAGAGCACCTGGACCGGAGGCCAAGAGCGCACCTGGACCGGAGGCCAAGAGCGCACCTGGACTGGCGCCTAAGAGAGCACCTGGACCGGAGGCCAAGAGAGCACCTGGACCGGAGGCCAAGAGAGCGCCTGGACCGGCACCCAAGAGAGCACCTGGACCGGCGTCCAAGAGAGCACCTGGACCGGGGCCCAAGAGAGCACCTGGACCGGAGGCCAAGAGAGCACCTGGACCGGAGGCCAAGAGAGCACCTGGACCGGAGTGTGGGAGGCCACATACATAGAGTAAATACAGAGGGTGGGGGGGGGCACATATATACAGTATCCAGAGGGTGGGGGCCACATACATACAGTATCCAGAGGGGGGGGGCACATACAGTATAAAGAGGGTGGGGGCACATACAGTATACAGAGGGTGGGGGCACATACATTATATAGAGGATGGGGGCACATACATACAGTATATACAGAGGATGGGGCACATACATACAGTATATACAGAGGGTGGGGGCACATACAGTATATAGAGGGGAGGGCACATACAGTATATAGAGGGGAGGGCACATACAGTATATAGAGGGTGGGGGGCCACATACATACAGTATATACAGAGGTAGGTGCCACATACAGTATAAAGAGGGTGGGGGGCCATATACAGTCATACAGTATATACAGAGGATGGGGGGCCACGTACATACAGTATACAGAGGGTGGGGGCCACATACATACAGTATATACAGAGGGTGAGGGCCATATACATAAAGTATACAGAGGGTGGGGGCCATATACATACAGTATACAGAGGATGGGGGGGGCACATACATACAGTAAATATAGAGGGTGGGGGCACATACATACAGTATACAGAGGGTGGGGGCCATATACATACAGTATACAGAGGGTGGGGGGCAAATACAGTATACAGAGGGTGGGGGGGCCACATACATACAGTATACAGAGGGTGGGGGGCCACATACATACAGTATATACAGAGGGTGGGGGGCACATACAGTATACAGAGGGTGGGGGCACATACAGTATACAGAGGGTGGGGGGCACATACATACAGTATACAGAGGGTGGGGGCACATACATACAGTATACAGAGGGTGGGGTGCCACATACATACAGTATATACAGAGGGTGAGGGCACATACAGTATAGAGAGGGTGGGGGCCACATACAGTATACAGAGGGTGGGGGCACATACAGTGGGGGCCACATACATACAGAATACAGAGGGTGGGGGCACATACATACAGTATACAGAGGGTGGGGGCACATACATACAGTATACAGAGGGTGGGGGGCCACATAGATACAGTATATACAGAGGGTGGGGGGGGCACATACAGTATACAGAGGGTGGGGGGCACATACAGTATACAGAGGGTGGGGGGGCCACATACATACAGTATATACAGAGGGTGGGGGGGGCACATACAGTATACAGAGGGTGGGGGGCACATACAGTATAGAGAGAGGGTGGGGGCACATACAGTATACAGAGGGTGGGGGCACATACAGTATACAGAGGGTGGGGGGGCCACATACATACAGAATACAGAGGGTGGGGGGGGCACATACAGTATACAGAGGGTAGGGGGGCCACATACACATACAGTATACAGAGGGTGGGGGGCCACATAGATACAGTATATACAGAGGGTGGGGGGGGCACATACAGTATACAGAGGGTGGGGGGCACATACAGTATACAGAGGGTGGGGGGGCCACATACATACAGTATATACAGAGGGTGGGGGGGGCACATACAGTATACAGAGGGTGGGGGGCTCTGATTCTGCTCACCAGGCGGGGGGGCCGTCACCTCGTCCTCGCGGGCTCCATGTCGTCGGGCCGGCTCGCGCCTCTCCCCGGGGCCCGGCTCCGCATCTCTCCGTTAGATACTTTGTTTCTCTATGCCTTGCCGGCGAGAAGGGGAGGGGCGGGGCCCCCGCGGGTCCGCGCTGCAGAATCGGGTGTACACCCGGCTGATCGATTACCCGAGACCCCCCCAAATCTTCAGCAGCAGCTACGGAAGCCGGAGCGACCAGAGCGGCGGAGAAGAGGCAGCTCCCCTCCCCCTCCCGCTGCTCTTTGTCTGACTCCCCCTCCTCTGTGAGTAGAAGGGGGGCCCTCACAGCCGGGACCCTGGGGGCCACCTGCTCCCTGCTGCAGCCGCCACCCCCTGAACCGGGAGAAGGGAGAATTGCAGCATCACATCCCCTCCCCTCTATATCATCACCCCCTCCCCTATATATCATCATCCCCTCCCCTATATATCATCACCCCCTCCCCTCTATATCATCACCCCCTCCCCTCTATATCATCACCCCCTCCCCTATATATCATCATCCCCTCCCCTCTATATCATCACCCCCTCCCCTATATATCATCATCATCCCTATATATCATCACCCCTCCCTATATATCATCACCTCTCCCTATATCATCACCCTCCTATATATCATCACCCCCTCTATATATCATCACCCTCCCTATATATCATCACCCTCCCTCTATATATCATCACCCCTCCCTATATATCATCACCCTCCCTATATCATCATCCCTCCCTATATATCATCACCCTCCCTATATATCATCACCCTCTCTATATATCATCACCCCTCCCTATATATCATCACCCCCTCTATATATCATCACCCTCCCTCTATATATCATCACCCTCTCCTATATATCATCACCCTCCTATATATCATCACCCTCCCTATATATCATCACCCCTCCCTATATATCATCACCCTCCTATATATCATCATCCCCTCCTATATATCATCACCCCTCCCTATATATCATCACCCCTCCCTATATATCATCACCCTCCTATATATCATCACCCCCTCCCTATATATCATCACCCCTCCCTATATATCATCACCCTCCCTATATATCATCACCCCTCCCCTATATATCATCACCTCCCTCTATATCATCATCCCTCCCTATATATCATCACCCTCCCTATATATCATCACCCTCCCCTATATATCATCACCCTCCCTATATATCATCACCCCCTCCTCTATATCATCACTCTCTCCTCTATATCATCACCCCCTCCCTATATATCATCACCCTCTCCCTATATATCATCACCCCTCCCTATATATCATCACCCCTCCCTATATATCATCATCCCTCATATATCATCATCCCTCCTCTATATATCATCACCCCTCCCTATATATCATCACCCTCCCTATATATCATCACCCCCTCCTCTATATCATCATCCCCTCCCTTATATATCATCACCCCTCTCCTATATATCATCACCCCCTCCCTATATATCATCACCCTCCCTATATATCATCACCCCTCCCTATATATCATCACCCCTCCCTATATATCATCACCCCTCCCTATATATCATCACCCCTCCTATATATCATCATCCTCCTATATATCATCACCCCTCCTATATATCATCATCCATCCCTATATATCATCACCCTCTCCTATATATCATCATCCCTATATATCATCACCCCTCTCCCTATATATCATCACCCCTCCCTTATATATCAGCATCCCTATATATCATCACCCCTCCCTATATATCATCATCCTCCTATATATCATCACCCCTCCCTATATATCATCACCCCTCCCTATATATCATCACCCCCTCCCTATATATCATCACCCCCTCTCCTATATATCATCACCCTCCTCATATATCATCACCTCTCCTATATATCATCACCCCCTCCCATATATCATCACCCTCCCTATATATCATCATCCCTATATATCATCACCCCTCCCTATATATCATCATCCCTATATATCATCACCCCCTCCCTATATATCATCACCCCTCCCTATATCATCATCATCACCCTCCCTATATATCATCACCCTCCCTATATATCATCACCCCTCCCTATATATCATCACCCTCTCCTATATATCATCACCCCTCCCTATATATCATCACCCCTCCCTATATATCATCACCCCTCTCCTATATATCATCACCCCTCCCTATATATCATCACCCCTCCCTATATATCATCACCCCCTCCCTATATATCATCACCCCCTCCTATATATCATCACCCCTCCCTATATCATCATCATCACCCTCCCCTATATATCATCACCCTCCCTATATATCATCACCCTCTATATATCATCACCCCTCCCTATATATCATCACCTCCCTCCCTATATATCATCACCCCTCCCTATATATCATCACCCCTCCCTTATATATCATCACCCCCTCTATATCATCACCCCCTCCCCTATATATCATCATCCCTATATATCATCATCCCCTCCCCTATATATCATCACCCCCTCCCCTATATATCATCACCCCCTCTCCTATATATCATCACCCCCTCCCTATATATCATCATCCTCCCCTATATATCATCACCCTCTCCTATATATCATCACCCGCTCCCCTATATATCATCACCCCCTCCCCTATATATCATCACCCGCTCGCCTATATCTCATGACCCCCATATATGATCACACACCCCTCCCCTATTCACACGGGTATATTTCATCTATGTCACTTAATGTTTGTGTGCGCCATTACCAGTGACCTCCGCACGCACAGAGCCATCAGGGAGGGTGACGACCAACACCACAATGCAGTTACACTGACGAGCAGAACAGGAACAATGCAGTTACACTGACGAGCAGAACAGGAACAATGCAGTTACACTGACGAGCAGAACAGGAACAATGCAGTTACACTGACGAGCAGAACAGGAACAATGCAGTTACACTGACGAGCAGAACAGGAACCATGTAGTTACACTGCTGAGCAGAACAGGAGCCATGCAGTTACACTGACGAGCAAAACAGTAACAATGCAGTTGCACTGATGAGCAAAAGAGTAACAATGCAGTTACACTGAAGAGCAGAACAGTAACAATTTAGTTACACTGACGAGCAGAACAGGAACAAAGCAGTTACACTGAAGAGCAGAACAGTAACAATGCAGTTACACTGACGAGCGAAAGAGTAACAATGCAGTTACACTGACGAGCAAAAGAGTAACAATGCAGTTACACTGACGAGCAAAAGAGTAACAATGCAGTTACACTGACAAGCAGAACAGGAACAATGCAGTTACACTGACGAGCAAAACAGTAACAATGCAGTTACACTGACGAGCAAAACAGGAACAATGCAGTTACACTGACGAGCAAAACACTAACAATGCAGTTACACTGACGAGCAAAACAGTAAGAATGCAGTTACACTGACGAGCAAAACAGTAAGAATGCACTTACACTGAAGAGCAAAACAGTAACAATACAGTTACACTGACGAGCAGAACAGGAACAATGCAGTTACACTGACGAGCAAAACAGGAACAATGCAGTTACACTGATGAGTAGAACAGGAACAATGCAGTTACACTGACGAGCAAAACACTAACAATGCAGTTAAACTGACGAACAAAACAGTATCAATACTGTTACACTGACGAGCAAAACAGTTAGAATGCAATCACACTGAAGAGCAAAACAGTAACAATGCACTTACATTGACGAGCAAAACAGTAACAATGCAGTTACACTGACGATCAGAACAGGAACAATGCAGTTACACTGACGAGCAAAACAGGAACAATGCAGTTACACTGAAGAGCAGAACAGGAACAATGCAGTTACACTGAAGAGCAGAACAGTAAGAATGCAGTTACACTGACGAGTAAAACAGGAACAATGCAGTTACACTGACGAGCAAACCAGTAAGAATGCACTTACACTGAAGAGCAAAACAGTAACAATACAGTTACACTGACGAGCAGAACAGGAACAATGCAGTTACACTGACGAGCAAAACAGGAACAATGCAGTTACACTGATGAGTAGAACAGGAACAATGCAGTTACACTGACTAGCAAAACACTAACAATGCAGTTACACTGACGAACAAAACAGTAAGAATGCAGTTACACTGACGAGCAGAACAGGAACAATGCAGTTACACTGACGAGCAAAACAGTAACAATGCAGTTACACTGACGATCAGAACAGGAACAATGCAGTTACACTGACGAGCAGAACAGGAACAATGCAGTTACACTGACGAGCAGAACAGTAACAATGCAGTTACACTGACGAACAAAATAGTAAGAATGAAGTTACACTGACGAACAAAACAGTAACAATGCAGTTACACTGACGACCAAAACAGTAACAATGCAGTTACACTGACGAGCAGAACAGTAACAATGCAGTTATATGAGAAGAATCTGCAGAACTAATCATCTGCTAAATAGCTGCAAGTCCAGTGTATGTATGAGATTTGTGCCATTTAACACATTTCCCCCACTATATATCCCCTCCCCTATATATATGTACATCCCCTTCCCTATATAGCATCACACCCTACATATTTATAGATCATTACATTCCTCTGCCCAGTATAACCCATATCACATATCTGGCTTGTCTTGGGTGACAAGCTAAGACAGATCGGGGACAGTAAGTAAAAGTCCCCTATGAGCCCTGTATAAAAAGTATAGTACCGCTAGACAACCCTCTAACATATCAACATTACTCCCTATAGTATATCCTCCGATAGAGGAGCTCATAGAAGAAGGCTCTAGTTACTACAAGATGGAGGAGAGCCACTAGAAGGACAGAGCTCCTAGATGAAAATCAGAAGGACAGAGCTCCTACAGGATGGACAGAGAGTTCATACAAGGACAGAGCTCCTACATGATGGACAGAGAGTTCATACAAGGACAGAGCTCCTACAGGATGGACAGAGAGTTCATACAAGGACAGAGCTCCTACAGGATGGACAGAGAGTTCATACAAGAACAGAGCTCCTACAGGATGGACAGAGAGTTCATACAAGGACAGAGCTCCTACAGGATGGGCAGAGAGTTCATACGAGGACAGAGCTCCTACAGGATGGACAGAGAGTTCATACAGAAGGACAGAGCTCCTACAGGATGGACAGAGAGTTCATACAGAAGGACAGAGCTCCTACAGGATGGACAGAGAGTTCATACAGAAGGACAGAGCTCCTACAGGATGGACAGAGAGTTCATACAGAAGGACAGAGCTCCTACAGGATGGACAGAGAGTTCATACAGAAGGACAGAGCTCCTACAGGATGGACAGAGAGTTCATACAGAAGGACAGAGCTCCTACAGGATGGACAGAGAGTTCATACAGAAGGACAGAGCTCCTACAGGATGGACAGAGAGTTCATACAGAAGGACAGAGCTCCTACAGGATGGACAGAGAGTTCATACAGAAGGACAGAGCTCCTACAGGATGGACAGAGAGTTCATACAGAGGACAGAGCTCCTACAGGATGGACAGAGAGTTCATACAGAAGGACATCACTACTAGAAGATGGACCGAGCTTCTACCAGAAAGACAGAACTACTAAAAAGACAGGACTCCAAGAAGACAAATATAACTCCTACAAGGACAGAGCTCCTAGACATAGAAATAAGCAACTAGAAAATGAACAGAGCTACTAGAAGCAGGACAAAGATCCAATAATACAAAACTACTAAAAGATGGATAGATCTACTAGAAGAGGATCAGAAACATCAGGGCTCCTTGAGGATGGACAAAGACCCTAGAAGAATCACAGAGCATTTTCAAGAATGACAGCGATACTAGAAGGAAGACATGGCTACTAGAAAAAGGAGAGAAATATTAGAAGGTGGACAGAACTCCTAGAAGGACTGATCTACTTAAAAAGGAGACAGCTACTACAAAAAAGATAGATCTATAGGAAATGGTCAGAGGTCATACAAGAAGGAACAAACGAACAAAACAGTAACAATGCAGTTACACTGACGACCAAAACAGTAACAATGCAGTTACACTGACAAGCAGAACAGTAACAATGCAGTTATATGAGAAGAATCTGCAGAACTAATCATCTGCTAAATAGCTGCAAGTCCAGTGTATGTATGAGATTTGTGCCATTTAACACATTTCCCCCACTATATATCCCCTCCCCTATATATATGTACATCCCCTTCCCTATATAGCATCACACCCTACATATTTATAGATCATTACATTCCTCTGCCCAGTATAACCCATATCACATATCTGGCTTGTCTTGGGTGACAAGCTAAGACAGATCGGGGACAGTAAGTAAAAGTCCCCTATGAGCCCTGTATAAAAAGTATAGTACCGCTAGACAACCCTCTAACATATCAACATTACTCCCTATAGTATATCCTCCGATAGAGGAGCTCATAGAAGAAGGCTCTAGTTACTACAAGATGGACAGAGAGCTCACTAGAAGGACAGAGCTCCTACAGGATGGACAGAGATTCATACAGAAGGACAGAGCTCCTACAGGATGGACAGAGAGTTCATACAAGGACAGAGCTCCTACATGATGGGACAGAGCTCCTACAGGATGGACAGAGAGTTCATACAAGGACAGAGCTCCTACAGGATGGACAGAGAGTTCATACAGGAGGACAGAGCTCCTACAGGATGGACAGAGAGTTCATACAAGGACAGAGCTCGTACAGGATGGACAGAGAGTTCATACAGAAGGACAGAGCTCCTACAGGATGGACAGAGTTCATACAAGGACAGAGCTCCTACAGGATTGACAGAGAGTTCATACAGAAGGACAGAGCTCCTACAGGATGGACAGAGAGTTCATACAAGGACAGAGCTCCTACAGGATGGACAGAGAGTTCATACAGAAGGACAGACTCCTACAGGATGGACAGAGAGTTCATACAGAAGAACAGAGCTCCTACAGGATGAACAGAGAGTTCATACAAGAAGGACAGAGCTTCTACAGGATGGACAGAGAGTTCATACAAGGAGGACAGAGCTCCTACAAGATGGACAGAGAGTTCATACAGAAGGACAGAGCTCCTACAGGATGGACAGAGAGTTCATACAAGGACAGAGCTCCTACAGGATGGACAGAGAGTTCATACAAGAAGTACAGAGCTCCTACAGGATGGACAGAGAGTTCATACAAGGACAGAGCTCCTACAGGATGGACAGAGAGTTCATACAAGAAGGACAGACTCCTACAGGATGGACAGAGAGTTCATACAGAAGGACAGAGCTCCTACAGGATGGACAGAGAGTTCATACAGAAGGACAGAGCTCCTACAGGATGGACAGAGAGTTCATACAAGGACAGAGCTCCTACAGGATGGACAGAGAGTTCATACAGAAGGACAGAGCTCCTACAGGATGGACAGAGCTCCTACAGGATGGACAGAGAGTTCATACAAGGACAGAGCTCCTACAGGATGGACAGAGAGTTCATACAAGGACAGAGCTCCTACAGGATGGACAGAGAGTTCATACAAGAAGGACAGAGCTTCTACAGGATGGACAGAGAGTTCACACAAGGAGAGAGCTCCTACAGGATGGACAGAGAGTTCATACAAGAAGGACAGAGCTCCTACAGGATGGACATAGAGTTCATACAGAAGGACAGAGCTCCTACAGGATGGACAGAGAGTTCATACAAGAAGGACAGAGCTCCTACAGGATGGACATAGAGTTCATACAAGAAGGACAGAGCTCCTACAGGATGGACAGAGAGTTCATACAAGAAGGACAGAGCTCCTACAGGATGGACAGAGAGTTCATACAAGAAGGACAGAGCTCCTACAGGATGGACAGAGAGTTCATACAAGGACAGAGCTCCTACAGGATGGACAGAGAGTTCATACAGAAGGACATCACTACTAGAAGATGGACCGAGCTTCTACCAGAAAGACAGAACTACTAAAAAGACAGGACTCCAAGAAGACAAATATAACTCCTACAAGGACAGAGCTCCTAGACATAGAAATAAGCAACTAGAAAATGAACAGAGCTACTAGAAGCAGGACAAAGATCCAATAATACAAAACTACTAAAAGATGGATAGATCTACTAGAAGAGGATCAGAAACATCAGGGCTCCTTGAGGATGGACAAAGACCCTAGAAGAATCACAGAGCATTTTCAAGAATGACAGCGATACTAGAAGGAAGACATGGCTAATAGAAAAAGGAGAGAAATATTAGAAGGTGGACAGAACTCCTAGAAGGACTGATCTACTTAAAAAGGAGACAGCTACTACAAAAAAGATAGATCTATAGGAAATGGTCAGAGGTCATACAAGAAGGACAGAACTCCAGGAAGATGTTTCAAGAAGTACTGGGAAGAACATTGGAAATGCTCCTAGAAGGAAAGAGCTACTGAAAGATGCACAGAGCTCCTAGGAGGGCAGAAATACGAAAAGAAGAACAGAGGAACTAGAAGGTAGACAGAGTTAGTAGAAGAAGAATAAGCCCTAGAAGAAGGACAACGCTCCTAGAAAAAGAATGGTGTTTCTAGAAGATGGACAGCGCTATGAGAAGGAGAGAGCTTCTAGAAGAAAGACATAGGGGGTCATTTATTAAACAGAAGTTAGCCTCAGGTGTATTTCTGACACAGATTGTGTCTCCCCACTCACGCCAGGTCTAAAAGAGGGCGTGGGGGTAAGGGGACAGGCCGGCAGGTCCGTCTCACCCACCATTGTTCATGCCTGTTATAGCCATAGAAAATGGTCTAAATGTAAGACCGCTCGGAGACAGCTGCCTTACGTTTAGAATTGGCGCTGGATACTCTACGTAAACCATTGGATCCTCTGCCAGGTAGAGGTGTCCAAAATGCCTGCCGTAATAAATGTTCCCTATATTGTCCGTAGAAAGGAGCGAGCTACTAGTAAACGGACAGGGCTACTAGTAAAGGGACAGAGCTACTAGTAAAGAGACGGGGCTACTAGTAAAGAGACAGGGCTACTAGTAAAGGGACAGGGCTACTAGTAAAGGGACAGGGCTACTAAAAGAAGGGCAGGGCTACTAGTAAAGGGACAGGGCTACTAGTAAAGGGACAGGGCTACTAAGAGGTACGGGGCGCTGTATTACCGTGGATGTAAGAGGTATGAGGCGCTGTATGACCCTGGATGTAAGAGGTATGAGGCGCTGTATGACCCTGTATGTAAGAGGTATGAGGCGCTATATGACCCTGGATGTAAGAGGTATGAGGCGCTGTATTACCCTGGATGTAAGAGGTATGGGGCGCTGTATTACCCTGGTTGTAAGAGGTATGGGGCGCTGTATTACCCTGGATGTAAGAGGTATGGGGCGCTGTATTAACCTGGATGTAAGAGATAGGGGGCACTGTATTACCCTGGATGTAAGAGGTATGGGGCGCTGAATGACCCTGGATGTAAGAGGTATGGGGCGCTGTATTACCCTGGTTGTAAGAGGTATGAGGCGCTGTATGACCCTGGATGTAAGAGGTATGAGGCGCTGTATTACCCTGGATGTAAGAGGTATGGGGCGCTGTATTACCCTGAATGTAAGAGGTATGGGGCGCTGTATTACCCTCGATGTAAGAGGTATGGGGCGCTGTATTACCCTGGATGTAAGAGGTATGGGGCGCTGTATGACCCTGGATGTAAGAGGTATGGGGCGCTGTATGACCCTGGATGTAGGAGGTATGGGGCGCTGTATTACCCTGGATGTAAGAGGTATGAGGCGCTGTATTACCCTGGATGTAAGAGGTATGGGCGCTGTATTACCCTGGATGTAAGAGGTATGAGGCGCTGTATTACCCTGGATGTAAGAGGTATGAGGCGCTGTATTACCCTGGATGTAGGAGGTATGGGGCGCTGTATTACCCTGGATGTAAGAGGTATGAGGCGCTGTATGACCCTGGATGTAAGAGGTATGGGGCGCTGTATTACCCTGGATGTAAGAGGTATGGGGCGCTGTATGACCCTGGATGTAAGAGGTATGGGGCGCTGTATTACCCTGGATGTAAGAGGTATGAGGCGCTGTATTACCCTGGATGTAAGAGGTATGAGGCGCTGTATTACCCTGGATGTAAGAGGTATGAGGCGCTGTATTACCCTGGATGTAAGAGGTATGGGGCGCTGTATTACCCTGGATGTAAGAGGTATGGGCGCTGTATTACCCTGGATGTAAGAGGTATGGGGCGCTGTATTACCCTGGATGTAAGAGGTATGGGCGCTGTATTACCCTGGATGTAAGAGGTATGGGCGCTGTATTACCCTGGATGTAAGAGGTATGAGGCGCTGTATTACCCTGGATGTAAGAGGTATGAGGCGCTGTATTACCCTGGATGTAAGAGGTATGGGGCGCTGTATTACCCTGGATGTAAGAGGTATGGGCGCTGTATTACCCTGGATGTAAGAGGTATGGGCGCTGTATTACCCTGGATGTAAGAGGTATGGGGCGCTGTATTACCCTGGATGTAAGAGGTATGAGGCGCTGTATTACCCTGGATGTAAGAGGTATGGGGCGCTGTATTACCCTGGATGTAAGAGGTATGGGGCGCTGTATTACCCTGGATGTAAGAGGTATGGAGGCGCTGTATTACCCTGGATGTAAGAGGTATGGGGCGCTGTATTACCCTGGATGTAAGAGGTATGGGGCGCTGTATTACCCTGGATGTAAGAGGTATGGGGCGCTGTATGACCCTGGATGTAAGAGGTATGGGGCGCTGTATTACCTTGATGTAAGAGGTATGAGGCGCTGTATGACCCTGGATGTAAGAGGTATGGGGCGCTGTATTACCCTGGATGTAAGAGGTATGGGGCGCTGTATGACCCTGGATGTAAGAGGTATGGGGCGCTGTATTACCCTGAATGTAAGAGGTAGGGGGCGCTGTATTACCCTGGATGTAAGAGGTATGGGGCGCTGTATTACCCTGGATGTAAGAGGTATGGGGCGCTGTATTACCCTGAATGTAAGAGGTAGGGGGCGCTGTATTACCCTGGATGTAAGAGGTATGAGGCGCTGTATTACCCTAGATGTAAGAGGTATGTGGCGCTGTATTACCCTGTATGTAAGAGGTATGGGGCGCTGTATTACCTTGATGTATGAGGTATGAGGCGCTGTATGACCCTGGATGTAAGAGGTATGAGGCGCTGTATGACCCTGGATGTAAGAGGTAGGAGGCGCTGTATGACCCTGGATGTAAGAGGTATGGGGCGCTGTTTAACCTGGGTGTAAGAGGTATGGGGCGCTGTAAGACCCTGGATGTAAGAGGTATGAGGCGCTGTATTACCCTTGATGTAGGAGGTATGGGGCGCTGTATTACCCTGGATGTAAGAGGTATGGGCGCTGTATTACCCTGGATGTAAGAGGTATGGGGCGCTGTATTACCCTGGATGTAAGAGGTATGGGCGCTGTATTACCCTGGATGTAAGAGGTATGAGGCGCTGTATTACCCTGGATGTAAGAGGTATGAGGCGCTGTATGACCCTGGATGTAAGAGGTATGGGGCGCTGTATGACCCTGGATGTAAGAGGTAGGAGGCGCTGTATGACCCTGGATGTAAGAGGTATGGGGCGCTGTATTACCCTGGATGTAAGAGGTATGGGGCGCTGTATTACCCTGGATGTAAGAGGTATGAGGCGCTGTATTACCCTGGATGTAAGAGGTATGAGGCGCTGTATTACCCTGGATGTAAGAGGTATGAGGCGCTGTATTACCCTGGATGTAAGAGGTATGAGGCGCTGTATTACCCTGGATGTAAGAGGTATGGGGCGCTGTATGACCCTGGATGTAGGAGGTATGAGGCGCTGTTTAACCTGGGTGTAAGAGGTATGGGGCGCTGTAAGACCCTGGATGTAAGAGGTATGAGGCGCTGTATTACCCTGGATGTAGGAGGTTTGGGCGCTGTATTACCCTGGATGTAAGAGGTATGGGGCGCTGTATTACCCTGGATGTAAGAGGTAGGGGGCGCTGTATTAACCTGGATGTAAGAGGTATGAGGCGCTGTATTAGCCTGGATGTAAGAGGTATGGGGCGCGGTATTACCCTGGATGTAAGAGGTAGGGGGCGCTGTATTACCCTGGATGTAAGAGGTATGGGGCGCTGTATTACCCTGGATGTAAGAGGTAGGAGGCGCTGTATTACCCTGTATATAAGAGGTAGGAGGCACTGTATTACCCTGGATGTAAGAGGTAAGAGGCGCTGTATTACCCTGAATGTAAGAGGTAGGAGGCGCTGTATTACCGTGGATGCAAGAGGTATGGGGCACTGTATTACACTGGATGTAAGAGGTATGAGGCACTGTATTACCCTGGATGTAAGAGGTATGAGGCGCTGTATTACCCTGTATGTAAGAGGTATGAGGCGCTGTATGACCCTGGATGTAAGAGGTATGAGGCGCTGTATGACCCTGGATGTAAGAGGTATGGAGGCGCTGTATGACCCTGGATGTAAGAGGTAGGAGGCGCTGTATGACCCTGGATGTAAGAGGTATGGGGCGCTGTTTAACCTGGGTGTAAGAGGTATGGGGCGCTGTAAGACCCTGGATGTAAGAGGTATGAGGCGCTGTATTACCCTTGATGTAGGAGGTTTGGGGCGCTGTATTACCCTGTATGTAAGAGGTATGGGGCGCTGTATTACCCTGGATGTAAGAGGTATGGGGCGCTGTATTACCCTGAATGTAAGAGGTATGGGGCGCTGTATTACCCTGGATGTAAGAGGTATGAGGCGCTGTATTACCCTGGATGTAAGAGGTATGAGGCACTGTATTACCCTGGATGTAAGAGGTATGGGGCGCTGTATTACCCTGGATGTAAGAGGTATGAGGCGCTGTATTACCCTGGATGTAAGAGGTATGAGGCGCTGTATTACCCTGGATGTAAGAGGTATGGGGCGCTGTATGACCCTGGATGTAGGAGGTATGAGGCGCTGTTTAACCTGGGTGAAAGAGGTATGGGGCGCTGTAAGACCCTGGATGTAAGAGGTATGAGGCGCTGTATTACCCTTGATGTAGGAGGTTTGGGGCGCTGTATTACCCTGGATGTAAGAGGTATGGGGCGCTGTATTACCCTGGATGTAAGAGGTAGGGGGCGCTGTATTAACCTGGATGTAAGAGGTATGAGGCGCTGTATTAGCCTGGATGTAAGAGGTATGGGGCGCGGTATTACCCTGGATGTAAGAGGTAGGGGGCGCTGTATTACCCTGGATGTAAGAGGTATGGGGCGCTGTATTACCCTGGATGTAAGAGGTAGGAGGCGCTGTATTACCCTGTATATAAGAGGTAGGAGGCACTGTATTACCCTGGATGTAAGAGGTAAGAGGCGCTGTATTACCCTGAATGTAAGAGGTAGGAGGCGCTGTATTACCGTGGATGCAAGAGGTATGGGGCACTGTATTACACTGGATGTAAGAGGTATGAGGCGCTGTATTACCCTGTATGTAAGAGGTATGGGGCGCTGTATTACCCTGGATGTAAGAGGTATGAGGCGCTGTATGACCCTGGATGTAAGAGGTATGGGGCTGTATTACTCTGGATGTAAGAGGTAGGAGGCGCTGTATTACCCTGGATGTAAGAGGTATGAGGCGCTGTATTACCCTGGATGTAAGAGGTATGAGGCGCTGTATTAGCCTGGATGTAAGAGGTATGGGGAGCTGTATTAGCCTGGATGTAAGAGGTATGAGGCGCTGTATGACCCTGGATGTAAGAGGTATGGGGCCCTGTATTACCCTGGATGTAAGAGGTAGGGGGCGCTGTATTACCCTGGATGTAAGAGGTATGAGGCGCTGTATTACCCTGGATGTAAGAGGTATGAGGCGCTGTATGACCTTGGATGTAAGAGGTATGGGGCGCTGTATTACCCTGGATGTAAGAGGTATGGGGCGCTGTATTACCCTGGATGTAAGAGGTATGGGGCGCTGTATTACCCTGGATGTAAGAGGTAGGAGGCGCTGTATTACCCTGGATGTAAGAGGTATGGGGCGCTGTATGACCCTGGATGTAAGAGGTATGGGGCGCTGTATGACCCTGGATGTAAGAGGTATGGGGCGCTGTATGACCCTGGATGTAAGAGGTATGGGGCGCTGTATGACCCTGGATGTAAGAGGTATGAGGCACTGTATTACCCTGGATGTATGAGGTATGGGGCGCTGTATTACCCTGGATGTAAGAGGTATGGGCCGCTGTATTACCCTGGATGTAAGAGGTATGGGGCGCTGTATTACCCTGGATGTAAGAGGTATGGGGCGCTGTATTACCCTGGATGTAAGAGGTATGAGGTGCTGTATGACCCTGGATGTAAGAGGTATGAGGCGCTGTATGACCCTGGATGTAAGAGGTATGGGGCGCTGTATTACCCTGGATGTAAGAGGTATGGGGCGCTGTATTACCCTGGATGTAAGAGGTATGGGGCGCTGTATTACCCTGGATGTAAGAGGTATGGGGCGCTGTATTACCCTGAATGTAAGAGGTATGGCGCGCTGTATTACCCTGGATGTAAGAGGTATGGGGCGCTGTATTACCCTGGATGTAAGAGGTATGGGGCGCTGTATTACACTGGATGTAAGAGGTATGGGGCACTGTATTACCCTGTATGTAAGAGGTATGGGCCACTGTATTACCCTGGATGTAAGAGGTATGGGGCGCTGTATTACCCTGGATGTAAGAGGTATGGGGCGCTGTATTACCCTGGATGTAAGAGGTATGGGGCGCTGTATTACCCTGGATGTAAGAGGTATGGGGCGCTGTATGACCCTGTATGTAAGAGGTATGGGGCGCTGTATTACCCTGGATGTAAGAGGTATGGGGCGCTGTATTACCCTGGATGTAAGAGGTATGGGGCGCTGTATTACACTGGATGTAAGAGGTATGGGGCACTGTATTACCCTGGATGTAAGAGGTATGGGGCGCTGTATTACCCTGGATGTAAGAGGTATGGGGCGCTGTATTACCCTGGATGTAAGAGGTATGGGGCGCTGTATTACCCTGGATGTAAGAGGTATGAGGTGCTGTATTATCCTGGATGTAAGAGGTATGGGGCGCTGTATTACCCTGGATGTAAGAGGTATGAGGCACTGTATTACCCTGGATGTAAGAGGTATGAGGCACTGTATTACCCTGGATGTAAAAGTTATGGGGCGCTGTATGACCCTGGATGTAAGAGGTAGGAGGTGCTGTATGACCTTGGATGTAAGAGGTAGGGGGCGCTGTATTTCTGTATGCTGCCATTGAGGGGGGGGGGGAGAAATAATGTGACACGAAGGGGGTGATGTAAAAAGCACTCTGCAGCCAGCACTCTGAAGCCAGCACTCTGCAGCCAGCACTCTGCAGCCAGCACTCTGCCCTGCCTCTATGCTAGAAGCTATCAGAGGACGTCAGTGTACATTTTGATCAAAAAGTAATAAGCCACACGCCGCGCCAAGGCCGCCTCTATGAGTGGTCCTAACGCTAAATCCTACCTGTTAGGGGCCATGACAGCCACATAGAGTCCAGGGAGTGCAGGCCCAGAATGCATGCTAGGATCCACCATGCTTATTAACCCTTTCTGGTGCCATAACAGCCTCCATTAGATCCAGGGATGCAGGTACCAACATGCATGCTGAGCCTACTGTGTACTCTTCCTAGAGACAAATGGCTACTAGCAGGTACTATGAATGCAAGTGCAGTTTTTCCTTTCAGTCGTGCACACCTGACCAGTTTGTCTGCCCTAGAGGCTGGTTTTAATCAGAGTGAGTATAAAACTGCACTTGCAAGGACAGAGCTCAAAGAAAGACAGAGCTGCTAGAAGGAGAACATATCTATTAGGACAGAGCTGCTAGACGGAGAACATATCTATTAGGACAGAGCTGCTAGAAGGAGAACATATCTATTAGGACAGAGCTGCTAGACGGAGAACATATCTATTAGGACAGAGCTGCTAGAAGGAGAACATATCTATTAGGACAGAGCTGCTAGACGGAGAACATATCTATTAGGACAGAGCTGCTAGAAGGAGAACATATCTATTAGGACAGAGCTGCTAGAAGGAGAACATATCTATTAGGACAGAGCTGCTACAAGGAGAACATATCTATTAGGACAGAGCTGCTAGAAGGAGAACATATCTATTAGGGCAGAGCTGCTACAAGGAGAACATATCTATTAGGACAGAGCTGCTAGAAGGAGAACATATCTATTAGGGCAGAGCTGCTACAAGGAGAACATATCTATTAGGACAGAGCTGCTAGAAGGAGAACTGGACTCCCTTAGAAGAACGGCAGAGGTTGTGTGGTCCCTGAGCCTGTCTTACTGCTTAGCTTCTAGGTCCTTCTTAATCACCTATGTCCCAATCTCAATCGGTGAACCCAGGGGCAGGCATACTACATAGGAAGAACATACGTCTGTCTTGGGACTTCCTTACACTTCCGCAACTTCAGAGCTGAAATCGCCCAACTTCTTCAATGTCTACAGAGCGGTTGCTCTGGTGATTCACATTCTGTGAATAGTCACCTTTACGGGTAGTTCTACACTGCGATTTTGGAAGCGACACCTATCACACGTTTGCTGTAACCGTGACGTACAACTCTAAAAACTATATCAGTATTGAATTTTTTTTTCTGATGGGTGTGTCACGGTTACAGCAAACATGCGAGTGGCGCTGTGACCCTATTCATTCCTACGGCAGCCCCGATACATGGAGATACTTGGGCGCAACACGATCAACATGTGTCATGCCCAGAATTGCTGGGGAGACGTCCCCTTTACAAGCCTCAGAGCAGCCATCTGATACATGAACACCTAACATCCTATAACAACTAGCAGAATAGTGAGTGCAGCTCTGGAGTATAATACAGGATGTAACTCAGGATCATTACAGGATAAGTAATGTATGTACACAGTGACTGCACCAGCAGAATAGTGAGTGCAGCTCTGGAGTATAATACAGGAAGTAACTCAGGATCAGTACAGGATAGTAATGTATGTACACAGTGACTGCACCAGCAGAATAGTGAGTACAGCTCTGGAGTATAATACAGGATGTAACTCAGGATCAGTACAAGATAAGTAATGTATGTACACAGTGACTGCACCAGCAGAATAGTGAGTGCAGCTCTGCAGTATAATACAGGATGTAACTCAGGATCAGTACAGGATAAGGAATGTATGTACACAGTGACTGCACCAGCAGAATAGTGAGTGCAGCTCTGGAGTATAATACAGGATGTAACTCAGGATCAGTACAGGATAAGTAATGTGTGTACACAGTGACTGCACCAGCAGAATAGTGAGTGCAGCTCTGGAGTATAATACATGATGTAATTCAGGATCAGTACAGGATAAGTAATGTATGTACACAGTGACTCCACCAACAGAATAGTGAGTGCAGCTCTGGAGTATAATACAGGATGTAACTCAGGATCAGTACAGGATAAGTAATGTATGTATACAGTGACTGCACCAGCAGAATAGTGAGTGCAGCTCTGGAGTATAATACAGGCTGTAAGTCAGGATCAGTACAGGATAAGTAATGTATGTACACAGTGACTGCACCAGCAGAATAGTGAGTGCAGCTCTGGTGTATAATAAAGGATGTAACTCAGGATCATTACAGGATCAGTAATGTATGTACACAGTGACTCCACCAGCAGAATAGTGAGTGCAGCTCTGGAGTATAATACAGGATGTAACTCAGGATCAGTACATGATCAGTAATGTATGTACACAGTGACTGCACCAGCAGAATAGTGAGCTGCAGCCCAGGACAGCCAATGATGTAGCCAGATCAGCAAGAGGCGGTCTGGAGTATAATACAGGCTGTAAGTCATGGATCAGTACAGGATAAGTATGTATGTAACACAGTGACTGCACCAGCAGAATAGTGAGCGCAGCTCTGGAGTATAATACAGATGTAACTCAGGATCAGTAAGGATAGTAATGTATGTACACAGTGACTGCACCAGCAGAATAGTGAGTACAGTTAATATAGATACAGGATGTAACTCAGGATCAGTACAAGGATAAGTGAGCATGGAGCACAATAGACTGCAACCAGCAGAATAGTGAGTGCAGCTCTGTGAGCACAACTGTAATACAGGATGTAACTCAGGATCAGTACATGATCAGTAATGTATGTACAGTGACTGCACCAGCAGAATAGTGAGTGCAGCTCTGGAGTATAATACAGGATGTAACTCAGGATCAGTACAGGATAAGTAATGTATGTACGCAGTGACTGCACCAGCAGAATAGTGAGTGCAGCTCTGGAGTATAATACAGGATGTAACTCAGGATCATTACAGGATCAGTAATGTATGTACACAGTGACTGCACCAGCAGAATAGTGAGTGCAGCTCTGGAGTATAATACAGGAAGTAACTCAGGATCAGTACAGGATAGTAATGTATGTACACAGTGACTGCACCAGCAGAATAGTGAGTGCAGCTCTGGAGTATAATGCAGGATGTAACTCAGGATCAGTACAGGATAAGTATTGTATGTACACAGTGACTGCACCAGCAGAATAGTGAGTGCAGCTCTGGAGTATAATACAGGATGTAACTCAGGATCAGTACAGGATAAGTAATGTATGTACACAGTGACTTCACCAGCAGAATAGTGAGTGCAGCTCTGGTGTATAATAAAGGATGTAACTCAGGATCAGTACAGGATAAGTAATGTATGTACACAGTGACTGCACCAGCAGAATAGTGAGTGCAGCTCTGGTGTATAATAAAGGATGTAACTCAGGATCAGTACAGGATAAGTAATGTATATTAACTGTCCCCATAACAGTGACCTCCACAGCTCCCTGCCCCCTTAACAGTGACCTCCACAGCACCCCACCCCCTTAACAGTGGCCTCCACTCCACCCCATTAACAGTGGCCTCCACAGCACCCCACCCCCTTAACAGGGACCTCCACAGCACCCCGCCCCCTTAACAGTGATCTCCACAGCACCCCACCCCCTTAACAGTGGCCTCCACAGCACTCCACCCCCTTAACAGTGGCCTCCACAGCACTCCACCCCCTTAACAGTGAGCTCCACAGCACCCCACCCCCTTAACAGTGGCCTCCACTCCACCAACTTAACAGTGGCCTCCACTCCACCCCCTTAACAGTGGCCTCCACTCCACCCCCTTAACAGTGGCCTCCACTCCACCCCCTTAACAGTGGCCTCCACTCCACCCCCTTAACAGTGACCTCCAGAGTGCCCCACCGCTAGAGGGAAAAAATTCCAAATGGGGTGGAATTGGAAAACAAATGCAATTCCTCTACCGTTTTACGTTTTTTTCCCCCATGGAGTTCCCTTTGTGGCAAAACTGACCTGTCCCCCTCATTCTCTGGGTCACCACAATTACAACGATACCACATATGTATAGGTTTTTATGTCTAAGTAGTGTAAAAATAAATGTAAACTTTGTAAAATTATCTATATATTTTTTACATCACCGTATTCTGACCCCCAGAACTTTTTTATAGTTCTATCTACTGAGCTGGGGGGGGGCTCATTTATTGTGGGATGTTCTGGCGTTTTTATTGATACTGTGACGAGCTCCCCCTGCCCGGGGTGAAAAGTAGGGGAATCGTCAGTCTATTACGCACAAGGAGCGCTCAGGAGACAGAAGTGCCTTTAACCTTCCCCCCTGGGTGTATTTCCACAGGTTGCATAAAACAAGACCATAAACACAACCCCTCGCCTTGTCCAGGCTCTGACTAAACAGTAGGTCCTCTATAGGACGGGGCTGGGCTAGCCTCAGTCCACCCAACATAGACACCCAGTCTGAACAGCGACCTGTGATGCTTGCGGTTTTCCTTGCTCTGGTCTCTCAGAGATATGGCGGAGTTCTCAGCACGTGGGCGGCCCGTCTGGTTATCTAGTATCCGCCAGGTGATCCCCATCAGGACCCAGGCTGAGGGGTTTAACCCTTTCCTAAACAGCTTTCCTCAGCAAATGTTAGGACCCTGGGAGACACATGCCCACCCTCAATTACTTCCCCATGTGAGACACCACAATACCATTTTGGAGTATGTGTGACTTTTTCATCACATTTTGTTAGATTTACACAAGAAAAGCAATGAAAAAAATGGCAATTTGGCCATTTTGACACTTTTTTCCGTTTCGCCATTCGCCGTATTGGAAAAATATTTTTATATTTTAATAGTACGGGCGTTTTCAGATGCGGTGATGCCCACGATGTTTATATTTTTTTAATGTATTTCTTTTTTTATTCTACAGAAGGGGGTGATTTAAACTTTTATATTTGTTTATTTATTTTTAACATTTTTTAATGATTTTGAAGCTTGTATTTAAGCCTACAAAACCCTTTTTTTTTAAAACTCTGAACCCTCATGGGTCTTTTAGACCTATGATTTGAGGAGAATTGCTCATTTCTTCCTGCCACCTGTTGGCGAAAATAGGAATTGCAGCTTCAGTACCCTGGGTCTTGGAAAGCAAGCTTTTTTCATCAATTGCGATCACGACATCTAAAGGCATTATTGCCGGTCGCGATCATTAGCCGCGGGTCTCTGCTGTATGAAACAGAGCTCCAGAGCTGTACATGAACGGCGCTGGTAGTAAAGGGATTAACAGTGACCTCCACAGCACCCCGCCCCCTTCATAGTGACCTCCACAGTGACCTGCCTCCTTAACAGTGACCTCCACAGCACCCCGCCCCTTAACTGTGACCTCCACAGCACCCCGCCCCCTTAACAGTGGCCTCCACAGTGACCTGCCTCCTTCATAGTGACCTGCCTCCTTAACAGTGACCTCCACAGCACCCCGCCCCCTTCATAGTGACCTGCCTCCTTAACAGTGACCTCCACAGCACCCCGCCCCTTAACTGTGGCCTCCACAGTGACCTGCCTCCTTAACAGTAACCTCCACAGCACCCCGCCCCCTTCATAGTTACCTGCCTCCTTAACAGTGACCTCCACAGCACCAGGCCCCCTTAACAGTGACCTCCACAGCACCCCGCCCCCTTCATAGTGACCTGCCTCCTTAACAGTGACCTCCACAGCACCCCACCCCTTAACAGTGACCTCCACAGCACCCCACCCCTTAACTGTGACCTCCACAGCACCCCGCCCCCTTAACAGTGGCCTCCACAGTGACCTGCCTCCTTAACAGTAACCTCCACAGCACCCCGCCCCCTTCATAGTGACCTGCCTCCTTAACAGTGACCTCCACATCACCCCGCCCCCTTCATAGTTACCTGCCTCCTTAACAGTGACCTCCACAGCACCAGGCCCCCTTAACAGTGACCTCCACAGTGCCCTGCCCCCTTAACAGTGACCTCCACAGTGCCCTGCCTCCTTAACAGTGACCTCCACAGCACCCCGCCCCCTTCATAGTGACCTGCCTCCTTAACAGTGACCTCCACAGCACCCCGCCCACTTGACAGTGACCTCCACAGTGCCCTGCCTCCTTAACAGTGAACTTCACAGCATCCTGCCCCCTTGACAGTGACCTCCACAGTGCCCTTCCCCCTTTAACAGTGACCTCCACAGCTCTCTGCCCCCTTAACAGTGACCTCCACAGCACCCCGCCCCCTTGACAGTGACCTCCACAGTGCCCTTCCCCCTTTAACAGTGACCTCCACAGCTCTCTGCCCCCTTAACAGTGACCTCCACAGCACCCCGCCCCCTTGACAGTGACCTCCACAGTGCTCTTCCCCCTTTAACAGTGACCTCCACAGCTCTCTGCCTCCTTAACAGGGATCTCCATAGCGCCCTGCCTCCTTAACAGTGACTTCCACAGCACCCCGCCCCCTTCATAGTGACCTGCCTCCTTAACAGTGACCTCCACAGCGCCCTGCCCCCTTAACAGTGAACTCCACAGTCAAAAAAAAATGGCTGAGTTGTTATGGAAACCTGGTATAACTATGTATGTCCAGACTGAAGGACCAGCTAGCTTCCTATTGGGTAATTAGGGTCATGTGACTGTGTGAATGGCAGTTAGAATGTGAGGGAAGCTGCGAGCTCCTATTTGCTAATACATTTTTGGTAATATCTCAGGAATGGTGCGTCCTAGAGAGCCGAGACCCGGTCTAAAACCTTCCCAGACACGGGATGGACCTATGTGCCAAATCCAAGGGCCCGGGTGTCTCAATGCCTATAGAGGACGGACAAAGAGACATCGGGGGGGGATTTATCAAACTGGTGTAAAGTAGAACTGGCCGAGTCGCCCAGAACAACCAATCAGATTCCACCTTTTATTATACAAAGGAGCTGTGAGAAATGAAAGGTGAAATCTGTATGGAGGAATCAATATCTAACGCCTGCTGTCCAGGACTTGCTGTATGGCGGTAATAATATCTAACGCCTGCTGTCCAGGACGCGCTGTATGGCGGTAATAATATCTATTGCTCGCTGTCCAGGACGCGCTGTATGGCGGTAATAATATCTATTGCTCGCTGTCCAGGACGCGCTGTATGGCGGTAATAATATGTAACACTCGCTGTCCAGGACGCGCTGTATGGCGGTAATAATATCTATTGCTCGCTGTCCAGGACGCGCTGTATGGCGGTAATAATATCTATTGCTCGCTGTCCAGGACGCGCTGTATGGCGGTAATAATATCTATTGCCCGCTGTCCAGGACGCGCTGTATGGCGGTAATAATATCTATTGCCCGCTGTCCAGGACGCGCTGTATGGCAGTACTAATATCTAACGCCTGCTGTCCAGGACGTGCTGTATGGCAGTAATAATATCTAACGCCTGCTGTCCAGGACGCGCTGTATGGCGGTAATAATATCTAACGCCTGCTGTCCAGGACGCGCTGTATGGCGGTAATAATATCTAACGCCTGCTGTCCAGGACTTGCTGTATGGCGGTAATAATATCTAACGCCTGCTGTCCAGGACGCGCTGTATGGCGGTAATAATATCTATTGCTCGCTGTCCAGGACGCGCTGTATGGCGGTAATAATATCTATTGCTCGCTGTCCAGGACGCGCTGTATGGCGGTAATAATATGTAACACTCGCTGTCCAGGACGCGCTGTATGGCGGTAATAATATCTATTGCTCGCTGTCCAGGACGCGCTGTATGGCGGTAATAATATCTATTGCTCGCTGTCCAGGACGCGCTGTATGGCGGTAATAATATCTATTGCCCGCTGTCCAGGACGCGCTGTATGGCGGTAATAATATCTATTGCCCGCTGTCCAGGACGCGCTGTATGGCAGTACTAATATCTAACGCCTGCTGTCCAGGACGTGCTGTATGGCGGTACTAATATCTAACGCCTGCTGTCCAGGACGTGCTGTATGGCGGTAATAATATCTATTGCCCGCTGTCCAGGACATGCTGTATGGCGGTAATAATATCTATTGCCAGCTGTCCAGGACATGCTGTATGGCGGTAATAATATCTATTGCCAGCTGTCCAGGACTTGCTGTATGGCGGTACTAATATCTAACGCCTGCTGTTCAGGACGCGCTGTATGGCAGTAATAATATCTAACACGCGCTGTCCAGGAGGCGCTGTATGGCGGTAATAATATCTATTGCCAGCTGTCCAGGACGCGCTGTATGGCGGTAATAATATCTATTGCCCGCTGTCCAGGACTTGCTGTATGGCGTTAATAATATCTATTGCCCGCTGTCCAGGACGCGCTGTATGGCGGTAATAATATCTATTGCCCGCTGTCCAGGACGTGCTGTATGGCGGTACTAATATCTAACACCTGCTGTCCAGGACGCGCTGTATGGCGGTAATAATATCTATTGCTCGCTGTCCAGGACGCGCTGTATGGCGGTAATAATATCTATTGCTCGCTGTCCAGGACGCGCTGTATGGCGGTAATAATATCTATTGCTCGCTGTCCAGGACGCGCTGTATGGCGGTAATAATATCTAACGCCTGCTGTCCAGGACGCGCTGTATGGCGGTACTAATATCTAACGCCTGCTGTCCAGGACGTGCTGTATGGCGGTAATAATATCTATTGCCCGCTGTCCAGGACATGCTGTATGGCGGTAATAATATCTATTGCCAGCTGTCCAGGACTTGCTGTATGGCGGTACTAATATCTAACGCCTGCTGTTCAGGACGCGCTGTATGGCGGTAATAATATCTAACACGCGCTGTCCAGGATGCGCTGTATGGCGGTAATAATATCTATTGCCAGCTGTCCAGGACGCGCTGTATGGCGGTAATAATATCTATTGCCCGCTGTCCAGGACTTGCTGTATGGCGTTAATAATATCTATTGCCCGCTGTCCAGGACGCGCTGTATGGCGGTAATAATATCTATTGCCCGCTGTCCAGGACTTGCTGTATGGCGGTACTAATATCTAACACCTGCTGTCCAGGATGCGCTGTATGGCGGTAATAATGTCTAACACCCGCTGTATGGCGGTACTAATATCTCACGCCTGCTTCTTTATTACACGTCCAGCTCCGTTCCTTTTTGCTCTATTACCTGGTCGGTGAGTCCAGATTGTCAATTCTTTTTCTCCTTCCGGTGACTTTGTGACCAAAGTCCAAAAGCGGACCGGACCGTCAGAACCAGTCACATGACCTCCTACCTACTATCGCTTTGGGGATTGATTCCCCGTGGTGAGGGAGGCGCTGGCTGTAGAATTATGTATTCAGCACCGCGGACAGCTCCACCATCATACATCACGAGACCCTTCCCACAAACATCCCAGAACCCTCATCCCGTCCTCCTCTCACAAGTTTCTTCGTTATATCCAGTGTCGGACTGGGGTACCTAGGGCCCACCAGACCAACAGTTGTCAGGGGTTCAGGATCACCTCTGCGGTTGAGGGGGTTCAGCATATCCTCTGCGGTTGAGGGGGTTCAGCATCTCCTGTGTGAGTAAGTGGGTTCAGGATCTCCTCTGTGGTTGTCGGGGGTTCAGCTTCAACTTTGTGGTTGTCGGGGGTTCAGCATCTCCTCCGACGTTGAGGAGGTTCAGCATCTCCTCCGACGTTGAAGTTCAGCTTCTCCTTTGCGGTTGTCAGGGGTTCAGGATCTCCTTTGTGGTTGTCGGGGCTTTAGCATCTCCACCAAGTCTTCTCCTGTGCTGCACCTGCGCCGGGGGCGTGCTCATCATTGGTCAGTCCTCTCACCGCTTACACAATTGTCATTACCGGACAGAACAATCACAGAATATTCTAGATAATTTATCTGCCCAGAAGATTTCACTGTTAGGCCTTATTCACACGTCCGTAGTGTGTTTTGCGGAAACACGGATCCGCAAAACACGGACGGCTGCAATGTGCATTCCGCATTTTGCGGACCGCACATTGCTGGCACTATAGAAAGAATGCCTTTTCTTGTCCGCAATTGCGGACAAGAATAGGACATGTTCTATTTTTTTGCGGAAACGGAAACACGGATGCGGAAACACGGATGCGGAAACACGGATGCGGACATCACATAGTGTGCTGTCCACATCCATTCCTGCCCCTATGAAATGAATGGGTCTGCAACCCTTCCGCAAAATTGCGGAAGGGATGCGGATCCATTTTGCGGACGTGTGAATTAGGCCTTAGACAGAAAGAAGAGAATCCCAGAGGACGATCCGCCCGAGCTCATCACAAATAAAAGCAGGAAATTAGCTTGTGGCCCCTGGGGATCATCATGGATTCCAACTCATGAATTTCTTCTTTAAAATGACTTTATAATAAGCAGCATTAAAGGGCCACAAACCTCACACTCCACATATTATAATGGTGCTGGAGCGTTATAAGAGGAGCGGCTGATATCAGTCACATATTATGTAATGTCTCTGGAGGTTATATCAGCGCAGGAGCGTTATAAGAGGAGCGGCTGATATCAGTCACATATGATGTAATGTCTCTGGAGCGTTATAAGAGGAGCGGCTGATATCAGTCACATATGATGTAATGTCTCTGGAGGTTATATCAGTACTGGAGCGTTATAAGAGGAGCGGCTGATATCAGTCACATATGATGTAATGTCTCTGGAGGTTATATCAGTGCTGGAGCGTTATAAGAGGAGTGGCTGATATCAGTCACATATGATGTAATGTCTGGAGGTTATATCAGTACTGGAGCGTTATAAGAGGAGTGGCTGATATCAGTCACATATGATGTAATGTCTCTGGAGGTTATATCAGTGCTGGAGCGTTATAAGAGGAGTGGCTGATATCAGTCACATATGATGTAATGTCTCTGGAGGTTATATCAGTACTGGAGTGTTATAAGAGGAGCGGCTGATATCAGTCACATATAATGTAATGTCTCTGGAGGTTATATCAGTGCTGGAGCGTTATAAGAGGAGCGGCTGATATCAGTCACATATGATGTAATGTCTCTGGAGCGTTACAAGAGGAGCGGCTGATATCAGTCACATATGATGTAATGTCTCTGGAGGTTATATCAGTGCTGGAGTGTTATAAGAGGAGCGGCTGATATCAGTCACATATGATGTAATGTCTCTGGAGGTTATATCAGTGCTGGAGCGTTATAAGAGGAGCGGCTGATATCAGTCACATATGATGTAATGTCTCTGGAGGTTATATTAGTGCTGGAGCGTTATAAGAGGAGCCGCTGATATCAGTCACATGTGATGTAAAGTCTGGAGGTTATATCAGTACTGGAGCATTATAAGAGGAGCGGCTGATATCAGTCACATATGATGTAATGTCTCTAGAGGCTATATCAGTGCTGGAACGTTATAAGAGGAGCGGCTGATATCAGTCACATATGATGTAATGTCTCTGGAGGTTATATCAGTTCTGGAGTGTTATAAGAGGAGCGGCTGATATCAGTCACATATGATGTAATGTCTCTGGAGGTTATATCAGTACTGGAGTGTTATAAGAGGAGCGGCTGATATCAGTCACATATGATGTATTGTCTCTGGAGGTTATATCAGTGCTGGAGCGTTATAAGAGGAGCGGCTGATATCAGTCACATGTGATGTAATGTCTCTGGAGGTTATATCAGCGCTGGAGCGTTATAAGAGGAGCGATTGATGTCAGTCACATATGATGTAATGTCTCTGGAGGTTATATCAGTACTGGAGCGTTATAAGAGGAGCAGCCGATATCAGTCACATATGATGTAATGTCTCTGGAGCGTTATAAGAGGAGCGGCTGATATCAGTCACATATGATGTAATGTCTCTGGAGGTTATATCAGTACTGGAGCATTATAAGAGGAGTGGCTGATATCAGTCACATATGATGTAATGTCTCTAGAGGCTATATCAGTGCTGGAGCGTTATAAGAGGAGCGGCTGATATCAGTCACATATGATGTAATGTCTCTGGAGGTTATATCAGTTCTGGAGTGTTATAAGAGGAGCGGCTGATATCAGTCACATATGATGTAATGTCTCTGGAGGTTATATCAGTACTGGAGTGTTATAAGAGGAGCGGCTGATATCAGTCACATATGATGTATTGTCTCTGGAGGTTATATCAGCGCTGGAGCGTTATAAGAGGAGCGGCTGATATCAGTCACATGTGATGTAATGTCTCTGGAGGTTATATCAGCGCTGGAGCGTTATAAGAGGAGCAGCTGATATCAGTCACATGTGATGTAATGTCTCTGGAGGTTATATCAGCGCTGGAGCGTTATAAGAGGAGCGGCTGATATCAGTCACATATGATGTAATGTCTCTGGAGGTTATATCAGTACTGGAGCGTTATAAGAGGAGCGGCTGATATCAGTCACATATGATGTAATGTCTCTGGAGGTTATATCAGTACTGGAGTGTTATAAGAGGAGCGGCTGATATCAGTCACATATGATGTAATGTCTCTGGAGGTTATATCAGCGCAGTAGCGTTATAAGAGGAGCGGCTGATATCAGTCACATGTGATGTAATGTCTCTGGAGGTTATATCAGTACTGGAGCGTTATAAGAGGAGCGGCTGATATCAGTCACATATGATGTAATGTCTCTGGAGGTTATATCAGTACTGGAGCGTTATAAGAGGAGCGGCTGATGTCCCCTGTCTCTGGAGGTTATATCAGTATGGGGCAGGCTCGGTTGCGTGGATACAATTCCCCCTCATCCGTCAGGTCATGTGGATTGATGAGGTCAAGTTAAACTATATAACATCTATCCCTGGCCCCTGGGTGCAGACAGAGGGCACACGGGGCTCTTCCTCTGCCCCGATAACTTGCAGCATTGCCTCTCGGGAGTTAAGATGACAGATAAGGTAGAGAGGGGGTGTTGATGGCGACTCATTTACTGCAGGACCGGCCCGGAAGAAGCGACTGAATGACACGACACAAACAACCTTTATTATGGTCCAGATAGAAAAGATCATTTACATCCAGTGAGGAGCCAGCGGCAGGGGAACACCCCAAGTCAGACATCAGAGAGGGTCAACTATAGATGAAATGTTTGCAGACTATGTGTGGATGTAAGATTAGAGAGCGCCCCCTAATGTCCCACACCAGAGTGTGCAGCCCTAGAGAGCGGCCCCTGCGTTGGGCTGACATTGAGGGGGCAGGGAGACACCCATCATTCCTGCAGCTATAGACCCAGTCCAGAGGATATGGCGGCAGGAGTGAAGTCACACAAAATACTCAACACTATGGGAAAGTGACGGTAACAGGAGGAGAGGGATTTATTACACGCAGTGATCACATGACCAGGAGGGAGGCGCCGCTTCTCTGGCCCGCGTCTAGACAGGACCAATCTCCACCAATAAATCTATATACTTATCACAATGAAATATATACACATGGTACAGCACGCGAGGAACGAAGGGCGGGCTGGGATCAGCGGCGCCTGTGAGCGCATGGAAGAAAGTCTGTGTCCTCCAAACTATCAGCCTTCAGTTTCCCATCTTTACTTTAGACGTCTGCAAATCAAAGAAAAGGAGATTTAATATAAGCATGGACAGATGGAGCAGAGCTTACAGCAGCACAGAGGATCTGCAGCAGTCAGCAAGTAAACATGTGAGGATGGAGACTGAGCAGAAGAAAGATGGCGCTGGTACCTGCAGGATGGCGACAATCACTCCAAACAGCCCGATGGCGCTTCCGAAGATCTCCACAATCAGAATTTTCACGAAGAGGCTGGGGTTCTGCGCATCGGCAAGAGCGGCTCCGCTGCCGACAATTCCCACACATATCCCACAGAACAGGTTGGAGAATCCCACGGTGAGGCCGGCGCCAAACATGGAGAACCCTGCAAACCCACAGAGGACAAGAATGAGGAATATTCTGGATCCAGTCATAGGACCTGCCCAGCGATCAGCACTCCCACAATGAACATATCGTGACTGAAGGATTATGGGATGCCCCCTACAGGAAGGATCATGTACAGATGCTGCCATGTCCTGTGCTGCCCACTGGGGATGTAGGGGAGGCCTGGAAATCATACAGGACAGTGTCCAGAATAACAGCGCTACAACATCACAAACCTGATAAGTCACAGCTTCGGGTAGAAGTGATATTTCTACAGAGCAAATTATCAACCTGTAAGTGCAATAGAATAATCCAGAAAAAAACAGCCCCAACAATCAGGACCTGCATGCACCTCATCCTGAGGAACATCTGAAGACACAGTGAGCCCTGCTACAATCAGGAGACAACGAGGTGAAGCCAATGATCTCCTCCAGAGATGTAAGAAGATCTGAAGACACCAGTGAGCCCTGCTACAATCAGAGGAGACAACGAGGTGAAGCCAATGATCTCCTCCAGAGATGTAAGAAGATCTGAAGACACCAGTGAGCTCTGCTACAATCAGAGGAGACAACGAGGTGAAGCCAATGATCTCCTCCAGAGATGTAAGAAGATCTGAAGACACCAGTGAGCCCTGCTACAATCAGGAGACAACGAGGTGAAGCCAATGATCTCCTCCAGAGATGTAAGAAGATCTGAAGACACCAGTGAGCCCTGCTACAATCAGGAGACAACGAGGTGAAGCCAATGATCTCCTCCAGAGATGTAAGAAGATCTGAAGACACCCGTGAGCTCTGCTACAATCAGAGGAGACAACGAGGTGAAGCCAATGATCTCCTCCAGAGATGTAAGAAGATCTGAAGACACCAGTGAGCCCTGCTACAATCAGAGGAGACAACGAGGTGAAGCCAATGATCTCCTCCAGAGATGTAAGAAGATCTGAAGACACCAGTGAGCTCTGCTACAATCAGGAGACAACGAGGTGAAGCCAATGATCTCCTCCAGAGATGTAAGAAGATCTGAAGACACCAGTGAGCTCTGCTACCATCGGATGATGATGAAGTGAAGCCAAGTCACCAGCAAGAAGTTCCTTCATCCTGGGGACAGTCGGACTCTTTTTGCATGTTTGTATATTTTACACAGAACACTCGAATTGTTTGTACATTTGTAGATTTCACGAAGTCTGCTATACAAATATATTTTATTTATGAATGTAAAAGGGGGGGATGTGTGTATATAGTCTACGACTGCTAATACTAGTGACCAACGATTTATTTTCTTTATTTCACCTATACATTTTTTTTCAATTTTTATTTAATTTCTTTTTATGAACAACAGTCGATCCAAACCATCCTGCCACAGTCAGGAGATGAAGAGGTTAATTCACAGGCTGCGGGATAACGTTTTTAATTTCAGCCAGCAGAGGGCGCTCTCACATCAAGAAGCGCCCCGCTGCTCAGTAAGACCGCGTTGGCTGCAGCCCTACAGTCAGCCATTACCCCGGGGGTCATGCTCTACGCAGACACTGTGGGGCGCAGCACTCACCTGCATGATAGTTGGAGTTCCCGATGGTTTCAGGAGTGTTCCCTCGGAATTGCTGAAATAGAAGAGACAGGCGGTTATTCTGCAGCGGATCCAGCAGCGCCGTTCTGACCATTAGCACTTTTACTCCTTCACTTCCACCATCTCCGGACTCCATGACCCCCCAAAGTAGACAGACCTGAACCCCACAGTCACCAAGTTCCCCAGACTCTGCTGGAGGAGCTCCTGCCACTAGAGCCCGCTGCTGACCAGAGGCTCCGCTCTAACCTGCGCCCAGAGGTGCCCCCTGTGACGCTGGGTGGGTGCGCTCTTACCTCCACCATGTTGCTGATGACAATAGCCATGATGATGCCGTAGATCGCCACCGCCTCACAGAAGATAATACTGGAAGAAACAGAGAGTGTTGGCTCAATTCTCTGGCGCTGTGATCACCGCTCCTCCACCGCGCCACAAGATCCTTAACCTCAGAGAACGCTGATCGCCGTCACCTTACCTGACCAGGTTCTTCGTTTTTATGCGGGGGGCTTTCACCCCTCCCCCCAGGATACTGGAGCCGGTGATGTAGATCCCCCTAAGACAAGACAGAGACGTAAGGAACTACAAGGGGGTGAGGGTCCCATGTCCTGGGGGCCGCCAGATACAATACAGGGTACAAGACTTTATATAATTTCACCCCGGAAGCACGGGCCCGAGTCCTCTCCTGTGTGAGGTCGTCATAGCCCTCACACACACCTGCAGCAGTCTGCACTGACACTACGGCATTATATTCATTATACCCCGTAGAGGGTGTGAGACAATCACTTACCATGCAGCGCCCACCACAGACAGTGAGATGGCCAGTCCGATGCCCAGGTTGGCCCACATGTACGGGGACGTCTCCGTCAGGAACCTGGGAAAGGAACGAGAGGAAAGTGTGGAGAAAAATCATTAAGAAATCCATCAACACATGGGGGGGGGGGGGGAATAATGAAGTCTAGCTAGAAGAATGGCGCTGCTGGAGGCCATGGTACTAGAAGAACACAGATGTAGTTGGTGTGGCTCAGACATGGTTGGACTCTTCACATGACTGGGCTGTTAATATTCAGGGTTTTACACTATTTAGGAAAGAAAGTCAATAGAAAAGGCGGTGTCGTCTGCCTGTATGTGAGGGGCGATCCGAAGACAAGTGTGAAAGACTATGGTAGGCGAGGAGGGTGAGGATGTGGGATCCTTATGGGTGAAAGGTCAAAGGGATAAAAACACTATAAAATAACAGTGTAATCTATAGATCCCCTAACAGAGAGGAGATCGAAGCTCAACTGTATAACCAAATAGAGCGGCTGAACAGGCGGGGACAGTGGTCATAATGGGAGATCTTAACTTCCCAGACATGGACTGGGGTCATGGTTCTGCCTCAACCGCAAAGGGGAGACCTGCAGGACCGCTTTATGGGCCAGTTTGTAGAAGCTCCCACCAGGGGCGATGCGCTGCTGGATCTGGTAATCTCTAATGATGCAGAGCTTGGTGGAAATGTTACTGTTCGAGAAAGGTCTGAACAGCTGAAAAGGTCTGAACAGGTAGGACCCCTAAATAATGGTAAAGGGAGGAGGGGGAGGGGTGTTAGTCACTGACTATACAAAAGAAGAGAAAGGAGCAGATATCTGTGGTGCTGGGGCTGTTGGTACCTCCAGTAATATACTCAATTGGCTAACTGTAGATATGGTCCAAGATAAGTTAAATAGGGTAAATGTGAACAAGGCTCCAGGTCCAGATGGATTACACCCAAGAGTTCATAAAGCGCTCAGGTCAGTCACTGCGGTGCCCCGGTTTATAATGTTTAAAGATTCTCTAGGGACTGGTACAGTACCAAGCGATTAGCGCAAGGCAAACGTGGTGCCCATATTCAAAAAAGGATCTAGGTCCTGCACAGGTAATTATAGACCAGTTAGTTTAACTTCTGTTGTGGGGAAAATGTTTGAAGGACTCTTAAGTGACAATATACAGGAGTATGTGACTGTAAGTAATATTAAAAGTGCTGACCAACATGGGTTTACCAAGGACAGAAGTTGACAGACTAACCCGATTTGTTTTTATGAGAAGGTAATTCGAAGTCAGGACAGAGGGGTGGCTGTGGATGTAGTGAGGTAAGTAGAAGCCTGGACAGAGGGGCGGCTGTGGATGTAGTGAGGCGATTAGTAACCTGGACAGAGGGGCGGCTGTGGATGTAGTGAGGCGATTAGTAACCTGGACAGAGGGGCGGCTGTGGATGTAGTGAGGCGATTAGTAACCTGGACAGAGGGGCGGCTGTGGATGTAGTGAGGCGATTAGTAACCTGGACAGAGGGGCGGCTGTGGATGTAGTGAGGTAAGTAGAAGCCTGGACAGAGGGGCGGCTGTGGATGTAGTGAGGTAAGTAGAAGCCTGGACAGAGGGGCGGCTGTGGATGTAGTGAGGTAAGTAGAAGCCTAGACAGAGGGGCGGCTGTGGATATAGTGAGGTGAGTAGTAGCCTGGACAGAGGGGCGGCTGTGAATGTAGTGAGGTGAGTAGAAGCCTGGACAGAGGGGCGGCTGTGGATGTAGTGAGGCGAGTAGTAGCCTGGACAGAGGGGCGGCTGTGGATGTAGTGAGGTGAGTAGAAGCCTGGACAGAGGGGCGGCTGTGGATGTAGTGAGGTGAGTAGAAGCCTGGACAGAGGGGCGGCTGTGGATGTAGTGAGGTGAGTAGAAGCCTGGACAGAGGGGCGGCTGTGGATGTAGTGAGGTGAGTAGAAGCCTGGACAGAGGGGCAGCTGTAGATGTAGTGAGGTGAGTAGTAGCCTGGAGAGAGGGGCGGCTGTGGATGTAGTGAGGTGAGTAGTAGCCTGGACAGAGGGGCGGCTGTGGATGTAGTGAGGCGAGTAGAAGCCTGGACAGAGGGGCGGCTGTGGATGTAGTGAGGCGAGTAGAAGCCTGGACAGAGGGGTGGCTGTGGATGTAGTGAGGTGAGTAGTAGTCTGGACAGAGGGGCGGCTGTGGATGTAGTGATCCTGTCCCTCAGACGTTTAATAGGTAAAGTACGGTCTATAGGCTCGGACAGTATAGTCTGTAATTGGATTGGGAACTGGCTGAAGGACCGTGCGCAGAGAGTTGTGGTCAATGATTCCTATTCAGAATGGTCCCCAGGGTTCAGTGCTGGGCCCTCTGTTATGAAATATATTTATTAATCACTAGCAGAAGGACCCGGCTTCGCACGGGTATATTTCATTTAATGTTTTTTGTGCGTCGCTAAAAGATAGACAGTATCCCCTCCAACAGCGACCCGCCCCTCCAACAGCGACCTCCACAGCGAACCGCCCCTCCAACAGCGAACCGCCCCTCCAACAGCGAACCGCCCCTCCAACAGCGACCTCCACAGCGACCCACCCCTCCAACAGCGACCTCCATAGCAACCCGCCCATCCAACAGCGACCCGCCCCTTTAACAGCAACCTCCACAGTGCCCGCCCCTTTAACAGCAACCTCCACAGTGCCCGCCCCTTTAACAGCAACCTCCACAGTGCCCACCCCTTTAACAGTGTCTTTCACAGCTCCCTGCCCCTTTAAGGCTAGGCCTACAGGACGACATGTGTCGCGCAATATTTTGTCGTGCAGCAATTTTTATACTGATAGGCTATGGTGTCGCACGACAGTCGCAAAAAATCCATCCAAGATGGATGCATGTAGCAGTGTAGTTGTGCCCTATGTGTCATGTAGCCCTGGCCTAAAGCTGACCTACAGCAGTGAGGAAAAATTGTTGGGTTGTTACGGAAACCTGGAGTAAAGCTGTGTGTATGAGGAGACTAAGGGCCTGTGAGCTTCTATTGGCTGATAAGGGTCATGTGACGTGTGTATGGCAGTTGGGATATGAAGGGATAGACTTGCAGGCTTATATTGGCTAAGGCAGGTCATTTTTTGGGAATCTCTCGGGAACGGTGCGTCCTAGAGAGCCGAGACCCCACAAGATTTATTTCCAGGTAGCAAGAGATGTGTATGCCAAGTGTCGCTGAAATCGATGGTTGCGTTTTTGAGTGATCGCCGAACACACACACACACACACACACACACACACATTACATACACACACATATATACATCTTTCTTATATATATATACACACACACATACATATATATACATATTAATGAGGATGGGAGTAGTAGTACCATCCATCTCTGCAGATGACACTAAGCTGTGTAGTTCGGTGCAGTCTATGGGAGACGTCCATAAACTACAAGCTGACTGAACCCTCAGAGATTGAGCCTCATCTGCCCAGTTGATGCACAATGTAAAGCACGACCCCGCAGGGATACAGTGCCCGTCCATGGGGCGAGTGGTGAGGGCAGTACTGGCGGCTGTGAAGCTGCCCTACCATGTACAGACAGAACCGACAGCATCCAGGGGAAGTCACGAGGAGCCGCAGCATGTGACCGCAGCACAATGGAGACTTGTCCGCCGATGCCTCCCACACTTTTCATTACAGGCTCGAAACGAAAAACGCATGTAAGGGGCGGAGCAAACACCACGCCTCATGAATATGTACTAATGTAAGATGACGCCACATCCGTGCCACAGACAGCGACACGGCGCCACATGTCACCCGCCCCTGCACCCAATACGTAGAGTCCACCTCATCAGCCCAACACCAAGTCCTAGGCCAGGCACATTGGAGGTGGCCGAGCATGCATGTGTGAATAAGTCTCTGCCAGACACCCATACCCAGTGGGCGGTCCGCAGCTCGGCTGACATGGACGTCATTCGCACACAGTGGAGTCCTGTGCAGATCTGTCTCAGTAGTGCAGCCACGTGACAGCCCACAACAACCCCCATTATCCAGGCCCGGCCAGACAAGACCACAGGTCTGTTGTGTGTAAACACCCAGGAGCTGACACTCCAAACACGGGGGAGGGGGGTCAACACCAACCGGCCCACAAAGTCACCGAGACACAGAAACGACACGCTGCTCACCGCCAGCCATCACACACCGTATCCACCCCAATACAGAGGCGGTATATTACACCGTACATACAGTATCCGCCCCTATACAGAAGCGGTATATTACACCGTACATACAGTATCCGCACCTATACAGGCGCGGTATATTACACCATATATACAGTATCTGCCCTCTATACAGACGCGGTATATTACACCGTATACACCATATATACAGTATCTGCCCTCTATACAGACGCGGTATATTACACCGTACATACAGTATCCGCCCCTATACAGACGCGGTATATTACACCGTACATACAGTATCCGCCCATATACAGGCGCGGTATATTACACCGTATATACAGTATCCGCCCCTATACAGACACGGTATATTACACCGTATATACAGTATCCGCCCCTATACAGACACGGTATATTACACCGTATATACAGTATCCGCCCCTATACAGACACGGTATATTACACCATACAGTAACCGCCCCTTCCCCTATACAGACGCGGTATATTACACCATATATACAGTATCTGCCCTCTATACAGAGGCGGTATATTAGAGGGGCGGCTGTGGATGTAGAGAGGTGAGTAGAAGCCTGGACAGAGAGGCGGCTGTGGATATAGTGAGGTGAGTAGTAGTCTGGACAGAGGGGCGGCTGTGGATGTAGTGAGGTGAGTAGTAGTCTGGACAGAGGCGGTATATTAGAGTATCTGCCCTCTATACAGAGACGGTATATTAGAGGGGCGTCTGTGGATGTAGTGAGGGGAGTAGAAGACTGGACAGAGAGGCAGCTGTGGATGTAGTGAGGTAAGTAGAAGCCTGGATAGAGGGGCGGCTGTGGATGTAGTGAGGAGAGTAGTAGTCTGGACAGAGGGGCGGCTGTGGATGTAGTGAGGTGAGTAGTAGCCTGGACAGAGGGGCGGCTGTGGATGTAGTGAGGCGAGTAGTAGCCTGGACAGAGGGGCGGCTGTGGATGTAGTGAGGTGAGTAGAAGCCTGAATAGAGGGGCGGCTGTGGATATAGTGAGGTGAGTAGTAGTCTGGACAGAGGGGCGGCTGTGGATGTAGTGAGGAGAGTAGTAGTCTGGACAGAGGGGCGGCTGTGGATGTAGTGAGGAGAGTAGAAGCCTGGACAGAGGGGCAGTTGTGGATGTAATGAGGTAAGTAGAAGCCTGGACAGAGGGGCGGCTGTGGATGTAGTGAGCTAAGTAGAAGCCTGGACAGAGGGGCGGCTGTGGATGTAGTGAGGTTAGTAGTAGTCTGGACAGAGGGGCGGCTGTGGATGTAGTGAGGAGAGTAGTAGTCTGGACAGAGGGGCGGCTGTGGATGTAGTGAGGCGAGTAGTAGCCTGGACAGAGGGGCGGCTGTGGATGCAGTGAGGCGAGTAGAAGCCTGGACAGAGGGGCGGCTGTGGATGTAGTGAGGTGAGTAGAAGCCTGGACAGAGGGCGGCTGTGGATGTAGTGAGGTGAGTAGAAGCCTGGACAGAGGGGCGGCTGTGGATGTAGTGATCCTGTCCCTCAGACGTTTAATAGGTAAAGTACGTTCTATAGGCTCGGACAGTATAGTCTGTAATTGGATTGAGAACTGGCTGAAGGATCGTGCGCAGAGAGTTGTGGTCAATGATTCCTATTCAGAATGGTCCCCAGGGTTCAGTGCTGGGCCCTCTGTTATGTAATATATTTATTGATGATGGAGTATTACACCATACAGTAACCGCCCCTTCCCCTATACAGACGCGGTATATTACACCATACAGTAACCGCCCCTTCCCCTATACAGACGCGGTATATTACACCATATATACAGTATCTGCCCTCTATACAGAGGCGGTATATTAGAGGGGCGGCTGTGGATGTAGAGAGGTGAGTAGAAGCCTGGACAGAGGGGCGGCTGTGGATGTAGTGAGGTGAGTAGAAGCCTGGCCAGAGGGCCGGCTGTGGATATAGTGAGGTAAGTAGAAGTCAGGACAGGGGCGTCTGTGGATGTAGTGAGGCAAGTAGAAGCCTGGACAGAGGGGCGTCTGTGGATGTAGTGAGGTAAGTAGAAGCCTGGACAGAGGGGCGGCTGTGGATGTAGTGAGGTGAGTAGTTGCCTGGACAGAGGGGCGGCTGTGGATGTAGTGAGGAGAGTAGAAGCCTGGACAGAGGGGCGGCTGTGGATGTAGTGAGGAGAGTAGAAGCCTGGACAGAGGGGCGGCTGTGGATGTAGTGAGGTGAGTAGTTGCCTGGACAGAGGGGCGGCTGTGGATGTAGTGAGGTGAGTAGAAGCCTGGACAGAGGGGCGGCTGTGGATGTAGTGAGGTGAGTAGTAGCCTGGACAGAGGGGTGGCTGTGGATGTAGTGAGGTGAGTAGTAGTCTGGACAGAGGGGCGGCTGTGGATGTAGTGAGGTGAGTAATAGACTGGACAGAGGGGCGGCTGTGGATGTAGTGAGGTGAGTAATAGTCTGGACAGAGGGGCGGCTGTGGATGTAGTGAGGAGAGTAGTAGTCTGGACAGAGGGGCGGCTGTGGATGTAGTGAGGTGAGTAGTAGTCTGGACAGAGGGGCGGCTGTGGATGTAGTGAGGTGAGTAGAAGCCTGGACAGAGGGGCGGCTGTGGATGTAGTGATCCTGTCCCTCAGACGTTTAATAGGTAAAGTACGGTCTATGGCTCGGACAGTATAGTCTGTAATTGGATTGAGAACTGGCTGAAGGATCGTGCGCAGAGAGTTGTGGTCAATGATTCCTATTCAGAATGGTCCCCAGGGTTCAGTGCTGGGCCCTCTGTTATGTAATATATTTATTGATGATGGGAGTAGTAGTTTCTGTAGCTGACAGGACTTCAGCCTAGGGACTAACCTCAGGGACTACGGCTTCGGTTGGAGAGTCCACATTGGGACTGTACTTTATGCTGCTGACTGGTTACCGCGGAGCGTTGTACCGCCACCCTGTGGGGTCAGAGTCGTGCTCCGCCCACCGGCAGGGAGCACGGCTGTTCGTCGGTATGAGCCTCGGCCCTGCGCGGTCTTTATAAGGATAGCCAGGCCGGCAGACGAGAGCACCCACTGACCCTCGTGTACCCACAACCCCCATCATCTACTACTGACACAGACAGGGCCCATCCCAGGAGCCCATCTGCTGGGCAGTGACATCACTTCTTAACCATTTACTTACCAGGCGACATCGAAGCGGAATCCCAGGTCGAATATCGTGTAGCAGGTACCTGCGAGGAGAGAGGAGACAAGGTCAGCGCGGTCACATGACCCGGGACACCCCACCTATACCGCATCTACTACATAAAGTAGGGAGAGGCGCCTCTCTGCCTCCCACCTCCCTGAAGAACACCAGGTCAGGATTTACCGTGTGTTCCCTGCACAGCAAGAGAGGACTGCCAGGAGGAGCAGAGCGAGGGAAGGGGCCCCAAGACATAAAACATGGCTGCCAACCGGGAAACATCACAAAACTGGAGGTCAGAAGAAAGCCCACCGAGGTATGTACCTACACAGGGACTGCACCAGCAGAATAGTGAGTGCAGCTCTGGAGTATAATACCGGATGTAACTCAGGATCATTACAGGATCAGTAATGTATGTACACAGTGACTGCACCAGCAGAATAGTGAGTGCAGCTCTGGGGTATAATACAGGATGTAACTCAGGATCAGTACAGGATAAGTAATGTATGTACACAGTGACTGCACCAGCAGAATAGTGAGTGCAGCTCTGGAGTATAATACAGGATGTAACTCAGGATCAGTACAGGATAAGTAATGTATGTACACAGTGACTGCACCAGCAGAATAGTGAGTGCAGCTCTGGGGTATAATACAGGATGTAACTCAGGATCAGTACAGGATAAGTAATGTATGTACACAGTGACTGCACCAGCAGAATAGTGAGTGCAGCTCTGGAGTGTAATACAGGATGTAACTCAGGATCAGTACAGGGTAAGTAATGTATGTACACAGTGACTGCACCAGCAGAATAGTGAGTGCAGCTCTGGAGTATAATACAGGATGTAACTCAGGATCAGTACAGGATAAGTAATGTATGTACACAGTGACTGCACCAGCAGAATAGTGAGTGCAGCTCTGGGGTATAATACAGGAGGTAACTCAGGATCAGTACGGGATAAGTAATGTATGTACACAGTGACTGCACCAGCAGAATAGTGAGTGCAGCTCTGGAGTATAATACAGGATGTAACTCAGGATCAGTACAGGATAAGTAATGTAATGTATGTACACAGTGACTGCACCAGCAGAATAGTGAGCGCAGCTCTGGGGTATAATACAGGATGTAACTCAGGATCAGTACAGGATAAGTAATGTGTGTACACAGTGACTGCACCAGCAGAATAGTGAGTGCAGCTCTGGAGTATAATACAGGATGTAACTCAGGATCAGTACAGGATAAGTAATGTATGTACACAGGGACTGCACCAGCAGAATAGTGAGTGCAGCTCTGGAGTATAATACAGGATGTAACTCAGGATCAGTACAGGATAAGTAATGTATGTATACAGTGACTGCACCAGCAGAATAGTGAGTGCAGCTCTGGAGTATAATACAGGATGTAACTCAGGATCAGTACAGGATCAGTAATGTATGGACACAGTGACTGCACCAGCAGAATAGTGAGTGCAGCTCTGGAGTATAATACATGATGTAACTCAGGATCAGTACAGGATAAGCAATGTATGTACACAGTGACTGCACCAGCAGAATAGTGAGTGCAGCTCTGGAGTATAATACAGGATGTAACTCAGGATCAGTACAGGATAAGTAATGTATGTATACAGTACACACACAGCCGGGGTATACACAGTATATACAGTACACACAGCCGGGCTATACACAGTATATACACACAGCCGGGCTATACACAGTATATACAGTACACACACGGCCGGGCTATACACAGTATATACAGTACACACACGGCCGGGCTATACACAGTATATACAGTACACACACGGCCGGGCTATACACAGTATATACAGTACACACACGGCCGGGCTATACACAGTATATACAGTACACACACGGCCGGGCTATACACAGTATATACAGTACACACACGGCCGGGCTATACACAGTATATACAGTACACACACGGCCGGGCTATACACAGTATATACAGTACACACAGCCGGGCTATACACAGTATATACAGTACACACACGGCCGGGCTATACACAGTATATACACACAGCCGGGCTATACACAGTATATACACACAGCCGGGCTATACACAGTATATACAGTACACACAGCCTATACACAGTATATACAGTACACACAGCCGGGCTATACACAGTATATACACACAGCCGGGCTATACACAGTATATACACACAGCCGGGCTATACACAGTATATACAGTACACACAGCCGGGCTATACACAGTATACACAGTACACACAGCCGGGCTATACACAGTATATACACAGTACACACAGCCGGGCTATACACAGTATATACAGTACACACAGCCGGGCTATACACAGTATATACAGTACACACAGCCGGGCTATACACAGTATATACACACACACACGGCCGGGCTATACACAGTATATACACACACACACGGCCGGGCTATACACAGTATATACAGTACACACAGCCGGGCTATACACAGTATATACACAGTACACACAGCCGGGCTATACACAGTATATACAGTACACACAGCCGGGCTATACACAGTATATACAGTACACACAGCCGGGCTATACACAGTATATACAGTACACACACGGCCGGGCTATACACAGTATATACAGTACACACAGCCGGGCTATACACAGTATATACACACGGCCGGGCTATACACAGTATATACAGTATACACACAGCCGGGCTATACACAGTATACACAGTATATACAGTACACACAGCCGGGCTATACACAGTATATACAGTACACACAGCCGGGCTATACACAGTATATACAGTACACACAGCCTATACACAGTATATACAGTACACACAGCCGGGCTATACACAGTATATACAGTACACACAGCCGGGCTATACACAGTATATACAGTACACACAGCCTATACACAGTATATACAGTACACACAGCCGGGCTATACACAGTATATACAGTACACACGGCCGGGGCCGCTCCTGTTATATAGGGCCAGTGTATCATGGATACAGGGAGAGGCTCCAGACTGCGGCAGTTCTATCCGGCGTCCTCAGATTTGCCGCCACCAGGAACTGTTTACCCCAAACACAGCGGGCGGCCGGAGGGTGTTCTGTGTTTTGGGTGTCATCACAGTGATGCCGAGGCCGGATTTTCCGGATCTCACCAGCTGTGCCGGACCCCAATGTTGATGACCCCCGGGTGATCACACCCACCAGTACAGGGCGCCATCCAGCTTTCCCAGACCCCTACACCTCAGCGGTAACCAGCAGACCACACCACCGCTCAGCTGGGCGACAACCTTGCAGGACCCGCAATGGCGGCCACGTTTGTTGTCAGAGGTTTCCACAGTACAGATGTGAGGAGGACAAGCTGTAACAGTGAAGGGGATTCTGTAATAAGGCACTCTCTAAAGGGCCACAGGGGCCCAAAGGTCAAACAGAAAAGGGGAAGAGAATCACTGAAGGAGTCATAACCACAGAGGACGGAACAAGACACGAGATCAGCAGCGCCAACTGGAAAATGAGAGGAAACCGTGACAGGGCGTGAAACAGGGGCCACCCCCACCCCGAGATCAGGAGCATGGGGGCCCCCACACTGCACCCTATATGCCACACGTACCCCACAGGCCCCTCACACTGAACGGGGCCCCACACTGCACCCTATATGCTACACTGGTACCCCACAGGCCTCACACTGAACAGGGGCCCCACACTGCACCCTATATGCTACACGTACCCCACAGGCCTCAGACAAAGCACCAGGGCCCCACACACATACATCACAGGGACAAGATCCATGTCCGGGGGCCACACACACCGCAGGGCCCCATTAAGAAGGAAAGAAAAGAGCTCACTGGCGATGAACAGCACGGGATGCTGGGCCCTGAGGGGCCACACTCCTCTCCATCCCAGGGCTCCTGAGGGAAGCAGAGGCTACAAGATGATGAATGAGGGGCGGGGGGTCCAGGAGAAGGCGTACGGGCCAGGCCTCTTACCTACGATGATGAGGGTAGCCCAGAAGGCCACGGTGACCCCGGAATAGAGCAGCAGGTGTCCGTTCATGGTGACGAGAGGAGAACAGGACGCTCCGTGCGGCCGCTGGATGTGACACTGAGCGGAGGAGAAGCCAGCACTGCCACCGGCCCGCACAGATCAGCTGACCACCTCCCACCAATCACCTGACTGCGGAGCACGTGACTGCCACCCTGCGCTCCCCCTCTTCAGACGTCTCGGTGAACGTCCCCCACGTCAGACGATGCCTTTACGTCCTCACGTCTTATGAGGCTGTAGCGGCCATCTTTGAGGCTGGCAGTGGGTTTCTCTTCCTCAGGGAGGTGATGGAGCCCCTTCCCCTCCCGCCAGTCACTGTATAATGGACGTGTGGCAGGTGCGGTTATTACATAGGTTTACATCAGTAGAAGCTGTGAGGGGTAATGTAGTCGTCAGCTTATGTATGGCGGTGCTACTCAGCCTGAGCTCACACAGGGTAATGGCGGGCTGCCCACTCTGGGGATTGTCATAGAGATGTAGTGAGTGGTGGACTGCAGTGGCATACAGTGTATAGGGGGTGTGTCCCCTTAAGGAGGACCCGTCCCCTCTCCTGACATGTCTGGTAGTATAATAGTTTTGCAGCATCTCTTCTTATCACTCGGTGTTGTGCCATCCCTCTATTATTCCTGCTAGAAGTCAGAGATGAGGATTAGAGAGACCCCACTGTCCCCCACCCTCAGGACGCGGCTGTTTTCTCCTCGCTCCTTTGCTTTATGTTTTTGGTAAAGTTCAGTCAATAAAATGGTTTTTCTTTATAAATTATGAATCCAAAATGTAATGAAAATCAAACAATTTCTTATTTTCCACTGTTTATCTTCTCTGCGTTTAGGCCGTTGGGTGGTCCCACCTCAGGATACGCCCGTGTCTGATGGGCGCAGGTCCCATCATTCTTCTTTCTCCGGAGCGGCGCGCCCTGTTTGTTGCGTTGAGCTGTCATTTTTATCGGTATTATTTTATACCATTTTTGGGGAGGTGACCAAAAACAGCAACTTTGTAGCTTTTAGTTTTTCTCTTGTGTGATAAGTAACGTGTCGTCAATCAGGTCGTTCCGGGCGCGGCAATACCAGTTCCGTGTGTTTTTTTCTGTTTATACCAATAATAAAGGACTGGATAAGGGAAGGAGGGCGGGAGACGCCACAGCTGCCATAGCAACCGCGTGCAGTCCGTATGGCCGCTCCATAGTCCCACAAATAGGATAGAACACGTCCTTGTCTTGTACGTTCTGTGCACAAGAATAGGCATTGTTACATGGATCCGCAAAAAACGGATGGAACACGGACGGCACACGGATCTCATCCGTTTTTCTTTTTTGTGGATCCAAGTTTTGCGGACCGCCAAATACATACGGTGAATGTACCCTAAGGGGGTACTCAGTGGGGATGGGGCCGCGAGGTGTCCGCTGGGCGGTACTGCTCCTGAGCTGGCGCCATCACTGCGCTGGGGAACATGCTATTTTGCATGCTGAGCGGGAAGGGGTTAAGGGGTCCGGTCACTGTGTATACAGGTGGCAGCATGTGACATCATGAGAGGACATCCCAAAAAACCGTGAACCATTGTTGCCGCTCACTTTCATGGAGAAGGCGTGGTCTATAGTAAGGGGACGTGTCCTCCAGTATGATCACAGCGTACGGTGGATTTATCACTCAGGAGCGTTCACACTGAACTGAAACCAGAAGAAATCTGTAATACACTGCCGTGCCGGTGCCGTAATACACTGCCGTGCCGGTGCCGTAATACACTGCCGTGCCGGTGCCGTAATACACTGCGCTGCCGGTGCCGTAATACACTGCGCTGCCGGTGCCGTAATACACTGCGCTGCCGGTGCCGTAATACACTGCGGTGCCGGTGCCGTAATACACTGCCCTGCCGGTGCCGTAATACACTGCAGTACTGGTGCGTAATACACTGCCCTGCCGGTGCCGTAATACACTGCAGTACTGGTGCGTAATACACTGCGGTGCCCCTGACGTAATACACTGCCGTGCCGGTGCCGTAATACACTGCCGTGCCGGTGCCGTAATACACTGCCGTGCCGCTGCCGTAATACACTGCCGTGCCGCTGCCGTAATACACTGCCGTGCCAGTGCCGTAATACACTGCAGTACTGGTGCGTAATACACTGCGGTGCCCCTGACGTAATACACTGCCGTGCCGGTGCCGTAATACACTGCTGTGCCGGTGCCGTAATACACTGCGGTGCCCCTGACGTAATACACTGCCATGCCGGTGCCGTAATACACTGCCGTGCCGTTGCCGTAATACACTGCGGTGCCCCTGACGTAATACACTGCCGTGCCGCTGCCGTAATACACTGCCGTGCCCTTCAGAGTAGGGCAATGGCCACTGCCTTTCACGGGCAGCTAACCCCTGGGAGGATCGCACTTCCCCTCCTTGGGTATGAGCCAGAAATCCCAAAACCCAACTTGGTTCCTAACTCCTCACGGGCGGTCACTGTCAGACAGTTCTGGCCCCAGTGGATCGCTGGTACATTTGGAGACCAAACACGGTGCTGCTGCCGGTCTCCTACCATGAGTTCTCCGTGTCTCCTCTTCCCTGCGTCCTATAAGCAAACAAAGACCAGGAGAACGTCCGTCCCGGTCCCAGGGTCTCAAAGACGAAAACAGCGTATTTCGGAGATGTATGGTCATTCCACAATTCCTTATGAACTCCCGATTCTATGATGTCTAGAGACTGAGGTAGATGAGCAGCTCAGGCCCCTCAGGGGCTGCTGGAGGGTGAAAGGCTGTCGCTTTATGGCTTTGAGGCAGGGCCACTGTGGAGCCTGTTTCCTCTGCCAGCCGCCCATCACCCGGACAGCAAATGGGCCGGCATTAAATTCTATCTCATATTCCTCACTCTGAATTTCTGGAGATCAGGCGCTGATCCTGGGATTTACCAGTTACTGGATGTCTGGAGATCAGGCGCCGATCCTGGGATTTACCAGTTACTGGATTTCTAGGGATCAGGCGCCGATCCTGGGATTTACCAGTTACTGGATGTCTGGAGATCAGGCGCCGATCCTGGGATTTACCAGTTACTGGATTTCAAGGGATCAGGCGCCGATCCTGGGATTTACCAGTTACTGGATGTCTGGAGATCAGGCGCTGATCCTGGGATTTACCAGTTACTGGATGTCTGGAGATCAGGCGCCGATCCTGGGATTTACCAGTTACTGGATTTCAAGGGATCAGGCGCCGATCCTGGGATTTACCAGTTACTGGATGTCTGGAGATCAGGCGCCGATCCTGGGATTTACCAGTTACTGGATTTCTAGGGATCAGGCGCCGATCCTGGGATTTACCAGTTACTGGATGTCTGGAGATCAGGCGCCGATCCTGGGATTTACCAGTTACTGGAGATCAGGTGCCGATCCTGGGATTTACCAGTTACTGGATTTCTGGAGATCAGGCGCCGATCCTGGGATTTACCAGTTACTGGATTTCTGGAGATCAGGCGCCGATCCTGGGATTTACCAGTTACTGGGTTTCTGGAGATCAGGCGCCGATCCTGGGATTTACCAGTTACTGGGTTTCTGGAGATCAGGCGCCGATCCTGGGATTTACCAGTTACTGGATTTCTGGAGATCAGGCGCCGATCCTGGGATTTACCAGTTACTGGATTTCTGGAGATCAGGCGCCGATCCTGGAATTTACCTGTTACTGGATTTCTGGAGATCAGGCGCCGATCCTGGGATTTACCAGTTACTGGATTTCTGGAGATCAGGCGCTGATCCTGGGATTTACCAGTTACTGGATTTCTGGAGATCAGGTGCTGATCCTGGGATTTACCAGTTACTGGATTTCTGGAGATCAGGCGCTGATCTGAGGATTTACTAGTACTGGAGATCAGGCGCTGATCCTGGGATTTACCAGTTACTGGATTTCTGGAGATCAGGCACCGATCCTGGGATTTACCGGTTACTGGATTTCTGGAGATCAGGCGCTGATCCTGGGATTTACTTGTTACTGGATTTCTGGAGATCAGGCGCCGATCCTGGGATTTACCAGTTACTGGATTTCTGGAGATCAGGCGCCGATCCTGGGATTTACCAGTTACTGGATGTCTGGAGATCAGGCGCCGATCCTGGGATTTACCAGTTACTGGAGATCAGGTGCCGATCCTGGGATTTACCAGTTACTGGATTTCTGGAGATCAGGCGCCGATCCTGGGATTTACCAGTTACTGGATTTCTGGAGATCAGGCGCCGATCCTGGGATTTACCAGTTACTGGATTTCTGGAGATCAGGCGCCGATCCTGGGATTTACCAGTTACTGGATTTCTGGAGATCAGGCGCCGATCCTGGGATTTACCAGTTACTGGGTTTCTGGAGATCAGGCGCCGATCCTGGGATTTACCAGTTACTGGATTTCTGGAGATCAGGCGCTGATCTGAGGATTTACTAGTACTGGAGATCAGGCGCTGATCCTGGGATTTACCAGTTACTGGATTTCTGGAGATCAGGCGCCGATTCTGGGATTTACCGGTTAGTGGATTTCTGGAGATCAGGCGCTGATCCTGGGATTTACTTGTTACTGGATTTTTGGAGATCAGGCGCCGATCCTGGGATTTACCAGTTACTGGATTTCTGGAGATCAGGCGCCGATCCTGGGATTTACCAGTTACTGGATGTCTGGAGATCAGGCGCCGATCCTGAGATTTACCAGTTACTGGAGATCAGGTGCCGATCCTGGGATTTACCAGTTACTGGATTTCTGGAGATCAGGCGCCGATCCTGGGATTTACCAGTTACTGGATTTCTGGAGATCAGGCGCCGATCCTGGGATTTACCAGTTACTTGATTTCTGGAGATCAGGCGCCGATCCTGGGATTTACCAGTTACTGGATTTCTGGAGATCAGGCGCCGATCCTGGGATTTACCAGTTACTGGATTTCTGGAGATCAGGCGCCGATCCTGGGATTTACCAGTTACTGGGTTTCTGGAGATCAGGCGCCGATCCTGGGATTTACCAGTTACTGGATTTCTGGAGATCAGGCGCCGATCTTGGGATTTACCAGTTACTAGATTTCTGGAGATCAGGCGCTGATCCTGGGATTTACCAGTTACTGGATTTCTGGAGATCAGGTGCTGATCCTGGGATTTACCAGTTACTGGATTTCTGGAGATCAGGCGCCGATCCTGGGATTTACCAGTTACTGGATTTCTGGAGATCAGGCGCCGATCCTGGGATTTACCGGTTACTGGATTTCTGGAGATCAGGCGTCGATCCTGGGATTTACCTGTTACTGGATTTCTGGAGATCAGCGCAGATCTGAGGATTCACATGTTACTGGATTTCTGGAGATCAGGCGCTGATCCTGGGATTTACCAGTTACTGGATTTCTGGAGATCAGGTGCTGATCCTGGGATTTACCAGTTACTGGATTTCTTGAGATCAGGCACCGATCCTGGGATTTACCAGTTACTGGATTTCTGGAGTTCAGGCGCCGATCCTGGGATTTACCAGTTACTGGATTTCTGGAGATCAGGCGCCGATCCTGGGATTTACCGGTTACTGGATTTCTGGAGATCAGGCGCCGATCCTGGGATTTACCAGTTACTGGATTTCTGGAGAACAGCGCAGATCTGAGGATTCACATGTTACTGGATTTCTGGAGATCAGGTGCTGATCCTGGGATTTACCAGTTACTGGATTTCTGGAGATCAGGTGCTGATCCTGGGATTTACCAGTTACTGGATTTCTGGAGATCAGGCGCCGATCCTGGGATTTACCAGTTACTGGATTTCTGGAGTTCAGGCGCCGATCCTGGGATTTACCAGTTACTGGATTTCTGGAGATCAGGCGCCGATCCTGGGATTTACCGGTTACTGGATTTCTGGAGATCAGGCGCCGATCCTGGGATTTACCAGTTACTGGATTTCTGGAGATCAGCGCAGATCTGAGGATTCACATGTTACTGGATTTCTGGAGATCAGGTGCTGATCCTGGGATTTACCAGTTACTGGATTTCTGGAGATCAGGCGCTGATCTGAGGATTTACTAGTACTGGCGATCAGGCGCTGATCCTGGGATTTTATAGTCATTTTTGGATTCTTTCCGTAGATTAGGACATTTGACTTCCACTTCATGGCTTTTCTCCTTCTTCCGGGTCAGCATTGCAGGAGAATATCTATTTTTGTGGTTTTCTCTTAGATTTCCCGTTGTCACATGTCAGTAATGTAATCTCACTTCCTATAGGAGCAGTAGGATGTACATTCCTTGCAGTGTGTCCTCATGGACAGTAGGTGGCACTACAGGCCTGTAATTCTGCATTATAAGCACACGTGTGAGCGCACGCGCAGTCCCTGACAGTAGGGAGGTACATATTTTCTGCCTCTGCACGTAAATAAGAATGTTTACTGACAGCAAGCAGAGGTCTCTAAAAAGTGTTGATGAATGGAAGCACTAAGGGGGAGATGTTCTCAGATGTCTATTCACTGTAAGCAAGTGTTGATTTGCACCACATGTTTTGGCTTTAGGATTAATATCTGTCTAAATGTTTTAGGCCACACCTCCACTGGTAAACCACACCCACTTTTGGAAAGCACAATGCCAAATGTAGGGTTTTTTGCCCAGCTTCCGATTTTCTGCAGCTCAGCATAAACAGATACGTTCACATTTCTCCACTGACACAACTTGCTCCTCAGTGACTGGTGACTCCGCCCCCGAGGACCTCACTGCCCGGTCCAAACCATTCTGTGGAGGTTTCTGATGATCTCCGTTTAGTTGTGATTGATTTACAACAAAAATCTAGTGGAAATGACCCTCAGAAGTGCAGTACGTGGAAAACTACCAAAATGGCTCAATTATTTTCCCTACTTTTAAATTAGTGACCAGAGAAGAGGGCGCGGTGTCCCAGGAATCGCCGTTTAGTTGAAGTCAGTCACGTGGAGTAAGGAAAAATGGTGCAAATCTACGTTAGTCATAACAGGCACAGAGGCCACAATCCACCAAATTCACGAAGGGGCGCGCGTCTCCTGACATTACCTCATTGGGGACCTTGGTATTTCAATCCCCACCGTTTGCAAGACCAGAACAGTTTTGTTTAGCCCTCATCTTGCTTAATGAGCTGAGGGTTTGCTACAGTTGTATCCAGTGTAGACAATCCTCTGGACTCCAGACTGATACATGTTACTTGCACTGATACATTGTAACAAACCCAGGACAGGAGATGTTGATGTGGTTACGAGGGTTCAGTGTAGATGAGATGACACAATGCACGGTTTGGTCAGAAGGAGGCGCTGTTTATTATACGGAGGACAGAAGCGCGCGGGGGGGGGGGGTGGTGGGGGGGTCAGCAGGGCTCGCTCACACCAACTCCAGTCTGCTGGTTGTGGAACAGATGGATGATGGACTCTTCTTGCTGTGGGGTTCGGGGTGTCTGGGTGAGAAGGTTGATGGATTTCAGCTCTTGGGGATTTCAGGTGTATGCAGCCATGCTGCTCGGCCTCCTGGATGATCCTTCAGAAAGAACAAACATTTAGATCTTCCTGTCTTTGCCAAGTATTGGAGATACTCCCCCTCCCACTGTAATGGACTCTCCCCCCCAATGTAGTGGACCCTCGGCCTTCCTCCCAACTTTAGTGGGCCCTCGCTGCTCCTGTGCACTGTAGTGGGCCCTCGCTGCTCCTGTGCACTGTAGTGGGCCCTCGCTGCTCCTGTGCACTGTAGTGGGCCCTCGCTGCTCCTGTGCACTGTAGTGGGCCCTCGCTGCTCCTGTGCACTGTAGTGGGCCCTCGCTGCTCCTGTGCACTGTAGTGGGCCCTCGCTGCTCCTGTGCACTGTAGTGGGCCCTCGCTGCTCCTGTGCACTGTAGTGGGCCCTCGCTGCTCCTGTGCACTGTAGTGGGCCCTCGCTGCTCCTGTGCACTGTAGTGGGCCCTCGCTGCTCCTGTGCACTGTAGTGGGCCCTCGCTGCTCCTGTGCACTGTAGTGGGCCTCGCTGCTCCTGTGCACTGTAGTGGGCCCTCGCTGCTCCTGTGCACTGTAGTGGGCCCTCGCTGCTCCTGTGCACTGTAGTGGGCCCTCGCTGCTCCTGTGCACTGTAGTGGGCCCTCGCTGCTCCTGTGCACTGTAGTGGGCCCTCACACTTCCCCTTCATTGTAGAGGACCCTCACTCCTCCCCTGCACCCTAGTGGGCCCTCACTCCTCCCCTGCACCCTAGTGGGCCCTCACTCCTCCCCTGCACCCTAGTGGGCCCTCACTCCTCCCCTGCACCCTAGTGGGCCCTCACTCCTCCCCTGCACCCTAGTGGGCCCTCACTCCTCCCTGCACCTAGTGGGCCCTCACTCCTCCCCTGCACCCTAGTGGGCCCTCACTCCTCCCCTGCACCCTAGTGGGCCCTCACTCCTCCCCTGCACCCTAGTGGGCCCTCACTCCTCCCCTGCACCCTAGTGGGCCCTCACTCCTCCCCTGCACCCTAGTGGGCCCTCACTCCTCCCCTGCACCCTAGTGGGCCCTCACTCCTCCCTGCACCCTAGTGGGCCCTCACTCCTCCCCTGCACCCTAGTGGGCCCTCACTCCTCCCCTGCACCCTAGTGGGCCCTCACTCCTCCCCTGCACCCTAGTGGGCCCTCACTCCTCCCCTGCACCCTAGTGGGCCCTCACTCCTCCCTGCACCCTAGTGGGCCCTCACTCCTCCCCTGCACCCTAGTGGGCCCTCACTCCTCCCTACCTAGTGGGCCTCCCCTCCCTGCACCCTAGTGGCCTCACTCCTCCCCTGCACCCTAGTGGCCCTCACTCCTCCCCTGCACCCTAGTGGGCCTCACTCCTCCCTGCACCCTAGTGGGCCCTCCTCCTCCCTGCACCCTAGTGGGCCCTCCTCCTCCCCTGCACCCTAGTGGGCCCTCCCTCCTCCCGTGCACCCTAGTGGGCCCTCCCTCCTCCCCTGCACCCTAGTGGGCCCTCCTCCTCCCCTGCACCCTAGTGGGCCCTCCCTCCTCCCGTGCACCCTAGTGGGCCCTCCCTCCTCCCCTGCACCCTAGTGGGCCCTCCCTCCTCCCCCTGCACCCTAGTGGGCCCCTCCCTCCTCCCCTGCACCCTAGTGGGCCCTCCCTCCTCCCCTGCACCCTAGTGGGCCCTCCCTCCTCCCCTGCACCCTAGTGGGCCCCTCCTCCTCCCCTGCACCCTAGTGGGCCCTCCCTCCTCCCCTGCACCCTAGTGGGCCCTCCCTCCTCCCCTGCACCCTAGTGGGCCCTCCCTCCTCCCCTGCACCCTAGTGGGCCCTCTGACCCTCCTCCCCTCCTGCACCCTAGTGGGCCCTCCTCCTCCCCTGCACCCTAGTGGGCCTCCCTCCCCCTGCACCTAGTGGGCCCTCACTCCTCCTGCACCCTAGTGGGCCCTCACTCCTCCCTGCACCCTAGTGGGCCCTCCTCCTCCCCTACCTCCTCCTCCCCTGCACCCTAGTGGGCCCTCACTCCTCCCCTGCACCTGGTGGGCCCTCACTCCTCCCCGTGCACCCTGCCTAGTGGGCCCTCACTCCTCCCCTGCACCCTAGTGGGCCCTCACTCCTCCCTGCACCCTAGTGGGCCCTCACTCCTCCCCTGCACCCTAGTGGGCCCTCACTCCTCCCCTGCACCCTAGTGGGCCCTCACTCCTCCCTGCACCCTAGTGGGCCCTCACTCCTCCCTGCACCCTAGTGGGCCCTCACTCCTCCCCTGCACCCTAGTGGGCCCTCACTCCTCCCCTGCACCCTAGTGGGCCCTCACTCCTCCCTGCACCCAAGTGGGCCCTCACTCCTCCCCTGCACCCTAGTGGGCCCTCACTCCTCCCTGCACCCTAGTGGGCCCTCACTCCTCCCTGCACCCAAGTGGGCCCTCACTCCTCCCCTGCACCCTAGTGGGCCCTCACTCCTCCCCTGCACCCTAGTGGGCCCTCACTCCTCCCCTGCACCTTAGTGGGCCCTCACTCCTCCCCTGCACCTTAGTGGGCCCTCACTCATCCCCTGCACCTTAGTGGGCCCTCACTCATCCCCTGCACCTTAGTGGGCCCTCACTCATCCCCTGCACCTTAGTGGGCCCTCACTCCTCCCGTGCACCTTAGTGGGCCCTCACTCCTCCCGTGCACCTTAGTGGGCCCTCACTCCTCCCGTGCACCTTAGTGGGCCCTCACTCATCCCCTGCACCTTAGTGGGCCCTCACTCCTCCCCTTCACCTTAGTGGGCCCTCACTCCTCCCCTTCACCTTAGTGGGCCCTCACTCCTCCCCTTCACCTTAGTGGGCCCTCACTCATCCCCTGCACCTTAGTGGGCCCTCACTCCTCCCCTTCACCTTAGTGGGCCCTCACTCCTCCCCTTCACCTTAGTGGGCCCTCACTCCTCCCCTGCACCTTAGTGGGCCCTCACTTCTCCCGTTGAGAGGCCCGGGCAGGCTGATAGGCCCCGTCCCCTTTCCAATCGAAGTGCGTCTCCCTTCCTCCTTGGCCCTGCAGCCACCCACCAAATCCTTTCCTGTGCTCTGCTCTTTCCCCAGCCTAGTATCGCTACAGCAGCCGAGCACTGTGTGAGAGAGGGGGCCCGGCGAGGCGAGCAGCGCTTCACGCCTCTGACCTCCGACCTGGAGAGCCCTGGCCTGCAAGGTAGTGCAAACTCCACGAGCTGTTGGGATTCCCACCGCAACCCAAGCAGCAGACGGCACCCTCTATATGACCGCTATCTAATCGCTCACATGCTGAGCTGCGGAGGGGGTCCCGCTAGGGTGCTGACGGCTGGTAAAGCTATGTAGGTAGTAGGGAGTTAGGCTACTTTCACACTAGCGTTAACGTTTTCCGGTATTGCGTTCCGTCCTAGGGGCTCAATACCAGAAAAAAACACTTCAGTTTTGTCCCAATGCTTTCTGAATGGAGAGAAATCCGTTGAGTATGCACCAGGATGTCTGCAGTCACTTTTACGGTATTTGGCCGCATGCTGCGGTATTTTCTCCGGCCAAAATTCCAGAACGCTTGCCGGATCCGACATTATTTTCCATTGAAATGTATTGAGGCCGGATCCAGTATCAAGTGTTCTGGAAAAACGGATCGGGTTTTCTGGTCTGCGCATTAGCAGACCTTTAAAAATGTGAAATAGATAAATACCGGATCCGGAAACAAATGGTATCTGTTTGCACACGGATTTCCGGACCCGGACTCCTCTAACGCTAGTGTGAAAGTGCCCTTAGTAGTTGTGTGGATGACTATGTACGGACACTGAAGAAACACATAAACGCAGCTCTTTCCGTTTTGCATGAGCTGAACTCAAAGATCTGAAACGTTTTCTACAAACACAGAAGCGCCGTTACTCTCCGATATAATCTCTCTAATCTGTGTCAGTGAGCACGTCTTCTCCTTTACCGAGATAATCCATCCCACCTCGCAGGAGCGGCGTATCACGGTGCTGATTAGACAGCAGGAATACTGCACAGGTCTGCCTTAGACTGCCCACAATAACCCTCAGTTCATACTTGCGCGTTTTACAGTGTGTTCGAACACGCTGTAAAACGCATAACAGATGCAAACCAATGCTTCCCTATGGGACTGGTTCACATTTTCGCGTTTTACAGCGCGTTCGAACGCGCTGAAAAACACCCGACGCATAAACAAGTACTTGAGCTTTTTTTGGGGCATTTGTCGCGCGTTTTGGCCCATAGACTTGAATGGGAACGCGCAATGCTTGTATTTTGCACGTTTTTGACACTGAAGACGCGCGTACGAACGCGCGTTTGTTTGAGAATTTGCAACATGCTGGAAAGGCCAAACCCCAGGTGCTAGGCACAGTTTGGAGAGAAGCCAACACTGCAGTCAATCACACAAACGCACGTAAAACGCGTGTTTACTATTGCCAAAAACGCGCACAAAAAATGCGCGGAAAACGCGTGGCAAAAACCCGCGGAAAACCCGCGTCTCAGAAACGCTCAGGTCTGAACCCAGCATAAAAGGCCACTCAGAAATGTGCAGTTTGATCACACAGCACAATGCCACAGATGTCGCCACGTTTGAGGGAGCGTGCAAATGGCATGCTGACTGCAGGAATGTCCACCAGAGCTGCTGCCCGTGCAGTGAATGTTCATCTCTCTACCATGTGCCAAGTGCCAAGTGCACGCTCCCTCAAACGTGGCGACATCCGTGGCATTGTGCTGTGTGATCAAACTGCACATTTCAGAGTGGCCCTTTATTGTGGGCAGTCTAAGGCAGACCTGTGCAGTATTCCTGCTGTCTAATCAGCACCGTGATACGCCGCTCCTGCGAGGTGGGATGGATTATCTCGGTAAAGGAGAAGACGTGCTCACTGACACAGATTAGAGAGATTATATCGGAGAGTAACGGCGCTTCTGTGTTTGTAGAAAACGTTTCAGGTCTTTGAGCTGCGTTTATAGGTTTGTTCCGTGTATATATTCTATAAACGGACCTGTTCACAGCAGCTTCCATACACGTCAAACCCCCCACAGACCATGCCTGGCATTGTGAAGGGGCTCAGTCCGGCCCCTCGTTGCCTCACTACTGTTTCTGATGGGGCAGGCACTGGATTCCCCTCAGAATTTGAAGTATATGTCTATGTATTATTATTACGGATGAGCGGACTTGTGTTTTGAAGTTCGCCGTACAAGGTTCGGGTTCTCTGAGAATTCCGTTATGGATTCCGGTACCGCGGCCCATAAGTTATCCTCCACGGCAGCGGAATCGGTAACGGAATTCTTAGAGAACCCGAACCTTCTACGCCGAACTTCAAAACACAAGTCCGCTCCTCCCTAATTATTGTGTGTATAATTATATATCTATACACTACTAATGACATCTGCTTGTACTTTTTATGGTGGGGGGCCCAATTCTGAGTTTTGCTACGGGGCCCCATGATTTCTATGTAGACCCCTGCCTAAGGGCTCTGTTGTTGTAATGGGACAACCCCGTCAAAGCACTGGCAGCTCTGATTGGCGCTCCAGACAGGAATGGTGATGCATGAGGGACGGAGGCGCGGACTCTCGACCCCGTCATACTGTGTTATATACCTCTGCTCAGTCATCCTCTTCTTGGTCCGGCTTCTTCTTGCCTGGGGCCGGTTGCAGCCGCGATTTGCAAGCCTCCTCCTCCTCCTCGCTCTCCTCCGAATGCTTGTTCTTCAGAATATACTTGATGACCTTCTGGTCAGTCGGGGTCATGTCCAGGCAGTGGCACGGAGAGGCGCTGACCACAAACGAACCGCCAGCGACGCTCTGACACAGGTCCGTGCTGTTCATGTACATCTGGAGAGGACAGACAGTCGTTAGCGGAGAGGATGAAGGGGTCTGTGTACGTTATAAGCATAGTGTAATTATAGCGGCAGCACACTCCACATGTGGGAACTCACAATAGAAAAGTATTAAAATAACATTTATTTCGTACATCTATTAAAACAAAATACCCTCATGTGAAATCTGAAATATACAATATTCTGCTAAACAACACCCTGTACTAATATATCAGACATGTGGTGACTAGTCCATTACTCGTATTAATGGATAGATCTTAACTCCTTTGGACTAGTCCACGTATTGTACGGTAGATGGTATCAGTCAAACTGGTATATAGCGGTATGTGGTTATCTCACCATGCTCCTGCGGCTTATAATCAGTTGGTTTTTATATTCCGCATTAGGATTGCTGCGTTGTGTTTGTACTTAATGGCCAAATGTCTGATGCAATGTCTGCTATACAGATATGTTATATGCAGACCTCCGGACTCTTGCCTTACCGGTTCCACTTTCCTTGTAGCTCCGCTTAGTTATATAGGCTGTTTGCCCGGTATGTATAGGCCGAATGCCCCTTACCTTCAGATGCTGAAGGTAAAATTGGGAAACACTTAGAGAGTACTGTGAGAGAGGTAAAAAAGCAGAATACCTAACAGAACAGGAGGCGAATTTTATAATGAACACTGAAAAAAGAATTCCGGCTTTCTATTGTGTCCCCAAGATCCACAAAAATCTAGAGTCCCCACCAGGACGCCCCATAGTTTCGGGCATAAACTCCATATCAAGTAATTTGTCACAATTCATTGACAGATGGTTACAGCCCTATGTAAAGAAAATTCCATCTTACATTCGGGATACCACCGATATTGTAGCCACTCTAGAGACCATCAAGTGGGAACACACGTGGATCTTGGGGACACTAGATGTAGGGTCACTTTATACAATTATAGACCATACAGCAGGAATTGAGGCAGTTTACAGACAACTATCGAAAGAAAAAGAGATACAGGAAGAACAATTGTCTTTCCTAATGGAAGGGATACGTTATATACTCTCACATAACTATTTCATTTTTGATAGAGAGTTTTATCTCCAGAGGACCGGTACAGCCATGGGGACCAGATTCGCCCCCAGTTATGCCAATCTATTCCTGGCAGAATGGGAAAACACTACCATTCGTGCCAAGCTGGGGGCGGGTCTGGTCCTCTGGCGTCGGTATATAGATGACATCCTATTCATCTGGAAAGACACCAGGGAAGAATTAGACAACTTTTTGATCAGTATTAACGAAAATGATCAAAATCTAGTCTTTTCCCCAACAATTAGCCAAGAAGGTGTGGAATTCCTGGATTTAAACATCAGAGTAGAGAATGAAAAGCTTCAGTGTAGCACCTATTTTAAACCGATAGCTCGAAACAGCCTCATAAGATATGATAGCTGCCATCTCCCCTGATGGTTGTCTAATGTGCCGACCAGCCAGTTTAGAAGGCTGAAACGTAATTGTTCTACAGAATCGAAGTTTGAGGAGGAAGCTCAATATTTGAAGCAACAATTTGTGGAGAAAAAATATCCTCCCAGTTTGATTGAATGTTCCTTAGACAAAGTGAGAAAAATGGAGAGGAAAGACTTTTTTATTGATAAAAAAGCGATGAAAATCAATGATAATACCCCCAAATTGTTCCTACCCTTTAATTCTCAATACCGAAAAGTGGAGAAAATAGTAGGGAAACACTGGGGACATTTGTTGAAAGACAAATGGATAGGGCCTCATTTAAGCACATCCCCGAAGATAGTGTACACGAGGGCAGCTAACTTAGCCAGCAAAATAGCCCCAACAATCAAAAATAAACCAGCTAAGGTGGGCAATAACTGGTTGGCTCCAAAAGGCTTTTTTAGGTGCGGGCGATGTAGCAATTGCCGCATTACAACATTCCCAAAGAAGACAGAAAGTGTTAGCTCTGCCACTAATGCATTCAAACTCACGATCAAAGAATGCCTCACCTGTGATTCAAATGGGGTAATCTACATGGTTGAATGCTTATGTAGAAAACAATACATAGGGCGAACAAAGAGAACTTTGAAAAAAAGGAAAAAAAGAATTGCAGAGCATATCGCCAACATCAATAAGGGGTATGAATTGCACTCACTATCAAAACATTTCAAAATGGAACATAATAGTGACCCATCGGGGTTAAGATTTACGGCGATTGAAAAAGTCAGAGTGCCTTGGAGGGGAGGGAATTTAGTCTCCTGTATGTCAAGACAAGAGTCGAGACGAATCTTTGAATTCGAAACTATGCTCCCAAGTGGCCTCAATGCCGAGATGGAGATATTTGGCTTTCTATAGGGTGCGGTGGCCCTGTGGGGATGCGGAATCGGAGTCAGGTCGCTTTCCGACACTCCGATCCCTCCTCCCTATGGGCCACCCACCCATTTATGAATGACAATTGTACTGGGAGAACAAATCAGAGTGTTTTGGATCCATACAATAAAAATGAAGAGATGAACTTTTGGGTCAGCATATGATTCCACAATTATGAGTTGAACGTTTTTAACAAATTTTTTTTATAAATACTCCTATAGTAATCGGATACATACGGTTATTTTAAAAAAATATTTTTTTACTATTTTGCACTATTATTTGTAAAATTTTAACCACTAGCATTGTCTCATATTTTATGTATGTATTTATATTTATTTATATGGATCAACAAATCCCTAGCCATAAACTAGATGATCCAGTCCAGATTTAAGTAATCACCTGAACTAGGCTCCTATATAAGGCTGCATTTGGATCCACTACAGTGACCACTGAGGAAGGGGGCTACCCCCGAAACGCGTTTGGGCTCAACTGTAGAGGACTAATGCCTGTGGATTTATAAGAACAAGTGGACTCATTGCACTCTTTGGAAGTTTTACAGCGCGGTTATTCCAGCAATAAAAACCGCTGAGCGTCAGGACCCTTAGAGCTGCGCAGCCAAGCATTAGGACCCGGGAAGCTCCGTGCCAAAGACAGAGACTGCCCCGGCTACTCCCTCCCCGGGTCACGTGGGACGCCGCGTCTGAGACTCGAACACCACGCGGGACGCCGCGGGTGAACGGAGGAGAGCATCTGAAGGTAAGGGGCAGTCGGCCTATACATACCGGGCAAACAGCCTATATAACTAAGTGGAGCTACAAGGAAAGTGGAACCGGTAAGGCAAGAGTCCGGAGGTCTGCATATAACATATCTGTATAGCAGACATTGCATCAGACATTTGGCCATTAAGTACAACACAACGCAGCAATCCTAATGCGGAATATAAAAACCAACTGACTATAAGCCGCAGGAGCATGGTGAGATAACCACATACCGCTATATACCAGTTTGACTGATACCATCTACCGTACAATACGTGGACTAGTCCAAAGGAGTTAAGATCTATCCATTAATACGAGTAATGGACTAGTCACCACATGTCTGATATATTAGTACAGGGTGTTGTTTAGCAGAATATTGTATATTTCAGATTTCACATGAGGGTATTTTGTTTTAATAGATGTACGAAATAAATGTTATTTAAATACTTTTCTATTGTGAGTTCCCACATGTGGAGTGTGCTGCCGCTATAATTACACTATTTTTCTAGTTTCTAGTTTTTTTGGGTGAAACTTTGCAGCTGTGCACCTCCCTCTATATCTCTGTATTGGGTGAAGCCGTTGATAATCCTCCTTATATCTTGTACGTTATAAGCATGTTACCGGGGGCCTACATATCGCGTGCGACCTGTGCCCCGGGACCCCTAGATGGGGGGGTCGCCATCAGCGTCCTTCTGTCTATTACATGTGAGGGACAGGGCGCTCCATACAGACATTCCCCTCTGCTTCCCTTATGTAATGTGCCCAGAGGGCACTGCTCCTCATCATGAGACTCTGGGGGTCATTCACTAAGTGTCTTTTTACGCCGCTCATGGATTCTCCCTTGCGCTGTCATAAGATTTGGCTAATTTATAATGAAGCGTGCTCTTACGGTCCCCGCCTCATAGCCCCTGGCTGGAGCAGTTTTTCGCCAACATTTACGCCTATTTCCGACCCCGAACATTTCCCCACGCAGCTGCTGAACACGAAGCAGTGATCACTAATGCCATCGCTCGTCCTCATACAGAAGCGTACCTTCCTGACAGTCGGCTGCTCGTCAGTGGAGGAGACACATTTACATGCAGCAATCTCCTCCACAGTATAGGGAGCAGTGATCACTAATGCCATCGCTCGTCCCCATACAGAAGCGTACCTTCCTGACAGTCGGCTGCTCGTCAGTGGAGGAGACACATTTACATGCAGCAATCTCCTCCACAGTATGGGGAGCAGTGATCACTAATGCCATCGCTCGTCCCCATACAGAGCTGTTCCTTCCTGCCAATCGCCTGCTCGTCGGTGGAGGAGACACATTTACATGCAGCAATCTCCTCCACAGTATGGGGAGCAGTGATCACTAATGCCATCGCTCGTCCCCATACAGAAGCTGTTCCTTCCTGACAGACGGCTGCTCGTCGGTGGAGGAGACACATTTACATGCAGCGATCTCCTCCACAGTATAAGGAGCAGTGATCACTAATGCCATCGCTCGTCCCTATACACAGGCGTTCCTTCCTGACAATCTCCTGCTCGTCAGTGGAGGAGACACATTTACATGCAGCGATCTCCTCCACAGTATGGGGAGCAGTGATCACTAATGCCATCGCTCGTCCCCATACAGAAGCTTTCCTTCCTGACAGACGGCTGCTCGTCGGTGGAGGAGACACATTTACATGCAGCGATCTCCTCCACAGTATAAGGAGCAGTGATCACTAATGCCATCGCTCGTCCCCATACAGAGCCGTTCCTTCCTGACAATCTCCTGCTCGTCAGTGGAGGAGACACATTTCCATGCAGCGATCTCCTCCACAGTACGAGGACATGTGGTGTCCATAGAGATCCCTCGTCCTTATACAGGTTCATGGTTTCTGGGCGGCAGACGCTGTATAGACGACACAACCTGCTGCCCAGAAGCCATGATCGGCGGAGCCTGCATGAGCGACAGGATCACCCGATGGACGAGTGTGTCGCTTTTTGCGGACCCCACATGGCCGGTGCTATATAGAAAATGCCTATTCTTGTCCGCAATTGCGCAACTGTCAGGAGGTAGAGGAGACAATGTTCTGCAGATCTCTAGAGAGGTCAGTGGTGTAATAATCTGCAGGCTCTATCACTGTGTATGTCAGGAGGTGGAGCGACGCTTTGCAGCGGCTCTCCTTAGGATGTTGGTGCAGGGGAGTCGAGGGATTGGGGTCTCCTGGCGAGAGATCACTCAGTAATCCGCTGGCACCGGCCGCTGCAGTACAAACAGATCCCAATGTTATGACATGAGAGGTGCAGCCAAGACGGCTGATGAGCGGTGGAAACATTGGGGGCGACGAAGGTTGAAATCTTAAAGGGGTTGTCCGGTTCAGACCTGAGCCCGCACATAACCCAAGATCTGGAGATCCGGTGATGTGCCGGAAGCTTCCGCCTAGCAGTTAGCCCGGACATAACCCCTTTAATGTCTGTTAATGACAGAAGAAGCTGAACAGGAAACCGCAGTGCAGAGGAGCTGCGGACCCCGGGGTGACACCCCTCTGTACACTGGGGTGTAACATCTCTGAGGATCGGCAGTGTGGGAAGCCGTATGTATGATTCATGTGGATGACGGGCGCCAGCGCAGCTTCCAAGGCCTCATCTGATGTAGGCCGATAGTCCCTGCCGGGATCGGGCAGGTTCCCATTACAGCAGATCAGGCTGACGACCTCTGTGGGTGACCACTGTGCCCAGACCGTACCCGAAAACAGTGACCACTGTGCCCAGACCGTACCCGAAAACAGTGACCACTGTGCCCAGACCGTACCCGAAAACAGTGACCACTGTGCCCAGACCGTACCCGAAAACAGTGACCACTGTGCCCATACCGCACTCCGAAAACAGTGACCACTGTGCCCAGACCGTACCCGAAAACAGTGACCACTGTGCCCAGACCGTACCCGAAAACAGTGACCACTGTGCCCAGACCGTACCCGAAAACAGTGACCACTGTGCCCAGACCGAACCCGAAAACAGTGACCACTGTGCCCAGACCGAACCCGAAAACAGTGACCACTGTGCCCAGACCGAACCCGAAAACAGTGACCACTGTGCCCAGACCGTACCCGAAAACAGTGACCACTGTGCCCAGACCGTACCCGAAAGCGGTGACCGCTGTGCCCAGACCGTACCTGAAAACAGTAACCACTGTGCCCAGACTGTACCCGAAAGCGGTGACCACTGTGCCCAGACCGTACCCGAAAGCGGTGACCACTGTGCCCAGACCGTCTCACTCCAGAGAGGTGCTGGTGGCGGCTCCTGTCGGCCAGAGCTCCACAGACAGGGATCCTGACAATCCCCCCCTATCATACACCTGCCCGATTCCGCCCCTCCCATCATACACCTGCCCAATTCCGCCCCTCCCATCATACACCTGCCCAATTCCGCCCCTCCCATCATACATCTGCCCGGCTCTGCCCCTCCCATCATACACCTGCCCGATTCCACCCCTCCCATCATACACCTGCCCGATTCCGCCCCTCCCATCATACACCTGCCCAATTCCGCCCCTCCCATCATACACCTGCCCGATTCCGCCCCTCCCATCATACACCTGCCCGGCTCTGCCCCTCCCACCATACACCTGCCCGATTCCGCCCCTCCCACCATACACCTGCCCGGCTCCATCCCTCCCATCATACACCTGCCCGGCTCTGCCCCTCCCATCATACACCTGCCCGATTCCGCCCCTCCCATCATACACCTGCCCGGCTCCACCCCTCCCCTCATAAACCTGCCCGATTCCGCCCCTCCCACCATACACCTGCCCGGCTCCACCCCTCCCATCATACACCTGCCCGGCTCTGCCCCTCCCATCATACACCTGCCCGATTCCGCCCCTTCCATCATACTCCTGCCCGGCTCCACCCCTTCCATCATACACCTGGCCGATTCCGCCCCTTCCATCATACACCTACACCTGCCCGGCTCCGCCCCTCCCATCATACACCTGCCTGATTCCGCCCCTTCCATCATACACCTGCCCGGCTCCACCCCTCCCATCATAAACCTGCCCGATTCCGCCCCTCCCACCATACACCTGCCCGGCTCCACCCCTCCCATCATACACCTGCCCGGCTCTGCCCCTCCCATCATACACCTGTCCGATTCCGCCCCTCCCATCATACACCTGTCCGATTCCGCCCCTCCCATCATACACCTGCCCGATTCCGCCCCTTCCATCATACACCTACACCTGCCCGGCTCAGCCCCTCCCATCATACACCTGCCTGATTCCGCCCCTCCCATCATACACCTGCCCGATTCCGCCCCTTCCATCATACTCCTGCCCGGCTCCACCCCTTCCATCATACACCTGCCTGGCTCCGCCCCTCCCATATCATACATCTGCCTGGCTCCGCCCCTCCCATCATACACCTGCCCGATTCCGCCCCTCCCATCATACACCTGCCCGATTCCGCCCCCTCCATCATACACCTGCCCGATTCCGCCCCCTCCATCATACACCTGCCCGGCTCCACCCCTCCCATCATACACCTGCCTGGCTCCGCCCCTCCTATCATACACCTGCCCAATTCCGCCCCTCCCATCATACACCTGCCCAATTCCGCCCTTCCTACATCAAACACATGCCCAATTCCGCCCCTCCCATCATACACCTGCCCGGCTCCATCCCTCCCATCATACACCTGCCCGATTCCGCCCCTTCCATCATACACCTGCCCGATTCCGCCCCTTCCATCATACACCTGCCCGGCTCCATCCCTCCCATCATACACCTGCCCGATTCCGCCCCTTCCATCATACACCTGCCCGATTCCGCCCCTTCCATCATACACCTGCCCGTCTCCACCCCTTCCATCATACACCTGCCCGGCTCCACCCCTTCCATCATACACCTGCCCGGCTCCACCCCTCCTATCATACACCTGCCCGGCTCCACCCCTCCTATCATACACCTGCCCGATTCCGCTCCTTCCATCATACACCTGCCTGGCTCCACCCCTTCCATCATACACCTGCCTGGCTCCACCCCTCCCATCATACACCTGCCCGGCTCCGCCCCTCCTATCATACACCTGCCCGATTCCACCCCTCCTATCATACACCTGCCCGGCTCCGCCCCTCCTATCATACACCTGCCCAATTCCGCCCCTCCCATCATACACCTGCCCGGCTCCACTCCTCCCATCATACACCTGCCCGGCTCCACCCCACCCATCATACACCTGCCCGGCTCCGCCCCTCGTGTAATCGCAGTGGGCGGAGCTGTGTCTCTAGACTAGCAGGCAGCTTACTTTTGAACCATTGTGACGTCATCATCACATATAGTGCCTTGTGATGTCCCTTATGGTGGGGCCCAGGTTGGACTCTACAGTATCCGGTGATGTCAGTGAGCTGGTGGTCGGGGGTCCCCCACGTCTCACCTGGTCGTACGGGATACACTCATTCCTGCAGTGGTTCCCATCCTCATCTATCCTCCAGTCAGTGAGAATGTTGCGCACGCAGACCAGATCCGAGCGGCACGCCTCGAACCTGAGAGCGAGAGAGATGACATCACAGACTAATCCAGAGAGACCGCCCCCTGTCCTCCAGGCTATGGCTGCCACGGTTCGGATACATACGGCACATAACGCCACGCCTGGGGGGCGGGGACACATAAACGACGCTACTATGTCACTTATAGTCCCATCGTATAGATCAGGGGTGGGCCGCACGTGGCCCCCAGAGCCAAGGTTTGTGGCCCCTGTCCTGCTGGACAGAAAGGATCGGCTGTGTTTCTTCCTGGAGCGCCGCACAGGGTTAGGGTACTGTACTGGAGCAGGAGTCTGGAGCAGGACGGGCCCCCAGCTATTGGTTAGAGTGGGGGAGCCGAGGAGAAGGCAGGTGCAGTTTATCAGCGCTTCTCCTCAAGTAGCGCTCTGCAGCAGCGGGGTACTAAGTGGGGGGCTCTCAGGGGGGTGCTGGAAGCAATGAGCGCTTCCATTAATACAGATGGAAGCGCTCATTGCTGGAGCGCAGGGAGATGGATCCTGTCACTCACCGCTCAGCTCCCCGCGCTCCTCCCCTCCTTCAGGCCAGCGGCGCTCTGAATGGTGAAGCAGGAAGACTTCTCCCCGCTCCACTGTTCAGCCTGCAGGCACGGATCACGCTGCCGACATGTGGGAGGAGCCAGAAGCCCGGAAATCTGCATAAGCCCCGCCCACACCGTGCTACAGAGCGATCTGTGCCTGAAGGGGAGAGAGGACTGGGAGCTTCAGGAGCCGGACAAGGTGAGTAGGTACTGTGTTTTTAAAAAAAAAAATTACCACAGAGGGGGCATTGCTAATGTCAAGGGGACACAATGGCCATTTCTACTCTGGAGGGGGCACAATGGGAATTTCTACTCTGGAGGGGGGCACAGTGGGCATTTCTACTATGGAGGGGGGCACAGTGGGCATTTCTACTATGGAGGGGGGCACAGTGGGCATTTCTACTATGGAGGGGGGCACAGTGGGCATTTCTACTATGGAGGGGGGCACAGTGGGCATTTCTACTATGGAGGGGGGCACAGTGGGCATTTCTACTATGGAGGGGGGCACAGTGGGCATTTCTAATGTGAAGTGGGCACAATGGGCATTTCTACTATGGAGGGGGCACAGAGGGTATTATTATTATGGAGGTGGCACAATGGGCATTTCTAATGTGAAGGGGGCACAGAGCCAGGGGGCATTACTACTCTGAAGGGGGCATAGAGGGCATTATTACTGTGAAGGGGACAGAACGGGCATTATTACTGTGAAGGGGCACACATCTGTACAAAACTACTGTGAAGGTTGTACAATGAGGGTAATACTACTGTGAGGGGGTACAGCCTGTGTAATCGGCTGATGCAAACAAGCGCTGATTAACTTTTTTTTTGTGGCCCCTTGAAATAGAGCAATGTGACAATGGGGCCCCGAGACCAAACAAGGTTGTGCACCCCTGGTATAGATCCTCCAGAACATGAATATTCATTAGATACCTGCCCTCTTACATCAGCCTGTCATGTGACTGCTGAGAATGTGATTGCTCAAGCCCCACCCTTTGTCAAGCCCCACCCCTTGGACTCTCTCCTGCCTGGTAGAATACAGACCAGTGGCAGAGTCCCAGACTCTTCTTGGTCAGAGGGGGGCCCGGACCCTCTCTCATCCTGTGAATGGTGTGGATTATAAAGTTAATTCCCCGAGCACTTACCACCCATCGCAGAAGGACTGACACAGGGGCACGCCCTGAATGGCAGCAGAACTGTTGGGGTGCATCCAGTGCTCGGCGTCCGGGGAGCACTGGTAGAAGCACTCGATCTTCTTCATGTAATCCTCACACCTGAAACACAGAACCCGTAATTAAAGGGACGGCGTCCGGACTGAAGATGAGGCGTCTTCATCGTGTAGCTCCTTGAAGACACTAGGACATTTACAAACGTCTTTCCCCCGCTGCTGCGGCTTTAAAAAGACAAAAATGATGGCAAACGCTGCATCTGCACAATGACGTGTGACTCTTACAGTCTCTTTTCTAAAGGGGGAGGGGCTTAGCAGGGCCGCCAGACTTACTGTAGATGAAGCCAGAAACTGGTATAAATTATAGCTAAAGCCTGTGACAGACCACAGACTGCAAGAGATGCGACTAATAAGAGCGATCAAGACATGGGGACAGCAGTCCTGATAAGTGTCCCTCTTTGTGCTTCAGTTCAGTAGAGACCGAAAACCAAATGGTTCCAAAATTCTGCCATAATATATCTTTATAAAGGTCAGAGCTCCCTCTAGTGGTGGCTGTATAATCTGTATGTAGTGAGCTCCTTCTAGTGGTGGCTGTATAATCTGAATGTAGTGAGCTCCCTCTAGTGGTGACTGTATAATCTATATGTAGTAAGCTCCCTCTAGTGGTGGCTGTATAATCTGTATGCAGTGAGCTCCCTCTAGTGGTGGCTGTATAATCTGTATGTAGTGAGCTCCCTCTAGTGGTGACTGTATAATCTGTATGTAGTGAGCTCCCTCTAGTGGTGACTATATAATCTGTATGTAGTGAGCTCCCTCTAGTGGTGACTGTATAATCTGTATGTAGTGAGCTCCCTCTAGTGGTGGCTGTATAATCTGTATGCAGTGAGCTCCCTCTAGTGGTGGCTGTATAATCTGTATGTAGTGAGCTCTCTCTAGTGGTGGCTGTATAATCTGTATGTAGTGAGCTCCCTCTAGTGGTGACTGTATAATCTGTATGTAGTGAGCTCCCTCTAGTGATGGCTGTATAATCTGTATGCAGTGAGCTCCATCTAGTGGTGACTGTATAATCTGTATGTAGTGAGCGCCCTCTAGTGGTGGCTGTATAATCTGTATGTAGTGAGCTCCCTCTAGTGGTGACTGTATAATCTGTATGTAGTGAGCTCCCTCTAGTGGGGGCTGTATAATCTGTATGTAGTGAGCTCCCTCTAGTGGGGGCTGTATAATCTGTATGTAGTGAGCTCCCTCTCGTGGTGGCTGTATAATCGGTATGTAGTGAGCTCCCTCTAGTGGTGGCTGTATAATCTGTATGTAGTGAGCTCCCCCTAGTGGTGGCTGTATAATCTGTATGTACTGAGCTCCTTCTAGTGGTGGCTGTATAATGTGTATGTAGTGAGCTCCCTCTAGTGGTGACTGTATAATCTGTATGTAGTGAGCTCCCTCTAGTGGTGGCTGTATAATCTGTATGTAGTGAGCTCCCTCTAGTGGTGACTGTATAATCTGTATGTAGTGAGCTCCCTCTAGTGGGGGCTGTATAATCTGTATGTAGTGAGCTCCCTCTAGTGGTGGCTGTATAATCTGTATGTAGTGAGCTCCCTCTAGTGGTGGCTGTATAATCTGTATGTAGTGAGCTCCCTCTAGTGGTGACTGTATAATCTGTATGTAGTGAGCTCCCTCTAGTGGGGGCTGTATAATCTGTATGTAGTGAGCTCCCTCTAGTGGGGGCTGTATAATCTGTATGTAGTGTGCTCCTTCTAGTGGTGGCTGTATAATGTGTATGTAGTGAGCTCCCTCTAGTGGTGACTGTATAATCTGTATGTAGTGAGCTCCCTCTAGTGGGGGCTGTATAATCTGTATGTAGTGAGCTCCCTCTACTGGTGACTGTATAATCTGTATGTAGTGAGCTCCCTCTAGTGGTGGCTGTATAATCTGTATGTAGTGAGCTCCCTCTAGTGGTGGCTGTATAATCTGTATGTAGTGAGCTCCCCTAGTGGTGGCTGTATAATCTGTATGTAGTGAGCTCCCTCTAGTGATGGCTGTATAATCTGTATGTAGTGAGCTCCCTCTAGTGGAGGCTGTATAATCTGTATGTAGTGAGCTCCCTCTAGTGGTGGCTGTATAATCTGTATGTAGTGAGCTCCCTCTAGTGGCGGCTGTATAATCTGTATGTAGTGAGCTCCCTCTAGTGGCGACTGTATAATCTGTATGTAGTGAGCTCCCTCTAGTGGCGGCTGTATAATCTGTATGTAGTGAGCTCCCTCTAGTGGTGACTGTATAATCTGTATGTAGTGAGCTCCCTCTAGTGGGGGCTGTATAATCTGTATGTAGTGAGCTCCCTCTAGTGGTGGCTGTATAATCTGTATGTAGTGAGCTCCCTCTAGTGGTGGCTGTATAATCTGTATATAGTGAGCTCCCTCTAGTGGTGGCTGTATAATCTGTATGTAGTGAGCTCCCCCTAATGGTGACTGTATAATCTGTATGTAGTGAGCTCCCTCTAGTGGTGGCTGTATAATCTGTATGTAGTGAGCTCCCTCTAGTGGTGGCTGTATAATCTGTACGTAGTGAGCTCCCTCTAGTGGTGGCTATATAATCTGTATGTAGTGAGCTCCCTCTAGTGGTGGCTGTATAATCTGTATGTGGTGAGCTCCCTCTAGTGGTGGCTGTATAATCTGTATGTAGTGAGCTCCCTCTAGTGGTGGCTGTATAATCTGTATGTAGTGAGCTCCATCTAGTGGTGACTGTATAATCTGTATGTAGTGAGCTCCCTCTAGTGATGGCTGTATAATCTGTATGTAGTGAGCTCCCTCTAGTGTTGGCTTTATAATATATGTAGTGGACTACCTCTAGTGGCGGTGTATAATCTTTATGTAGTGAGCTCCCTCTAGTGGTTACTGTATAATCTGTAGCTGATCCTCAGTGTCCTGCTATTGTCCTTTCCCCGATCCTCAGTGTCCTGCTATCGTCCTCTCCCCGGTCCTCAGTGTCCTGTTATCTTCCTCTCCCCCCGCTGCCCCGGTCCTCATTGTCCTGCTGTTGTTCTCTCCCCGATGCCCCAGTCCTCAGTGTCCTGCTGTCATCCTCTCCCCGCTGCCCCAGTCCTCAGTGTCCTGCTATCGTCCTCTTCCCGCTGACCCCGGTCCTCAGTGTCCTGCTATCATCCTCTCCCCGCTGCCCCGGTCCTCATTGTCCTGCTATCATCCTCCCTCTGGTCCTCAGTGTCCTTCTATCGTCCTCTTCCCGCTGCCCCATTCCTCAGTGTCCTGCTATCGTCCTCTTCCCGCTGCCCCGGTCCTCAGTGTCCTGCTATCGTCCTCTTCCCGCTGCCCTGGTCCTCATTGTCCTGCTATTATCCTCCCTCTGGACCTCAGTGTCCTTCTATCATCCTTACCCCGCTGCCCCGGTCCTCAGTGTCCTGCTATCGTCCTCTTCCCGCTGCCCCGGTCCTCATTGTCCTGCTATCATCCTCCCTCTGGTCCTCAGTGTCCTTCTATCATCCTTACCCCGCTGCCCCGGTCCTCAGTGTCCTGCTATCGTCCTCTTCCCGCTGCCCCGGTCCTCAGTGTCCTGCTATCGTCCTCTTCCCGCTGCCCTGGTCCTCAGTGTCCAGCTATCGTCCTCTTCCCGCTGCCCCGGTCCTCATTGTCCTGCAATCATCCTCCCTCTGCTCTGGTCTTCAGTGTCCTTCTATCATCCTTACCCCGCTGCCCGGTCCTCATTGTCCTGCTATCATCCTTACCCCGCTGCTCCGGTCCTCAGTATCCTGCTATCATCCTCCCCCCCGCTGCCCCAGTCCTCGTTGTCCTACAGGGGCATGTGTCTGAAACTGGTGGGAAATAAATTATATTCAAGAGAACAGAATGAGTCCTTGATGTGAGGTCAGAACCACCCCTCCCTAGGATCACAGGGTGCTGGACCGGCCGCTGACCTCCATCTAAGGTTCTGCCCCCTCAGCCTCACAGATCATGTCCTCCACATTGTGGCGTTCAGTCTGGACATCTGGGGCATGAGACATTGAAGAGAGGTGACCTGATTGAGGCACTACAGATCTGCACAGCATCGCTCAGGGCAGCCCAGGTTTATATTGGCAGATAAGACCCGCCCATGAGGGGCCACAATTCACCTGCGTTGCATTATTGAGTGACACTTACGTCTTGCTGAAGTTCCCACATCGGTTCCAGTAATAATTATCCACATGGATCAGCGGAGATGCAGAAAGTTTCTCGGTGTAGTTGGCCGGACAGCAGGAGGCTGCGTGACAGAGGAATCGGCGTATCACGCCATATAGTACAGACATGAGATATACATAAACACTGCTCACATGTGACTACATTGTATACCGTAGTGTAGTATAATATTAGAGGACTGTATTATTAGAGAGCACTGTACGGTGGTATCATTAGAGCACTATACGGTAGTATTATTAGAGGACTGTACGGTGGTATTATTAGAGGACTGTACGGTGGTATTATCAGAGCACTGTACGGTGGGATTATTAGAGGACTATACGGTGGTATTATTAGAGCACTGTACGGTGGTATTATCAGAGCCTTGTACGGTGGTATTATTAGAGCACTGTACGGTGGGATTATTAGAGCACTGTACGGTGGTATTATTAGAGCACTGTACGGTGGTATTATTAGAGCACTGTACGGTGGTATTAGAGCACTGTACGTGGTATTATCAGAGCCCTGTACGGTGGTATTAGAGCACTGTACGGTGGTATTATTAGAGGACTGTCTGGTGGTATTATTAGAGGACTGTACGGTGGTATTATTAGAGCACTGTACGGTGGTATTATTAGAGCACTGTACGGTGGTATTATTAGAGCACTGTATGGTGGTATTATTAGAGCACTGTATGGTGGTATTATTAGAGCACTGTACGGTGGTATTATTAGAGCACTGTACGGTGGTATTATTAGAGCACTGTACGGTGGTATTATTAGAGCACTGTACGGTGGTATTATTAGAGCACTGTACGGTGGTATTATTAGAGCACTGTACGGTGGTATTAGAGCACTGTACGTGGTATTATCAGAGCCCTGTACGGTGGTATTAGAGCACTGTACGGTGGTATTATTAGAGGACTGTCTGGTGGTATTATTAGAGGACTGTACGGTGGTATTATTAGAGCACTGTATGGTGGTATTATTAGAGCACTGTACGGTGGTATTATTAGAGCACTGTACGGTGGTATTATTAGAGCACTGTACGGTGGGATTATTAGAGCACTGTACGGTGGTATTATTAGAGCACTGTACGGTGGTATTATTAGAGCACTGTACGGTGGTATTATTAGAGCACTGTACGGTGGTATTATTAGAGCACTGTACGGTGGTATTAGAGCACTGTACGGTGGTATTAGAGCACTGTACGGTGGTATTATTAGAGCACTGTACGTGGTATTATCAGAGCCCTGTACGGTGGTATTAGAGCACTGTACGGTGGTATTATTAGAGGACTGTCTGGTGGTATTATTAGAGGACTGTACGGTGGTATTATTAGAGGACTGTACGGTGGTATTATTAGAGGACTGTACGGTGGTATTATTAGAGGACTGTACGGTGGTATTATTAGAGGACTGTACGGTGGTATTATTAGAGGACTGTACGGTGGTATTATTAGAGCACTGTATGGTGGTATTATTAGAGGACTGTACGGTGGGATTATTAGAGCGCTGTACGGTGGGATTATTAGAGCGCTGTACGGTGGGATTATTAGAGCACTGTACGGTGGTATTATTAGAGCACTGTACGGTGGTATTATTAGAGCACTGTACGGTGGTATTAGAGCACTGTACGTGGTATTATTAGAGGACTGTCTGGTGGTATTATTAGAGGACTGTACGGTGGTATTATTAGAGCACTGTACGGTGGTATTAGAGCACTGTACGGTGGTATTATTAGAGGACTGTCTGGTGGTATTATTAGAGCACTGTACGGTGGTATTATTAGAGCACTGTACGGTGGGATTAGAGCACTGTACGTGGTATTATCAGAGCCCTGTACGGTGGTATTAGAGCACTGTACGGTGGTATTATTAGAGGACTGTCTGGTGGTATTATTAGAGGACTGTACGGTGGTATTATTAGAGGACTGTACGGTGGTATTATTAGAGCACTGTACGGTGGTATTATTAGAGGACTGTACGGTGGTATTATTAGAGCACTGTACGGTGGTATTATTAGAGCACTGTACGGTGGTATTATTAGAGCACTGTACGGTGGGATTATTAGAGCACTGTACGGTGGTAATATTATAGCACTGTACGGTGGTATTATTAGAGCATTGTGCGGTGATATTATTAGAGCACTGTATGGTGGTATTATTAGAGGACTGTACGGTGGTATTATTAGAGGACTGTACGGTGGTATTATTAGAGGACTGTATGGTGGTATTATTAGAGGACTGTCTGGTGGTATTATTAGGGGACTGTACGGTGGTATTATTAGAACACTGTACGGTGGGATTATTAGAGCACTCTACGGTGGTATTATTAGAGCACTGTACGGTGGTATTATTAGAGCACTCTACGGTGGGATTATTAGAGCACTCTACGGTGGGATTATTAGAGCACTCTACGGTGGGATTATTAGAGCACTGTACGGTGGTATTATAGGACTGTATGGCGGTATTATTTAATCTTTGAACACTTTGATGACATAATCTCATGTATTCTCCACTTACATTTAGAGTACAGGTGACACTCTTGCATATTGGGCTCGGGTCCTGGGGTCTCTTTGTGATATTTTCCATGCAGACATCCATGGTGACACGAAACGGCAGACAGGAAGCTGAGGGCCACGAGGATGATCACGGTCTTCATGTTTATCTTGCAGAAAAGAAGCGAGTCTATTACTGGACAGTGCGGGATACGAGGTGCCGGTGTCAATAGCAGAAGTGGGGTGCCAGGGCTGCGATACATGCAGGGGCCAACTGGGAACTGAAATTGGCCCTGGAAAAAATAAAAATAATTATGGCCCCATGCTCTAAAAAGGTCCAGATTGACAGAAGGGGTCAGCAATACCTGCAGCACAAAATACCGCCCCAGCAGAACCACACACCAGACTCCGCTGCAGTATTCAACTCTATCGCCATTCTGAGGCCGATACAGTTGAGTTCAGGATGGACCTGCGGTGCCGACCCGGTGCACTAGTACCTGATGCTGCTAGCATTATGCGGAGAGATGGTTATGTACCTGGCCAGCGGCCATGAGGAGGACTCGGGAAGTTTCCCTGTTGGGTCTATGGCCAGTCTGGATATACACCATCTCCCCCCAATAATTTTACTGCTACTCACAGCTCCGGGATCCTAGTAACAGGCACCTTCCCATAAACACTTGGTGGCTGCACTTTGGTTCCTGGCCAAGCCTCTCCTCCTTCCTACAGGGTCTTGGTATATAACTGCTATATCTATTATACGGTTTGTCCCTGCGTTATTATTAGTGCCGAGAGAATCGAAGCATCCGAAGTGGAATTCAATCCGAAGTTTAGGAAATATTCAACTCTTCACAAATCCCAATTTCCTTACTCTTCATGGTAATTAATTATTATTATATTTTTTCTAAATTGGCCGTTGCATGTGTTACACAGTGAAAGTAAGCAGCCCGGGAACACGAGATCACCCATAATGCCGTGCAGCCAGCCAATCAGCAGATGGCTGTCCCCTGTGATGTCACAGCCCTATAAAAGCCTCATTCCCACATGGTCTCCAACATTGTCCTGTGAGCTGAGAATAGGGAGTGATGTGGCAAACGCTAGGGACGGCGTTTCAGAAAGCCTTAAATAGAAGAATATTGGATAGGGAGACTGCAGGGACAGTGCAGGGAGATGGCAGGGAGAGTTTTTAGAGACTGTTGGGAGAGCATATGGACACTGCAGGTTAAGTGTAATCGCCACTTGCCTGGGCCCTTCAGGAACGGGCAGTGGCAAAAATGTTGCTGTATCCAGCACAAGTAGCAGCAGAAGAAGGGGGGGGGGGTGATAGCAGCAGCCGCAGAAACAGGCAGTATTCAGGATGTGTGGGCAGAACGTGAGCCGCAGCCAGGGTGCCAATGTTGGCACGACGGCCCTGTCAACACATGGAGCATCACCATGAAGTGGTCATGAAAAACCGTGTCACTCGTTTAGTTTTACAGCCTGATGCAGCAACCGCTGTATCTCCCACGGGCCCGTACCCTCTCTCCAGGAGCCAGGGCTTTTCTTCCCATTGATTTCAATGTCCTCTTTTCTCTTCCTCCTCGTCACTCGTTTTACCAGCAATCACAGAGGCAACAGCAGTATGCGCGCACTCATCCACCGGCGCAGAAGCTGAACGTGCTCCTGGCCAAGTTTCCGGTACTACAGTCCCTCCCTTCCCATGTGGTGGACTCTGCGCCTTTCAGAGAACTGATGCCTTGTGCCGAGCCGAGGTGGTGAGTCCCAAGTCGTCATTCTCCAAATAGGCAGTACCGGCCCTGCACATGTATGTTGATCAGAAGGTGGGCCAGTACTTGATCCTGTCAGCTTCGGGTACAAGTAAAAAAGAAAAATCGTCTCCAGCACCAGCATTCGATTTAAAACCAGCTTCCTCTTTATTGAGACGTGTTCACATGTAGATACAATCCATTCAGTATGCGATAATTGTTGACGCGTTTCGGACAGTACGTCCTTAGTCGTAACAATGTGTCAGTCTGAAATGGCCATTCTTATGGGAGACTTCTTCCCTCCCCTTGCTCCAAAATCTTAACTCAGCTTAGCTTCTGGTACAGTTCACGGGAGGCGACGTGTGGAGCTGTAACTATGGTCAAGGGCAATATATCTCATTCGCAGCCTACTAGGCAAATGTGGTTCCAGACCAGGCACACCAGCACCTTGGCCAGGTGACGGCACTACCACCTCCGCAATCTAAAGCTGTGGTTCTGGCGCCAATGTCCTCACCTGCCTCCTCATCCTCTACCTTGTCCTCAGCCTCCAATGTAGGAACAGTTCACAGTAGTCCTCCAGCATAGCATCCCTGCAGAACACGGCAGTGTCATGCAGTTCTACACCTGGTCAACATGGGCGAACGGTTCCACACCGGAGGAACTGCTCTGCTTCCTCGCTAATGGGGGAAAATTACAGCATTTTTTTAAACCTTCTGAGAGGGATGCAAAAATGGACAACCATAGAGACTTGCTCTGTGGTTGGTTGGTCGCTGCCTATGAGCGCCATTGCACGTCCTCAGAAAGTTCTGACCGGGAAGGGGCCCTCTGCGCTCACATTCCACTGCAATGACTGGTGGGGCACCCAGCACCAGCATGCTCCTTCCAACAAGGGTCCTACCGACCGCTAGAACATCTCAGACAAACAAACACAAGGCAAGCAATCTGACAAGGTAAGGGCCAACACCAATTCTATATTTACAGAGAACAGACATGGCTGGAAACTGGATCAGCAGGTGAGGGACCACATGGCGGTCACAGACAAGACACGGAACCAGGTCAGGTGCAAAGCTCCTGCACCCAGGAAGGCTGGACACAGACGGACACCCAGGCCCACAGCTAGCAGGAATATATAGCACCTAATGACCAGACCAAGACTTTACCCCACGCAAACCTGAAACAGGGAGGTGAAGACAAGGAAAAGACTGAACACACAGGCAAGCAATCTGACGAGCTACTTTTGTCACTGCCACTGCTGCCCCCCACACTCAGTCATAGGGCCACTATTGTCACTGCTGCCCCCCACACTCATTCATAGGGCTACTATTGTCACTGCTGTGGCCCCCCTCCCCCTCTGTCATTTACTACTTGAATCTGGGCGTACTGCATGGTTAAGTCCAGGGCGATAAATTCGACCCAACTGTGACCTGTAATACTGACGCACAGTAAATCTACAGCTAACAGAAGGGAATAATAAGCATGTGTTTGGACTGCAACATTTATTTTCCCCACTACTTTACTGGCGCCATTGTTATCCTGTATATTATCCCTCTCCTCTCCTGTATATACCCTCTTGTCCTGTATATTATCCCCTCCTCTCTTGTATATAACCTCTTGCCCTGTATATTATTCCCCTGCTCTCCTGTATATACCCTCTTATCCTGTATATTATCCCCTCCTCTCCTGTACATACCCTCTTATCCTGTATATTATCCCCTCCTCTCCTGTACATACCCTCTTGTCCTGTATATTATCCCCCTCCTCTCCTGTATATACCCTCTTATCCAGTATATTATCCCCTCCTCTCCTGTATATACCCTCTTATCCAGTATATTATCCCCCTCTCCTGTATATTTTCCTCCGCTCCTGTATATACCCTCTTGTCCTGTATATTCCCCTCCTCTCCTGTATATACCCTCTTGTCCTGTATATTATCTCCTCCTCTCCTGTACATACCCTCTTGTCCTGTATATTTTCCTCCTCTCCTGTATATACCCTCTTGTCCTGTATATTATCCTCTCCTCTCCTGTACATACCCTCTTGTCCTGTATATTATCCCCTCCTCTCCTGTACATACCCTCTTGTCCTGTATATTTTCCTCCGCTCCTGTATATAACCTCTTGTCCTGTATATTATTCCCCTGCTCTCCTGTATATACCCTCTTATCCTGTATATTATCCCCTCCTCTCCTGTACATACCCTCTTGTCCTGTATATTATCCCCTCCTCTCCTGTATATACCCTCTTATCCAGTATATTATCCCCTCCTCTCCTGTATATTCCCCTCCTCTCCTGTATATACCCTCTTGTCCTGTATATTATCCCCTCCTCTCCTGTACATACCCTCTTGTCCTGTATATTATCCCCTCCTCTCCTGTACATACCCTCTTGTCCTGTATATTTTCCTCCTCTCCTGTATATACCCTCTTGTCCTGTATACTATCTCCTCCTCTCCTGTATATACCCCCTTGTCCTGCATATTATCCCCTCCTCTTCTGTATATACCCTCTTGTCCTGTATATTATCCCCCTCTCCTGTATATACCTTGTCCTGTATATTATCCCCTCCTCTCCTGTATACACCCTCTTGTCCTGTATATTTTCCGCCTCTCCTGTATATACCCTCTTGTCCTGTATATTATCCCCCTCTCTTGTATATACCCTCTTGTCCTGTTTATTATCCCCCTTCTCTCTTGTATATACCCTCTTGTCCTGTATATTTTCCTCCTCTCCTGTATATTATCCCCCTCTCCTGTATATTTTCCTTCTCTCCTGTATATACCCTCTTGTCCTGTATATTATCCCCCTCTCCTGTATATTTTCCTTCTCTCCTGTATATACCCTCTTGTCCTGTATATTATCCCCTCCTCTCTTGTATATACCCTCTTGTCCTGTATATTATCCCCCTCTCCTGTATATACCCTCTTGTCCTGTATATTTTCCTCCTCTCCTGTATATACCCTCTTGTCCTGTATATTATCCCCCTCTCCTGTATATACCCTCTTCTCCTGTATATTATCCCCCTCTCCTGTATATACCCTCTTGTCCTGTATATTTTCCTCCTCTCCTGTATATACCCTCTTGTCCTGTATATTATCCCCCTCTCCTGTATATACCCTCTTGTCCTGTATATTTTCCTCCTCTCCTGTATATACCCTCTTGTCCTGTATATTATCCCCTTCTCTCTTGTATATACCCTCTTGTCCTGTATATTATCCCCCTCTCCTGTATATTTTCCTTCTCTCCTGTATATACCCTCTTGTCCTGTATATTATCCTTCTCTCCTGTATATACCCTCTTGTCCTGTATATTATCCCCTCCTCTCTTGTATATACCCTCTTGTCCTGTATATTATCCCCCTCTCCTGTATACACCCTCTTGTCCTGTATATTTTCCTCCTCTCCTGTATATACCCTCTTGTCCTGTATATTATCCCCCTCTCCTGTATATACCCTCTTGTCCTGTATATTATCCCCCTCTCCTGTATATACCCTCTTGTCCTGTATATTTTCCTCCTCTCCTGTATATACCCTCTTGTCCTGTATATTATCCCCCTCTCCTGTATATACCCTCTTGTCCTGTATATTTTCCTCCTCTCCTGTATATACCCTCTTGTCCTGTATATTTTCCTCCTCTCCTGTATATACCCTCTTGTCCTGTATATTATCCCCTTCTCTCTTGTATATACCCTCTTGTCCTGTATATTTTCCTCCTCTCCTGTATATACCCTCTTGTCCTGTATATTATCCCCCTCTCCTGTATATACCCTCTTGTCCTGTATATTTTCCTCCTCTCCTGTATATACCCTCTTGTCCTGTATATTCTCCCTCTCTCCTTTATATTCCCCATCTTTATAATGCACTTCCTTAATATACAAGTCGACATTTGCCGGACAAGTACCTGTACACGGTCCTCTCTCCTTGTCCTGTGCAGTTGACGTCTCCCTGTTATCAGCCATTTCAGACTGGCGAGGGGGCAGTGTCCGTCAGTGGATGAGTGACAAGAATCTCAGAGCGCTCTCCCCCCAAGATCCCTACGTTTTGTATATTGTAGTGAATAGGGATCAGCAGACTGACCGCAGCCTGTGGTGGTCCGTCCCCTCTTACCTTTGCTCGCAGTGTGGATTCTCAGCTGGTCTCAACCCCCTAATTTATAATCCGCTGTTTGTTTGCTTTCCTTGTCCTCTTTACTCTCCATGAGTGTGTCAAGGGTCATAAAGCTGCTGACCGTCTGCTCCGAAGGACACGGGACCCCAGAGCGTCGGATGTCAGGGGCCCACCATTATTACATGTATGATAATACCCCACTCGACTGAAAACAGCGCCCCCCTAAACACGGACATCTGCAGCTCCCCCAAAACAGTGACATCCACAGACCCCTATAACAGTGACATCCACAGCGCCCCCATAACAGTGTCATCCACAGAGCCCCCATAACAGTGTCCTCCACAGCGTCCACATAACAGTGTCCTCCACAGCGCCCCCATAACAGTGACCTCCACAGCGCCCCCATAACAGTGACCTCCACAGCGCCCCCATAACAGTGACCTCCACAGCGCCCCCATAACAGTGTCCTCCACAGCGCCCCCATAACAGTGTCCTCCACAGCGCCCCCATAACAGTGTCCTCCACAGCGCCCCCATAACAGTGTCCTCCACAGCGCCCCCATAACAGTGACCTCCACAGCGCCCCCATAACAGTGACATCCACAGCGCCCCCATAACAGTGACATCCACAGCGTCCCCATAACAGTGACATCCACAGCGTCCCCATAACAGTGACATCTACAGCGTCCCTCATAACAGTGACATCCACAGCGCCCCCATAACAGTGACATCCACAGCGTCCCCATAACAGTGACATCCACAGCGTCCCCATAACAGTGACATCCACAGCGTCCCAATAACAGTGACATCCACAGCGTCCCCATAACAGTGACATCCACAGCGTCCCCATAACAGTGACATCCACAGCGTCCCCATAACAGTGACATCCACAGCGTCCCCATAACAGTGACATCCACAGCGTCCCCATAACAGTGACATCCACAGCGTCCCCATAACAGTGACATCCACAGCGTCCCCATAACAGTGACATCCACAGCGTCCCCATAACAGTGACATCCACAGCGTCCCCATAACAGTGACATCCACAGCGTCCCCATAACAGTGACATCCACAGCGTCCCCATAACAGTGACATCCACAGCGTCCCCATAACAGTGACATCCACAGCGCTCCCCATAACAGTGACATCCACAGCGTCCCCATAACAGTGACATCCACAGCGTCCCCATAACAGTGACATCCACAGCGTCCCCATAACAGTGACATCCACAGCGTCCCCATAACAGTGACATCCACAGCGTCCCCATAACAGTGACATCCACAGCGTCCCCATAACAGTGACATCCACAGCGTCCCCATAACAGTGACATCCACAGCGTCCCCATAACAGTGACATCCACAGCGTCCCCATAACAGTGACATCCACAGCGTCCCCATAACAGTGACATCCACAGCGTCCCCATAACAGTGACATCTACAGTGCCCCCATAACAGTGACATCCACAGATCCCCCATAACAGTGTCATCCACAGATCCCCCATAACAGTGACCTCCACAGATCCCAATAACAGTGACCTCCACAGATCCCCATAACAGTGACCTCCACAGATCCCCCATAACAGTGACATCCACAGATCCCCCATAACAGTGTCATCCACAGATCCCCCATAACAGTGTCATCCACAGATCCCCCATAACAGTGTCATCCACAGATCCCCCATAACAGTGTCATCCACAGATCCCCCATAACAGTGTCATCCACAGATCCCCCATAACAGTGACCTCCACAGATCCCCATAACAGTGACGTCCACATATCCCCCATAACAGTGACCCCACAGATCCCCCATAACAGGGTCATCCACAGCGCCCCCATAACAGTGACCTCCACAGATCCTCCATAACAGTGACATCCACAGCGTCCCCATAACAGTCACCTCCACAGATCCCCCATAACAGTGACATCCACAGATCCCCCCATAACAGTGTCATCCACAGATCCCCCATAACAGTGTCATCCACAGATCCCCCATAACAGTGTCATCCACAGATCCCCCATAACAGTGACCTCCACAGATCCCCATAACAGTGACGTCCACATATCCCCCATAACAGTGACCCCACAGATCCCCCATAACAGGGTCATCCACAGCGCCCCCATAACAGTGACATCCACAGATCCCCCATAACAGTGACATCCACAGCGTCCCCATAACAGTGACCTCCACAGCGTCCCCATAACAGTGTCATCCACAGTGCTCCCATAACAGTGACATCCACAGATCCCCCATAACAGTGTCATCCACAGATCCCCATAACAGTGTCATCCACAGCGCCCCTATAACAGTGTCATCCACAGATCCCCCCATAACAGTGACATCCACAGATCCCCCATAACAGTGACATCCACAGATCCCCCATAACAGTGACATCCACAGACCCCCCATAACAGTGACATCCACAGACCCCCCCATAACAGTGACATCCACAGATCCCCCATAGCAGTGTCATCCACAGATCCCCCATAGCAGTGTCATCCACAGATCCCCCATAACAGTGACATCCACAGTGTCCCCATAACAGTGTCATCCACAGATCCCTCATAACAGTGACATCCACAGATCCCCCATAACAGTGACATCCACAGCACCCCCATAACAGTGACCTCCACAGTGCCCCCATAACAGTGTCATCCACAGATCCCCCATAACAGTGACATCCACAGATCCCCCATAACAGTGACATCCACAGCACCCCCATAACAGTGACCTCCACAGTGCCCCCATAACAGTGTCATCCACAGATCCCCCATAACAGTGACATCCACAGTGCCCCCATAACAGTGACATCCACAGTGTCCCCATAACAGTGTCATCCACAGATGCCTCCATAACAGTGACATCCACAGTGCCTCCATAACAGTGACATCCACAGTGCCCCCATAACAGTGACATCCACAGTGCCCCCATAACAGTGACATCCACAGTGCCCCCATAACAGTGACATCCACAGTGCCCCCATAACAGTGTCATCCACAGATCCCCCATAACAGTGACATCCACAGTGCCTCCATAACAGTGACATCCACAGTGCCCCCATAACAGTGACATCCACAGTGCCCCCATAACAGTGACATCCACAGTGCCCCCATAACAGTGACATCCACAGTGCCCCCATAACAGTGACATCCACAGATCCCCCATAACAGTGACATCCACAGTGCCCCCATAACAGTGACATCCACAGTGCCCCCATAACAGTGTCATCTACAGATCCCCATAACAGTGACATCCACAGTGCCCCCATAACAGTGACATCCACAGTGCCCCCATAACAGTGACATCCACAGCGCCCCCATAACAGTGACATCCACAGATCCCCCATAACAGTGTCCTCCACAGTGCCCTATAACAGTGACATCCACAGTGCCCCCATAACAGTGACATCCACAGATCCCCCATAACAGTGTCCTCCACAGTGCCCTATAACAGTGACATCCACAGTGCCCCCATAACAGTGACATCCACAGATCCCCATAACAGTGACATCCACAGATCCCCCATAACAGTGTCCTCCACAGTGCCCCCATAACAGTGTCATCCACAGATCCCCATAACAGTGACATCCACAGATCCCCCATAACAGTGTCCTCCACAGTGCCCCTATAACAGTGACATCCACAGTGCCCCCATAACATTGTCATCCACAGATCCCCCATAACAGTGACATCCACAGTGCCCCCATAACATTGTCATCCACAGATCCCCCATAACAGTGACCTCCACAGCGCCCCCATAACAGTGTCATCCACAGATCCCCCATAACAGTGACATCCACAGTGCCCCCATAACAGTGACATCCACAGTGCCCCCATAACAGTGACATCCACAGCGCCCCCATAACAGTGACATCCACAGCGCCCCCATAACAGTGACCTCCACAGCGTCCCCATAACAGTGACCTCCACAGCTCCCCCATAACAGTGACATCCACAGCGCCCCCATAACAGTGACATCCACAGCGCCTCCATAACAGTGACATCCACAGCGCCCCCATAACAGTGACATCCACAGTGCTCCCATAACAGTGACATCCACAGATCCCTCATAACAGTGACATCCACAGATCTCCCATAACAGTGACATCCACAGATCCCCCATAACAGTGTCATCCACAGATCCCCTATAACAGTGTCATCCACAGATCCTCTATAACAGTGTCATCCACAGATCCTCTATAACAGTGCCATCCACAGATCTCCCATAACAGTGCCATCCACAGATCCCCCATAACAGTGCCATCCACAGATCCCTCATAACAGTGACATCCACAGATCCCCCATAACAGTGTCATCCACAGATCCCCCATAACAGTGACATCCACAGATCCCCTATAACAGTGCCATCCACAGTGTCCCCATAACAGTGACATCCACAGATCCCCCATAACAGTGTCATCCACAGATCCCCCATAACAGTGACATCCACAGATCCCCCATAACAGTGACATCCACAGATCCCCATAACAGTGACATCCACAGATCCCCCCATAACAGTGACATCCACAGATCCCCCCATAACAGTGACATCCACAGATCCCCCATAACAGTGTCATCCACAGCTCCCCCATAACAGTGACATCCACAGATCCCCCATAACAGTGACCTCCACAGCTCCCCCATAACAGTGACATCCACAGATCCCCCATAACAGTGACATCCACAGTGCCCCCATAACTGTCATCCGCAGCGCCCCCATAGCAGTGTCCTGATACTGGGGACTGTCCTCCATATACGTGTTCTCTGGGGATTTTCAGATCTTTGATGATTTTCAATGTTTGTAGGAACAAAGGTGAAGGACATGACGCAAACATTACCGATACTGGGATGATGGACGACCAAGAAGAGCTCTCCTTTCAGGGGGGATGGGCTGGACCCGGCTACAATTACACGCTATAGGGTAGGGGAGATATTTATACCACAATGAGGGGGCCCCGCAGGGGACCTCACCCCTCATCTCCATATTGGGGACAGAGGTTCTAGATGTTACCTCAGGGGTCAGGGCAATGGGGAGGGTCGGCCTTAGGGTTCTTCTACCTGTTAAAGGAAGTATAGCGGTATTTTTTACATAGGTAGTGTGTAATAAAATATTTTGTGCAGGATACCATATGGTGATAATATTAGAGCCCTGTACGGTGGTATTATCAGAGGACTGTACGGTGGTATTATCAGAGGACTGTACGGTGGGATTATCAGAGGACTGTACGGTGGGATTATCAGAGGACTGTACGGTGGGATTATCAGAGCCCTGTACGGTGGTATTATCAGAGCCTTGTACGGTGGTATTATCAGAGCCTTGTACGGTGGTATTATTAGAGCACTGTATGGTGGTATTATTAGAGCACTCTACGGTGGTATTATTAGAGCACTGTACGGTGGGATTATTAGAGGACTGTACCGTGGTATTATTAGAGGACTGTACGGTGGTATTATTAGAGGACTGTACCGTGGTATTATCAGAGCCCTGTACGGTGGTATTATTAGAGCACTCTACGGTGGTATTAGAGCACTGTACGGTGGTATTATTAGAGCACTCTACGGTGGTATTATTAGAGCACTCTACGGTGGTATTATCAGAGCACTGTACGGTGGTATTATCAGAGCCCTGTACGGTGGTATTATCAGAGCCCTGTACGGTGGTATTATCAGAGCCCTGTACGGTGGTATTATTAGAGAACTCTACGGTGGTATTATTAGAGCACTCTACGGTGGTATTATTAGAGCACTGTACGGTGGTATTATTAGAGCACTGTATGGTGGTATTATTAGAGCCCTGTACGGTGGTATTATTAGAGCAGTGTATCGTAGTATTCTTTGAGCAGTGTATGGTGGTATTATTTGACCACTGTATGGTGGTATTATTTGGGCAGTGTAGGGTGTGTGACAATGTGTCTTGCCAGCTCTCCTTTCCAGGGGTGAAAGGTAGGGACTAGTCAGTCTATTACACACAGGAGGCACTCAGGAGTAATGATGAGCGAGCACCAAAGTGTTCGGGTGTTAGTGCGCTCTTCCGAGCACCCGAGTATAATGGAAGTCAATGGGAGACAACCAGGCACCCCCTGCTCTGAAGAGGGGAGGAGGCCTGGTCCATTGGAAAAGGTCAGAAAGTGATGGAAACACCACCGAAAAGGATCGGGAACAGCATGGGGAGGATGTCGGGATGCATCTTGGACTCCCAGGTCGCTGCTGGGAACCATGTTGTCCGAGTTGTCCGCCCCTTTACGCCAATTTCACATTATTTCCTGGATATTTCCTTGTATATAAAGTGCAAGTGCTGCCAAGAATTACAAGGAAGAGGCTCTCCGATACAGCCGGTATATCACATACAGGAGGGCCTCATTCACATTGTGGTACAATTGTTCAGGCAGTGGGACTCCTACACTTATAAAGCCTATGCACTAAATGAGGGCTGCCAAAAATTACAAGGAACCGGCACTACACCCTTTATTACACATAAAGGAGGGTATCATACACACCCTGGAAAAATTATGATTGGTGGTCTGCTGGTGACCCTCAAAAACATTTGGAGCGAGGGCCTGCTGGTGAGCTGACCCTGTAATACGTTATGGTTGAGGACCTGCTGGTGACCTGACCCTGTAATACATTATGGTTGGGGGCCTGCTGGTGAGCTAACCCTGTAATACATTATGGTTGAGGGCCTGCTGGTGAGCTGACCCTGTAATACATTATGGTTGAGGACCTGCTGGTGAGCTGACCCTGTAATACATTATGGTTGAGGGCCTGCTGCTGAGCTGACCCTGTAATACATTATGGCTGAGGGTCTGCTGGTGAGCTGACCCTGTAATACATTATGGTTGAGGGCCTGCTGGTGAGCTGACCCTGTAATACATTATGGTTGAGGACCTGCTGGTGAGCTGACCCTGTAATACATTATGGTTGAGGACCTGCCGGTGAGCTGACCCTGTAATACATTATGGTTGAGGGCCTGCTGGTGAGCTGACCCTGTAATACATTATGGTTGAGGGCCTGCTGGTGAGCTGACCCTGTAATACATTATGGTTGAGGGCCTGCTGGTGAGCTGACCCTGTAATACATTATGGTTGAGGACCTGCTGGTGAGCTGACCCTGTAATACATTATGGTTGAGGACCTGCTGGTGAGCTGACCCTGTAATACATTATGGTTGAGGGCCTGCTGGTGAGCTGACCCTGTAATACATTATGGTTGAGGACCTGCTGGTGAGCTGACCCTGTAATACATTATGGTTGAGGGCCTGCTGGTGAGCTGACCCTGTAATACATTATGGTTGAGGGCCTGCTGGTGAGCTGACCCTGTAATACATTATGGTTGAGGGCCTGCTGGTGAGCTGACCCTGTAATACATTATGGTTGAGGGCCTGCTGGTGAGCTGACCCTGTAATACATTATGGTTGAGGGCCTGCTGGTGAGCTGACCCTGTAATACATTATGGTTGAGGGCCTGCTGGTGAGCTGACCCTGTAATACATTATGGTTGAGGGCCTGCTGGTGAGCTGACCCTGTAATACATTATGGTTGAGGGCCTGCTGGTGAGCTGACCCTGTAATACATTATGGTTGAGGGCCTGCTGGTGAGCTGACCCTGTAATACATTATGGTTGAGGGCCTGCTGGTGAGCTGACCCTGTAATACATTATGGTTGAGGACCTGCTGGTGAGCTGACCCTGTAATACATTATGGTTGAGGGCCTGCTGGTGAGCTGACCCTGTAATACATTATGGTTGAGGGCCTGCTGGTGAGCTGACCCTGTAATACATTATGGTTGAGGACCTGCTGGTGAGCTGACCCTGTAATACATTATGGTTGAGGGCCTGCTGGTGAGCTGACCCTGTAATACATTATGGTTGAGGGCCTGCTGGTGAGCTGACCCTGTAATACATTATGGTTGAGGGCCTGCTGGTGAGCTGACCCTGTAATACATTATGGTTGAGGGCCTGCTGGTGAGCTGACCCTGTAATACATTATGGTTGAGGGCCTGCTGGTGAGCTGACCCTGTAATACATTATGGTTGAGGGCCTGCTGGTGAGCTGACCCTGTAATACATTATGGTTGAGGACCTGCTGGTGAGCTGACCCTGTAATACATTATGGTTGAGGGCCTGCTGGTGAGCTGACCCTGTAATACATTATGGTTGAGGGCCTGCTGCTGAGCTGACCCTGTAATACATTATGGTTGAGGGCCTGCTGGTGAGCTGACCCTGTAATACATTATGGTTGAGGGCCTGCTGGTGAGCTGACCCTGTAATACATTATGGTTGAGGGCCTGCTGGTGAGCTGACCCTGTAATACATTATGGTTGAGGGCCTGCTGGTGAGCTGACCCTGTAATACATTATGGTTGAGGGCCTGCTGGTGAGCTGACCCTGTAATACATTATGGTTGAGGACCTGCTGGTGAGCTGACCCTGTAATACATTATGGTTGAGGGCCTGCTGGTGAGCTGACCCTGTAATACATTATGGTTGAGGGCCTGCTGGTGAGCTGACCCTGTAATACATTATGGTTGAGGGCCTGCTGGTGAGCTGACCCTGTAATACATTATGGTTGAGGGCCTGCTGGTGAGCTGACCCTGTAATACATTATGGTTGAGGGCCTGCTGGTGAGCTGACCCTGTAATACATTATGGTTGAGGGCCTGCTGGTGAGCTGACCCTGTAATACATTATGGTTGAGGGCCTGCTGGTGAGCTGACCCTGTAATACATTATGGTTGAGGGCCTGCTGGTGAGCTGACCCTGTAATACATTATGGTTGAGGGCCTGCTGGTGAGCTGACCCTGTAATACATTATGGTTGAGGGCCTGCTGGTGAGCTGACCCTGTAATACATTATGGTTGAGGGCCTGCTGGTGAGCTGACCCTGTAATACATTATGGTTGAGGGCCTGCTGGTGAGCTGACCCTGTAATACATTATGGTTGAGGGCCTGCTGGTGAGCTGACCCTGTAATACATTATGGTTGAGGGCCTGCTGGTGAGCTGACCCTGTAATACATTATGGTTGAGGGCCTGCTGGTGAGCTGACCCTGTAATACATTATGGTTGAGGGCCTGCTGGTGAGCTGACCCTGTAATACATTATGGTTGAGGGCCTGCTGGTGAGCTGACCCTGTAATACATTATGGTTGAGGGCCTGCTGGTGAGCTGACCCTGTAATACATTATGGTTGAGGGCCTGCTGGTGAGCTGACCCTGTAATACATTATGGTTGAGGGCCTGCTGGTGAGCTGACCCTGTAATACATTATGGTTGAGGGCCTGCTGGTGAGCTGACCCTGTAATACATTATGGTTGAGGGCCTGCTGGTGAGCTGACCCTGTAATACATTATGGTTGAGGGCCTGCTGGTGAGCTGACCCTGTAATACATTATGGTTGAGGGCCTGCTGGTGAGCTGACCCTGTAATACATTATGGTTGAGGACCTGCTGGTGAGCTGACCCTGTAATACATTATGGTTGAGGGCCTGCTGGTGAGCTGACCCTGTAATACATTATGGTTGAGGGCCTGCTGGTGAGCTGACCCTGTAATACATTATGGTTGAGGGCCTGCTGGTGAGCTGACCCTGTAATACATTATGGTTGAGGGCCTGCTGGTGAGCTGACCCTGTAATACATTATGGTTGAGGGCCTGCTGGTGAGCTGACCCTGTAATACATTATGGTTGAGGGCCTGCTGGTGAGCTGACCCTGTAATACATTATGGTTGAGGGCCTGCTGGTGAGCTGACCCTGTAATACATTATGGTTGAGGGCCTGCTGGTGAGCTGACCCTGTAATACATTATGGTTGAGGGCCTGCTGGTGAGCTGACCCTGTAATACATTATGGTTGAGGGCCTGCTGGTGAGCTGACCCTGTAATACATTATGGTTGAGGGCCTGCTGGTGAGCTGACCCTGTAATACATTATGGTTGAGGACCTGCTGGTGAGCTGACCCTGTAATACATTATGGTTGAGGGCCTGCTGGTGAGCTGACCCTGTAATACATTATGGTTGAGGGCCTGCTGGTGAGCTGACCCTGTAATACATTATGGTTGAGGGCCTGCTGGTGAGCTGACCCTGTAATACATTATGGTTGAGGGCCTGCTGGTGAGCTGACCCTGTAATACATTATGGTTGAGGGCCTGCTGGTGAGCTGACCCTGTAATACATTATGGTTGAGGGCCTGCTGGTGAGCTGACCCTGTAATACATTATGGTTGAGGGCCTGCTGGTGAGCTGACCCTGTAATACATTATGGTTGAGGGCCTGCTGGTGAGCTGACCCTGTAATACATTATGGTTGAGGGCCTGCTGGTGAGCTGACCCTGTAATACATTATGGTTGAGGGCCTGCTGGTGAGCTGACCCTGTAATACATTATGGTTGAGGGCCTGCTGGTGAGCTGACCCTGTAATACATTATGGTTGAGGACCTGCTGGTGAGCTGACCCTGTAATACATTATGGTTGAGGGCCTGCTGGTGAGCTGACCCTGTAATACATTATGGTTGAGGGCCTGCTGGTGAGCTGACCCTGTAATACATTATGGTTGAGGGCCTGCTGGTGAGCTGACCCTGTAATACATTATGGTTGAGGGCCTGCTGGTGAGCTGACCCTGTAATACATTATGGTTGAGGGCCTGCTGGTGAGCTGACCCTGTAATACATTATGGTTGAGGGCCTGCTGGTGAGCTGACCCTGTAATACATTATGGTTGAGGGCCTGCTGGTGAGCTGACCCTGTAATACATTATGGTTGAGGGCCTGCTGGTGAGCTGACCCTGTAATACATTATGGTTGAGGGCCTGCTGGTGAGCTGACCCTGTAATACATTATGGTTGAGGGCCTGCTGGTGAGCTGACCCTGTAATACATTATGGTTGAGGGCCTGCTGGTGAGCTGACCCTGTAATACATTATGGTTGAGGGCCTGCTGGTGAGCTGACCCTGTAATACATTATGGTTGAGGGCCTGCTGGTGAGCTGACCCTGTAATACATTATGGTTGAGGGCCTGCTGGTGAGCTGACCCTGTAATACATTATGGTTGAGGGCCTGCTGGTGAGCTGACCCTGTAATACATTATGGTTGAGGGCCTGCTGGTGAGCTGACCCTGTAATACATTATGGTTGAGGGCCTGCTGGTGAGCTGACCCTGTAATACATTATGGTTGAGGACCTGCTGGTGAGCTGACCCTGTAATACATTATGGTTGAGGGCCTGCTGGTGAGCTGACCCTGTAATACATTATGGTTGAGGGCCTGCTGGTGAGCTGACCCTGTAATACATTATGGTTGAGGGCCTGCTGGTGAGCTGACCCTGTAATACATTATGGTTGAGGGCCTGCTGGTGAGCTGACCCTGTAATACATTATGGTTGAGGGCCTGCTGGTGAGCTGACCCTGTAATACATTATGGTTGAGGACCTGCTGGTGAGCTGACCCTGTAATACATTATGGTTGAGGGCCTGCTGGTGAGCTGACCCTGTAATACATTATGGTTGAGGGCCTGCTGGTGAGCTGACCCTGTAATACATTATGGTTGAGGGCCTGCTGGTGAGCTGACCCTGTAATACATTATGGTTGAGGGCCTGCTGGTGAGCTGACCCTGTAATACATTATGGTTGAGGGCCTGCTGGTGAGCTGACCCTGTAATACATTATGGTTGAGGGCCTGCTGGTGAGCTGACCCTGTAATACATTATGGTTGAGGGCCTGCTGGTGAGCTGACCCTGTAATACATTATGGTTGAGGGCCTGCTGGTGAGCTGACCCTGTAATACATTATGGTTGAGGGCCTGCTGGTGAGCTGACCCTGTAATACATTATGGTTGAGGGTCTGCTGGTGAGCTGACCCTGTAATACATTATGGTTGAGGGCCTGCTGGTGAGCTGACCCTGTAATACATTATGGTTGAGGGCCTGCTGGTGAGCTGACCCTGTAATACATTATGGTTGAGGGCCTGCTGGTGAGCTGACCCTGTAATACATTATGGTTGAGGGCCTGCTGGTGAGCTGACCCTGTAATACATTATGGTTGAGGGCCTGCTGGTGAGCTGACCCTGTAATACATTATGGTTGAGGGCCTGCTGGTGAGCTGACCCTGTAATACATTATGGTTGAGGGCCTGCTGGTGAGCTGACCCTGTAATACATTATGGTTGAGGGCCTGCTGGTGAGCTGACCCTGTAATACATTATGGTTGAGGGCCTGCTGGTGAGCTGACCCTGTAATACATTATGGTTGAGGGCCTGCTGGTGAGCTGACCCTGTAATACATTATGGTTGAGGGCCTGCTGGTGAGCTGACCCTGTAATACATTATGGTTGAGGGCCTGCTGGTGAGCTGACCCTGTAATACATTATGGTTGAGGGCCTGCTGGTGAGCTGACCCTGTAATACATTATGGTTGAGGACCTGCTGGTGAGCTGACCCTGTAATACATTATGGTTGAGGGCCTGCTGGTGAGCTGACCCTGTAATACATTATGGTTGAGGGCCTGCTGGTGAGCTGACCCTGTAATACATTATGGTTGAGGGCCTGCTGGTGAGCTGACCCTGTAATACATTATGGTTGAGGGCCTGCTGGTGAGCTGACCCTGTAATACATTATGGTTGAGGGCCTGCTGGTGAGCTGACCCTGTAATACATTATGGTTGAGGGCCTGCTGGTGAGCTGACCCTGTAATACATTATGGTTGAGGGCCTGCTGCTGAGCTGACCCTGTAATACATTATGGTTGAGGGCCTGCTGGTGAGCTGACCCTGTAATACATTATGGTTGAGGGCCTGCTGGTGAGCTGACCCTGTAATACATTATGGTTGAGGGCCTGCTGGTGAGCTGACCCTGTAATACATTATGGTTGAGGGCCTGCTGGTGAGCTGACCCTGTAATACATTATGGTTGAGGGCCTGCTGGTGAGCTGACCCTGTAATACATTATGGTTGAGGACCTGCTGGTGAGCTGACCCTGTAATACATTATGGTTGAGGACCTGCTGGTGAGCTGACCCTGTAATACATTATGGTTGAGGGCCTGCTGGTGAGCTGACCCTGTAATACATTATGGTTGAGGGCCTGCTGGTGAGCTGACCCTGTAATACATTATGGTTGAGGGCCTGCTGGTGAGCTGACCCTGTAATACATTATGGTTGAGGGCCTGCTGGTGAGCTGACCCTGTAATACATTATGGTTGAGGGCCTGCTGGTGAGCTGACCCTGTAATACATTATGGTTGAGGGCCTGCTGGTGAGCTGACCCTGTAATACATTATGGTTGAGGGCCTGCTGGTGAGCTGACCCTGTAATACATTATGGTTGAGGGCCTGCTGGTGAGCTGACCCTGTAATACATTATGGTTGAGGGCCTGCTGGTGAGCTGACCCTGTAATACATTATGGTTGAGGGCCTGCTGGTGAGCTGACCCTGTAATACATTATGGTTGAGGGCCTGCTGGTGAGCTGACCCTGTAATACATTATGGTTGAGGGCCTGCTGGTGAGCTGACCCTGTAATACATTATGGTTGAGGGCCTGCTGGTGAGCTGACCCTGTAATACATTATGGTTGAGGGCCTGCTGGTGAGCTGACCCTGTAATACATTATGGTTGAGGGCCTGCTGGTGAGCTGACCCTGTAATACATTATGGTTGAGGACCTGCTGGTGAGCTGACCCTGTAATACATTATGGTTGAGGGCCTGCTGGTGAGCTGACCCTGTAATACATTATGGTTGAGGGCCTGCTGGTGAGCTGACCCTGTAATACATTATGGTTGAGGGCCTGCTGGTGAGCTGACCCTGTAATACATTATGGTTGAGGGCCTGCTGGTGAGCTGACCCTGTAATACATTATGGTTGAGGACCTGCTGGTGAGCTGACCCTGTAATACATTATGGTTGAGGGCCTGCTGGTGAGCTGACCCTGTAATACATTATGGTTGAGGGCCTGCTGGTGAGCTGACCCTGTAATACATTATGGTTGAGGGCCTGCTGGTGAGCTGACCCTGTAATACATTATGGTTGAGGGCCTGCTGGTGAGCTGACCCTGTAATACATTATGGTTGAGGGCCTGCTGGTGAGCTGACCCTGTAATACATTATGGTTGAGGGCCTGCTGGTGAGCTGACCCTGTAATACATTATGGTTGAGGGCCTGCTGGTGAGCTGACCCTGTAATACATTATGGTTGAGGGCCTGCTGGTGAGCTGACCCTGTAATACATTATGGTTGAGGGCCTGCTGGTGAGCTGACCCTGTAATACATTATGGTTGAGGGCCTGCTGGTGAGCTGACCCTGTAATACATTATGGTTGAGGGCCTGCTGGTGAGCTGACCCTGTAATACATTATGGTTGAGGGCCTGCTGGTGAGCTGACCCTGTAATACATTATGGTTGAGGGCCTGCTGGTGAGCTGACCCTGTAATACATTATGGTTGAGGGCCTGCTGGTGAGCTGACCCTGTAATACATTATGGTTGAGGGCCTGCTGGTGAGCTGACCCTGTAATACATTATGGTTGAGGGCCTGCTGGTGAGCTGACCCTGTAATACATTATGGTTGAGGACCTGCTGGTGAGCTGACCCTGTAATACATTATGGTTGAGGACCTGCTGGTGAGCTGACCCTGTAATACATTATGGTTGAGGGCCTGCTGGTGAGCTGACCCTGTAATACATTATGGTTGAGGGCCTGCTGGTGAGCTGACCCTGTAATACATTATGGTTGAGGGCCTGCTGGTGAGCTGACCCTGTAATACATTATGGTTGAGGGCCTGCTGGTGAGCTGACCCTGTAATACATTATGGTTGAGGGCCTGCTGGTGAGCTGACCCTGTAATACATTATGGTTGAGGGCCTGCTGGTGAGCTGACCCTGTAATACATTATGGTTGAGGGCCTGCTGGTGAGCTGACCCTGTAATACATTATGGTTGAGGGCCTGCTGGTGAGCTGACCCTGTAATACATTATGGTTGAGGGCCTGCTGGTGAGCTGACCCTGTAATACATTATGGTTGAGGGCCTGCTGGTGAGCTGACCCTGTAATACATTATGGTTGAGGGCCTGCTGGTGAGCTGACCCTGTAATACATTATGGTTGAGGGCCTGCTGGTGAGCTGACCCTGTAATACATTATGGTTGAGGGCCTGCTGGTGAGCTGACCCTGTAATACATTATGGTTGAGGGCCTGCTGGTGAGCTGACCCTGTAATACATTATGGTTGAGGGCCTGCTGGTGAGCTGACCCTGTAATACATTATGGTTGAGGGCCTGCTGGTGAGCTGACCCTGTAATACATTATGGTTGAGGGCCTGCTGGTGAGCTGACCCTGTAATACATTATGGTTGAGGGCCTGCTGGTGAGCTGACCCTGTAATACATTATGGTTGAGGGCCTGCTGGTGAGCTGACCCTGTAATACATTATGGTTGAGGGCCTGCTGGTGAGCTGACCCTGTAATACATTATGGTTGAGGGCCTGCTGGTGAGCTGACCCTGTAATACATTATGGTTGAGGACCTGCTGGTGAGCTGACCCTGTAATACATTATGGTTGAGGGCCTGCTGGTGAGCTGACCCTGTAATACATTATGGTTGAGGACCTGCTGGTGAGCTGACCCTGTAATACATTATGGTTGAGGGCCTGCTGGTGAGCTGACCCTGTAATACATTATGGTTGAGGGCCTGCTGGTGAGCTGACCCTGTAATACATTATGGTTGAGGGCCTGCTGGTGAGCTGACCCTGTAATACATTATGGTTGAGGGCCTGCTGGTGAGCTGACCCTGTAATACATTATGGTTGAGGGCCTGCTGGTGAGCTGACCCTGTAATACATTATGGTTGAGGGCCTGCTGGTGAGCTGACCCTGTAATACATTATGGTTGAGGGCCTGCTGGTGAGCTGACCCTGTAATACATTATGGTTGAGGGCCTGCTGGTGAGCTGACCCTGTAATACATTATGGTTGAGGGCCTGCTGGTGAGCTGACCCTGTAATACATTATGGTTGAGGACCTGCTGGTGAGCTGACCCTGTAATACATTATGGTTGAGGGCCTGCTGGTGAGCTGACCCTGTAATACATTATGGTTGAGGGCCTGCTGGTGAGCTGACCCTGTAATACATTATGGTTGAGGACCTGCTGGTGAGCTGACCCTGTAATACATTATGGTTGAGGACCTGCTGGTGAGCTGACCCTGTAATACATTATGGTTGAGGGCCTGCTGGTGAGCTGACCCTGTAATACATTATGGTTGATGGCCTGCTGGTGAGCTGACCCTGTAATACATTATGGTTGAGGGCCTGCTGGTGAGCTGACCCTGTAATACATTATGGTTGAGGGCCTGCTGGTGAGCTGACCCTGTAATACATTATGGTTGAGGGCCTGCTGGTGAGCTGACCCTGTAATACATTATGGTTGAGGGCCTGCTGGTGAGCTGACCCTGTAATACATTATGGTTGAGGGCCTGCTGGTGAGCTGACCCTGTAATACATTATGGTTGAGGGCCTGCTGGTGAGCTGACCCTGTAATACATTATGGTTGAGGGCCTGCTGGTGAGCTGACCCTGTAATACATTATGGTTGAGGGCCTGCTGGTGAGCTGACCCTGTAATACATTATGGTTGAGGGCCTGCTGGTGAGCTGACCCTGTAATACATTATGGTTGAGGATCTGCTGGTGAGCTGACCCTGTAATACATTATGGTTGAGGGCCTGCTAGGTGAGCTGACCCTGTAATACATTATGGTTGAGGGCCTGCTGGTGAGCTGACCCTGTAATACATTATGGTTGAGGGCCTGCTGGTGAGCTGACCCTGTAATACATTATGGTTGAGGGCCTGCTGGTGAGCTGACCCTGTAATACATTATGGTTGAGGGCCTGCTGGTGAGCTGACCCTGTAATACATTATGGTTGAGGGCCTGCTGGTGAGCTGACCCTGTAATATATTATGGTTGAGGGCCTGCTGGTGAGCTGACCCTGTAATACATTATGGTTGAGGGCCTGCTGGTGAGCTGACCCTGTAATACATTATGGTTGAGGACCTGCTGGTGAGCTGACCCTGTAATACATTATGGTTGAGGGCCTGCTGGTGAGCTGACCCTGTAATACATTATGGTTGAGGGCCTGCTGGTGAGCTGACCCTGTAATACATTATGGTTGAGGGCCTGCTGCTGAGCTGACCCTGTAATACATTATGGTTGAGGACCTGCTGGTGAGCTGACCCTGTAATACATTATGGTTGAGGGCCTGCTGGTGAGCTGACCCTGTAATACATTATGGTTGAGGACCTGCTGGTGAGCTGACCCTGTAATACATTATGGTTGAGGGCCTGCTGGTGAGCTGACCCTGTAATACATTATGGTTGAGGGCCTGCTGGTGAGCTGACCCTGTAATACATTATGGTTGAGGGCCTGCTGGTGAGCTGACCCTGTCATACATTATGGTTGAGGGCCTGCTGCTGAGCTGACCCTGTAATACATTATGGTTGAGGGCCTGCTGGTGAGCTGACCCTGTAATACATTATGGTTGAGGGCCCGCTGGTGAGCTGACCCTGTAATACATTATGGTTGAGGGCCCGCTGGTGAGCTGACCCTGTAATACATTATGGTTGAGGGGCTGCTGAGCTGATCCAGCCCTAAACTCCTGAAGAAGCCAGAGATCTTGCGAAACATGTCGGGGGGCAGTTGCAGTTTTTAGCAATTGTTGGTCACCCTAATGCAGTTTTTAGGAAGTTCTGTGGTAGGACAACTTCTTGAGTACTGCAGCGTTAGATGAGGCCAGCTTATTTCGCATAGCTAGCCAGCCAAGGCATCGCGTCATGTGGTTATAGGTCGCAGTGTGCGGTGTGTGTGTTGTTGCATGAATGCGATTTGACAGCAGAGACCACCTGCTCACCCTAGACCGCGGATGAGCAGGAGTCTCCAGAGGCCCCCACAGCAGCCGGGACCCGAACAGTGTGTGCCCGCACGGCAGGCAAGTAACATAGGAAACATGTACAAGAAACCCACACTTACCTGCCATGCTGAAGGTAGAGACGCAGCGCCAGGACCTCCCGGACCCCCAAGCGGACACCAGATGCCTGGGGGGAGACCTGGCCGGGCAGCACACCATCCGGTATATGCTATACCCCTCCGGGTAAGCAAGCCCCTTCCGGAGCAGACAAACCAACATACTGCAACATACAAATACATAACCTGGTGAGGGTAAGCAGAAGCACCCAGGAGGGGAAAATCAAACAGTGTAAACGATATAACAAATGAGGGGGGGCTCACACAGACATAACATGGGTGGAAGCAACCACCTCCAGCACATGCTCACACCAAGGCTGGAGACAAACAAACTGACCTCAGGCTCCAAACACAGACACTTAAGGAGGCCAGAGGACACACCCAGCACACAGACATTAACCATGTGTAAACCCAAGGAAAGTGCTCACAAACAAGGTGAGCACACACATGCTAAACGACCTGTTGCCACCGGCAACAGCATGTGTGGCCTTGTGTCACCACACCAACTCAGAGCTGCCGTGGCCCTGCCCCCACATGAAATACGCAACAACATGTTGCCAACGACAAGCGCATGTGAGGCAGCAGGTCAAAAGCCACAACCGCAAAGAGGGTGACACGTTGCCAACAGCAACCGCACATGAGGCAACGGGATAGCAGCCCCCACGTGCAGACGACACGTTGCCACTGGCAACAACACAGTTGCGACCTTAACAAAGGTCGTGACAGATTGTCACCATCTAGGATCAAACCGCAGGTGGCTCACTCCCCTAGCTCATCCATGCACCGTGTCTCAGAGTCATGTCGAGCGGCTGCTAGCTTTATAGTGAATCTCCACTGGCCTCATACTCACGCTAGCACAGACGGCTAGTAGTGATTTAGAGATTGTGCACATCTCCATTTCCCTTCAGTGCCTTTTGGTGACAGCATAGTTTTTCCCTGTTTGTCTTGGCTCACAGCCATTTATTATTGGATAAAAGTCAAGTCTTAATCACCATATTATACCTGGGTCCCTTACATCCTGCCACAGCTCGGTCTGGTCCCTTATACCCTGCCACAGCTCGGTCTGGTGCCTTATATCCTGCCACAGCTCGGTCTGGTCCCTTATACCCTGCCACAGCTCGGTCTGGTCCCTTATACCCTGCCACAGCTCGGTCTGGTCCCTTATATCCTGCCACAGCTCGGTCTGGTCCCTTATATCCTGCCACAGCTCGGTCTGGTCCCTTATACCCTGCCACAGCTCGGTCTGGTCCCTTATACCCTGCCACAGCTCGGTCTGGTCCCTTATATCCTGCCACAGCTCGGTCTGGTCCCTTATACCCTGCCACAGCTCGGTCTGGTCCCTTATATCCTGCCACAGCTCGGTCTGGTCCCTTATATCCTGCCACAGCTCGGTCTGGTCCCTTATATCCTGCCACAGCTCGGTCTGGTCCCTTATATCGCTGCCACAGCTCGGTCTGGTCCCTTATACCCTGCCACAGCTCGGTCTGGTCCCTTATACCCTGCCACAGCTCGGTCTGGTCCCTTATACCCTGCCACAGCTCGGTCTGGTCCCTTATATCCTGCCACAGCTCGGTCTGGTCCCTTATACCCTGCCACAGCTCGGTCTGGTCCCTTATACGCTGCCACAGCTCGGTCTGGTCCCTTATACCCTGCCACAGCTCGGTCTGGTCCCTTATACCCTGCCACAGCTCGGTCTGGTCCCTTATATCCTGCCACAGCTCGGTCTGGTCCCTTATACCCTGCCACAGCTCGGTCTGGTCCCTTATACCCTGCCACAGCTCGGTCTGGTCCCTTATACCCTGCCACAGCTCGGTCTGGTCCCTTATACCCTGCCACAGCTCGGTCTGGTCCCTTATACCCTGCCACAGCTCGGTCTGGTCCCTTATACCCTGCCACAGCTCGGTCTGGTCCCTTATACCCTGCCACAGCTCGGTCTGGTCCCTTATACCCTGCCACAGCTCGGTCTGGTCCCTTATACCCTGCCACAGCTCGGTCTGGTCCCTTATACCCTGCCACAGCTCGGTCTGGTCCCTTATACCCTGCCACAGCTCGGTCTGGTCCCTTATACCCTGCCACAGCTCGGTCTGGTCCCTTATATCCTGCCACAGCTCGGTCTGGTCCCTTATATCCTGCCACAGCTCGGTCTGGTCCCTTATATCCTGCCACAGCTCGGTCTGGTCCCTTATATCCTGCCACAGCTCGGTCTGGTCCCTTATATCCTGCCACAGCTCGGTCTGGTCCCTTATATCCTGCCACAGCTTGGTCTGGTGCCTTATATCCTGCCACAGCTCGGTCTGGTCCCTTATATCCTGCCACAGCTCGGTCTGGTCCCTTATACCCTGCCACAGCTCGGTCTGGTGCCTTATATCCTGCCACAGCTCGGTCTGGTCCCTTATACGCTGCCACAGCTCGGTCTGGTCCCTTATACGCTGCCACAGCTCGGTCTGGTGCCTTATATCCTGCCACAGCTCGGTCTGGTCCCTTATACCCTGCCACAGCTCGGTCTGGTCCCTTATACCCTGCCACAGCTCGGTCTGGTCCCTTATACGCTGCCACAGCTCGGTCTGGTCCCTTATACGCTGCCACAGCTCGGTCTGGTGCCTTATATCCTGCCACAGCTCGGTCTGGTCCCTTATACCCTGCCACAGCTCGGTCTGGTCCCTTATATCCTGCCACAGCTCGGTCTGGTCCCTTATACCCTGCCACAGCTCGGTCTGGTCCCTTATAAGCTGCCACAGCTCGGTCTGGTCCCTTATATCCTGCCACAGCTCGGTCTGGTCCCTTATACCCTGCCACAGCTCGGTCTGGTCCCTTATACCCTGCCACAGCTCGGTCTGGTGCCTTATATCCTGCCACAGCTTGGTCTGGTCCCTTATATCCTGCCACAGCTCGGTCTGGTCCCTTATACCCTGCCACAGCTCGGTCTGGTGCCTTATATCCTGCCACAGCTCGGTCTGGTCCCTTATATCCTGCCACAGCTCGGTCTGGTCCCTTATACGCTGCCACAGCTCGGTCTGGTCCCTTATACCCTGCCACAGCTCGGTCTGGTCCCTTATATCCTGCCACAGCTCGGTCTGGTCCCTTATAAGCTGCCACAGCTCGGTCTGGTCCCTTATACGCTGCCATAGCTCTGCGGCGGTGTGCTGTTTGTCCCCTAAGCAGATCAGCTTCAGCGCGGCCTGTTGACACTTACCCACAGCAGTGCTACATGGCTTCCAGCTAGCGACTGATGGCTGACTGCTGCTGGCGGTGGAGGAGGAGAAGTGGGGGTTGGAGCCAGTAACATAGCTGCTGGCTGAGACCCTGATGGACGTAGGGCCGGCAATCCTGGGAGTGGGTAGCACCGATGCCATCCCAGGTTACGACTCACTCCCGGCCTCCACAACATTAACCCAGTGTGCGGTCAGGGAAATGTAGTGTCCCTGGCCACCAGCACTTGTCCATGTGTCTGTGGTGAGGTGGACCTTCCCAGTAAGTGCGTTGGTCAGGGCACGGGTGATGTTCTGGGACATATGCTGGTGTAAGGCGGGCATGGCAGCTGGGGACTGCGTACTGAGGGACAGCCACCGACCTCAGGCTGTGGAAGGCATCAGTGTCCACAAGCCTAAATGGCAACATTTCAAGGGCCACTAATTTAAAAAGTTGCGCATTTAGTGCTATGGCCTGTGGGTGGGTATTTGCGCTTGCGTTCAAATGCCTGTGTTATCGACATTTGGATGCTGCGCTGGGACAGGGAAGTGGTTGTTGTTGCTGATGGTTCATGCGAAGGTCCAAGTGCAGGGCAAGGGGCATCCGGGCCTGCGCCTTTGACAGGAGATTGGACAGCAGTATGTAACAAAGGGGAAGAGGCAGTGGTGGGACCCGCAGACCCAGAGTGTGGACCCAGGTGTTCGGCCCACTTATTAGGATGCTTGGATGCCATGTGGTGGATCATGCTGGTGGTGGTGAGGTGGCTAGTGTTCAAAAAAGTGCCATACTGCGGAACACCTACCCCTTGGGAAGGGAGATTTACGCATGGAGGTGCTCGGTGTAACAGTTGCGGGCCTGTTTGGTGTGGGCCAATATCTCCCTTTTGCAACCCCACTGCCTCTTCCAGACTATTGCGGTGCTGTGGATCCCTCCCCCTCTGTACTGCTGTCCTCGCTCTGCTTTTTACCTTCCCATGTTGGGTCAGTGACCCCATCGTCCACCACCTCCTCTTCCACTTCCTCTGCTCATCCTCCTGGCTTGACCTAACCACAACCTCAGTGATTGACAACTGTGTCTCATCATCATCCACCTCATGAACGAATGATTGCGGTTCACCACCGTCATCTTCTTGAGACTGTGAAGGCTCAAGAGGTTGGGAATCAGGGCACAATATCTCAGGTACCTCTTCCAGCGTGCTTGGCGAGAGAGCCAAACCAAGTACTGGTGATGAAAAGTCATGTGAATATCTGACTGTGGGATCACTTGTTTGGCCAGACGCAACATCGTGGGAGGAAGGAGGATCAGAGTGAGGATTCGGTTGACCAGACTCTACAAAGACTGGACTTCGTGGAAGAGAGGGTGGTGCTTAACCGACTGGAAGCATTATCTTCAGCAATCCAACCGACCACCTGTTCGCACTGGTCCGACTTGGACAGTGTTGTCCTGCGCTGCCCAGCTAAGTTGGACATGAAGCTGGGTAAGGTGGATTATTTTTTATTTTTCTGGTGCACTGGCAGCAGGCACAGTTTCAGTGCGCCCAGGGCCACGGCCTCTGTTTGCACCATCAGCATCACGCCCACTTCCCTGTCCCTTAGTGCTCGCCTTCTTTGTATTATTGGTTTTGTCTGTAGATGTGGCGCAGATTGTCTTACTGTCCGCTAAAGACACAGTTTTCTGATGCAGGACAGTACTGGATACAGAACACCACAGATTATGGACACTATACTAGGCCCAGATTAATGAAAGTTGGAATATAGACAGTTTTCAGATTCAGTTCAGTATGGGATACAAAAACCCACAGATTGTGAACACTTTACTAGGCCCAGATTATTGGAAGTTGTAATATACACACTGTTTTCACATGCAGTTCAGTATTGGGTATAGAACACCACAGATCACGGACACTATATTAGGACCAGATTATTGTAATACTGACACTGTTTTCACATGCAGTTCAGTATTGGGTATAGAACACCACAGATCACGGACACTATATTAGGACCAGTTTATTGTAATACACTCAGTGTTTTCTGAGGCAGGACAGTATTGGGTATAGAACACCACAGATAACGGACACTATATTAGGACCAGATTATTGCAATACTGACAGTGTTTTCCGAGGCAGGACAGTATTGGGTATAGAACAACACAGATCACGGACACTATATTAGGACCAGATTATTGTAATACAGACAGTGTTTTCACATGCAGTTTAGTATTGGGTATAGAACACCACAGATCACGGACACTATATTAGGACCAGATTATTGTAATACTGACAGTGTTTTCTGAGGCAGGACAGTATTGGGTATAGAACACCACAGATCACGGACACTATATTAGGACCAGATTATTGTAATACTGACAGTGTTTTCTGAGGCAGGACAGTATTGGGTATAGAACACCACAGATCACGGACACTATATTAGGACCAGATTTTTCGTAATACTGACAGTGTTTTCTGAGGCAGGACAGTATTGGGTATAGAACACCACAGATCACGGACACTATATTAGGACCAGATTATTGTAATACTGACAGTGTTTTCTGAGGCAGGACAGTATTGCGTATAGAACACCACAGATCACGGACACTATATTAGGACCAGATTATTGTAATACAGACAGTGTTTTCTGAGGCAGGACAGTATTGGGTATAGAACACCACAGATAACGGACACTATATTAGGACCAGATTATTGTAATACTGACAGTGTTTTCTGAGGAAGGACAGTATTGGGTATAGAACACCACAGATAACGGACACTATATTAGGACCAGATTATTGTAATACTGACAGTGTTTTCTGAGGAAGGACAGTATTGGGTATAGAACACCACAGATCACGGACACTATATTAGGACCAGATTATTGTAATACTGACAGTGTTTTCTGAGGCAGTTCAGTATTGGGTATAGAACACCACAGATCACGGACACTATATTAGGACCAGATTTTTCGTAATACTGACAGTGTTTTCTGAGGCAGGACAGTATTGGGTATAGAACACCACAGATCACGGACACTATATTAGGACCAGATTATTGTAATACTGACAGTGTTTTCTGAGGCAGGACAGTATTGGGTATAGAACACCACAGATCACGGACACTATATTAGGACCAGATTATTGTAATACAGACAGTGTTTTCTGAGGCAGGACAGTATTGGGTATAGAACACCACAGATCACGGACACTATATTAGGACCAGATTATTGTAATACTGACAGTGTTTTCTGAGGCAGTTCAGTATTGGGTATAGAACACCACAGATCACGGACACTATATTAGGACCAGATTATTGTAATACTGACAGTGTTTTCTGAGGCAGGACAGTATTGGGTATAGAACACCACAGATCACGGACACTATATTAGGACCAGATTATTGTAATACTGACAGTGTTTTCTGAGGCAGGACAGTATTGGGTATAGAACACCACAGATCACGGACACTATATTAGGACCAGATTATTGTAATACTGACAGTGTTTTCTGAGGCAGGACAGTATTGGGTATAGAACACCACAGATCACGGACACTATATTAGGACCAGATTATTGTAATACTGACAGTGTTTTCTGAGGCAGGACAGTATTGGGTATAGAACACCACAGATCACGGACACTATATTAGGACCAGATTATTGTAATACTGACAGTGTTTTCTGAGGCAGGACAGTATTGGGTATAGGAACACCACAGATCACGGACACTATATTAGGACCAGATTATTGTAATACTGACAGTGTTTTCTGAGGCAGGACAGTATTGGGTATAGAACACCACAGATCACGGACACTATATTAGGACCAGATTATTGTAATACTGACAGTGTTTTCTGAGGCAGGACAGTATTGGGTATAGAACACCACAGATCACGGACACTATATTAGGACCAGATTATTGTAATACTGACAGTGTTTTCTGAGGCAGGACAGTATTGGGTATAGAACACCACAGATCACGGACACTATATTAGGACCAGATTATTGTAATACTGACAGTGTTTTCTGAGGCAGGACAGTATTGGGTATAGAACACCACAGATCACGGACACTATATTAGGACCAGATTATTGTAATACTGACAGTGTTTTCTGAGGCAGGACAGTATTGGGTATAGAACACCACAGATCACGGACACTATATTAGGACCAGATTATTGTAATACTGACAGTGTTTTCTGAGGCAGGACAGTATTGGGTATAGAACACCACAGATCACGGACACTATATTAGGACCAGATTATTGTAATACTGACAGTGTTTTCTGAGGCAGGACAGTATTGGGTATAGAACACCACAGATCACGGACACTATATTAGGACCAGATTATTGTAATACTGACAGTGTTTTCTGAGGCAGGACAGTATTGGGTATAGAAACACCACAGATCACGGACACTATATTAGGACCAGATTATTGTAATACTGACAGTGTTTTCTGAGGCAGGACAGTATTGGGTATAGAACACCACAGATCACGGACACTATATTAGGACCAGATTATTGTAATACTGACAGTGTTTTCTGAGGCAGGACAGTATTGGGTATAGAGAACACCACAGATCACGGACACTATATTAGGACCAGATTATTGTAATACTGACAGTGTTTTCTGAGGCAGGACAGTATTGGGTATAGAACACCACAGATCACGGACACTATATTAGGACCAGATTATTGTAATACTGACAGTGTTTTCTGAGGCAGGACAGTATTGGGTATAGAACACCACAGATCACGGACACTATATTAGGACCAGATTATTGTAATACTGACAGTGTTTTCTGAGGCAGGACAGTATTGGGTATAGAACACCACAGATCACGGACACTATATTAGGACCAGATTATTGTAATACTGACAGTGTTTTCTGAGGCAGGACAGTATTGGGTATAGAACACCACAGATCACGGACACTATATTAGGACCAGATTATTGTAATACTGACAGTGTTTTCTGAGGCAGGACAGTATTGGGTATAGAACACCACAGATCACGGACACTATATTAGGACCAGATTATTGTAATACAGACAGTGTTTTCTGAGGCAGGACAGTATTGGGTATAGAACACCACAGATCACGGACACTATATTAGGACCAGATTATTGTAATACAGACAGTGTTTTCTGAGGCAGGACAGTATTGGGTATAGAACACCACAGATCACGGACACTATATTAGGACCAGATTATTGTAATACTGACAGTGTTTTCTGAGGCAGGACAGTATTGGGTATAGAACACCACAGATCACGGACACTATATTAGGACCAGATTATTGTAATACTGACAGTGTTTTCTGAGGCAGGACAGTATTGGGTATAGGAACACCACAGATCACGGACACTATATTAGGACCAGATTATTGTAATACTGACAGTGTTTTCTGAGGCAGGACAGTATTGGGTATAGAACACCACAGATCACGGACACTATATTAGGACCAGATTATTGTAATACAGACAGTGTTTTCTGAGGCAGGACAGTATTGGGTATAGAACACCACAGATCACGGACACTATATTAGGACCAGATTATTGTAATACTGACAGTGTTTTCTGAGGCAGGACAGTATTGGGTATAGAACACCACAGATCACGGACACTATATTAGGACCAGATTATTGTAATACTGACAGTGTTTTCTGAGGCAGGACAGTATTGGGTATAGAACACCACAGATCACGGACACTATATTAGGACCAGATTATTGTAATACAGACAGTGTTTTCTGAGGCAGGACAGTATTGGGTATAGAACACCACAGATCACGGACACTATATTAGGACCAGATTATTGTAATACAGACAGTGTTTTCTGAGGCAGGACAGTATTGGGTATAGAACACCACAGATCACGGACACTATATTAGGACCAGATTATTGTAATACTGACAGTGTTTTCTGAGGCAGGACAGTATTGGGTATAGAACACCACAGATCACGGACACTATATTAGGACCAGATTATTGTAATACAGACAGTGTTTTCTGAGGCAGGACAGTATTGGGTATAGAACACCACAGATCACGGACACTATATTAGGACCAGATTATTGTAATACAGACAGTGTTTTCTGAGGCAGGACAGTATTGGGTATAGAACACCACAGATCACGGACACTATATTAGGACCAGATTATTGTAATACTGACAGTGTTTTCTGAGGCAGGACAGTATTGGGTATAGAGAACACCACAGATCACGGACACTATATTAGGACCAGATTATTGTAATACTGACAGTGTTTTCTGAGGCAGGACAGTATTGGGTATAGAGACACCACAGATAACGGACACTATATTAGGATCAGATTATTGTAATACTGACAGTGTTTTCTGAGGCAGGACAGTATTGGGTATAGAACACCACAGATCACGGACACTATATTAGGACCAGATTATTGTAATACAGACAGTGTTTTCTGAGGCAGGACAGTATTGGGTATAGAACACCACAGATCACGGACACTATATTAGGACCAGATTATTGTAATACTGACAGTGTTTTCTGAGGCAGGACAGTATTGGGTATAGAACACCACAGATCACGGACACTATATTAGGACCAGATTATTGTAATACAGACAGTGTTTTCTGAGGCAGGACAGTATTGGGTATAGAACACCACAGATCACGGACACTATATTAGGACCAGATTATTGTAATACAGACAGTGTTTTCTGAGGCAGGACAGTATTGGGTATAGAACACCACAGATCACGGACACTATATTAGGACCAGATTATTGTAATACAGACAGTGTTTTCTGAGGCAGGACAGTATTGGGTATAGAACACCACAGATCACGGACACTATATTAGGACCAGATTATTGTAATACAGACAGTGTTTTCTGAGGCAGGACAGTATTGGGTATAGAACACCACAGATCACGGACACTATATTAGGACCAGATTATTGTAATACAGACAGTGTTTTCAGATGCAGTTCAGTATTGGTTATAGAGAACACCACAGATCACGGACACTATATTAGGACCAAAATATTGTAATACTGACAGTGTTTTCTGAGGCAGGACAGTATTGGTTATAGAGAACACCACAGATCACGGACACTATATTAGGACCAGATTATTGTAATACTGACAGTGTTTTCTGAGGCAGGACAGTATTTGGTATAGAACACCACAGATAACGGACACTATATTAGGACCAGATTATTGTAATACAGTCAGTGTTTTCTGAGGCAGGACAGTATTGGTTACAGAGAACACCACAGATCACGGACACTATATTAGGACCAGATTATTGTAATACAGTCAGTGTTTTCTGAGGCAGGACAGTATTGGTTACAGAGAACACCACAGATCACGGACACTATATTAGGACCAGATTATTGTAATACTGACAGTGTTTTCTGAGGCAGGACAGTGTTGGGTATAGAACACCACAGATCACGGACACTATATTAGGACCAGATTATTGTAATACAGACAGTGTTTTCTGAGGCAGGACAGTATTGGGTATAGAACACCACAGATCACGGACACTATATTAGGACCAGATTATTGTAATACAGACAGTGTTTTCTGAGGCAGGACAGTATTGGGTATAGAACACCACAGATCACGGACACTATATTAGGACCAGATTATTGTAATACAGACAGTGTTTTCTGAGGCAGGACAGTATTGGGTATAGAACACCACAGATCACGGACACTATATTAGGACCAGATTATTGTAATACAGACAGTGTTTTCTGAGGCAGGACAGTATTGGGTATAGAACACCACAGATAACGGACACTATATTAGGACCAGATTATTGAAATACAGACAGTGTTTTCTGAGGCAGGACAGTGTTGGGTATAGAACACCACAGATAACGGACACTATATTAGGACCAGATTATTGTAATACAGTCAGTGTTTTCTGAGGCAGGACAGTATTGGTTACAGAGAACACCACAGATCACGGACACTATATTAGGACCAGATTATTGTAATACTGACAGTGTTTTCTGAGGCAGGACAGTGTTGGGTATAGAACACCACAGATCACGGACACTATATTAGGACCAGATTATTGTAATACAGACAGTGTTTTCTGAGTCAGGACAGTATTGGGTAGAGAACACCACAGATCACGGACACTATATTAGGACCAGTTTTTTGTAATACTGACAGTGTTTTCTGAGGCAGGACAGTATTGGTTACAGAGAACACCACAGATCACGGATACTATATTAGGACCAGATTATTGTAATACAGACAGTGTTTTCTGAGGCAGGACAGTATTGGGTATAGCACACCACAGATAACGGACACTATATTAGGACCAGATTATTGTAATACAGACAGTGTTTTCTGAGGCAGGACAGTATGGGTATAGAACACCACAGATCACGGACTCTATATTAGGACCAGATTATTGTAATACTGACAGTGTTTTCTGAGGCAGGACAGTATTGGGTATAGAACACCACAGATACACGGACACTATATTAGGACCAGATTATTGTAATACTGACAGTGTTTTCTGAGGCAGGACAGTATTGGGTATAGAACACCACAGATCACGGACACTATATTAGGACCAGATTATTGTAATACTGACAGTGTTTTCTGAGGCAGGACAGTATTGGTTACAGAGAACACCACAGATCACGGATACTATATTAGGACCAGATTATTGTAATACTGACAGTGTTTTCTGAGGCAGGACAGTGTTGGGTATAGAACACCACAGATCACGGACACTATATTAGGACCAGATTATTGTAATACAGACAGTGTTTTCTGAGGCAGGACAGTATTGGGTATAGAACACCACAGATCACGGACACTATATTAGGACCAGATTATTGTAATACAGACAGTGTTTTCTGAGGCAGGACAGTATTGGGCATAGAACACCACAGATCACGGACACTATATTAGGACCAGATTATTGTAATACAGACAGTGTTTTCTGAGGCAGGACAGTATTGGGTATAGAACACCACAGATAACGGACACTATATTAGGACCAGATTATTGTAATACTGACAGTGTTTTCTGAGGCAGGACAGTATTGGTTACAGAGAACACCACAGATCACGGACACTATATTAGGACCAGATTATTGTAATACTGACAGTGTTTTCTGAGGCAGGACAGTATTGGGTATAGAACACCACAGATAACGGACACTATATTAGGATCAGATTATTGTAATACTGACAGTGTTTTCTGAGGCAGGACAGTATTGGGTATAGAACACCACAGATCACGGACACTATATTAGGACCAGATTATTGTAATACAGACAGTGTTTTCTGAGGCAGGACAGTATTAGTTACAGAGAACACCACAGATCACGGACACTATATTAGGACCAGATTATTGTAATACTGACAGTGTTTTCTGAGGCAGGACAGTATTGGGTATAGCACACCACAGATAACGGACACTATATTAGGACCAGATTATTGTAATACAGACAGTGTTTTCTGAGGCAGGACAGTATTGGGTATAGAACACCACAGATCACGGACACTATATTAGGACCAGATTATTGTAATACAGACAGTGTTTTTTGAGGCAGGACACTATTGGGTATAGAACACCACAGATCATGGACACTATATTAGGACCAGATTATTGTAATACAGACAGTGTTTTCTGAGGCAGGACAGTGTTGGGTATAGAACACCACAGATCACGGACACTATATTAGGACCAGATTATTGTAATACAGACAGTGTTTTCTGAGGCAGGACAGTATTGGGTATAGAACACCACAGATCACGGACACTATATTAGGACCAGATTATTGTAATACAGACAGTGTTTTCTGAGGCAGGACAGTATTGGGTATAGAACACCACAGATAACGGACACTATATTAGGACCAGATTATTGTAATACTGACAGTGTTTTCTGAGGCAGGACAGTATTGGTTACAGAGAACACCACAGATCACGGACACTATATTAGGACCAGATTATTGTAATACTGACAGTGTTTTCTGAGGCAGGACAGTATTGGGTATAGAACACCACAGATAACGGACACTATATTAGGATCAGATTATTGTAATACAGACAGTGTTTTCTGAGGCAGGACGGTATTGGGTATAGAACACCACAGATCACGGACACTATATTAGGACCAGATTATTGTAATACAGACAGTGTTTTATGAGGCAGGACAGTATTAGTTACAGAGAACACCACAGATCACGGACACTATATTAGGACCAGATTATTGTAATACTGACAGTGTTTTCTGAGGCAGGACAGTATTGGGTATAGCACACCACAGATAACGGACACTATATTAGGACCAGATTATTGTAATACAGACAGTGTTTTCTGAGGCAGGACAGTATTGGGTATAGAACACCACAGATCACGGACTCTATATTAGGACCAGATTATTGTAATACAGACAGTGTTTTCTGAGGCAGGACAGTGTTGGGTATAGAACACCACAGATCATGGACACTATATTAGGACCAGATTATTGTAATACAGACAGTGTTTTCTGAGGCAGGATAGTGTTGGGTATAGAACACCACTGATCACGGACACTATATTAGGACCAGATTATTGTAATACAGACAGTGTTTTCTGAGGCAGGACACTATTGGGTAGAGAACACCACAGATAACGGACACTATATTAGGACCAGATTATTGTAATACTGACAGTGTTTTCTGAGGCAGGACAGTGTTGGGTATAGAACACCACAGATCAGGGACACTATATTAGGACCAGATTATTGTAATACTGACAGTGTTTTCTGAGGCGGGACAGTATTGGGTATAGAACACCACAGATCACGGACACTATATTAGGACCAGATTATTGTAATACAGACAGTGTTTTCTGAGGCAGGACAGTATTGGGTATAGAACACCACAGATCACGGACTCTATATTAGGACCAGATTATTGTAATACTGACAGTGTTTTCTGAGGCAGGACAGTGTTGGGTATAGAACACCACAGATCATGGACACTATATTAGGACCAGATTATTGTAATACAGACAGTGTTTTCTGAGGCAGGACAGTGTTGGGTATAGAACACCACAGATCAGGGACACTATATTAGGACCAGATTATTGTAATACAGACAGTGTTTTCTGAGGCAGGACACTATTGGGTAGAGAACACCACAGATAACGGACACTATATTAGGACCAGATTATTGTAATACTGACAGTGTTTTCTGAGGCAGGACAGTATTGGGTATAGAACACCACAGATCACGGACACTATATTAGGACCAGATTATTGTAATACAGACAGTGTTTTCTGAGGCAGGACAGTGTTGGGTATAGAACACCACTGATCACGGACACTATATTAATGTTCAAAAAAGTTTTTTATTTCGTTTTCCAAGCAAAGGACAATCATTACAGTAATATAATTGTACATAGAGTAGGATCTATCAGCGTCCCGATAAAAAAAAAAGTATAACGCAGAACAAAGGCAAATAAAAGTAAAGAAAAATAAACAGGAACACAAAATAGTGTACACATGTAGCATCATGACATCCAAAGATAGCATCCTAATTTCAGTAGGAATAAAGTCCAAATTCCCAAGTCCTAAACTGTCCGAGAGCTAAATCCCATCGTAAATTCCATCATGACCCCAGGTTACAACTCCCTGCGGTGTGGAACAATGGAGGTAAAGTAGGAGGGGGAGGACAGGGTAAAGAGGAGGGGAAAGGGTGGTGGGGAAAGGTAACACGGGCTACAAGAAAAGGGGGGAGGCGGGAAGCAAAAGAGAGGGGGAGGAAAGAGCTACCACACGCTATCCGGTAGGGGGATACCAAAAGAGCTGGATAACCAAGGCATCCAGTGGTTCAGAGACTTGATCCTGGCTGTCGATGTAGGGGCGAATACCAACTCGCAGTGCATGTGATGGCTGACAGAGGCAATTACCTCTGATACCTGAGGTGTGTGCGCCAGCTTCCACCTGCGAGCAATCACATTTCTAGCTGCACTCAAAATATGTGCGGTCACCCAACGTATTTCGAGGGGTACATCCTCCAGGCCTATGCCAAGAATAGCCAGCTCAGGGGTGATGGTGAGCGGTGACTCAGTAACTTGTTGGATTAACTTATCTATATTGGACCAGAAGCCCTGAGTATATATGCAGGACCACCACATGTGTAAAGGGGAGCCGACAACCCCGCATTGTCTCCAACAAAGAGGTGAGTACCCGAGGGAGCAATGCGCTAACCTGTTGGGAGTTAAGTACCATCGGAGCTGGACTCTTCTAGCTTGTTCTATATGATTCACACATTTTGAACATTGAGAGGACCACCGCATCGCCTCCCTCCATTGAGCAGTGGAGAAGGATTTACTAAGTTCCCCTTCCCACCTGTCCATGAACGAGTGCTTAACACCAGCCTGACCAACTACCAGGATGGGATAGATATCCGATATTCTAATCCTACGGGCGCATTTGGGGAAACCAGCGATTGTAGGGCAGGGGCAGGGGGTGGGGTGAGATTTGGGGTGCTACTCAGGAAATGACGGATTCTGAGGAATTGGTAAAATTGGGAATTAGGAATAGAGTATGTAGTGTGTAAGGTCTGAAAGTCCAGGAGGGTAGGACCAGTATATAGGCAATTCAGGGAGGTGATCCCCTTTTCCATCCATGAGAGCAGAGACATATCCGAAATGAAATATTCTAGAGAGATGATAGGAACTGAGTGTCTCGGGACTGTAAATAGGCGTAAGGAGCGGCCCAGGTGACCCCAGATGAAGAGAGACGCCTGCATGGTAGAGAGTGGAACAGGATAACGAAGTTGTCCCAAGCTACAGGCCGCCAAGATGGCAGGGAGCGATCGATACTTAACAAATGCTCCTTCTATCTGGAGCCACCTGTGAGGCGCCCCGACGACCAGCATTCCAGCGCCTGAACTGCGAGATTAGCCAAATAATATTTATGTAGGTCTGGAACCCCCATCCCCCAAGTCTGATAGGTGGATACAATACAGCTCTGGGAATCCTAGCCCTTTTATTTTGCCAAATAAAGGAAAATAAATCATTTTGCAGGTTAGTTATTAGCTTTTTAGGAACCCGAACCGGAAGGCACCGGAATAGGTAGAGCACCTTAGGCAGGGACATCATTTTTGCAGCATTAATCCTCGCTACCCACGAAAGATGGACACGAGACATTTGGGAATAATCCCCAGCAATTCTTTCCTCAGACAAGCAAAATTGATAGCAACAGAGTCCGCTACAGAGTGCGCTAGTTCCACTCCCAGGTAAGGAATCGACCTATTCGCCCACTGAAAGGAGTAATGACATTTCAACCTAGACAACATATCACCAGGTATGTGGAAGTCTAGAACCTTGGTCTTATTTTCATTTAGTTTGTAGTAAGAACATTCCGAGAATTGTTTTAGGACATGCATCGTCGCGCTCAGGGAATTCTCTGGATTAGTTAACGTTAATATTACATCATCGGCATATAGCCCAAGCACATGTGTAATGTTCCCAACTTGAATTCCCTGAATGTGAGGACAGGCCCGGATTCTAGCAGCTAGTGGCTCCATTACTAGAGCAAAATCAGCGGTGACAGCGGGCAACCCTGCCGCGTCCCATTGGAGATTTTAAAAGGTTGGGACATATAGCCAGAGGCTAGGACAGAGGCTGACGGATGTGTGTATAGACCCATGACCGCCGTTTTGATGTGGCCCAGAAAACCAAAGGATTCCAGAACTCGACCCAGGAACCCCCAGTGCACCCTGTCAAACGCTTTTTCAGCATCAAGGAGATAAACACTGTGGGGTCCCTGGATCTACCGGTCAGCTGGATCAAATCAAACATGCGCCTGGTGCCGTCCCTGCACTGTCTCCTTGGAACAAATCCCACCTGGTCAGGGTTCACCAAATCGGGCAGAAACTGATTAATCCTGGTTGCCAGGATCTTTGCATACAATTTGAGATCCACATTAAGTAGCGAAATAGGGCGAAAATTTGCGGGAGTATCTGGGGTCTTGCCTGGTTTCGGCAAAGTAACTATTGTTGCCGAGAGCATTTCAGCAGGGATAGCACCTGTCACAAAGAAGGAGTTATACAAGGAGCACAGTGCAGGGAGTAAGATGGGCAGGAACGCTTTATAGTAGTCAGTTATGTAGCCATCCGGCCCGGGTGCCTTCCCAGTAGGGGTAGATCTCAGCGCTGTCTGTATTTCCTCCTCAACTATGGGAAGATTAAGTTTGTCTATTTGATCTTCCGTAAGGGAGGGGAGTTTGAGGCCTGCAAGGAAAGACGAAATAGACGTCTCGTTCGGCTGGGGAGTCTCCAAATCATCTTTCAGATTATAGAGTTTGGTATAGTATGAGGCAATTGCGTTGGATATATCCTGTGGGTGCGCAATCGTGGTTCCGTTATAGTGAAGTTTTTCGATCCTAGAGTTGGCTGCCCTTTTCTTCAATCTATTAGCCAGCAAAGAACCCGCACGGTCTCCCATATGATAATACTGCATCCGCAGTCTGTTAAGCACCCGCTCATGGTTGTACAGGAGAAGAGATCTGATATGAGATCGGGCATTCTGCAGCGACGTGAGGAGAGCTGGTGAAGGGGAGGAATTATAGGCTTGCTGCGCAGTATCTAATGCTGTCAACGCTTCAGCAAGTTGCCGTTCTCTAGCTTTTTTCAGGCGAGAGGCAGATTGGAGCAGAACACCTCTCATAAAGGCCTTATGTGCCTGCCATAGAGTGGAGGGGGAAACATCTGGAGTGTCATTCAAAGTAAAAATTCCACAAGTTTGGAGCGATACTCATCGAGTCTTTGAGGACTCTTGAGTAGGTAGGGATTCAGTCTCCACACCGGCCGAGGCTGAGCTGGAAAACCAGTGGTGAGGACTAAAACCACAGGAGCATGATCTGACCACGTGGCTAGCAGAATGTCCGACCTAACAGCATTATGTAGCAAGTCCCTAGATATCAGGAAATAATCGATGCGAGATTGTGTATGGTGCGCAGAAGACATGTGCGTAAAGTCCTTCTCTCCCCATGCTGGTAGCGCCAAATGTCATGTAGAGCGGTGTGCCTGAGTGACCCTTTCAGGTCTGCCCGCTGCGCACCGGCATGGGAGAGACAATCCGCCCCGCGTCAACTGGAGCATTAAAGTCTCCACCGAAAATTATGGCCCCTTTCGCCACCTTCAAGGTTTTTTGTAAAGCTTATTAAAGAATGAGATTTGGCGTGCATTTGGAGCATATACTGATACTATCGTATAGGTTTTGCCTTCAAGAGAGCAAATCAAAATGACGTACCTCCCCATTGTATCTGATATACATTGGATCACAGAAAAAGCTACTGACGCTCTAACACAAATAAATGTACCTCCTTCCGCCTCTTCACCGCAGGTGAATGAAAGATATGTGGGTAAAGGCGGTGAGTACACCTGTGCTGATCTGCTGCCAGCAAATGCGACTCCTGTATAAGAGCAACATCACATCCACCGCGCAGCAGGTCGCGCCAAAGTTGAGACCGCCTAAACGGGGAGTTCAACCCCTGACGTTATTAGAATAAAATTTTAACTCCGCCATGGCAGTACACTGAAAGTACTATGGTATAAGAGTGAGGGCACGGAATGATGAAGCTCGGTAGAAAGCGGGAGGGAGGGTAACCTGGGACAGGGACACAATCCCGGACATCGTGCAGGTTGGACAACATCAAGTACACTTATGAAACAAAACCAAAAAAAGAAAAGGAAAAGGGAAAAAACATCATGTATAACTGTTGAATGTAACATGAGGAGCTAACGGGAGTCTGCTGAGAGGGAGAACAAACCCTCGTTGCTAAGAGCAGCAGACTTAGAGGGGGGACAAGAATACCACCTCATCCCCGCCGCCACACCTATCAAAGCGAACTAAGACAATAGGTCCCAAGGTGAGTATCAGGCAGGCTCCCATTCAGGAGCGACCGGCGTGAGCTTGGTTTTGAAGAATCCCTCTGCGGAGACGCCTCCGGGAGAAGGCTCATCTTGTGAAGGAAGACAGCTGCATCTTGGGGTGAGTTGCAAGCAGTGAACTGTCCATTCAAGAAAACTATCAGTTTCACCGGGAATCCCCAGCGGTAACGGATTTTCTTATCGCGGAGAATGCGGGTAAGCGGTGCAAATTCCTTGCGTTTCGCCAGGGTAGCCGCAGATAGATCCGGAAAGACTTGAATGTCCTTGAATGAATCCGTCGGGTTAGGGTTCTGCCGCAGGCTACGGAGAAAACTGTCTTTCGCATGGTAAAAGTGTATCCGGGCTATGATATCCCGGGGGACAGATGCGTCCAACCCTTTGGGTTTGGGTATGCGATGGATCCTGTCTATCAGTAGGTCGCGTTCCGCGAGATCAGGGACCGCGTCCTTCATCAACGTCTGCAAAAGGAATTCCAGTTCCTCCGGGCCAACTGTTTCAGGCACCCCTCTAATGCGCACATTATTACGCCTATGCCTGTCCTCAAGATCTTGAATCTTGTTTCTTAGAGTGGACACCTCCTCTGCTAGCGCTTCATGCGCATCTATTAATGAGTTGTGAGACTCAGCAAAGTCGGCCATTTTGCCCTCCACGTGCGAGACTCTATCTCCGAGGCCCTGTATATCCCGCTTTAGCTCCCCAAGCATACCTGCGATGTCAGTTTTCAGTGAGGATCTGAGGGAGTCCAACAGCGATCGGAGGGTCCCTTCTGTGACCTGCTGCGTTCCAGGCTCGGTGTGGAGTAGAAGCTGCGAGTCTGCAAAGGGCTCCGGAGGAGATGAGGGAGAGGAGGGAGGCCGCTGTGAAGAAGCAGGAGAGTCCCCTGCGCCCGGGCCTGCTTGAGGAGAACGGGTAAAGAACTCCGTCAGTTTCTTAGGCGCCTGCCTTTTCTTGATCTTTCCCATCCTGGCGATGGGTAGAAGCAGTTTAGTGAGATTTCGGTCCCCTTGGGAAGGTTATATGAGCCGCTGTATAGATGTGGCGAGCGGAGCTGACAAGTTATGCGGCCGCCGCCATCAACGTGCAGACCACGCCCCCCACGGACACTATATTAAGACTAGATTATTGTAATACTGACAGTGTTTTCTGAGGCAGGACAGTGTTGGGTATAGAACACCACAGATCACGGACACTATATTAGGACCAGATTATTGTAATACTGACAGTGTTTTCTGAGGCAGGACAGTATTGGGTATAGAACAACACAGATCACGGACACTATATTAGGTCCTGATTATTGTAATACTGACAGTGTTTTCTGAGGCAGTTCAGTATTGGGTATAGAACACCACAGATAACGGACACTATATTAGGACCAGATTATTGTAATACAGACAGTGTTTTCTAAGGCAGGACACTATTGGGTATAGAACACCACAGATCACAGACACTATATTAGGACCAGATTATTGTAATACAGACAGTGTTTTCTGAGGCAGGACAGTATTGGGTATAGAACACCACAGATCACGGACACTATATTAGGACCAGATTATTGTAATACAGACAGTGTTTTCTGAGGCAGGACAGTATTGGGTATAGAACACCACTGATCACGGACACTATATTAGGACCAGATTATTGTAATACAGACAGTGTTTTCTGAGGCAGGACAGTATTGGGTATAGAACACCACAGATAACAGACACTATATTAGGATCAGATTATTGTAATACAGACAGTGTTTTCTAAGGCAGGACAGTATTAGTTACAGAGTACACCACAGATCACGGACACTATATTAGGACCAGATTATTGTAATACAGACAGTGTTTTCTAAGGCAGGACAGTATTAGTTACAGAGTACACCACAGCCTTGTGAACGTAGTCTAAATGTGGGATTTTTCCGATGAGTAATATCTCTTAATGAATTTGGGATTTTAAAGAGAGTTGAGCTGAGCGCCAGGGTCCTCCGGAAGAACCTGCAGTGGTGAAGCCCTGGGCCGGGTGGTCTGGGAGGCAGCAACTTTTCTTGTCCTCACTGGCGGTGTTACAGACTCTCAGACACCGCTGCACTAGGCACAGGACACTCATGCTGCGCCAAACTGCGGCGCAGTGAAAAAATGTAGGTGCTGGTTTAAAGCCATTAGTGACTGCTGTAAAAACAAGTGTGGCCTGTCACTAATGGGTTAAGACTTTCCACTAAAGAGAAACTCCTCTACATAGAGCGGTTACACGTGATTTGTGCGTAGACAAAGAGATCTCACACGGGCCATCAGGCTTGGTGGTTACAGTCTCACACGGGCCATCAGGCTTGGTGGTTACAGTCTACTATGGGCCATCAGGCTTGGTGGGGACAGTCTCACACGGGCCATCAGGCTTGGTGGTTACAGTCTACTATGGTATATCAGGCTTGGTGGTTACAGTCTCACACGAGGCATCAGGCTTGGTGGTTACAGTCTACTATGGGCCATCAGGCTTGGTGGTTACAGTCTACTATGGGCCATCAGGCTTGGTGGTTACAGTCTCACACGAGGCATCAGGCTTGGTGGTTACAGTCTACTATGGGACATCAGGCTTGGTGGTTACAGTCTCACACGAGGCATCAGGCTTGGTGGTTACAGTCTACTATGGGACATCAGGCTTGGTGGTTACAGTCTCACACGAGGCATCAGCCTTGGTGGTTGCAGTCTGCCATGAACCATTAGGCTTTGTGGTTACAGTCCCCCATATGGCATCCTGTTTGGTGGTTACAGTTTTCCATTAGGCATCAGTCTAATGTGCTATTAGGCTTTGTGGTTACAGTCACCTATTCTGCATTTTGCTTGGCGGCTACAGTTTCCCTTGGGACATTACATTTGATGGTTACAGTCTCCAATGTGGCATCAGGCTTGTTTGTTACAGACTCCCATGGGGTATCAGGCTTGGTGGTTACAGTTTCTCATGTGGCATCAGGCTGTGTGTTTACAGTGTTCCAAGGGGCACACGGCTTGGTGGTTACTGTATCACATAGGCCATCAGGCTTGGTGGTTACTGTATCACACAGGTCATCAGGCTTGGTGGTTACTGTATCACACAGGTCATCAGGCTTGGTGGTTACTGTATCACACAGGCCATAAGGCTTGGTGGTTACTGTATCACACAGGCCATAAGGCTTGGTGGTTACTGTATCACACAGGTCATCAGGCTTGGTGGTTACTGTATCACACAGGCCATAAGGCTTGGTGGTTACTGTATCACACAGGCCATCAGGCTTGGTGGTTACTGTATCACACAGGCCATCAGGCTTGGTGGTTACTGTATCACACAGGCCATAAGGCTTGGTGGTTACTGTATCACACAGGCCATCAGGCTTGGTGGTTACTGTATCACACAGGTCATAAGGCTTGGTGGTTACAGTATCACACAGGTCATCAAGCTTGGTGGTTACAGTATCACACAGGCCATCAGGCTTGGTGGTTACTGTATCACACAGTGTAACGGATCGCCTGGCACCCCGACTGGGTACCTCCGTTGAAAGATGCTCCTAGCGCTTCTTGAGGATTCCAAGCGCTCTAGACGACACCACAACCACCGAACCTGAGAAGCATACGAATCCTCTCAAGCCTCTGGATGCTGTAGACAGTTGAATAGGAACCATACGAATAGATTTGCACTCCTAGCAGTCAGACTGGAACAGCATCCAATAAATCCTCCCCCAATAATGAGACGACACTTCACTTTGAGGGTTAAACAGGAACTCTCTTTATTGAGGGCTACCTGCCCGGTATTTATGCAGGTCTCCCACCTGGTGGACACTCCCCTAGGGGACCAGAAGGAAGACTGCGACACGGGATACAGCAGCCAATCACACACATTGGGACAATACAGACACCCCCAGCATATCCCTCCCCTCTGCCTGTGATACAATTACCCTACACAGGTTAATGTAATCATCACAGGCAGGAGACTACACAATGTCTTCTGTCCTGGAGACAATTGAGGAGTCATTCAATTATCTCTCAGGACAAAGGGAAATCGCCAATACACACGTGGGGACAATAGGACAGACATCACTATTCAATACACAATGTCCCACCCTTTACAGTACACAGACATGTAACATATCCCCAGATGGCTTGGATCTGAGCGCTCAATATATCCAGGGATAGAGGCAGACTCCATTGAGCACATGGTTGCAAAAGATCATAAAATTACACAATGTTACAATTACTACATAAAACATATACATGCAACATATCCCCAGATAGCTTAGGTCTGAGCGCACATTATGGAATGGCGCTCAGACCACACATATCCAGTTCAATTGCCATGGAGCTAAAGTCTTTCCCATAGTCTTTCATTATACGAATGGGCTCCATAGCAGAGCTATCTGGGGTATCACCGCTCAAACAGGACAAGCATACATGGGGCCATAGTCGCAGGGCAGGAGGCGAGCAAGCAGTCCCCTCCAGGAAACTGGGGCAGACTCTGGTACAGGGTCCAGTCCGCTACATTTCTCCCCTTTACCAAAGAGACTATCCAGACTCCAGACCTCCAATCGGTCTGGGGCTCTGATAGTCGGTCGGCCTTTCTTACCCGGTGTAGCTGTCCTGGGGTTCTCCTGCCACATGTATCCAGTGGGAAATCCATAGTCTGGGAACAAAGTAACCAGGGTGTCCTCTCTCCTGGTTGGATAAAGCGGTTGCTGGGGAGAAGGGGTAACAGGCTCCTCTCCCTGCGACGTCCTCTCTTGTATTACGGGAAAACAAACCGCCTTTTCTTCCAATATCTTGTCCTGTTGTTGGGGACCAGGACAGACTGTCCATATCTCCAGTGGTGCAGGTGCAGAGATTATGGTCCCATCTGCACTGTTGTGGGGTTTACTGTCTCCCCTTGGTGGGCTAGGCTGCTGCTGGGGAGGAGGGACAAGACTCTCCCCTCCTGGTAAAAGATTCTGCCGCTGGGGAGCAGGGCTGACCCTCCGTACTCCCTGTAGCTTGGGCGCAGAGACCGCGGTCCCATCTGCACTGGTGAGGGGCTTAGTGTCTCCCCTTGGTGGGTTATGCTTCTGCTGGGGAGAGGGGGTAACCTGCTCCTCTCCCTGAACAGTAGACTGCTGCTGAGCAGAAGGGACGGCACCTTCAGCTCCCGGGGGTACACACTGCCGCTGGGGAGGAAGGACAGCACCTTCAGCTCCCTGGGGTACACACTGCCGCTGGGGAGGAAGGACGACACCTTCAGCTCCCTGGGGTACACACTGCCGCTGGGGAGGAAGGACAGCACCTTCAGCTCCCGGGGGTACACACTGCGGCTGGGAAGAAGGGACGGCACCTTCAGCTCCCGGGGGTACACACTGCCGCTGGGGAGAAAGGACGACACCATCGGCCCTCTGTAACTCACACGGCCGCTGGGGGGGAAGGACGACCCCTTCGGCCCTCTGTAACTCACACTGCCGCTGGGGGGGAAGGACGACACCTTCGGCCCTCTGTAACTCACACGGCCGCTGGGGGGGAAGGACGACACCTTCGGCCCTCTGTAACTCACACGGCCGCTGGGGGGGAAGGACGACACCTTCGGCCCTCTGTAACTCACACGGCCGCTGGGGAGGAAGGACGACACCTTCGGCCCCCTGGACTTCACACTGCCGCTGGGGAGGGCGGACGATACCATCTGCCATGAACTGCAGGTACTCTGCTGTTAACCTCCTCACGAACTGCACAGATTTCTCCGAGGGGTTGGGTCCGAAGAAAATCAGCCGTGATCTCAGCACTCTGTCGAATTCCTCCTGCGTGTAGCTGGGTGCCATGCTTGTTCTCCTGAAGTTGGGTATGAACCCTAGCGTTGACCTCAATTTGTACTTCCACGAACGGTGTCTCCAAGCTGCTTTACCTCGCACTAGGACGCCATCCCACTGCTGCCACCAATGTAACGGATCGCCTGGCACCCCGACTGGGTACCTCCGTTGAAAGATGCTCCTAGCGCTTCTTGAGGATTCCAAGCGCTCTAGACGACACCACAACCACCGAACCTGAGAAGCATACGAATCCTCTCAAGCCTCTGAATGCTGTAGACAGTTGAATAGGAACCATACGAATAGGTTTGCACTCCTAGCAGTCAGACTGGAACAGCATCCAATAACTCCTCCCCCAATAATGAGACGACACTTCACTTTGAGGGTTAAACAGGAACTCTCTTTATTGAGGGCTACCTGCCGGGTATTTATGCAGGTCTCCCACCTGGTGGACACTCCCCTAGGGGACCAGAAGGAAGACTGCGACACGGGATACAGCAGCCAATCACACACATTGGGACAATACAGACACCCCCAGCATATCCCTCCCCTCTGCCTGTGATACAATTACCCTACACAGGTTAATGTAATCATCACAGGCAGGAGAATACACAATGTCTTCTGTCCTGGAGACAATTGAAGAGTCATTCAATTATCTCTCAGGACAAAGGGAAATCTCCAATACACACGTGGGGACAATAGGACAGACATCACTATTCAATACACAATGTCCCACCCTTTACAGTACACAGACATTTAACATATCCCCAGATGGCTTGGATCTGAGCGCTCAATATATCCAAGGATGGAGGCAGACTCCATTGAGCACATGGTTGCAAAAGGACATAAAATTACACAATGTTACATAAAACATATACATGCAACATATCCCCAGATAGCTTAGGTCTGAGCGCACATTATTGAATGGCGCTCAGACCACACACATCCAGTTCAATTGCCATGGAGCTAAAGTCTTTCCCATAGTCTTTCATTATACGAATGGGCTCCATAGCAGAGCTATCTGGGGCATCACCGCTCAAACAGGACAAGCATACATGGGGCCATAGTCGCAGGGCAGGAGGCGAGCAAGCAGTCCCTTCCAGGAAACTGGGGCAGACTCTGGTACAGGGTCCAGTCCGCTACACACAGGCCATCAGGCTTGGTGGTTACTGTATCACACAGGCCATCAGGCTTGGTGGTTACTGTATCACACAGGTCATCAGGCTTGGTGGTTACTGTATCACACAGGCCATCAGGCTTGGTGGTTACTGTATCACACAGGTCATCAGGCTTGGTGGTTACTGTATCACACAGGTCATCAGGCTTGGTGGTTACTGTATCACATAGGCCATCAGGCTTGGTGGTTACTGTATCACACAGGTCATCAGGCTTGGTGGTTACTGTATCACACAGGTCATCAGGCTTGGTGGTTACTGTATCACACAGGTCATCAGGCTTGGTGGTTACTGTATCACATAGGCCATCAGGCTTGGTGGTTACTGTATCACATAGGCCATCAGGCTTGGTGGTTACTGTATCACATAGGTCATCAGGCTTGGTGGTTACTGTATCACACAGGTCATCAGGCTTGGTGGTTACAATCTCCCATGTGGCATCCTACTTGGTGGTTCCAGTCTCATGTAGGAAATCAAGCTGTTGAATACAATCTCTCAAGGGTCTTCAGGCTTGGTGGTTACAGTATCTTATTGGGCATCAGGCTTTGTTGTCCACCATAGGCCGTGGGGTATCAGGCTTGGTGCTTACAGTCTCATGTGGAGAATCAAGCTCTGCCTCAGTAACAGGCACAATACGTGAGGTATAAGCACACCTGCCATCTATTGTAATAAAACAGACGCCCTCCTACACAGCACATTAGCACCACTAGGGGGTCGCCCATAGCAACAGCGCGAACAGTGACAGACTTTCCAGCTCGGGCCCGGGAGCTGCGCGCCGGGAGCTTGAAGAAACTCGAGTCACGTGACACCCCTTGGCCCTTTGATAATACCGTGATATGGGCGGGGTCGACAGCGATGTGATTGACAAGACAAATCAGCCAATAAGTGCTAGCATCTGCCGACTTAGTCTTGTTGCTAGGAGGTGAGGCTCCGCCCCTGCAGCAGTCTGACAGGAGCTGTATGTAGTTCCGGCTGGCGGGCGGCGGATTGATTGCTCAGGATCCTGGCAGCGAAATGGTGGCCCCCGGCTGAGAACCGCACACCCGTTACCAGCCATGAATAGAGCCCGGGGGAGCCAAGAAAAGCCCCGGGCAGGCCCTGGCACCGTGGAGGAGAACCGGACACTGCGGCGGAGGACAGTGGGATCGGAGGAGAGGGCGGGCGCCAGAGAGCAGGTAACTCCCAGCGTGTACCCCGAGTCTGATAGGAGTTGTCCTCCCCTCCCGCCTTTATCCTCCTCAGGGTCCTCATTACCAGAATGCAGTGACCCCAGGAGCTGACACTCTCCTGTATTATACCCATAGACACAGCCCCCCCCCCCCCCTCCAGTCACTGTGCAGGGTTATGGGCCGCTCTGACCCCCGGAGCTGACACTCTCCTGTATTATACCCATAGACACAGCCCCCCCCCCCCTCCAGTCACTGTGCAGGGTTATGGGCCGCTCTGACCCCCGGAGCTGACACTCACCTGTATTATACCCATAGACACAGCCCCCCCCCCCTCCAGTCACTGTGCAGGGTTATGGGCCGCTCTGACCCCCGGAGCTGACACTCTCCTGTATTATACCCATAGACACAGCCCCCCTCCAGTCACTGTCCAGGGTTATGGGCCGCTCTGACCCCGGAGCTGACACTCTCCTGTATTATACCCATAGACACAGCCCCCTCCAGTCACTGTGCAGGGTTATGGGCCGCTCTGACCCCAGGAGCTGACACTCTCCTGTATTATACCCATAGACACAGCCCCCTCCAGTCACTGTGCAGGGTTATGGGCCGCTCTGACCCCAGGAGCTGACACTCTCCTGTATTATACCCATAGACACAGCCCCCCTCCAGTCACTGTGCAGGGTTATGGGCCGCTCTGACCCCGGAGCTGACACTCTCCTGTATTATACCCATAGACACAGCCCCCCTCCAGTCACTGTGCAGGGTTATGGGCCGCTCTGACCCCAGGAGCTGACACTCTCCTGTATTATACCCATAGACACAGCCCCCTCCAGTCACTGTGCAGGGTTATGGGCCGCTCTGACCCCCGGAGCTGACACTCTCCTGTATTATACCCATAGACACAGCCCCCCTCCAGTCACTGTGCAGGGTTATGGGCCGCTCTGACCCCGGAGCTGACACTCTCCTGTATTATACCCATAGACACAGCCCCCCTCCAGTCACTGTGCAGGGTTATGGGCCGCTCTGACCCCGGAGCTGACACTCTCCTGTATTATACCCATAGACACAGCCCCCTCCAGTCACTGTGCAGGGTTATGGGCCGCTCTGACCCCAGGAGCTGACACTCTCCTGTATTATACCCATAGACACCCCCTCCAGTCACTGTGCAGGGTTATGGGCCGCTCTGACCCCAGGAGCTGACACTCTCCTGTATTATACCCATAGACACAGCCCCCTCCAGTCACTGTGCAGGGTTATGGGCCGCTCTGACCCCAGGAGCTGACACTCTCCTGTATTATACCCATAGACACAGCCCCCTCCAGTCACTGTGCAGGGTTATGGGCCGCTCTGACCCCGGAGCTGACACTCTCCTGTATTATACCCATAGACACCCCCTCCAGTCACTGTGCAGGGTTATGGGCCGCTCTGACCCCGGAGCTGACACTCTCCTGTATTATACCCATAGACACAGCCCCCTCCAGTCACTGTGCAGGGTTATGGGCCGCTCTGACCCCCGGAGCTGACACTCTCCTGTATTATACCCATAGACACAGCCCCCCTCCAGTCACTGTGCAGGGTTATGGGCCGCTCTGACCCCAGGAGCTGACACTCTCCTGTATTATACCCATAGACACAGCCCCCTCCAGTCACTGTGCAGGGTTATGGGCCGCTCTGACCCCAGGAGCTGACACTCTCCTGTATTATACCCATAGACCCCCCTCCAGTCACTGTGCAGGGTTATGGGCCGCTCTGACCCCAGGAGCTGACACTCTCCTGTATTATACCCATAGACCCCCCTCCAGTCACTGTGCAGGGTTATGGGCCGCTCTGACCCCAGGAGCTGACACTCTCCTGTATTATACCCATAGACACAGCCCCCCTCCAGTCACTGTGCAGGGTTATGGGCCGCTCTGACCCCAGGAGCTGACACTCTCCTGTATTATACCCATAGACACAGCCCCCTCCAGTCACTGTGCAGGGTTATGGGCCGCTCTGACCCCAGGAGCTGACACTCTCCTGTATTATACCCATAGACACAGCCCCCCTCCAGTCACTGTGCAGGGTTATGGGCCGCTCTGACCCCAGGAGCTGACACTCTCCTGTATTATACCCATAGACACAGCCCCCCTCCAGTCACTGTGCAGGGTTATGGGCCGCTCTGACCCCAGGAGCTGACACTCTCCTGTATTATACCCATAGACACAGCCCCCTCCAGTCACTGTGCAGGGTTATGGGCCGCTCTGACCCCAGGAGCTGACACTCACCTGTATTATACCCATAGACACAGCCCCCTCCAGTCACTGTGCAGGGTTATGGGCCGCTCTGACCCCGGAGCTGACACTCTCCTGTATTATACCCATAGACACAGCCCCCCTCCAGTCACTGTGCAGGGTTATGGGCCGCTCTGACCCCAGGAGCTGACACTCTCCTGTATTATACCCATAGACACAGCCCCCTCCAGTCACTGTGCAGGGTTATGGGCCGCTCTGACCCCGGAGCTGACACTCACCTGTATTATACCCATAGACACAGCCCCCCTCCAGTCACTGTGCAGGGTTATGGGCCGCTCTGACCCCGGAGCTGACACTCTCCTGTATTATACCCATAGACCCCCCTCCAGTCACTGTGCAGGGTTATGGGCCGCTCTGACCCCAGGAGCTGACACTCTCCTGTATTATACCCATAGACCCCCCTCCAGTCACTGTGCAGGGTTATGGGCCGCTCTGACCCCGGAGCTGACACTCTCCTGTATTATACCCATAGACACAGCCCCCTCCCTCCAGTCACTGTGCAGGGTTATGGGCCGCTCTGACCCCGGAGCTGACACTCTCCTGTATTATACCCATAGACACAGCCCCCTCCAGTCACTGTGCAGGGTTATGGGCCGCTCTGACCCCAGGAGCTGACACTCACCTGTATTATACCCATAGACACAGCCCCCTCCAGTCACTGTGCAGGGTTATGGGCCGCTCTGACCCCGGAGCTGACACTCTCCTGTATTATACCCATAGACACCCCCCTCCAGTCACTGTGCAGGGTTATGGGCCGCTCTGACCCCCGGAGCTGACACTCTCCTGTATTATACCCATAGACACAGCCCCCTCCAGTCACTGTGCAGGGTTATGGGCCGCTCTGACCCCGGAGCTGACACTCACCTGTATTATACCCATAGACACAGCCCCCTCCAGTCACTGTGCAGGGTTATGGGCCGCTCTGACCCCCGGAGCTGACACTCTCCTGTATTATACCCATAGACACAGCCCCCCCTCCAGTCACTGTGCAGGGTTATGGGCCGCTCTGACCCCCGGAGCTGACACTCTCCTGTATTATACCCATAGACACAGCCCCCCCTCCAGTCACTGTGCAGGGTTATGGGCCGCTCTGACCCCAGGAGCTGACAATCTGCTGTATTATACCCATAGACACAGCCCCCCCCCTCCAGTCACTGTGCAGGGTTATGGGCCGCTCTGACCCCCGGAGCTGACACTCTCCTGTATTATACCCATAGACACAGCCCCCCCCCCCTCCAGTCACTGTGCAGGGTTATGGGCCGCTCTGACCCCCGGAGCTGACACTCACCTGTATTATACCCATAGACACAGCCCCCTCCAGTCACTGTGCAGGGTTATGGGCCGCTCTGACCCCAGGAGCTGACACTCTCCTGTATTATACCCATAGACACAGCCCCCTCCAGTCACTGTGCAGGGTTATGGGCCGCTCTGACCCCGGAGCTGACACTCTCCTGTATTATACCCATAGACACAGCCCCCTCCAGTCACTGTGCAGGGTTATGGGCCGCTCTGACCCCAGGAGCTGACACTCTCCTGTATTATACCCATAGACACAGCCCCCTCCAGTCACTGTGCAGGGTTATGGGCCGCTCTGACCCCGGAGCTGACACTCACCTGTATTATACCCATAGACACAGCCCCCTCCAGTCACTGTGCAGGGTTATAGGCCGCTCTGACCCCGGAGCTGACACTCTCCTGTATTATACCCATAGACACAGCCCCCCTCCAGTCACTGTGCAGGGTTATGGGCCGCTCTGACCCCGGAGCTGACACTCTCCTGTATTATACCCATAGACACAGCCCCCTCCAGTCACTGTGCAGGGTTATGGGCCGCTCTGACCCCGGAGCTGACACTCTCCTGTATTATACCCATAGACACAGCCCCCTCCAGTCACTGTGCAGGGTTATGGGCCGCTCTGACCCCAGGAGCTGACACTCTCCTGTATTATACCCATAGACACAGCCCCCTCCAGTCACTGTGCAGGGTTATGGGCCGCTCTGACCCCGGAGCTGACACTCTCCTGTATTATACCCATAGACACAGCCCCCCTCCAGTCACTGTGCAGGGTTATGGGCCGCTCTGACCCCGGAGCTGACACTCTCCTGTATTATACCCATAGACACAGCCCCCTCCAGTCACTGTGCAGGGTTATGGGCCGCTCTGACCCCGGAGCTGACACTCTCCTGTATTATACCCATAGACACAGCCCCCTCCAGTCACTGTGCAGGGTTATGGGCCGCTCTGACCCCGGAGCTGACACTCTCCTGTATTATACCCATAGACACCCCCTCCAGTCACTGTGCAGGGTTATGGGCCGCTCTGACCCCGGAGCTGACACTCTCCTGTATTATACCCATAGACACCCCCCTCCAGTCACTGTGCAGGGTTATGGGCCGCTCTGACCCCGGAGCTGACACTCACCTGTATTATACCCATAGACACAGCCCCCCTCCAGTCACTGTGCAGGGTTATGGGCCGCTCTGACCCCAGGAGCTGACACTCTCCTGTATTATACCCATAGACACAGCCCCCCTCCAGTCACTGTGCAGGGTTATGGGCCGCTCTGACCCCCGGAGCTGACACTCTCCTGTATTATACCCATAGACACAGCCCCCCTCCAGTCACTGTGCAGGGTTATGGGCCGCTCTGACCCCAGGAGCTGACACTCTCCTGTATTATACCCATAGACACGCCCCCTCCAGTCACTGTGCAGGGTTATGGGCCGCTCTGACCCCAGGAGCTGACACTCACCTGTATTATACCCATAGACACCCCCCTCCAGTCACTGTGCAGGGTTATGGGCCGCTCTGACCCCGGAGCTGACACTCTCCTGAATTATACCCATAGACACAGCCCCCCTCCAGTCACTGTGCAGGGTTATGGGCCGCTCTGACCCCGGAGCTGACACTCTCCTGTATTATACCCATAGACACAGCCCCCTCCAGTCACTGTGCAGGGTTATGGGCCGCTCTGACCCCAGGAGCTGACACTCTCCTGTATTATACCCATAGACACACCCCTCCAGTCACTGTGCAGGGTTATGGGCCGCTCTGACCCCAGGAGCTGACACTCTCCTGTATTATACCCATAGACACAGCCCCCCTCCAGTCACTGTGCAGGGTTATGGGCCGCTCTGACCCCAGGAGCTGACACTCTCCTGTATTATACCCATAGACACAGCCCCCCTCCAGTCACTGTGCAGGGTTATGGGCCGCTCTGACCCCAGGAGCTGACACTCTCCTGTATTATACCCATAGACACAGCCCCCTCCAGTCACTGTGCAGGGTTATGGGCCGCTCTGACCCCGGAGCTGACACTCTCCTGTATTATACCCATAGACACAGCCCTCCTCCAGTCACTGTGCAGGGTTATGGGCCGCTCTGACCCCGGAGCTGACACTCTCCTGTATTATACCCATAGACACAGCCCCCTCCAGTCACTGTGCAGGGTTATGGGCCGCTCTGACCCCGGAGCTGACACTCACCTGTATTATACCCATAGACACAGCCCCCCTCCAGTCACTGTGCAGGGTTATGGGCCGCTCTGACCCCCGGAGCTGACACTCTCCTGTATTATACCCATAGACACAGCCCCCCTCCAGTCACTGTGCAGGGTTATGGGCCGCTCTGACCCCAGGAGCTGACACTCACCTGTATTATACCCATAGACACAGCCCCCTCCAGTCACTGTGCAGGGTTATGGGCCGCTCTGACCCCGGAGCTGACACTCACCTGTATTATACCCATAGACACCCCCCTCCAGTCACTGTGCAGGGTTATGGGCCGCTCTGACCCCAGGAGCTGACACTCTCCTGTATTATACCCATAGACACAGCCCCCTCCAGTCACTGTGCAGGGTTATGGGCCGCTCTGACCCCCGGAGCTGACACTCTCCTGTATTATACCCATAGACACAGCCCCCCTCCAGTCACTGTGCAGGGTTATGGGCCGCTCTGACCCCGGAGCTGACACTCTCCTGTATTATACCCATAGACACAGCCCCCCTCCAGTCACTGTGCAGGGTTATGGGCCGCTCTGACCCCCGGAGCTGACACTCTCCTGTATTATACCCATAGACACAGCCCCCTCCAGTCACTGTGCAGGGTTATGGGCCGCTCTGACCCCGGAGCTGACACTCTCCTGTATTATACCCATAGACACAGCCCCCCTCCAGTCACTGTGCAGGGTTATGGGCCGCTCTGACCCCGGAGCTGACACTCTCCTGTATTATACCCATAGACACAGCCCCCCTCCAGTCACTGTGCAGGGTTATGGGCCGCTCTGACCCCGGAGCTGACACTCACCTGTATTATACCCATAGACACAGCCCCCCTCCAGTCACTGTGCAGGGTTATGGGCCGCTCTGACCCCAGGAGCTGACACTCACCTGTATTATACCCATAGACACAGCCCCCCTCCAGTCACTGTGCAGGGTTATGGGCCGCTCTGACCCCGGAGCTGACACTCTCCTGTATTATACCCATAGACACAGCCCCCTCCAGTCACTGTGCAGGGTTATGGGCCGCTCTGACCCCGGAGCTGACACTCTCCTGTATTATACCCATAGACACAGCCCCCTCCAGTCACTGTGCAGGGTTATGGGCCGCTCTGACCCCCGGAGCTGACACTCACCTGTATTATACCCATAGACACAGCCCCCTCCAGTCACTGTGCAGGGTTATGGGCCGCTCTGACCCCAGGAGCTGACACTCACCTGTATTATACCCATAGACACAGCCCCCTCCAGTCACTGTGCAGGGTTATGGGCCGCTCTGACCCCGGAGCTGACACTCTCCTGTATTATACCCATAGACACAGCCCCCTCCAGTCACTGTGCAGGGTTATGGGCCGCTCTGACCCCGGAGCTGACACTCTCCTGTATTATACCCATAGACACAGCCCCCTCCAGTCACTGTGCAGGGTTATGGGCCGCTCTGACCCCGGAGCTGACACTCTCCTGTATTATACCCATAGACACAGCCACCCTCCAGTCACTGTGCAGGGTTATGGGCCGCTCTGACCCCGGAGCTGACACTCAGCTGTATTATACCCATAGACACAGCCCTCCTCCAGTCACTGTGCAGGGTTATGGGCCGCTCTGACCCCAGGAGCTGACACTCACCTGTATTATACCCATAGACACAGCCCCCCTCCAGTCACTGTGCAGGGTTATGGGCCGCTCTGACCCCGGAGCTGACACTCTCCTGTATTATACCCATAGACACAGCCCCCTCCAGTCACTGTGCAGGGTTATGGGCCGCTCTGACCCCCGGAGCTGACACTCTCCTGTATTATACCCATAGACACAGCCCCCCTCCAGTCACTGTGCAGGGTTATGGGCCGCTCTGACCCCGGAGCTGACACTCACCTGTATTATACCCATAGACACAGCCCCCCTCCAGTCACTGTGCAGGGTTATGGGCCGCTCTGACCCCAGGAGCTGACACTCACCTGTATTATACCCATAGACACAGCCCCCCTCCAGTCACTGTGCAGGGTTATGGGCCGCTCTGACCCCAGGAGCTGACACTCTCCTGTATTATACCCATAGACCAGCCTCCCTCCAGTCACTGTGCAGGGTTATGGGCCGCTCTGACCCCGGAGCTGACACTCTCCTGTATTATACCCATAGACACAGCCCCCTCCAGTCACTGTGCAGGGTTATGGGCCGCTCTGACCCCGGAGCTGACACTCTCCTGTATTATACCCATAGACACAGCCCCCCTCCAGTCACTGTGCAGGGTTATGGGCCGCTCTGACCCCGGAGCTGACACTCACCTGTATTATACCCATAGACACAGCCCCCCTCCAGTCACTGTGCAGGGTTATGGGCCGCTCTGACCCCAGGAGCTGACACTCACCTGTATTATACCCATAGACACAGCCCCCCTCCAGTCACTGTGCAGGGTTATGGGCCGCTCTGACCCCGGAGCTGACACTCTCCTGTATTATACCCATAGACACAGCCCCCTCCAGTCACTGTGCAGGGTTATGGGCCGCTCTGACCCCAGGAGCTGACACTCTCCTGTATTATACCCATAGACACAGCCCCCTCCAGTCACTGTGCAGGGTTATGGGCCGCTCTGACCCCGGAGCTGACACTCTCCTGTATTATACCCATAGACACAGCCCCCTCCAGTCACTGTGCAGGGTTATGGGCCGCTCTGACCCCAGGAGCTGACACTCTCCTGTATTATACCCATAGACACAGCCCCCTCCAGTCACTGTGCAGGGTTATGGGCCGCTCTGACCCCGGAGCTGACACTCTCCTGTATTATACCCATAGACACAGCCTCCCTCCAGTCACTGTGCAGGGTTATGGGCCGCTCTGACCCCGGAGCTGACACTCTCCTGTATTATACCCATAGACACAGCCCCCTCCAGTCACTGTGCAGGGTTATGGGCCGCTCTGACCCCCGGAGCTGACACTCACCTGTATTATACCCATAGACACAGCCCCCTCCAGTCACTGTGCAGGGTTATGGGCCGCTCTGACCCCAGGAGCTGACACTCTCCTGTATTATACCCATAGACACAGCCCCCTCCAGTCACTGTGCAGGGTTATGGGCCGCTCTGACCCCAGGAGCTGACACTCTCCTGTATTATACCCATAGACACAGCCCCCCTCCAGTCACTGTGCAGGGTTATGGGCCGCTCTGACCCCAGGAGCTGACACTCTCCTGTATTATACCCATAGACACAGCCTCCCTCCAGTCACTGTGCAGGGTTATGGGCCGCTCTGACCCCGGAGCTGACACTCTCCTGTATTATACCCATAGACACAGCCCCCTCCAGTCACTGTGCAGGGTTATGGGCCGCTCTGACCCCGGAGCTGACACTCTCCTGTATTATACCCATAGACACAGCCCCCCTCCAGTCACTGTGCAGGGTTATGGGCCGCTCTGACCCCGGAGCTGACACTCTCCTGTATTATACCCATAGACACAGCCCCCCTCCAGTCACTGTGCAGGGTTATGGGCCGCTCTGACCCCGGAGCTGACACTCTCCTGTATTATACCCATAGACACAGCCCCCTCCAGTCACTGTGCAGGGTTATGGGCCGCTCTGACCCCGGAGCTGACACTCACCTGTATTATACCCATAGACACAGCCCCCTCCAGTCACTGTGCAGGGTTATGGGCCGCTCTGACCCCGGAGCTGACACTCTCCTGTATTATACCCATAGACACAGCCCCCCTCCAGTCACTGTGCAGGGTTATGGGCCGCTCTGACCCCGGAGCTGACACTCTCCTGTATTATACCCATAGACACAGCCCCCTCCAGTCACTGTGCAGGGTTATGGGCCGCTCTGACCCCGGAGCTGACACTCTCCTGTATTATACCCATAGACACAGCCCCCTCCAGTCACTGTGCAGGGTTATGGGCCGCTCTGACCCCAGGAGCTGACACTCACCTGTATTATACCCATAGACACAGCCCCCCTCCAGTCACTGTGCAGGGTTATGGGCCGCTCTGACCCCGGAGCTGACACTCTCCTGTATTATACCCATAGACACAGCCCCCCTCCAGTCACTGTGCAGGGTTATGGGCCGCTCTGACCCCGGAGCTGACACTCTCCTGTATTATACCCATAGACACAGCCCCCTCCAGTCACTGTGCAGGGTTATGGGCCGCTCTGACCCCGGAGCTGACACTCACCTGTATTATACCCATAGACACAGCCCCCCTCCAGTCACTGTGCAGGGTTATGGGCCGCTCTGACCCCAGGAGCTGACACTCTCCTGTATTATACCCATAGACACAGCCCCCCTCCAGTCACTGTGCAGGGTTATGGGCCGCTCTGACCCCGGAGCTGACACTCTCCTGTATTATACCCATAGACACGCCCCCTCCAGTCACTGTGCAGGGTTATGGGCCGCTCTGACCCCGGAGCTGACACTCTCCTGTATTATACCCATAGACACAGCCCCCTCCAGTCACTGTGCAGGGTTATGGGCCGCTCTGACCCCAGGAGCTGACACTCTCCTGTATTATACCCATAGACACAGCCCCCTCCAGTCACTGTGCAGGGTTATGGGCCGCTCTGACCCCGGAGCTGACACTCTCCTGTATTATACCCATAGACACAGCCCCCCTCCAGTCACTGTGCAGGGTTATGGGCCGCTCTGACCCCAGGAGCTGACACTCTCCTGTATTATACCCATAGACACAGCCCCCCTCCAGTCACTGTGCAGGGTTATGGGCCGCTCTGACCCCGGAGCTGACACTCTCCTGTATTATACCCATAGACACAGCCCCCTCCAGTCACTGTGCAGGGTTATGGGCCGCTCTGACCCCAGGAGCTGACACTCTCCTGTATTATACCCATAGACACAGCCCCCCTCCAGTCACTGTGCAGGGTTATGGGCCGCTCTGACCCCCGGAGCTGACACTCTCCTGTATTATACCCATAGACACAGCCCCCTCCAGTCACTGTGCAGGGTTATGGGCCGCTCTGACCCCAGGAGCTGACACTCTCCTGTATTATACCCATAGACACAGCCCCCTCCAGTCACTGTGCAGGGTTATGGGCCGCTCTGACCCCGGAGCTGACACTCTCCTGTATTATACCCATAGACACAGCCCCCTCCAGTCACTGTGCAGGGTTATGGGCCGCTCTGACCCCGGAGCTGACACTCTCCTGTATTATACCCATAGACACAGCCCCCTCCAGTCACTGTGCAGGGTTATGGGCCGCTCTGACCCCAGGAGCTGACACTCTCCTGTATTATACCCATAGACACAGCCCCCCTCCAGTCACTGTGCAGGGTTATGGGCCGCTCTGACCCCAGGAGCTGACACTCTCCTGTATTATACCCATAGACACAGCCCCCCTCCAGTCACTGTGCAGGGTTATGGGCCGCTCTGACCCCGGAGCTGACACTCTCCTGTATTATACCCATAGACACAGCCCCCCTCCAGTCACTGTGCAGGGTTATGGGCCGCTCTGACCCCGGAGCTGACACTCTCCTGTATTATACCCATAGACACAGCCCCCTCCAGTCACTGTGCAGGGTTATGGGCCGCTCTGACCCCGGAGCTGACACTCTCCTGTATTATACCCATAGACACAGCCCCCTCCAGTCACTGTGCAGGGTTATGGGCCGCTCTGACCCCGGAGCTGACACTCTCCTGTATTATACCCATAGACACAGCCCCCTCCAGTCACTGTGCAGGGTTATGGGCCGCTCTGACCCCGGAGCTGACACTCTCCTGTATTATACCCATAGACACAGCCCCCTCCAGTCACTGTGCAGGGTTATGGGCCGCTCTGACCCCGGAGCTGACACTCTCCTGTATTATACCCATAGACACAGCCCCCTCCAGTCACTGTGCAGGGTTATGGGCCGCTCTGACCCCGGAGCTGACACTCTCCTGTATTATACCCATAGACACAGCCCCCTCCAGTCACTGTGCAGGGTTATGGGCCGCTCTGACCCCGGAGCTGACACTCTCCTGTATTATACCCATAGACACAGCCCCCTCCAGTCACTGTGCAGGGTTATGGGCCGCTCTGACCCCAGGAGCTGACACTCTCCTGTATTATACCCATAGACACAGCCCCCTCCAGTCACTGTGCAGGGTTATGGGCCGCTCTGACCCCAGGAGCTGACACTCTCCTGTATTATACCCATAGACACAGCCCCCCTCCAGTCACTGTGCAGGGTTATGGGCCGCTCTGACCCCAGGAGCTGACACTCTCCTGTATTATACCCATAGACACAGCCCCCCTCCAGTCACTGTGCAGGGTTATGGGCCGCTCTGACCCCGGAGCTGACACTCTCCTGTATTATACCCATAGACACAGCCCCCCTCCAGTCACTGTGCAGGGTTATGGGCCGCTCTGACCCCAGGAGCTGACACTCTCCTGTATTATACCCATAGACACAGCCCCCCTCCAGTCACTGTGCAGGGTTATGGGCCGCTCTGACCCCGGAGCTGACACTCTCCTGTATTATACCCATAGACACAGCCCCCCTCCAGTCACTGTGCAGGGTTATGGGCCGCTCTGACCCCGGAGCTGACACTCACCTGTATTATACCCATAGACACAGCCCCCTCCAGTCACTGTGCAGGGTTATGGGCCGCTCTGACCCCGGAGCTGACACTCTCCTGTATTATACCCATAGACACAGCCCCCCTCCAGTCACTGTGCAGGGTTATGGGCCGCTCTGACCCCAGGAGCTGACACTCTCCTGTATTATACCCATAGACACAGCCCCCTCCAGTCACTGTGCAGGGTTATGGGCCGCTCTGACCCCAGGAGCTGACACTCTCCTGTATTATACCCATAGACACAGCCCCCTCCAGTCACTGTGCAGGGTTATGGGCCGCTCTGACCCCGGAGCTGACACTCTCCTGTATTATACCCATAGACACAGCCCCCTCCAGTCACTGTGCAGGGTTATGGGCCGCTCTGACCCCGGAGCTGACACTCTCCTGTATTATACCCATAGACACAGCCCCCTCCAGTCACTGTGCAGGGTTATGGGCCGCTCTGACCCCAGGAGCTGACACTCACCTGTATTATACCCATAGACACAGCCCCCTCCAGTCACTGTGCAGGGTTATGGGCCGCTCTGACCCCAGGAGCTGACACTCTCCTGTATTATACCCATAGACACAGCCCCCTCCAGTCACTGTGCAGGGTTATGGGCCGCTCTGACCCCGGAGCTGACACTCTCCTGTATTATACCCATAGACACAGCCCCCTCCAGTCACTGTGCAGGGTTATGGGCCGCTCTGACCCCGGAGCTGACACTCACCTGTATTATACCCATAGACACAGCCCCCCTCCAGTCACTGTGCAGGGTTATGGGCCGCTCTGACCCCGGAGCTGACACTCTCCTGTATTATACCCATAGACACAGCCCCCCTCCAGTCACTGTGCAGGGTTATGGGCCGCTCTGACCCCAGGAGCTGACACTCTCCTGTATTATACCCATAGACACAGCCCCCCTCCAGTCACTGTGCAGGGTTATGGGCCGCTCTGACCCCAGGAGCTGACACTCTCCTGTATTATACCCATAGACACAGCCCCCCTCCAGTCACTGTGCAGGGTTATGGGCCGCTCTGACCCCGGAGCTGACACTCTCCTGTATTATACCCATAGACACAGCCCCCTCCAGTCACTGTGCAGGGTTATGGGCCGCTCTGACCCCAGGAGCTGACACTCTCCTGTATTATACCCATAGACACAGCCCCCCTCCAGTCACTGTGCAGGGTTATGGGCCGCTCTGACCCCGGAGCTGACACTCACCTGTATTATACCCATAGACACAGCCCCCCTCCAGTCACTGTGCAGGGTTATGGGCCGCTCTGACCCCAGGAGCTGACACTCTCCTGTATTATACCCATAGACACAGCCCCCTCCAGTCACTGTGCAGGGTTATGGGCCGCTCTGACCCCGGAGCTGACACTCTCCTGTATTATACCCATAGACACAGCCCCCCTCCAGTCACTGTGCAGGGTTATGGGCCGCTCTGACCCCGGAGCTGACACTCACCTGTATTATACCCATAGACACAGCCCCCCTCCAGTCACTGTGCAGGGTTATGGGCCGCTCTGACCCCAGGAGCTGACACTCACCTGTATTATACCCATAGACACAGCCCCCCTCCAGTCACTGTGCAGGGTTATGGGCCGCTCTGACCCCGGAGCTGACACTCTCCTGTATTATACCCATAGACACAGCCCCCCTCCAGTCACTGTGCAGGGTTATGGGCCGCTCTGACCCCCGGAGCTGACACTCTCCTGTATTATACCCATAGACACAGCCCCCTCCAGTCACTGTGCAGGGTTATGGGCCGCTCTGACCCCGGAGCTGACACTCTCCTGTATTATACCCATAGACACCCCCCTCCAGTCACTGTGCAGGGTTATGGGCCGCTCTGACCCCGGAGCTGACACTCACCTGTATTATACCCATAGACACAGCCCCCTCCAGTCACTGTGCAGGGTTATGGGCCGCTCTGACCCCGGAGCTGACACTCACCTGCATTATACCCATAGACACAGCCCCCTCCAGTCACTGTGCAGGGTTATGGGCCGCTCTGACCCCGGAGCTGACACTCTCCTGTATTATACCCATAGACACAGCCCCCCTCCAGTCACTGTGCAGGGTTATGGGCCGCTCTGACCCCAGGAGCTGACACTCACCTGTATTATACCCATAGACACAGCCCCCTCCAGTCACTGTGCAGGGTTATGGGCTGCTCTGACCCCCGGAGCTGACACTCTCCTGTATTATACCCATAGACACCCCCCTCCAGTCACTGTGCAGGGTTATGGGCCGCTCTGACCCCGGAGCTGACACTCACCTGTATTATACCCATAGACACAGCCCCCTCCAGTCACTGTGCAGGGTTATGGGCCGCTCTGACCCCGGAGCTGACACTCTCCTGTATTATACCCATAGACACCCCCCTCCAGTCACTGTGCAGGGTTATGGGCCGCTCTGACCCCAGGAGCTGACACTCTCCTGTATTATACCCATAGACACAGCCCCCCTCCAGTCACTGTGCAGGGTTATGGGCCGCTCTGACCCCGGAGCTGACACTCTCCTGTATTATACCCATAGACCCCCTCCCTCCAGTCACTGTGCAGGGTTATGGGCCGCTCTGACCCCAGGAGCTGACACTCACCTGTATTATACCCATAGACACAGCCCCCCTCCAGTCACTGTGCAGGGTTATGGGCCGCTCTGACCCCGGAGCTGACACTCTCCTGTATTATACCCATAGACACAGCCCCCTCCAGTCACTGTGCAGGGTTATGGGCCGCTCTGACCCCGGAGCTGACACTCTCCTGTATTATACCCATAGACCCCCCCTCCAGTCACTGTGCAGGGTTATGGGCCGCTCTGACCCCGGAGCTGACACTCTCCTGAATTATACCCATAGACACAGCCCCCTCCAGTCACTGTGCAGGGTTATGGGCCGCTCTGACCCCCGGAGCTGACACTCACCTGTATTATACCCATAGACACAGCCCCCTCCAGTCACTGTGCAGGGTTATGGGCCGCTCTGACCCCGGAGCTGACACTCTCCTGTATTATACCCATAGACACAGCCCCCCTCCAGTCACTGTGCAGGGTTATGGGCCGCTCTGACCCCGGAGCTGACACTCACCTGTATTATACCCATAGACACAGCCCCCCTCCAGTCACTGTGCAGGGTTATGGGCCGCTCTGACCCCGGAGCTGACACTCTCCTGTATTATACCCATAGACACAGCCCCCTCCAGTCACTGTGCAGGGTTATGGGCCGCTCTGACCCCAGGAGCTGACACTCTCCTGTATTATACCCATAGACACAGCCCCCTCCAGTCACTGTGCAGGGTTATGGGCCGCTCTGACCCCAGGAGCTGACACTCTCCTGTATTATACCCATAGACACAGCCCCCCTCCAGTCACTGTGCAGGGTTATGGGCCGCTCTGACCCCCGGAGCTGACACTCTCCTGTATTATACCCATAGACCCCCCTCCAGTCACTGTGCAGGGTTATGGGCCGCTCTGACCCCAGGAGCTGACACTCTCCTGTATTATACCCATAGACACAGCCCCCTCCAGTCACTGTGCAGGGTTATGGGCCGCTCTGACCCCAGGAGCTGACACTCTCCTGTATTATACCCATAGACACAGCCCCCCTCTCTGGAGCTGCTCGTCATTTGTTAATTACTGGATTTGGATGAGAGCGGCCATGTTTTTCACCATACTCCTCCTCTTTCTGCGTTTTCCGCCATGTATTCACTTTCCGAAGGTTAGCGGCTGGACAGGGTGAGGGGAGGAGTGGGTTGTACAAGGGCCACTCTCTGGGGTCCGGGCCCCTGTGTCGGCTCCGCATGGATGTCCGGGCCCCCAGCTCCGGGTCGCAGGCTTCTATCACAGGACAGTCCGCAGCTGGTTGTAGTCATCATCTGTGTATGATGGGACGAGGTTCAGTCTGTAAATCCTGCTGCCGGCGGCATCACGCTGTTCAGATTCGCGCGTAGTCGGTGATTCCGCCGGATCTTTTCAGTGGGCACATTTTTCGGTAAAAAACCAGTATTGCTGTTTGCGGAGGACGCTGGAGGCCGCCATGTTTGCCTGTGCCTCGTGGCCAGGACCGGCATTTTTGACATGACGCCATGTCACATGTTCTTCAATGGGCCTGCGGCCTAGATCTCTGAAGCAGAATTATCACCGCCAGCTCCCTGTCAGCATACCGCACTGCTGTGTGCATGCTGAAGCTGTGAGGGGCTATCAATGAGGGGGGGGGGGGTGCTCCCGGCACCGTGTTTGGCACCTCGTGCACTGATCTACCAGACACTAAGGGGTTATTTTTGTGTTGCACAAGAGAAAAGGCCACGTTTCCTTCAGGTGGGTCACTCAAGCAGCGTGGTGTACGGTCGCCGCGGTCTTTCTGTTTACTTTCACTTTTTGTCCTTTCAACACGTGGACTCTGGAACGTTTGTCATTGACCTTATCACATCAGCCGCGAACACTGCCGGTAAACGCCAGAACGGAAATTTCCACCGTACAGATGTGGGTCACATTCACAGGAGGGTGCTGGAGGGGAGCAGTATGGCCGCCCCGTGCGGGCACAGATGGGTCCGGCTCTCCCCTGGACGTTGCTTCTCATGTCGTCAGTATGGGCCAAGGTGGAGTATTCGGAGCCCTCCGGATTGTTGTGGGGATCATGGTGGAGTAGTGCTGCTCGCTTGGCCTGAGCTCCCTCACGTTCCTGCATCGTTTCAGCGTCCACCGCGCTGACGCATTCTATTATGGACTGCGCGGCGCTGGAACAGGACGTCCTCCTGTGGAGCTCCGCCGATCTGTCTGCCCTATTATATAGCAGAAGCATTAACGGCGAGTTTCCTGATCTGCTTACCATCCTTCAGGTTCTTCCTGCTGTGCGCAGTGCCACGTTAATGGCACTTACCAGACGTGGCCTCCTCCATGTTCCTACCTGGGTCACTAGCGGCTTGCGTTACCGGTGTCCGCGCACCCCGGCTGAGCGGACGCAGCATGGTTAGCCGCTGTGCCTGTTTATTTGTCCTGAAGCAGGAGGCACAGGATGAACAGTCATGGAGTGGGGGGACGGTGATGTAATGGCTGAAAATACCCAGCACGTCTGCTCCTTATAACGCAGCTGCTCAGGGCAGGAAATGGTTAAGGGTTGATGATGGGGTCCGAGGCTGGAAGGAGTGCAGTCTCCTGGGCCCCGCAGAACGGGCGATGCCTCCTCTGGGTGCCATAGAAGCTGCAGGTTCTGCTGCTGCTTTTCTCCATTGCTTCCTGTTCCTAGCCGCTCACCCCTCTGGTCTCCTTGAGATAGATGTGGCCTCTGTGTCATGGGTGCTGTGCCTCCCCCCCGGTACTGACGTGGCCTCTGTCATGGGTGAAGTGCTCCCCACTACTAACGTGGCCTCCATGACACAGGTGGGGGTGCTCTCTGGTACTGACGTGGCCTCTGTGTCATGGGTGGGGTGCTGCCTGGTACTGACGTGGCCTCTGTGTCATGGGTGGAATGCTCCCCTGGTACTGATGTGGCCTCTGTGTCATGGGTGGGGTGCTCCCTGGTACTGATGTGGCCACTGTCATGGGTGGAATGCTCCCCTGGTACTGATGTGGCCTCTGTGTCATGGGTGGGGTGCTGCCTGGTACTGATGTGGCCTCTGTGTCATGGGCGGGGTTCTCCCTGGTACTGACGTGGCCTCTGTGTCATGGGTGGGGTGCTCCCTGTTACTGACGTGGCCTCTGTGTCATGGGTGGGGTGCTCCCTGGTACTGACGTGGCCACTGTCATGGGTGGGGTGCTCCCTGGTACTAATGTGGCCTCTGTGTCATGAGTGGGTTGCTCCCTGGTACTGACGTGGCCTCTGTGTCATGGGTGGGGTGCTGCCTGGTACTGACGTGGCCTCTGTGTCATGGGTGGAATGCTCCCCTGGTACTGATGTGGCCTCTGTGTCATGGGTGGGGTGCTCCCTGGTACTGATGTGGCCACTGTCATGGGTGGAATGCTCCCCTGGTACTGATGTGGCCTCTGTGTCATGGGTGGGGTGCTGCCTGGTACTGATGTGGCCTCTGTGTCATGGGCGGGGTTCTCCCTGGTACTGACGTGGCCTCTGTGTCATGGGTGGGGTGCTCCCTGTTACTGACGTGGCCTCTGTGTCATGGGTGGGGTGCTCCCTGGCACTGACGTGGCCTCTGTGTCATGGGTGGGGTGCTCCCTGGCACTGATGTGGCCTCTGTGTCATGGGTGGGGTTCTCCCTGGTACTGATGTGGCCTCTGTGTCATTGGTGGTGTTACTGATGTGGCCTCTGTGTCATGGGTGGGGTGCTCCCTGCCACTGATGTGGCCTCTGTGTCATTGGTGGTGGTGTTACTGATGTGGCCTCTGTGTCATGGGTGGGGTGCTCCCTGGTACTGATGTGGCCTCTGTGTCATTGGTGGTGTTACTGATGTGGCCTCTGTGTCATGGGTGGGGTGCTCCCTGGTACTGATGTGGCCTCTGTCATTGGTGGTGTTACTGATGTGGCCTCTGTGTCATGGGTGGGGTGATCCCTGGCACTGATGTGGCCTCTGTCATGGGTTGGGTGCTCCCTGGTACTGACGTGGCCACTGTTATGGGTGGGGTGCTGCCTGGTACTGACGTGGCCTCTGTGTCATGGGTGGAATGCTCCCCTGGTACTGATGTGGCCTCTGTGTCATGGGTGGGGTGCTCCCTGGTACTGATGTGGCCACTGTCATGGGTGGAATGCTCCCCTGGTACTGATGTGGCCTCTGTGTCATGGGTGGGGTGCTGCCTGGTACTGATGTGGCCTCTGTGTCATGGGCGGGGTGCTCCCTGGTACTGACGTGGCCTCTGTGTCATGGGTGGGGTGCTCCCTGTTACTGACGTGGCCTCTGTGTCATGGGTGGGGTGCTCCCTGGTACTGACGTGGCCACTGTCATGGGTGGGGTGCTCCCTGGTACTAATGTGGCCTCTGTGTCATGAGTGGGTTGCTCCCTGGTACTGACGTGGCCTCTGTGTCATGGGTGTTGTTACTGACGTGGCCTCTGTCATGGGTGGGGTGCTCCCTGGTACTGACGTGGCCTCTGTGTCATGGGTGGGGTGCTCCCTGGTACTGACGTGGCCTCTGTGTCATGGGTGGGGTGCTCCCTGGCACTGATGTGGCCTCTGTGTCATGGGTGGGGTGCTCCCTGGTACTGACGTGGCCTCTGTGTCATGGGTGGGGTGCTCCCTGGTACTGACGTGGCCTCTGTGTCATGGGTGGGGTGCTCCCTGGTACTGACGTGGCCTCTGTGTCATGGGTGGGGTGCTCCCTGGTACTGACGTGGCCTCTGTGTCATGGGTGGGGTGCTCCCTGCCACTGATGTGGCCTCTGTGTCATGGGTGGGGTTCTCCCTGGTACTGATGTGGCCTCTGTGTCATGGGTGGGGTTCTCCCTGGTACTGATGTGGACTCTGTGTCATTGGTGGTGTTACTGATGTGGCCTCTGTGTCATGGGTGGGGTGCTCCCTGCCACTGATGTGGCCTCTGTGTCATGGGTGGGGTGCTCCCTGCCACTGATGTGGCCTCTGTGTCATGGGTGGGGTTCTCCCTGGTACTGATGTGGACTCTGTGTCATTGGTGGTGTTACTGATGTGGCCTCTGTGTCATGGGTGGGGTGCTGCCTGGTACTGATGTGGCCTCTGTGTCATGGGTGGGGTGCTCCCTGTTACTGACGTGGCCTCTGTGTCATGGGTGGGGTGCTCCCTGGTACTGACGTGGCCACTGTCATGGGTGGGGTGCTCCCTGGTACTGACGTGGCCTCTGTGTCATGGGTGGGGTGCTCCCTGGCACTGACGTGGCCTCTGTGTCATGGGTGGGGTGCTCCCTGGCACTGATGTGGCCTCTGTCATGGGTGGGGTTTCCCTGGTACTGATGTGGCCTCTGTGTCATTGGTGGTGTTACTGATGTGGCCTCTGTGTCATGGGTGGGGTGCTCCCTGCCACTGATGTGGCCTCTGTGTCATTGGTGGTGGTGTTACTGATGTGGCCTCTGTGTCATGGGTGGGGTGCTCCCTGGTACTGATGTGGCCTCTGTGTCATTGGTGGTGTTACTGATGTGGCCTCTGTGTCATGGGTGGGGTGCTCCCTGGTACTGATGTGGCCTCTGTCATTGGTGGTGTTACTGATGTGGCCTCTGTGTCATGGGTGGGGTGATCCCTGGCACTGATGTGGCCTCTGTCATGGGTTGGGTGCTCCCTGGTACTGACGTGGCCACTGTCATGGGTGGGGTGCTCCCTAGTACTGACGTGGCCTCTGTGTCATGGGTGGTGTGCTCCCTGTTACTGATGTGGCCTCTGTGTCATGGGTGGGGTGATCCCTGGTACTGACGTGGCCTCTGTGTCATGGGTGGGGTGCTCCCTGGCACTGATGTGGCCTCTGTGTCATGGGTGGGGTGATCCCTGGCACTGATGTGGCCACTGTCATCGGTGGGGTGCTCCCTGGTACTGACGTGGCCTCTGTGTTATGTTTGGTTGTGTCTCTGCAGTGGCCCCTTTCCCCAGGTGGCACCCTAAGGTGCAGGACGCTGAGCTGTGTGACACCTGTGGAGGGCGGAGTAGTCCATTACCATGCTCCACGCCCGGCGGCCACATGCGACTTGTCTTAGTGATGGGTGACTGGCGGTTGTGGGGTATTAAGAGATTACAACATGAAAGGCGCCACTCCGCAGAAATGATACTATAAGCTGACATTTATACCTCCTTATTCCCGTGTTGGTAGCCTGCAGGAACCTGTTTGGGGTGCTGTTGATAGGAGTATTTACCAGGTGATGCCCCCTGTTTATGGTTCTGCTTCCTACAGGTGAACGGTCTGGGAGCAATGCACCTAATGCCCCCCAGTCCCACCCTGCGGAATCCTCTAAGATCTCTCCGGAAGATTATAGTCCATGAAAATGCAAGAAATGACAGTTCTGGAGGTGGTCCCACTGGATGAGGGGCATTTAGGGTGTATTAGTCCTAAATCATTGGGCATTTGCAGGCAACCATTCTCCCTGTATACAGATGATCTCCTGGGGAGCGGAGGATAGTCCTGTGGTCGGGGTGATGCCACCTCCTGGGGGGTCAGCCGTTCTCTCCCTGTATACAGATGATATCCTGGTGAGCGGAGCATAGTCCTGTGGTCGGGGTGATGCCACCTCCTGGGGGGTCAGCCGTTCTCTCCCTGTATACAGATGATATGCTGGGGAGCGGAGGATAGTCCGGTGCCCGTCGTGTCTGCGGTCGGGGTGATGCCACCTCCTGGGGGGTCAGCCGTTCTCTCCCTGTATACAGATGATATCCTGGTGAGCGGAGGATAGTCCGGTGCCTGTCATGTCTGTGGTCGGGGTGATGCCACCTCCTGGGGGGTCAGCCGTTCTCTCCCTGTATACAGATGATATCCTGGTGAGCGGAGCATAGTCCTGTGGTCGGGGTGACGCCACCTCCTGGGGGGTCAGCCGTTCTCTCCCTGTATACAGATGATATCCTGGCGAGCGGAGCATAGTCCGGTGGTCAGGGTGATGCCACCTCCTGGGGGGTCAGCCGTTCTCTCCCTGTATACAGATGATATCCTGGGGAGCGGAGGATAGTCCTGTGCCCGTCATGTCTGTGGTCGGGGTGATGCCACCTCCTGGGGGGTCAGCCGTTCTCTCCCTGTATACAGATGATATCCTGGTGAGCGGAGGATAGTCCGGTGGTCGGGGTGATGCCACCTCTTGGGGGGTCAGCTGTTCGCTCCCCAGGATATCATCTGTATACAGGGAGAGGAGGATAGTCCTGTGGTCGGGGTGATACCACCTCCTGGGGGGTCAGCCGTTCTCTCCCTGTATACAGATGATATCCTGGTGAGCGGAGGATAGTCCGGTGGTCGGGGTGATGCCACCTCTTGGGGGGTCAGCTGTTCGCTCCCCAGGATATCATCTGTATACAGGGAGAGGAGGATAGTCCTGTGGTCGGGGTGATACCACCTCCTGGGGGGTCAGCCGTTCTCTCCCTGTATACAGATGATATCCTGGTGAGCGGAGGATAGTCCAGTGCCTGTCATGTCTGTGGTCGGGGTGATGCCACCTCCTGGGGGGTCAGCCGTTCTCTCCCTGTATACAGATGATATCCTGGGGAGCGGAGGATAGTCCTGTGGCCGGGGTGATACCACCTCCTGGGGGGGTCAGCCGTTCTCTCCCTGTATACAGATGATATCCTGGGGAGCGGAGGATAGTCTGGTGCCCGTCATGTCTGCGGTCGGGGTGATGCCACCTCCTGGGGGGTCAGCCGTTCTCTCCCTGTATACATATGATATCCTGGTGAGCGGAGGATAGTCCGGTGGCCGGGGTGATGGCACCTCCTGGGGGGTCAGCCGTTCTCTCCCTGTATACAGATGATATCCTGGTGAGCGGAGGATAGTCCGGTGCCTGTCATGTCTATGGTCGGGGTGATGCCACCTCCTGGGGGGTCAGCCGTTCTCTCCCGGTATACAGATGATATCCTGGTGAGCGGAGCATAGTCCTGTGGTCGGGGTGATGCCACCTCCTGGGGGGTCAGCCGTTCTCTCCCTGTATACAGATGATATCCTGGCGAGCGGAGCATAGTCCGGTGGTCAGGGTGATGCCACCTCCTGGGGGGTCAGCCGTTCTCTCCCGGTATACAGATGATATCCTGGGGAGCGGAGGATAGTCCTGTGCCCGTCATGTCTGTGGTCGGGGTGATGCCACCTCCTGGGGGGTCAGCTGTTCTCTCCCTGTATACAGATGATATCCTGGGGAGCGGAGGATAGTCCAGTGCCTGTCATGTCTGTGGTCGGGGTGATGCCACCTCCTGGGGGGTCAGCCGTTCTCTCCCTGTATACAGATGATATCCTGGTGAACGGAGGATAGTCCGGTGGTCGGGGTGATGCCACCTCTTGGGGGGTCAGCTGTTCGCTCCCCAGGATATCATCTGTATACAGGGAGAGGAGGATAGTCCTGTGGCCGGGGTGATGCCACCTCCTGGGGGGTCAGCCGTTCTCTCCCTGTATACAGATGATATCCTGGGGAGCGGAGGATAGTCCTGTGCCCGTCATGTCTGTGGTCGGGGTGATGCCACCTCCTGGGGGGTCAGCCGTTCTCTCCCTGTATACAGATGATATCCTGGGGAGCGGAGGATAGTCTGGTGCCCGTCATGTCTGTGGTCGGGGTGATGCCACCTCCTGGGGGGTCAGCCGTTCTCTCCCTGTATACAGATGATATCCTGGGGAGCGGAGCATAGTCCTGTGCCCGTCATGTCTGTGGTCGGGGTGATGCCACCTCCTGGGGGGTCAGCCGTTCTCTCCCTGTATACAGATGATATCCTGGGGAGCGGAGGATAGTCCTGTGCCCGTCATGTCTGTGGTCGGGTGATGCCACCTCCTGGGGGTCAGCCGTTCTCTCCCTGTATACAGATGATATCCTGGGGAGCGGAGGATAGTCCGGTGCCCGTCATGTCTGTGGTCGGGGTGATGCCACCTCCTGGGGGGTCAGCCGTTCTCTCCCTGTATACAGATGATATCCTGGGGAGCGGAGGATAGTCCGGTGGCCGGGGTGATGGCACCTCCTGGGGGGTCAGCCGTTCTCTCCCTGTATACAGATGATATCCTGGTGAACGGAGGATAGTCCGGTGGTCGGGGTGATGCCACCTCTTGGGGGGTCAGCTGTTCGCTCCCCAGGATATCATCTGTATACAGGGAGAGGAGGATAGTCCTGTGGCCGGGGTGATGCCACCTCCTGGGGGGTCAGCCGTTCTCTCCCTGTATACAGATGATATCCTGGGGAGCGGAGGATAGTCCGGTGCCCGTCATGTCTGTGGTCGGGGTGATGCCACCTCCTGGGGGGTCAGCCGTTCTCTCCCTGTATACAGATGATATCCTGGTGAACGGAGGATAGTCCTGTGGCCGGGGTGATGCCACCTCCTGGGGGGTCAGCCGTTCTCTCCCTGTTTACAGATGATATCCTGGGGAGCGGAGGATAGTCCGGTGCCCGTCATGTCTGTGGTCTGGGTGATGCCACCTCCTGGGGGGTCAGCTGTTCTCTCCCTGTATACAGATGATATCCTGGGGAGCGGAGGATAGTCCGGTGGCCGGGGTGATGGCACGTCCAGCACCGCATTGCCACGTGTTCACACAGGTCATCAGGCCTCTGGTGCTGGAGTTTCACTCCTTCAGCGAGCACAGATTTACTAAAATCCTGCGTTTTGATGAGGACACACCCCCTGCCACCTCCTGGCGTCCGTACCCGGAATTAGTTGGCGGATGGCGTCCGTTCTTAGTTTTGGCCTTCCTTTTTGTATTCCCGTAGAGCGTGTCTGTGACTCGCGGTGAATCTGCCGCACGTTGTGTAATAAGCCCCCGTGTGCTTGTTTTTCAGGATGTGGCCCCTCCGCCGGCTCCTCTGCTCTTCAGGAAATTGAGTAACCCCGACCTCTTCTCCTCCGCGGGCAAAGTGAAGCTGCACCGCCAGCTGAGCCAGGACGACTGTAAGCTGCGGCGCGGGAGCCTGTCCTCTGCACTAGCAGGTGAGTGATGGAGATCCGCACAGGGGATGATGAGAGTCCTCTTGTCGTCTTTATCTAGAGGTTGGAGGCTTGTCCAGTTTTTAGTGCCTCGTTACCTCCCGCACCCTCCCCTCCGTCCAGTTGTTAGTGCCTCCTGGGTGCCTCGTTACCTCGGCACCCTCCCCTCCGTCCAGTTGTTGGTGCCTCGTTACCTCCCGCACCCTCCCCTCCGTCCAGTTGTTGGTGCCTCCTGGGCGCCTCATTACCACGGGACCCTCCCCTCAGTCCAGTTGTTGGTGCCTCCTGGGCGCCTCATTACCACGGGACCCTCCCCTCCGTCCAGTTGTAGGTGCCTTGTTAACTCCCGCACCCTCCCCTCCGTCCAGTTGTTAGTGCCTCATTACCTCTGCACCCTCCCCTCCGTCCAGTTGTTAGTGCCTCATTACCTCTGCACCCTCCCCTCCGTCCAGTTGTTGGTGCCTCGTTACCTCCCGCACCCTCCCATCTGTCTAGTTGTTGGTGCCTCCTGGGCGCCTCGTTACCTCGGCACCCTCCCCTCCGTCCAGTTGTTAGTGCCTCATTACCTCTGCACCCTCCCCTCCGTCCAGTTGTTGGTGCCTCGTTACCTCCCGCACCCTCCCATCTGTCTAGTTGTTGGTGCCTCCTGGGCGCCTCGTTACCTCGGCACCCTCCCCTCCGTCCAGTTGTTGGTGCCTCCTGGGCGCCTCGTTACCTCCCGCACCCTCCTCTCCGTCCAGTTGTTGGTGCCTCATTACCTCGGCACCCTCCCCTCCGTCCAGTTGTTAGTGCCTCATTACCTCTGCACCCTCCCCTCCGTCCAGTTGTTGGTGCCTCGTTACCTCCTGCACCCTCCCCTCCGTCCAGTTGTTGGTGCCTCGTTACCTCCCGCACCCTCCCATCCGTCTAGTTGTTGGTGCCTCCTGGGCGCCTCGTTACCTCGGCACCCTCCCCTCCGTCCAGTTGTTAGTGCCTCATTACCTCTGCACCCTCCCCTCCGTCCAGTTGTTAGTGCCTCATTACCTCCCGCACCCTCCCATCCGTCTAGTTGTTGGTGCCTCCTGGGCGCCTCGGCACCCTCCCCTCCGTCCAGTTGTTGGTGCCTCATTACCTCTGCACCCTCCCCTCCGTCCAGTTGTTGGTGCCTCGTTACCTCCCGCACCCTCCCCTCCGTCCAGTTGTTAGTGCCTCATTACCTCTGCACCCTCCCCTCCGTCCAGTTGTTGGTGCCTCCTGGGCGCCTCGTTATCGTGCTGCGGGTTTCAGTGCTTTCTTCTTCTCCACTAGGGAAACAGCTGCTGCCGCTCTCCAGCAGTGTGCACGCCGGCGTGGCTCAGCTAACATGGCAGCCATCAGGAGAGTCGTCCAACCTGGTCCGGATGAGGAATCAGTCGCTGGGCCAGTCTGCGCCATCTCTGACTGCCGGCCTGGTAAGTGCCCGCTCGCTGCCCGCACTCCTGTTGTGTGCGCTCCATGCGGCTGCTTCTCCGCTCTGAGTGTTTTACATGCTGCTGTTGTCAGGTCTTGACATGATCCCATAGTGTGGCAGTAGGTTGTCAGAGGCCCGCAGCTCTCCTCCAGATAGCTTGTGTTGTCGGCGGTGAGGTACCGAGCCCTCAGGATTTAATGGCGTGTTCCAGATGTTTGGCTCCGACTCGGCTCGTACGAGGTGTGGGGTGTGGGGCTGACGCCATGTGAGCAGCAGCCGTGTGCGGGTTATAGAGCAGGAGGAGCTGAGCAGATTATATATAGAGAACCTGTCACCATGTAATCTGCAGGCAGTGTGTTATAGAGCAGGAGGAGCTGAGCAGATTATATATACAGAGAACCTGACACCGTGTAATCTGCAGGCAGCGTGTTATAGAGCAGGAGGAGCTGAGCAGATTATATATACAGAGAACCTGTCACCATGTGATCTGCAGGCAGCGTGTTATAGAGCAGGAGGAGCTGAGCAGATTATATATACAGAGAACCTGTCACCATGTAATCTGCAGGCAGCGTGTTATAGAGCAGGAGGAGCTGAGCAGATTATATATAAAGAGAACCTGTCACCGTGTAATCTGCAGGCAGTGTGTTATAGAGCAGGAGGAACTGAGCAGATTATATATAAAGAGAACCTGTCACCATGTAATCTGCAGGCAGTGTGTTATAGAGCAGGAGGAGCTGAGCAGATTATATATAAAGAGAACCTGTCACCATGTAATCTGCAGGCAGCGTGTTATAGAGCAGGAGGAGCTGAGCAGATTATATATACAGAGAACCTGTCACCATGTAATCTGCAGGCAGTGTGTTATAGAGCAGGAGGAGCTGAGCAGATTATATATACAGAGAACCTGTCACCATGTAATCTGCAGGCAGCGTGTTATAGAGCAGGAGGAGCTGAGCAGATTATATATATATAGAGAACCTGTCACCATGTAATCTGCAGGCAGTGTGTTATAGAGCAGGAGGAGCTGAGCAGATTATATATACAGAGAACCTGTCACCATGTAATCTGCAGGCAGCGTGTTATAGAGCAGGAGGAGCTGAGCAGATTATATATAAAGAGAACCTGTCACCATGTAATCTGCAGGCAGTGTGTTATAGAGCAGGAGGAGCTGAGCAGATTATATATAAAGAGAACCTGTCACCATGTAATCTGCAGGCAGCGTGTTATAGAGCAGGAGGAGCTGAGCAGATTATATATAAAGAGAACCTGTCACCGTGTAATCTGCAGGCAGTGTGTTATAGAGCAGGAGGAGCTGAGCAGATTATATATACAGAGAACCTGTCACCATGTAATCTGCAGGCAGCGTGTTATAGAGCAGGAGGAGCTGAGCAGATTATATATAAAGAGAACCTGTCACCATGTAATCTGCAGGCAGTGTGTTATAGAGCAGGAGGAGCTGAGCAGATTATATATACAGAGAACCTGTCACCATGTAATCTGCAGGCAGTGTGTTATAGAGCAGGAGGAGCTGAGCAGATTATATACAGAGAACCTGTCACCATGTAATCTGCAGGCAGTGTGTTATAGAGCAGGAGGAGCTGAGCAGATTATATATACAGAGAACCTGTCACCATGTAATCTGCAGGCAGCGTGTTATAGAGCAGGAGGAGCTGAGCAGATTATATATACAGAGAACCTGTCACCATGTAATCTGCAGGCAGCGTGTTATAGAGCAGGAGGAGCTGAGCAGATTATATATACAGAGAACCTGTCACCATGTAATCTGCAGGCAGCGTGTTATAGAGCAGGAGGAGCTGAGCAGATTATATATAAAGAGAACCTGTCACCATGTAATCTGCAGGCAGTGTGTTATAGAGCAGGAGGAGCTGAGCAGATTATATATAAAGAGAACCTGTCACCATGTAATCTGCAGGCAGCGTGTTATAGAGCAGGAGGAGCTGAGCAGATTATATACAAGAGAACCTGTCACCATGTAATCTGCAGGCAGTGTGTTATAGAGCAGGAGGAGCTGAGCAGATTATATATACAGAGAACCTGTCACCATGTAATCTGCAGGCAGCGTGTTATAGAGCAGGAGGAGCTGAGCAGATTATATATACAGAGAACCTGTCACCATGTAATCTGCAGGCAGCGTGTTATAGAGCAGGAGGAGCTGAGCAGATTATATATACAGAGAACCTGTCACCGTGTAATCTGCAGGCAGCGTGTTATAGAGCAGGAGGAGCTGAGCAGATTATATATAAAGAGAACCTGTCACCGTGTAATCTGCAGGCAGCGTGTTATAGAGCAGGAGGAGCTGAGCAGATTATATATACAGAGAACCTGTCACCATGTAATCTGCAGGCAGTGTGTTATAGAGCAGGAGGAGCTGAGCAGATTATATATAAAGAGAACCTGTCACCGTGTAATCTGCAGGCAGCGTGTTATAGAGCAGGAGGAGCTGAGCAGATTATATATAAAGAGAACCTGTCACCATGTAATCTGCAGGCAGCGTGTTATAGAGCAGGAGGAGCTGAGCAGATTATATATAAAGAGAACCTGTCACCGTGTAATCTGCAGGCAGTGTGTTATAGAGCAGGAGGAGCTGAGCAGATTATATATAAAGAGAACCTGTCACCATGTAATCTGCAGGCAGCGTGTTATAGAGCAGGAGGAGCTGAGCAGATTATATATAAAGAGAACCTGTCACCATGTAATCTGCAGGCAGTGTGTTATAGAGCAGGAGGAGCTGAGCAGATTATATATAAGAGAACCTGTCACCATGTAATCTGCAGGCAGTGTGTTATAGAGCAGGAGGAGCTGAGCAGATTATATATAAAGAGAACCTGTCACCATGTAATCTGCAGGCAGTGTGTTATAGAGCAGGAGGAGCTGAGCAGATTATATATATAGAGAACCTGTCACCGTGTAATCTGCAGGCAGTGTGTTATAGAGCAGGAGGAGCTGAGCAGATTATATATACAGAGAACCTGTCACCATGTAATCTGCAGGCAGCGTGTTATAGAGCAGGAGGAGCTGAGCAGATTATATATACAGAGAACCTGTCACCATGTAATCTGCAGGCAGTGTGTTATAGAGCAGGAGGAGCTGAGCAGATTATATATAAAGAGAACCTGTCACCATGTAATCTGCAGGCAGCGTGTTATAGAGCAGGAGGAGCTGAGCAGATTATATATACAGAGAACCTGTCACCATGTAATCTGCAGGCAGTGTGTTATAGAGCAGGAGGAGCTGAGCAGATTATATATAAAGAGAACCTGTCACCATGTAATCTGCAGGCAGCGTGTTATAGAGCAGGAGGAGCTGAGCAGATTATATATACAGAGAACCTGTCACCATGTAATCTGCAGGCAGCGTGTTATAGAGCAGGAGGAGCTGAGCAGATTATATATAAAGAGAACCTGTCACCATGTAATCTGCAGGCAGCGTGTTATAGAGCAGGAGGAGCTGAGCAGATTATATATAAAGAGAACCTGTCACCGTGTAATCTGCAGGCAGCGTGTTATAGAGCAGGAGGAGCTGAGCAGATTATATATACAGAGAACCTGTCACCGTGTAATCTGCAGGCAGCGTGTTATAGAGCAGGAGGAGCTGAGCAGATTATATATAAAGAGAACCTGTCACCATGTAATCTGCAGGCAGTGTGTTATAGAGCAGGAGGAGCTGAGCAGATTATATATACAGAGAACCTGTCACCGTGTAATCTGCAGGCAGCGTGTTATAGAGCAGGAGGAGCTGAGCAGAATGATTGATGGGAAAAGATTCAGTAAATGTTACACCTCTTTCTCTGGCTATGCTCAGGAGTCCGGGGGGCGGTTCTACTTGGTGACTGACGGCTATATCTGTGTATTCGGTGATACGGCCTGGCTGTCAATCACTGGTAGGACCGCCCACCGGACGCCACATTATTAGAGCCACCATTCTGATGGCGGATACAGAGGTTTACGGACTCCTTTCCCGTGATGAGGGGTCACGGCTCTGACCGATGTTCCTGTTGACTTTGGAGGGTGCAGAGTCCTGGAGAGCGCGACGGTCTGTTCCCCTGATGTGTTTGTACGCAGAGTATTGCTTCAGGACCGATCGCAGCGTTTCCCGTAACCACTTTTGTAGATTTCTGCACTTGCGCCATGTGCTTCACCCCCCAGTTGAGCAGAGACCAGCGCAGCATGTCTGTGTACTCGCGAGGGAGCACAGGACCATCTGTCAGAGCCGTGACCCCTCATCACGGGAAAGGAGTCCGTAAACCTCTGTATCCGCCATCAGAATGGTGGCTCTAATAATGTGGAGTCCGGTGGGCGGTCCTACCAGTGATTGACAGCCAGGCCGTATCACCGAATACACAGATATAGCCGTCAGTCACCAAGTAGAACCGCCCCCCGGACTCCTGAGCATAGCCAGAGAAAGAGGTGTAACATTTACTGAATCTTTTCCCATCAATCATTCTGCTCAGCTCCTCCTGCTCTATAACACGCTGCCTGCAGATTACACGGTGACAGGTTCTCTGTATATAATCTGCTCAGCTCCTCCTGCTCTATAACACACTGCCTGCAGATTACACGGTGACAGGTTCTCTTTATATATAATCTGCTCAGCTCCTCCTGCTCTATAACATGCTGCCTGCAGATTACACGGTGGCAGGTTCTCTGTATGTATAATCTGCTCAGCTCCTCCTGCTCTATAACACACTGCCTGCAGATTACATGGTGACAGGTTCTCTATATATATAATCTGCTCAGCTCCTCCTGCTCTATAACACGCTGCCTGCAGATTACATGGTGACAGGTTCTCTGTATATATAATCTGCTCAGCTCCTCCTGCTCTATAACACACTGCCTGCAGATTACATGGTGACAGGTTCTCTGTATATATAATCTGCTCAGCTCCTCCTGCTCTATAACACGCTGCCTGCAGATTACATGGTGACAGGTTCTCTTTATATATAATCTGCTCAGCTCCTCCTGCTCTATAACACGCTGCCTGCAGATTACATGGTGACAGGTTCTCTTTATATATAATCTGCTCAGCTCCTCCTGCTCTATAACACGCTGCCTGCAGATTACACGGTGACAGGTTCTCTATATATATAATCTGCTCAGCTCCTCCTGCTCTATAACACGCTGCCTGCAGATTACATGGTGACAGGTTCTCTGTATATATAATCTGCTCAGCTCCTCCTGCTCTATAACACACTGCCTGCAGATTACACGGTGACAGGTTCTCTGTATATATAATCTGCTCAGCTCCTCCTGCTCTATAACACGCTGCCTGCAGATTACACGGTGACAGGTTCTCTTTATATATAATCTGCTCAGCTCCTCCTGCTCTATAACACGCTGCCTGCAGATTACATGGTGACAGGTTCTCTGTATATATAATCTGCTCAGCTCCTCCTGCTCTATAACACACTGCCTGCAGATTACATGGTGACAGGTTCTCTGTATATATAATCTGCTCAGCTCCTCCTGCTCTATAACACGCTGCCTGCAGATTACATGGTGACAGGTTCTCTCTATATATAATCTGCTCAGCTCCTCCTGCTCTATAACACGCTGCCTGCAGATTACATGGTGACAGGTTCTCTGTATATATAATCTGCTCAGCTCCTCCTGCTCTATAACACGCTGCCTGCAGATTACACGGTGACAGGTTCTCTGTATATATAATCTGCTCAGCTCCTCCTGCTCTATAACACGCTGCCTGCAGATTACACGGTGACAGGTTCTCTGTATATATAATCTGCTCAGCTCCTCCTGCTCTATAACACACTGCCTGCAGATTACATGGTGACAGGTTCTCTTATATATAATCTGCTCAGCTCCTCCTGCTCTATAACACGCTGCCTGCAGATTACATGGTGACAGGTTCTCTGTATATATAATCTGCTCAGCTCCTCCTGCTCTATAACACGCTGCCTGCAGATTACATGGTGACAGGTTCTCTTTATATATAATCTGCTCAGCTCCTCCTGCTCTATAACACACTGCCTGCAGATTACATGGTGACAGGTTCTCTTTATATATAATCTGCTCAGCTCCTCCTGCTCTATAACACACTGCCTGCAGATTACATGGTGACAGGTTCTCTGTATATATAATCTGCTCAGCTCCTCCTGCTCTATAACACACTGCCTGCAGATTACATGGTGACAGGTTCTCTATATATAATCTGCTCAGCTCCTCCTGCTCTATAACACACTGCCTGCAGATTACATGGTGACAGGTTCTCTTATATATAATCTGCTCAGCTCCTCCTGCTCTATAACACACTGCCTGCAGATTACATGGTGACAGGCTCTCTTTATATATAATCTGCTCAGCTCCTCCTGCTCTATAACACGCTGCCTGCAGATTACATGGTGACAGGTTCTCTGTATATATAATCTGCTCAGCTCCTCCTGCTCTATAACACACTGCCTGCAGATTACATGGTGACAGGTTCTCTATATATAATCTGCTCAGCTCCTCCTGCTCTATAACACGCTGCCTGCAGATTACATGGTGACAGGTTCTCTGTATATAATCTGCTCAGCTCCTCCTGCTCTATAACACACTGCCTGCAGATTACATGGTGACAGGTTCTCTGTATATATAATCTGCTCAGCTCCTCCTGCTCTATAACACGCTGCCTGCAGATTACATGGTGACAGGTTCTGTGTATATATAATCTGCTCAGCTCCTCCTGCTCTATAACACACTGCCTGCAGATTACATGGTGACAGGTTCTCTTTATATATAATCTGCTCAGCTCCTCCTGCTCTATAACACGCTGCCTGCAGATTACATGGTGACAGGTTCTCTTTATATATAATCTGCTCAGCTCCTCCTGCTCTATAACACGCTGCCTGCAGATTACATGGTGACAGGTTCTCTTTATATATAATCTGCTCAGCTCCTCCTGCTCTATAACACACTGCCTGCAGATTACAGGGTGACAGGTTCTCTTTATATATAATCTGCTCAGCTCCTCCTGCTCTATAACACGCTGCCTGCAGATTACATGGTGACAGGTTCTCTTTATATATAATCTGCTCAGCTCCTCCTGCTCTATAACACGCTGCCTGCAGATTACATGGTGACAGGTTCTCTGTATATATAATCTGCTCAGCTCCTCCTGCTCTATAACACGCTGCCTGCAGATTACATGGTGACAGGTTCTCTGTATATATAATCTGCTCAGCTCCTCCTGCTCTATAACACACTGCCTGCAGATTACATGGTGACAGGTTCTCTGTATATATAATCTGCTCAGCTCCTCCTGCTCTATAACACGCTGCCTGCAGATTACATGGTGACAGGTTCTCTGTATATATAATCTGCTCAGCTCCTCCTGCTCTTTAACACACTGCCTGCAGATTACATGGTGACAGGTTCTCTTTATATATAATCTGCTCAGCTCCTCCTGCTCTATAACACGCTGCCTGCAGATTACACGGTGACAGGTTCTCTTTATATATAATCTGCTCAGCTCCTCCTGCTCTATAACACGCTGCCTGCAGATTACATGGTGACAGGTTCTCTGTATATATAATCTGCTCAGCTCCTCCTGCTCTATAACACACTGCCTGCAGATTACATGGTGACAGGTTCTCTGTATATATAATCTGCTCAGCTCCTCCTGCTCTATAACACACTGCCTGCAGATTACATGGTGACAGGTTCTGTATATATATAATCTGCTCAGCTCCTCCTGCTCTATAACACACTGCCTGCAGATTACATGGTGACAGGTTCTGTGTATATATAATCTGCTCAGCTCCTCCTGCTCTATAACACACTGCCTGCAGATTACATGGTGACAGGTTCTCTGTATATATAATCTGCTCAGCTCCTCCTGCTCTATAACACGCTGCCTGCAGATTACATGGTGACAGGTTCTCTGTATATATAATCTGCTCAGCTCCTCCTGCTCTATAACACGCTGCCTGCAGATTACATGGTGACAGGTTCTCTTTATATATAATCTGCTCAGCTCCTCCTGCTCTATAACACACTGCCTGCAGATTACACGGTGACAGGTTCTCTTTATATATAATCTGCTCAGCTCCTCCTGCTCTATAACACGCTGCCTGCAGATTACATGGTGACAGGTTCTCTGTATATATAATCTGCTCAACTCCTCCTGCTCTATAACACGCTGCCTGCAGATTACATGGTGACAGGTTCTCTGTATATAATCTGCTCAGCTCCTCCTGCTCTATAACACGCTGCCTGCAGATTACATGGTGACAGGTTCTCTGTATATATAATCTGCTCAGCTCCTCCTGCTCTATAACACGCTGCCTGCAGATTACATGGTGACAGGTTCTCTGTATATATAATCTGCTCAGCTCCTCCTGCTCTATAACACGCTGCCTGCAGATTACACGGTGACAGGTTCTCTTTATATATAATCTGCTCAGCTCCTCCTGCTCTATAACACACTGCCTGCAGATTACATGGTGACAGGTTCTCTTTATATATAATCTGCTCAGCTCCTCCTGCTCTATAACACGCTGCCTGCAGATTACATGGTGACAGGTTCTCTTTATATATAATCTGCTCAGCTCCTCCTGCTCTATAACACGCTGCCTGCAGATTACATGGTGACAGGTTCTCTGTATATATAATCTGCTCAGCTCCTCCTGCTCTATAACACACTGCCTGCAGATTACACGGTGACAGGTTCTCTATATATATATATAATCTGCTCAGCTCCTCCTGCTCTATAACACGCTGCCTGCAGATTACATGGTGACAGGTTCTCTGTATATATAATCTGCTCAGCTCCTCCTGCTCTATAACACACTGCCTGCAGATTACATGGTGACAGGTTCTCTGTATATATAATCTGCTCAGCTCCTCCTGCTCTATAACACGCTGCCTGCAGATTACATGGTGACAGGTTCTCTGTATATATAATCTGCTCAGCTCCTCCTGCTCTATAACACACTGCCTGCAGATTACATGGTGACAGGTTCTGTGTATATATAATCTGCTCAGCTCCTCCTGCTCTATAACACACTGCCTGCAGATTACACGGTGACAGGTTCTCTGTATATAATCTGCTCAGCTCCTCCTGCTCTATAACACACTGCCTGCAGATTACACGGTGACAGGTTCTCTTTATATATAATCTGCTCAGCTCCTCCTGCTCTATAACACGCTGCCTGCAGATTACATGGTGACAGGTTCTCTCTATATATAATCTGCTCAGCTCCTCCTGCTCTATAACACACTGCCTGCAGATTACATGGTGACAGGTTCTCTGTATATATAATCTGCTCAGCTCCTCCTGCTCTATAACACGCTGCCTGCAGATTACACGGTGACAGGTTCTCTGTATATATAATCTGCTCAGCTCCTCCTGCTCTATAACACGCTGCCTGCAGATTACACGGTGACAGGTTCTCTGTATATATAATCTGCTCAGCTCCTCCTGCTCTATAACACGCTGCCTGCAGATTACATGGTGACAGGTTCTCTTTATATATAATCTGCTCAGCTCCTCCTGCTCTATAACACACTGCCTGCAGATTACATGGTGACAGGTTCTCTATGTATATAATCTGCTCAACTCCTCCTGCTCTATAACACGCTGCCTGCAGATTACATGGTGACAGGTTCTCTTTATATATAATCTGCTCAGCTCCTCCTGCTCTATAACACGCTGCCTGCAGATTACACGGTGACAGGTTCTCTGTATATATAATCTGCTCAGCTCCTCCTGCTCTATAACACGCTGCCTGCAGATTACACGGTGACAGGTTCTCTTTATATATAATCTGCTCAGCTCCTCCTGCTCTATAACACACTGCCTGCAGATTACATGGTGACAGGTTCTCTGTATATATAATCTGCTCAGCTCCTCCTGCTCTATAACACACTGCCTGCAGATTACATGGTGACAGGTTCTCTATATATAATCTGCTCAGCTCCTCCTGCTCTATAACACACTGCCTGCAGATTACACGGTGACAGGTTCTCTTTATATATAATCTGCTCAGCTCCTCCTGCTCTATAACACGCTGCCTGCAGATTACATGGTAACAGGTTCTCTATATATAATCTGCTCAGATCCTCCTGCTCTATAACAAGCTGCCTGCAGATTACATGGTGACAGGTTCTCTTTATATATAATCTGCTCAGCTCCTCCTGCTCTATAACACACTGCCTGCAGATTACATGGTGACAGGTTCTCTATATATAATCTGCTCAGCTCCTCCTGCTCTATAACACACTGCCTGCAGATTACATGGTGACAGGTACTCTTTATATATAATCTGCTCAGCTCCTCCTGCTCTATAACACGCTGCCTGCAGATTACATGGTGACAGGTTCTCTTTATATATAATCTGCTCAGCTCCTCCTGCTCTATAACACACTGCCTGCAGATTACAGGGTGACAGGTTCTCTGTATATATAATCTGCTCAGCACCTCCTGCTCTATAACACACTGCCTGCAGATTACATGGTGACAGGTTCTCTATATATAATCTGCTCAGCTCCTCCTGCTCTATAACACACTGCCTGCAGATTACATGGTGACAGGCTCTCTTTATATATAATCTGCTCAGCTCCTCCTGCTCTATAACACACTGCCTGCAGATTACATGGTGACAGGCTCTCTTTATATATAATCTGCTCAGCTCCTCCTGCTCTATAACACGCTGCCTGCAGATTACATGGTGACAGGTTCTCTGTATATAATCTGCTCAGCTCCTCCTGCTCTATAACACACTGCCTGCAGATTACATGGTGACAGGTTCTCTATATATAATCTGCTCAGCTCCTCCTGCTCTATAACACGCTGCCTGCAGATTACATGGTGACAGGTTCTGTGTATATATAATCTGCTCAGCTCCTCCTGCTCTTTAACACACTGCCTGCAGATTACATGGTGACAGGTTCTCTTTATATATAATCTGCTCAGCTCCTCCTGCTCTATAACACGCTGCCTGCAGATTACATGGTGACAGGTTCTGTGTATATATAATCTGCTCAGCTCCTCCTGCTCTTTAACACGCTGCCTGCAGATTACATGGTGACAGGCTCTCTTTATATATAATCTGCTCAGCTCCTCCTGCTCTATAACACGCTGCCTGCAGATTACACGGTGACAGGTTCTCTTTATATATAATCTGCTCAGCTCCTCCTGCTCTATAACACGCTGCCTGCAGATTACATGGTGACAGGTTCTCTGTATATATAATCTGCTCAGCTCCTCCTGCTCTATAACACACTGCCTGCAGATTACAGGGTGACAGGTTCTGTATATATATAATCTGCTCAGCTCCTCCTGCTCTATAACACACTGCCTGCAGATTACATGGTGACAGGTTCTGTATATATATAATCTGCTCAGCTCCTCCTGCTCTATAACACGCTGCCTGCAGATTACATGGTGACAGGTTCTCTGTATATATAATCTGCTCAACTCCTCCTGCTCTATAACACGCTGCCTGCAGATTACATGGTGACAGGTTCTCTGTATATAATCTGCTCAGCTCCTCCTGCTCTATAACACGCTGCCTGCAGATTACATGGTGACAGGTTCTCTGTATATAATCTGCTCAGCTCCTCCTGCTCTATAACACGCTGCCTGCAGATTACATGGTGACAGGTTCTCTGTATATATAATCTGCTCAGCTCCTCCTGCTCTATAACACGCTGCCTGCAGATTACACGGTGACCTGTTCTCTTTATATATAATCTGCTCAGCTCCTCCTGCTCTATAACACACTGCCTGCAGATTACAGGGTGACAGGTTCTCTTTATATATAATCTGCTCAGCTCCTCCTGCTCTATAACACGCTGCCTGCAGATTACATGGTGACAGGTTCTCTTTATATATAATCTGCTCAGCTCCTCCTGCTCTATAACACGCTGCCTGCAGATTACATGGTGACAGGTTCTCTTTATATATAATCTGCTCAGCTCCTCCTGCTCTATAACACGCTGCCTGCAGATTACATGGTGACAGGTTCTCTTTATATATAATCTGCTCAGCTCCTCCTGCTCTATAACACACTGCCTGCAGATTACATGGTGACAGGTTCTTTATATATAATCTGCTCAGCTCCTCCTGCTCTATAACACACTGCCTGCAGATTACACGGTGACAGGTTCTCTGTATATATAATCTGCTCAGCTCCTCCTGCTCTATAACACACTGCCTGCAGATTACATGGTGACAGGTTCTCTTTATATATAATCTGCTCAGCTCCTCCTGCTCTATAACACGCTGCCTGCAGATTACACGGTGACAGGTTCTCTTTATATATAATCTGCTCAGCTCCTCCTGCTCTATAACACGCTGCCTGCAGATTACACGGTGACAGGTTCTCTGTATATATAATCTGCTCAGCTCCTCCTGCTCTATAACACACTGCCTGCAGATTACATGGTGACAGGTTCTCTTTATATATAATCTGCTCAGCTCCTCCTGCTCTATAACACGCTGCCTGCAGATTACACGGTGACAGGTTCTCTATATATATAATCTGCTCAGCTCCTCCTGCTCTATAACACGCTGCCTGCAGATTACATGGTGACAGGTTCTCTGTATATATAATCTGCTCAGCTCCTCCTGCTCTATAACACACTGCCTGCAGATTACAGGGTGACAGGTTCTCTTTATATATAATCTGCTCAGCTCCTCCTGCTCTATAACACACTGCCTGCAGATTACATGGTGACAGGTTCTCTGTATATATAATCTGCTCAGCTCCTCCTGCTCTTTAACACGCTGCCTGCAGATTACATGGTGACAGGTTCTGTGTTTATATAATCTGCTCAGCTCCTCCTGCTCTATAACACACTGCCTGCAGATTACATGGTGACAGGTTCTGTATATATAATCTGCTCAGCTCCTCCTGCTCTATAACACGCTGCCTGCAGATTACACGGTGACAGGTTCTCTTTATATATAATCTGCTCAGCTCCTCCTGCTCTATAACACGCTGCCTGCAGATTACAGGGTGACAGGTTCTCTTTATATATAATCTGCTCAGCTCCTCCTGCTCTATAACACGCTGCCTGCAGATTACACGGTGTCAGGTTCTCTGTATATATAATCTGCTCAGCTCCTCCTGCTCTATAACACGCTGCCTGCAGATTACATGGTGACAGGTTCTCTTTATATATAATCTGCTCAGCTCCTCCTGCTCTATAACACACTGCCTGCAGATTACACGGTGACAGGTTCTCTGTATATATAATCTGCTCAGCTCCTCCTGCTCTATAACACGCTGCCTGCAGATTACATGGTGACAGGTTCTCTGTATATATAATCTGCTCAGCTCCTCCTGCTCTATAACACACTGCCTGCAGATTACATGGTGACAGGTTCTCTTTATATATAATCTGCTCAGCTCCTCCTGCTCTATAACACGCTGCCTGCAGATTACATGGTGACAGGTTCTCTGTATATATAATCTGCTCAGCTCCTCCTGCTCTATAACACACTGCCTGCAGATTACATGGTGACAGGTTCTCTTTATATATAATCTGCTCAGCTCCTCCTGCTCTATCACACACTGCCGGCAGATTACATGGTGACAGGTTCTCTGTATATATAATCTGCTCAGCTCCTCCTGCTCTATAACACACTGCCTGCAGATTACATGGTGACAGGTTCTCTGTATATATAATCTGCTCAGCTCCTCCTGCTCTATAACACGCTGCCTGCAGATTACACAGTGACAGGTTCTCTTTATATATAATCTGCTCAGCTCCTCCTGCTCTATAACACACTGCCTGCAGATTACATGGTGACAGGTTCTGTGTATATATAATCTGCTCAGCTCCTCCTGCTCTATAACACACTGCCTGCAGATTACATGGTGACAGGTTCTCTTTATATATAATCTGCTCAGCTCCTCCTGCTCTATAACACACTGCCTGCAGATTACATGGTGACAGGTTCTCTATATATAATCTGCTCAGCTCCTCCTGCTCTATAACACGCTGCCTGCAGATTACATGGTGACAGGTTCTCTATATATAATCTGCTCAGCTCCTCCTGCTCTATAACACGCTGCCTGCAGATTACATGGTGACAGGTTCTCTTTATATATAATCTGCTCAGCTCCTCCTGCTCTATAACACACTGCCTGCAGATTACATGGTGACAGGTTCTCTGTATATATAATCTGCTCAGCTCCTCCTGCTCTATAACACACTGCCTGCAGATTACACGGTGACAGGTTCTCTGTATATATAATCTGCTCAGCTCCTCCTGCTCTATAACACGCTGCCTGCAGATTACATGGTGACAGGTTCTCTCTATATATAATCTGCTCAGCTCCTCCTGCTCTATAACACACTGCCTGCAGATTACATGGTGACAGGTTCTCTGTATATATAATCTGCTCAGCTCCTCCTGCTCTATAACACACTGCCTGCAGATTACATGGTGACAGGTTCTCTTTATATATAATCTGCTCAGCTCCTCCTGCTCTATAACACGCTGCCTGCAGATTACATGGTGACAGGTTCTCTTTATATATAATCTGCTCAGCTCCTCCTGCTCTATAACACACTGCCTGCAGATTACATGGTGACAGGTTCTCTGTATATATAATCTGCTCAGCTCCTCCTGCTCTATAACACGCTGCCTGCAGATTACATGGTGACAGGTTCTCTGTATATATAATCTGCTCAGCTCCTCCTGCTCTATAACACGCTGCCTGCAGATTACATGGTGACAGGTTCTCTGTATATATAATCTGCTCAGCTCCTCCTGCTCTATAACACGCTGCCTGCAGATTACATGGTGACAGGTTCTCTATATATAATCTGCTCAGCTCCTCCTGCTCTATAACACGCTGCCTGCAGATAACATGGTGACAGGTTCTCTATATATATATAATCTGCTCAGCTCCTCCTGCTCTATAACACACTGCCTGCAGATTACATGGTGACAGGTTCTCTATATATATATAATCTGCTCAGCTCCTCCTGCTCTATAACACACTGCCTGCAGATTACATGGTGACAGGTTCTCTATATATAATCTGCTCAGCTCCTCCTGCTCTATAACACGCTGCCTGCAGATTACATGGTGACAGGTTCTCTTTATATATAATCTGCTCAGCTCCTCCTGCTCTATAACACGCTGCCTGCAGATTACATGGTGACAGGTTCTCTTTATATATAATCTGCCCAGCTCCTCCTGCTCTATAACACACTGCCTGTAGATTACATGGTGACAGGTTCTCTGTATATATAATCTGCTCAGCTCCTCCTGCTCTATAACACGCTGCCTGCAGATTACATGGTGACAGGTTCTCTATATATAATCTGCTCAGCTCCTCCTGCTCTATAACACGCTGCCTGCAGATTACATGGTGACAGGTTCTCTATATATAATCTGCTCAGCTCCTCCTGCTCTATAACACACTGCCTTGGGTTCCCTTTGAACTCTCTGAACCCCCGGGTGCTGGGGTCGGGCGGGGTCCTGCCGCGGGGTCCCGCTCTGTCGCCTCCTGACTGGTAGCGTCTCTGTGTTCAGTGCAGAACATCGCGCCCTGGGAAGGTTTCGGCAGGATGTGACTGCAGTGCTGGTCAGTGGAGATGGCTGCCCTCTAGTGTTCATTTGGTGGAAATGCGTGTTGCTCATCATCCAGTATCGCATACACGATAAGGGGGGCCTCTCCTTATGGCTGGGTGATTACCGACCATGAGCCGCTCCTCCCGGCGGCCGAGGGACCCCTCACATGGATGTCTGCTCCCCCGCTGTGATCTGGACCACCCAGCAGCTGGCTGCACACTGGAAAGATACCAGTCAGTGCGCTCTGACACTGGGGCCAGCTCCCTGGGGGTCTCCATTATAGTATAGTCCACCCTCCTCACCGTGTACCAGCCGGGGGTCTCCAGTCTTCTCGTCACTTTTGGCCTTGTTGCCCTCCTTCAGCGAGCCGCCCGAGAAGGGCCCCAGTTATTCCCGCCCGCTGATGAGTGACAGGCCTCTACCTGTTTCTCTCTAGGAGAGATCTGCCAATCATCAGCAGGTGGTTATAATCACCAGGACTCTTCTCGGTAGATGGGACTCTTCAGTGCCCGGCTGCAGTGATTATGAGGCTGTTCTCGGGACACAGCGCTGACATCAGCATTTCTGTCACTACTTTATACCGCCCTCAGTGAGGTCACCATAACGTTGATGACAGGTTCCCTTTAAGGAGGTTTTCTGCTGTGGATATGGCGTCCATTGTGACACCGTGTTACTGACCTCGCCATGGAGGGATAGATGGAGCGGCTGAGGATGCAGGTCACAGGTGGGGTAAAGCGTGGCTGTCATGTGACATCTCATCCCAATCACTCGCAGCGATCGTCCTGTCCAAGTTACCGCTGATAGTGCCTGTATGAAAACCGCTGATGTCAGCGTGGCGCCGGATGGTACTGATGCTCACATTTCTAAGCTGGAACTGTATGGAACCTGTGTGTCGTGTGTGCGTGAGCCTTGGGGTCTGTTCACACCGCGCTGCAACCCTTCATACAAGGAAATGATGAGGAATCTCCAAAGGGCTTTCAGCAGCCGCTTTACATTGGCGGGGTCCTCTAGGCCCGGCGTGCGTTGGCGGGATCCTCTAGGCCCAGCATACTTCGGCGGGGTCCTCTAGGCTCGGCGTACTTCGGCGGGGTCTTCTAGGCCCGGCGTAAGTCGGCGGGGTCCTCTAGGCCCGGCGTAAGTCGGCGGGGTCCTCTAGGCCCGGCGTAAGTCGGCGGGGTCCTCTAGGCCCGGCGTAAGTCGGCGGGGTCCTCTAGGCCCGGCGTAAGTCGGCGGGGTCCTCTAGGCCCGGCGTAAGTCGGCGGGGTCCTCTAGGCCCGGCGTCAGTCGGCGGGGTCCTCTAGGCCCGGCGTCAGTCGGCGGGGTCCTCTAGGCCCGGCGTCAGTCGGCGGGGTCCTCTAGGCCCGGCGTCAGTCGGCGGGGTCCTCTAGGCCCGGCGTCAGTCGGCGGGGTCCTCTAGGCCCGGCGTCAGTCGGCGGGGTCCTCTAGGCCGGCGTCAGTCGGCGGGGTCCTCTAGGCCGGCGTCAGTCGGCGGGGTCCTCTAGGCCCGGCGTCAGTCGGCGGGGTCCTCTAGGCCCGGCGTCAGTCGGCGGGGTCCTCTAGGCCCGGCGTCAGTCGGCCGGGGTCCTCTAGGCCCGGCGTCAGTCGGCGGGGTCCTCTAGGCCCGGCGTCAGTCGGCGGGGTCCTCTAGGCCCGGCGTCAGTCGGCGGGGTCCTCTAGGCCCGGCGTCAGTCGGCGGGGTCCTCTAGGCCCGGCGTCAGTCGGCGGGGTCCTCTAGGCCCGGCGTCAGTCGGCGGGGTCCTCTAGTCGGTACACAGGGGCACCCTGCAGACAGGCGTCTGTCCAGGGCTGTATGTGATGCGGGAATCCTCCGAGCTGCAGTGAACAGAACCTCAGGACCCGCTGCTGCCACCAGGGGGCGCTCTCCCTCGTGCCGTTGCTCCGACCCTGCAATCCCCTGAAGTATTTCCTTTCTTCTAGTGACAGCGGATTAAAGCGGTGAAGGTCCAGAGGGGGGTAATCCTGCAGGAGTGAGGAGCAGCGCCCCCGGTGGAGGTGCTCCTCTACAGTAGACCCGGTGTAGGGCGTGGTGGTCATGGCGCTGCCATTCTCACTAATGGTGAGGGTACGTTCTGTGCGGCCCCCTCAGTATGTGGCATGTGCGGAGTGATGAGCGGTGCCTGTGTGACGCTGCTCATTGGTGGTGGACGCTCCAGCGGGGCTGCCATGATCTATAGTCCCGGATCCCGGCGCTGCACCCCCACTTTTTATTTGAGGGTACAAAGTCTTGGCCGTTACGGGGTTAAGCTCGCGTGAGGCACCTCCCTGTGCCGCCTCTTGTCATTAGTGTGGATAGGACTGATGGCGGTCTGCGGTTTAGCTCGCGCCTTTAACCCTTTCACAGACATTGCCCCTGCTCATATTCTCGCTGGAAACCAGTCATTACCAGTGGCTGTGCGGGAAAATGAGTTCACCCAGTACATACTGATGGGTCTGACTGGAAGAGCAGGGGTCAGAGTTCAGCGTGGTGCCGGAGCTCCGGTCCTGACGGCCCCAGGCACAGCCGCCATGCTGCCCGCAGGCTGAACCCGCCGTTACCGCAAGGGTCCCGCCCCCACTCGTCCTCGTCGGATGTAATTCTGGGGAGCAGCAATGGATGCTCAGATTATGTCACCCTATTCCCACAACACTACCACCCCCATCATCCCTGACACCTGAGCTTTCTACACCAGGAGAGATTAGCGGCGCCCTGGTGTCCAGTCACGAGCCGCCCCCCGACATCCCCGGGAAATCGGTATTCCGGGCGCACAAACGAGCCCCGTATCTAATTGGCTTTTCTCTGGGGTCTGATTTCTGGGTCATCGTAAAACAAGTGATCGGCGCAGCTGCTGTAGAGTGCCGCCATAGTGCGCCAAGGAGAACCGCGCAAGGGGGCTGCCCGAGCGTCTGCTCTGTAACTCCGACACGTACCCAGTGAGTGCAGCTCTGGAGTATAATACAGGATGTAACTCAGGATCAGTACAGGATAAGTAATGTATGTACACAGTGACTGCTCCAGCAGAATAGTGAGTGCAGCTCCGGAGTATAATACAGGATGTAACTCAGGATCTGTACAGGATAAGTAATGTATGTACATAGTGACTCCACCAGCAGAATAGTGAGTGCAGCTCTGGAGTATAATACAGGATGTAACTCAGGATCAGTACAGGATAAGTAATGTATGTGCACAGTGACTCCACCAGCAGAATAGTGAGTGCAGCTCTGGAGTATAATACAGGATGTAACTCAGGATCAGTACAGGATAAGTAATGTATGAACACAGTGACTGCACCAGCAGAATAGTGAGTGCAGCTCTGGAGTATAATACAGGATGTAACTCAGGATCAGTACAGGATAAGTAATGTATGTGCACAGTGACTGCACCAGCAGAATAGTGAGTGCAGCTCTGCAGTATAATACAGGATAAGTAATGTATGTACACAGTGACTGCACCAGCAGAATAGTGAGTGCAGCTCTGGAGTATAATACAGGATGTAACTCAGGATCAGTACAGGATAAGTATTGTATGTACACAGTGACTGCACCAGCAGAATAGTGAGTGCAGCTCTGAAGTATAATACACGATGTAACTCAGGATCAGTACAGGATAAGTAATGTATGTACACAGTGACTGCACCAGCAGAATAGTGAGTGCAGCTCTGGAGTATAATACAGGATGTAACTCAGGATCAGTACAGGATAAGTAATGTATGTACACAGTGACTGCACCAGCAGAATAGTGAGTGCAGCTCTGGAGTATAATACAGGATGTAACTCGGGATCAGTACAGGATAAGTAATGTATGTACACAGTGACTGCACCAGCAGAATAGTGAGTGCAGCTCTGGAGTATAATACGGGATGTAACTCAGGATCAGTACAGGATAAGTAATGTATGTACACAGTGACTGCACCAGCAGAATAGTGAGTGCAGCTCTGGAGTATAATACAGGATGTAACTCAGGATCAGTACAGGATAAGTAATGTATGTACACAGTGACTGCACCAGCAGAACAGTGAGTGCAGCTCTGGAGTATAATACAGGATGTAACTCAGGATCAGTACAGGATAAGTAATGTATGTACACAGTGACTGCACCAGCAGAACAGTGAGTGCAGCTCTGGAGTATAATACAGGATGTAACTCAGGATCAGTACAGTATATGTAATGTATGTACACAGTGACTGCACCAGCAGAACAGTGAGTGCAGCTCTGGAGTATAATACAGGATGTAACTCAGGATCAGTACAGTATATGTAATGTATGTACACAGTGACTGCACCAGCAGAATAGTGAGTGCAGCTCTGGAGTATAATACAGGATGTAACTCAGGATCAGTACAGGATAAGTAATGTATGTACACAGTGACTGCACCAGCAGAATAGTGAGTGCAGCTCTGGGGTATAATACAGGATGTAACTCAGGATCAGTACAGGATAAGTAATGTATGTACACAGTGACTGCACCAGCAGAATAGTGAGTGCAGCTCTGGAGTATAATACAGGATGTAACTCAGGATCAGTACAGGATAAGTAATGTATGTACACAGTGACTGCACCAGCAGAATAGTGAGTGCAGCTCTGGAGTGTAATACAGGATGTAACTCAGGATCAGTACAGGATAAGTAATGTATGTACACAGTGACTGCACCAGCAGAATAGTGAGTGCAGCTCTGGAGTATAATACAGGATGTAACTCAGGATCAGTACAGGATAAGTAATGTATGTACACAGTGACTGCACCAGCAGAATAGTGAGTGCAGCTCTGGAGTATAATACAGGATGTAACTCAGGATCAGTACAGGATAAGTAATGTATGTACACAGTGACTGCACCAGCAGAATAGTGAGTGCAGCTCTGGAGTATAATACAGGATGTAACTCAGGATCAGTACAGGATAAGTAATGTATGTACACAGTGACTGCACCAGCAGAATAGTGAGTGCAGCTCTGGAGTATAATACAGGATGTAACTCAGGATCAGTACAGGATATGTAATGTATGTACACAGTGACTGCACCAGCAGAATAGTGAGTGCAGCTCTGGAGTATAATACAGGATGTAACTCAGGAACAGTACAGGATCAGTAATGTATGTACACAGTGACTCCACCAGCAGAATAGTGAGTGCAGCTCTGGAGTATAATACAGGATGTAACTCAGGATCAGTACAGGATAAGTAATGTATGTGCACTGTGACTGCACCAGCAGAATAGTGAGTGCAGCTCTGGAGTATAATACAGGATGTAACTCAGGATCAGTACAGGATAAGTAATGTATGTACACAGTGACTGCACCAGCAGAATAGTGAGTGCAGCTCTGGAGTATAATACAGGATGGAACTCAGGATCAGTACAGGATAAGTAATGTATGTACACAGTGACTGCACCAGCAGAATAGTGAGTGCAGCTCTGGAGTATAATACGGGATGTAACTCAGGATCAGTACAGGATAAGTAATGTATGTACACAGTGACTGCACCAGCAGAATAGTGAGTGCAGCTCTGGAGTATAATACATGATGTAACTCAGGATCAGTACAGGATAAGTAATGTATGTACACAGTGACTGCACCAGCAGAATAGTGAGTGCAGCTCTGGAGTATAATACAGGATGTAACTCAGGATCAGTACAGGATAAGTAATGTATGTACACAGTGACTGCACCAGCAGAATAGTGAGTGCAGCTCTGGAGTATAATACAGGATGTAACTCAGGATCAGTACAGGATAAGTAATGTATGTACACAGTGACTGCACCAGCAGAATAGTGAGTGCAGCTCTGGAGTATAATACAGGATGTAACTCAGGATCAGTACAGGATAAGTAATGTATGTACACAGTGACTGCACCAGCAGAATAGTGAGTGCAGCTCTGGAGTATAATACAGGATGTAACTCAGGATCAGTACAGGATAAGTAATATATGTACACAGTGACTGCACCAGCAGAATAGTGAGTGCAGCTCTGGAGTATAATACAGGATGTAACTCAGGATCAGTACAGGATAAGTAATGTATGTACACAGTGACTGCACCAGCAGAATAGTGAGTGCAGCTCTGGAGTATAATACAGGATGTAACTCGGGATCAGTACAGGATAAGTAATGTATGTACACAGTGACTCCACCAGCAGAATAGTGAGTGCAGCTCTGGAGTATAATACAGGATGTAACTCGGGATCAGTACAGGATAAGTAATGTATGTACACAGTGACTGCACCAGCAGAATAGTGAGTGCAGCTCTGGAGTATAATACAGGATGTAACTCAGGATCAGTACAGGATAAGTAATGTATGTACACAGTGACTGCACCAGCAGAATAGTGAGTGCAGCTCTGGAGTATAATACTGGATGTAACTCAGGATCAGTACAGGATCAGTAATGTATGTACACAGTGACTGCACCAGCAGAATAGTGAGTGCAGCTCTGGAGTATAATACAGGATGTAACTCAGGATCAGTACAGGATAAGTAATGTATGTACACAGTGACTGCACCAGCAGAATAGTGAGTGCAGCTCTGGGGTATAATACAGGATGTAACTCAGGATCAGTACAGAATAAGTAATGTATGTACACAGTGACTGCAGCAGCAGAATAGTGAGTGCAGCTCTGGAGTATAATACAGGATGTAACTCAGGATCATTACAGGATAAGTAATGTATGTACACAGTGACTGCACCAGCAGAATAGTGAGTGCAGCTCTGGAGTATAATACAGGATGTAACTCAGGATCAGTACAGGATAAGTAATGTATGTACACAGTGACTGCACCAGCAGAATAGTGAGTGCAGCTCTGGAGTATAATACAGGATGTAACTCAGGATCAGTACAGGATAAGTAATGTATGTACACAGTGACTGCACCAGCAGAATAGTGAGTGCAGCTCTGGAGTATAATACAGGATGTAACTCAGGATCAGTACAGGATAAGTAATGTATGTACACAGTGACTGCACCAGCAGAATAGTGAGTGCAGCTCTGGAGTATAATACAGGATGTAACTCAGGATCAGTACAGGATAACTGATGCTTGCACACGCTGATGGGGGTGTTCTGTGCCTTCCTCCCTGGGTAGTAGTTGTATTTGACAGGAAAGTTCCGGGCCCGATGGTCCTCCTGGTCGGTGGTGGCGGTGACTTCTTGCCGGATTCTCCTGTTGTTTTCGGTGGTTAATACCTAATCTCTGTTCTCCCCTCGGGGTCAGCAGTCTTCACTGCAGCGTCCGTGCAGCGTGTCTTTAGGGAATTCTGTTCAGGTCGCGTCATGTTCCATGTCCTGGGCTGTAAGGTAACGACGTCGTCCATTTCCCTGCGAGCGGAGGCGGTAAAGCTCGAAGGGACGCCTCCGTTATTCGCTGGTCTATTTGATGAGCATTCTTAGTTTTCATCTCCCGCTCCTATTCCTCATTGGATTGTTAGTTTTTTTTTTTCTGATTTACATCATTGGCAGTTTTCTTGTATCCCCCTTGCTTGAATCCTACTTCCTGGTTTGTCATGTGACTGCAGTCCCTGCATGCATTAGGGCAGTGGGGTGTGTCCTGTGTGACACTATCCACGTCATGTTCTCCCTGTCACTGAATTTATATCAGACTCAACTGGTGCAAACCTCCAGCATTTGTCGGAGTATAATGTCCGTTGTCCGGGCAGGAGAAGCAGCGCAGTGAGCATGTGCGACCCGTATTCTAGGGCTGCACTGCAGGTCGGAACCGACAGCCGCTGGAGCCCAACCTGAGGGGCTGTAACGATGGAATAAGCCAGGCTTAGTACATGGTGGTGCTTAGGGAAGGTGACAGGTGTTGGGGTGGGAGACCTGTCTGTCGGTGCCTCAACCCCTTTAAGGGGCGTCTGACACCGGCTGACCTGTCACATGTGCGCTCGGCAGCTGAAGGCGTCTGTGTTCGTCCCATGTTCATATCTGAAAATTAGCATTTAGGTGCAAAGAGGGAGTTACCTTTACACCTAGATGCTGTGCTCTCTGCAGCTGTCGCGTCCCCTGCATCAGTCTGTGATGGCCGACCTCCGCCTCTCCAGATGAGGTAAAACTACCACTCCCAAGATGTACACTTGCTTGGCTGTTCTCAGAACCCCATAGAAATGTATGGAGCATGCTGGGAGTCGTAGTTTCACCGCAACTCGAGTGCCGCCCCAGTTGCTCCTAGAGTCTCATCTGGATAAAATAAAACATCATTTTTCTCCGCAATGCGTCACATGTGAACAGGGACCAGCCTTCAGCTGCCGAGCCGACATGTGACAGGTCAGCCGGGGTCAGAGGGACAAAACTGCTGACAGACGTCCCTTTAATGGATGCAGTCCTCCGACAAGTGCGTTCTGTACAGACCGTGGCTCGGTATACTCTGTAGGGACGGGGACTGGCGACCACGTTGTGCAGGGACGGGGACTGGCGACCACGTTGTGCAGGGACGGGGACTGGCGACCACGTTGTGCAGGGACGGGGACTGTCGCCCACGTTGTGCAGGGACGGGGACTGTCGCCCACGTTGTGCAGGGACGGGGACTGTCGCCCACGTTGTGCAGGGACGGGGACTGTCGCCCACGTTGTGCAGGGACGGGGACTGTCGCCCACGTTGTGCAGGGACGGGGACTGTCGCCCACGTTGTGCAGGGACTGTCGCCCGGCGACCACGTTCTATAATGCTCCGGCCCCTCTTGTTTATTGACTGTTTCCTCTCTGCCTCCGGGGCCTGCAGGGTTAACACTTTCTCATGCTGATGTGTGGGTTGTTCTACCTGGTCCCTGTCATTAATAATTCATTGCCTCTGGAGCAGCGCTCACTTTCTGCTATTGTCTGGTATCAGCTGAGCGTTGAGCTCCCGCCTCGTGTGCTGTTCCTTTAAGTTCAGCGCTCTGCTATGTAAATGAGCGGCTCTCTTCCCTGATGTGATGTCACTTTTCTCCCCGCAGATGGGAGCAGGCAGCGGGTGAGGTGACGCCCCCGGGGGCTGCCAATCTATAGGATTCTTCTCCATTATAGGCGTCTGTTGTTTTCGGTCGCCTGGAGGAGTAACAGGTAGCGTTTTATGATGTGCTGCCTGAGCGCCGTGTGGCCCGAGGTCCCCTCCACCCTGGATCCGGCATCGTCCGTGTGACCAGAGCCCGCAGCCTCTGACAACTTTGTGGACGGTCAGTCAGGGAAGCGAAGCCGGCTGTGAGCGCAGGATGGAGGATGCAAGCATCTTACGCCGGAGGGGGCTGCAGGTAGGTGCTGTGCGGGACCCTCGGGTGCTCGGTGTAAAGTCCCTGATCAGCACTCTTATGTCGGGACACTTTATCGCGCAGGGTGGTTATAAGGGGGTATGTGGGGCCGGGCGGTCGGAAGGGGGTATGTGGGGCCGGGCGGTCGGAAGGGGGTATGTGGGGCCGGGCGGTCGGAAGGGGTATGTGGGGCCGGGCGGTCGGAAGGGGGTATGTGGGGCCGGGCGGTCGGAAGGGGGTATGTGGGGCCGGGCGGTCGGAAGGGGGTATGTGGGGCCGGGCGGTCGGAAGGGGTATGTGGGCCGGGCGGTCGGAAGGGGGTATGTGGGGCCGGGCGGTCGGAAGGGGTATGTGGGCGGGCGGTCAGAAGGGGGTATATGGCGCCGGGCGGGCATAAGGGGTATGTGGCGCCGGGCGGTCATAAGGGGTATGTGGCGCCGGGCGGTCATATAAGGGGGTATGTGGCGCCGGGCGGTCATAAGGGGGGTATGTGGCGCCGGGCGGTTATAAGGGGGGTATGTGGCGCCGGGCGGTTAGTAGGGGGTATGTGGGGCCGGGCGGTTAGTAGGGGGTATGTGGGGCCGGGCGGTTAGTAGGGGGTATGTGGGGCCGGGCGGTCGGAAGGGGGTATGTGGGGCCGGGCGGTTAGTAGGGGGTAGACCCCCGGTATGATGTGTGGTCCTCTGAGTCTGTGGACCAAGCTGTTTATTTTGGGTGGCCTCTGACATCACCTGTGGTTTAGCTCTTTGGGCCCTTCGTTCCGGGGCCCCTCAGTACCCTCTAGTGAGACGCTGGCGCTGCTCCATCACATCTGGCGTCGGTGACAGTGCGTTGTGCCTACCGGACAATAGTTTATTCTCCGGACACAAAGGCGACTCATTGAGGCCTGAAGCCCCGTGTTCTGTGCCGGGGCCACAGTGGGGACGTTTCCAGGCGTCATGTGGGGGGGGGATCATTCTGTTTTTAGTTTCCCCCTCCCGTCATCTGATTTCCCCCCCTCTGTATGAGTCGGCCGTAGCCCCGCGGTCTACATGGAGAGTGACTACTTCATTACAAGTCAATCTTCCCGTCATTGGTTGTCAGGGGCGTCCATCTGTGTACCCCTAAAAGAGAACCCCGGAAGTAGGTGGTCCCAGGGGTCCCCACCCCCCCTCGTTAGTAGGTTCTCTGTGTCTTGTTTACCATAAACTCGTTATCCGCGCCGCGTTCTCTCGTCTCTGACTAAACCGAAGGCGTTGTGTGAAAAATCTGTCACGGGGGAGAGAAGCGGCGAGAGCGCGGCTCCACCTGCACATGTCATGGGGGGGTTTAGAACACCATTCGCATGCCCCCGAGGCAGCCAGCGCGGCCGTCCTTCTTGAGCGGTGTCTGCAGGTTTATAATGAGTATGCCGCCGACCTGCTGCGGAGAGGTTTCCTCCGATTCTGCCGTCTCGCTCGTTCCCTGCAGTCCCGATGGCCGGGGCAGCACATGGTGTCCGTGAGGCTGAAGGCCGGCATCTCTATACTTTCTGTAAGCAATAAGGTGATCAGACATGGCCGCCGGCTCCGAGCGCACTTAGAGGGCAGTACCATGAGGCTTCTGCACCCCACTGGTCAGGAGAACCACGGACTACTCCTCCATCAGGTAGCACAGGAGCCTCGTATGTCCCAGAGAGGAAGATGGGGAGGCTCTACCAGGGCAGACCTGCAGGGTCCCCGCACCCGTGTCACATGGACAAACTCTATACCAAGCCAGGAGGTTTCCATTCACTTACAGCTAGGAGAGATCTTAAACATGGTGAAAATTTAAAACTCTTTTCTCAATTCTAAATTCAGAATATTTAGTCGTGTGGACACTGGCCCTTTAAATATCAACGTAATGCTGCCTTCACTGACCCTTTAAATATCAGCACAATGCTGGCTGCACTATCCCTTTAAATCTCAACATTATGCTGACTGTTCCGGCCCTTTAAATCTGAGCGTAATGCTGACTGCGCCGGCCCTTTAAACCCTGTAGACCGCTGCCCGGATCGGCCTTCACTTGCAGCGATCAGTGGACTGACGAGCACGTGATTGATTCTGACTCATAGGTCAGGAATCCTACTCTCTCCTCACACACAGAAACAAAGCTGCAGCTCAGGATGACACCTGTTACTGGGGCGGTGTCCTGTGGGGGGCGCTGTAGGCCCAGTAATGAGGTTGGAACTCCTGCGCCAGTGTATAATGTCCAGCGGGCACGGGGGGCGCTCTACCCCTGTCTCCGACAGCACCATGTGCACACCCCCAACATTAACCTGTTATCTCCCAAAGTGTTTCCTTTAGGCCACATTCACACAATGTCCATTAAAAATGGATAAATTGTCAATTTTTCACAGACTTGGGGGCGCATTTATTAATCGCGCCCAGTGCCGATTCTACATGTAAGGCGTCTTTTTTTTAGACCTGCCTATCCTCAGATGGTGAGGATAGGCTTGGGCCTTTGGAGTAGTAGCCAGGGGCTACTCCAGAGCGTAAACCAAGTCAGTGGCCGCAGGATCCGACGGCACGGAGATACCAGACAAGGTACCGGCAGTACATAGAGTCCACCGACAGGCAGAAGCAGGTACCTGCGCCCCAAGCACAATAGAAGCTAAGCGGCCCGAGGCGGAGCTGCACATAGACAGAGAATGGGCGTACGGGCATTCCCCCTCCGGGGAACACAGGAACCCTCTCCCGAAGGCGGACATTGTCAAACGTGAACGTAATACCAGAAGCAGTAAGGACTGCCAGACAGACGAAAACAGGAACATAGATCATACGCAGATGAGCTCTGCTAGGCTATCCAGATACAGGCACAGAACCAGGTGGGACATACCGAGGTGTAGATGGTGGGACCCCTTGGGTCAGCAGCAAAGGGCAAAACCTGACAAGACAGGCTACACAGAGCAGAAGGGTGAAACGCCCACAAGACAAAACAGACTGACCCCAACACTCCACGCTCAAAGGCAAAAATAGCAGCCTAATGAGTGTACCTTAAAGGACACACCCAAGAACCGACCAGGGGAGGTTAACCCCATCAGAACCAAGCAGGGAGGTACCAAATCAGGTCAGGGGTAATCATAAACCACAGCATTCCAAGCTGCGATACAGGACGTTGCCCCTAGCAACCAGCATGCACGGAACACCGCAGCCAGTACACAAGAGCGCAACCAACCTGACATAAACACAGGGAGACGATACAGCCAAAGGGGGTACACACACACGTACGGGCAGGTTCACACTAGATACTGCAGGCAGCCAAAAGAAAATAGCTTACACGGATTCACCCACAGCCAGCCTGCGCAGCAAACCACGTCACGGTGAACTGCACCGTGACACCGCCATACTGTCACTCACCATGCTGAAAAACGCTACAGTCATCCTCCCCCTGACATGGCTGATAACAGGGAGCAATAGACTGTATTCTCCTGTCCTACAGTCATCCTCTCCCCTGAAATGGCTGATAACAGGGAGCAATAGACTGTATTCTCCTGTCCTACAGTCATCCTCTCCCCTGAAATGGCTGATAACAGGGGGCAATAGACTGTATTCTCCTGTCCTACAGTCATCCTCTCCCCTGAAATGGCTGATAACGGGGAGCAATAGACTGTATTCTCCTGTCCTACAGTCATCCTCTCCCCTGAAATGGCTGATAACAGGGGGCAATAGACTGTATTCTCCTGTCCTACAGTCATCCTCTCCCCTGAAATGGCTAATAACAGGGGGCAATAGATTGTATTCTCCTGTCCTACAGTCATCCTCTCCCCTGAAATGGCTGATAACAGGGGGCAATAGACTGTATTCTCCTGTCCTACAGTCATCCTCTCCCCTGTAATGTCTGATAACAGGGGGCAATAGACTGTATTCTCCTGTCCTACAGTCATCCTCTCCCTGAAATGGCTGATAACAGGGGGCAATAGACTGTATTCTCCTGTCCTACAGTCATCCTCTCCCCTGAAAAGGCTGATAACAGGGGGCAATAGATTGTATTCTGTCCTACAGTCATCCTCTCCCCTGAAATGGCTGATAACAGGGAGCAATAGACTGTATTCTCCTGTCCTACAGTCATCCTCTCCCCTGAAATGGCTGATAACAGGGGGCAATAGACTGTATTCTCCTGTCCTACAGTCATCCTCTCCCCTGAAATGGCTGATAACAGGGTGCAATAGACTGTATTCTCCTGTCCTACAGTCATCCTCTCCCCTGAAATGGCTGATAACAGGGGGCAATAGACTGTATTCTCCTGTCCTACAGTCATCCTCTCCCTGAAATGGCTGATAACAGGGGGCAATAGACTGTATTCTCCTGTCCTACAGTCATCCTCTCCCTGAAATGGCTGATAACAGGGAGCAATAGACTGTATTCTCCTGTCCTACTGTCATCCTCTCCCTGAAATGGCTGATAACAGGGGCAATAGACTGTATTCTCCTGTCCTACAGTCATCCTCTCCCTGAAATGGCTGATAACAGGGAGCAATAGACTGTATTCTCCTGTCCTACAGTCATCCTCTCCCCTGAAATGGCTGATAACAGGGGCAATAGACTGTATTCTCCTGTCCTACAGTCATCCTCTCCCCTGAAATGGCTGATAACAGGGGGCAATAGACTGTATTCTCCTGTCCTACAGTCATCCTCTTCCCTGAAATGGCTGATAACAGGGGACAATAGACTGTACTCTCCTGTCCTACAGTCATCCTCCCCCTGAAATGGCTGATATCAGGGGGCAATAGACTGTATTCTCCTGTCCTACAGTCATCCTCTCCCCTGAAATGGCTGATAACAGGGGGCAATAGATTGTATTCTCCTGTCCTACAGTCATCCTCTCCCCTGAAATGGCTGATAACAGGGGCAATAGACTGTATTCTCCTGTCCTATAGTCATCCTCTCCCCTGAAATGGCTGATAACAGGGGCAATAGACTGTATTCTCCTGTCCTACAGTCATCCTCTCCCCTGAAATGGCTGATAACAGGGGGCAATAGATTGTATTCTCCTGTCCTACAGTCATCCTCTCCCTGAAATGGCTGATAACAGGGGCAATAGATTGTATTCTCCTGTCCTACAGTCATCCTCTCCCCTGAAATGGCTGATAACAGGGGGCAATAGACTGTATTCTCCTGTCCTACAGTCATCCTCTCCCCTGAAATGGCTGATAACAGGGGCAATAGATTGTATTCTCCTGTCCTACAGTCATCCTCTCCCTGAAATGGCTGATAACAGGGGGCAATAGACTGTATTCTCCTGTCCTACAGTCATCCTCTCCCCTGAAATGGCTGATAACAGGGGGCAATAGACTGTATTCTCCTGTCCTACAGTCATCCTCTCCCTGAAATGGCTGATAACAGGGGCAATAGACTGTATTCTCCTGTCCTACAGTCATCCTCTCCCCTGAAATGGCTGATAACAGGAGCAATAGACTGTATTCTCCTGTCCTACAGTCATCCTCTCCCCTGAAATGGCTGATAACAGGGGCAATAGACTGTATTCTCCTGTCCTACAGTCATCCTCTCCCTGAAATGGCTGATAACAGGGGCAATAGACTGTATTCTCCTGTCCTACAGTCATCCTCTCCCTGAAATGGCTGATAACAGGGGCAATAGACTGTATTCTCCTGTCCTACAGTCATCCTCTCCCTGAAATGGCTGATAACAGGGGCAATAGACTGTATTCTCCTGTCCTACAGTCATCCTCTCCCCTGAAATGGCTGATAACAGGAGCAATAGACTGTATTCTCCTGTCCTACAGTCATCCTCTCCCCTGAAATGGCTGATAACAGGGAGCAATAGACTGTATTCTCCTGTCCTACAGTCATCCTCTCCCCTGAAATGGCTGATAACAGGGGGCAATAGATTGTATTCTCCTGTCCTACAGTCATCCTCTCCCCTGAAATGGCTGATAACAGGGTGCAATAGACTGTATTCTCCTGTCCTACAGTCATCCTCCCCCTGAAATGGCTGATAACAGGGGCAATAGACTGTATTCTCCTGTCCTACAGTCATCCTCTCCCCTGAAATGGCTGATAACAGGGGCAATAGACTGTATTCTCCTGTCCTACAGTCATCCTCTTCCCTGAAATGGCTGATAACAGGGGACAATAGACTGTACTCTCCTGTCCTACAGTCATCCTCCCCCTGAAATGGCTGATATCAGGGGCAATAGACTGTATTCTCCTGTCCTACAGTCATCCTCTCCCCTGAAATGGCTGATAACAGGGGCAATAGATTGTATTCTCCTGTCCTACAGTCATCCTCTCCCCTGAAATGGCTGATAACAGGGGCAATAGACTGTATTCTCCTGTCCTATAGTCATCCTCTCCCTGAAATGGCTGATAACAGGGGCAATAGACTGTATTCTCCTGTCCTACAGTCATCCTCTCCCCTGAAATGGCTGATAACAGGGGGCAATAGATTGTATTCTCCTGTCCTACAGTCATCCTCTCCCCTGAAATGGCTGATAACAGGGGCAATAGATTGTATTCTCCTGTCCTACAGTCATCCTCTCCCCTGAAATGGCTGATAACAGGGGGCAATAGACTGTATTCTCCTGTCCTACAGTCATCCTCTCCCCTGAAATGGCTGATAACAGGGAGCAATAGACTGTATTCTCCTGTCCTACAGTCATCCTCTCCCCTGAAATGGCTGATAACAGGGGCAATAGATTGTATTCTCCTGTCCTACAGTCATCCTCTCCCCTGAAATGGCTGATAACAGGAGCAATAGACTGTATTCTCCTGTCCTACAGTCATCCTCTCCCCTGAAATGGCTGATAACAGGGGCAATAGACTGTATTCTCCTGTCCTACAGTCATCCTCTCCTGAAATGGCTGATAACAGGGGCAATAGACTGTATTCTCCTGTCCTACAGTCATCCTCTCCCCTGAAATGGCTGATAACAGGGGGCAATAGACTGTATTCTCCTGTCCTACAGTCATCCTCTCCCCTGAAATGGCTGATAACAGGGGGCAATAGACTGTATTCTCCTGTCCTACAGTCATCCTCTCCCCTGAAATGGCTGATAACAGGAGCAATAGACTGTATTCTCCTGTCCTACAGTCATCCTGTCCCCTGAAATGGCTGATAACTGGGAGCAATAGACTGTATTCTGCTGTCCTACAGTCATCCTCTCCCCTGAAATGGCTGATAACAGGGAGCAATAGACTGTATTCTCCTGTCCTACAGTCATCCTCTCCCCTGAAATGGCTGATAACAGGGGGCAATAGATTGTATTCTCCTGTCCTACAGTCATCCTCTCCCCTGAAATGGCTGATAACAGGGTGCAATAGACTGTATTCTCCTGTCCTACAGTCATCCTCCCCCCTGAAATGGCTGATAACAGGGGCAATAGACTGTATTCTCCTGTCCTACAGTCATCCTCTCCCCTGAAATGGCTGATAACAGGAAGCAATAGACTGTATTCTCCTGTCCTACAGTCATCCTCTCCCCTGAAATGGCTGATAACAGGGAGCAATAGACTGTATTCTCCTGTCCTACAGTCATCCTCTCCCCTGAAATGACTGATAACAGGGAGCAATAGACTGTATTCTCCTGTCCTACAGTCATCCTCTCCCCTGAAATGGCTGATAACAGCGGGCAATAGACTGTATTCTCCTGTCCTACAGTCATCCTCTCCCCTGAAATGGCTGATAACAGGGAGCAATAGATTGTATTCTCCTGTCCTACAGTCATCCTCTCCCCTGAAATGGCTGATAACAGGGGGCAATAGACTGTATTCTCCTGTCCTACAGTCATCCTCTCCCCTGAAATGGCTGATAACAGGGGGCAATAGACTGTATTCTCCTGTCCTACAGTCATCCTCTCCCCTGAAATGGCTGATAACAGGGGCAATAGACTGTATTCTCCTGTCCTACAGTCATCCTCTCCCCTGAAATGGCTGATAACAGGGGGCAATAGACTGTATTCTCCTGTCCTACAGTCGTCCTCTCCTCTGAAATGGCTGATAACAGGGACAATAGACTGTATTCTCCTGTCCTACAGTCATCCTCTCCCCTGAAATGGCTGATAACAGGGGGCAATAGACTGTATTCTCCTGTCCTACAGTCATCCTCTCCCCCTGAAATGTCTGATAACAGGGGGCAATAGACTGTATTCTCCTGTCCTACAGTCATCCTCTCCCCTGAAAGGGCTGATAACAGGGAGCAATAGACTGTATTCTCCTGTCCTACAGTCATCCTCTCCCCTGAAATGGCTGATAACAGGGAGCAATAGATTGTATTCTCCTGTCCTACAGTCATCCTCTCCCCTGAAATGGCTGATAACAGGGGGCAATAGATTGTATTCTCCTGTCCTACAGTCATCCTCTCCCCTGAAATGGCTGATAACAGGGAGCAATAGACTGTATTCTCCTGTCCTACAGTCATCCTCTCCCCTGAAATGGCTGATAACAGGGGGCAATAGACTGTATTCTCCTGTCCTACAGTCATCCTCTCCCCTGAAATGGCTGATAACAGGGGGCAATAGACTGTATTCTCCTGTCCTACAGTCGTCCTCTCCTCTGAAATGGCTGATAACAGGGACAATAGACTGTATTCTCCTGTCCTACAGTCGTCCTCTCCTCTGAAATGGCTGATAACAGGGACAATAGACTGTATTCTCCTGTCCTACAGTCATCCTCTCCCCTGAAATGGCTGATAACAGGGGGCAATAGACTGTATTCTCCTGTCCTACAGTCATCCTCTCCCCTGAAATGGCTGATAACAGGGAGCAATAGACTGTATTCTCCTGTCCTACAGTCATCCTCTCCCCTGAAATGGCTGATAACAGAGAGCAATAGACTGTATTCTCCTGTCCTACAGTCATCCTCTCCCCTGAAATGGCTGATAACAGGGGGCAATAGACTGTATTCTCCTGTCCTACAGTCACCCTCTCTCCTGAAATGGCTGATAACAGGGGGCAATAGACTGTATTCTCCTGTCCTACAGTCATCCTGTCCTCTGAAATGGCTGATAACAGGGAGCAATAGACTGTATTCTCCTGTCCTACAGTCACCCTCTCTCCTGAAATGGCTGATAACAGGGGGCAATAGACTGTATTCTCCTGTCCTACAGTCATCCTCTCCTCTGAAATAGCTGATAACAGGGGCAATAGACTGTATTCTCCTGTCCTACAGTCATCCTCCCCCCTGAAATGGCTGATAACAGGGGCAATAGATTGTATTCTCCTGTCCCCTGAAATGGCTGATAACAGGGGCAATAGACTGTATTCTCCTGTCCTACAGTCATCCTCTCCCCTGAAATGGCTGATAACAGGGAGCAATAGATTGTATTCTCCTGTCCTACAGTCATCCTGTCCCCTGAAATGGCTGATAACAGGGGCAATAGACTGTATTCTCCTGTCCTACAGTCATCCTCTCCCCTGAAATGGCTGATAACAGGGGGCAATAGGCTGTATTCTCCTGTCCTACAGTCATCCTCTCCCCTGAAATGGCTGATAACAGGGGGCAATAGACTGTATTCTCCTGTCCTACAGTCACCCTCTCCCCTGAAATGGCTGATAACAGGGGGCAATAGACTGTATTCTCCTGTCCTACAGTCATCCTCTCCCCTGAAATGGCTGATAACAGGGAGCAATAGACTGTATTCTCCTGTCCTACAGTCATCCTCTCCCCTGAAATGGCTGATAACAGGGGGCAATAGACTGTATTCTCCTGTCCTACAGTCATCCTCTCCCCTGAAATGGCTGATAACAGGGGGCAATTGACTGTATTCTCCTGGTGGGATTTCACCTCGCTGCTAAGGAGATAATTATTATTATTTTTTATTTTTTGAAACTTTCTGCATTATCTCAGTATCTCTGCTTGCTGTCAGTGAGTGTTTACATCCGGAGGCTTAAAAGCAGTTTTGGTTTGTCCTGTTCACACAGCTGCGGGTTTGTTACAGTTGCATGTGTCCACAGACTGGTGCACCCCACCTGTAGGGTGGCCCACCTCCGGCGCCCTCTGGTTTGTCCCGGCAGATCAGGTGATTGTCTGTGCTTGCTGCGGACGTCCTTGCACCATCTGCTGTAATGAGAATGAATTGCTCTGCTCTCGGTGCCTTGAGGCGAGCGGTGCGGCAGATGGCGCCATGTCTGTGCCAGCCTGTGTCGCCTGGGGTGGCTGGTACCTGTGGTGCCTCCGTGCGCCTCACTTCTAGCTCGAAAGCAGAAAAGAAGTGAAATAAAATTAAACTGTACTTTGAGGAAACCATCTGCAGCACATCGCAGCCGTCGGCATGTCACGCTATCAGCCACGGACACGTGTGTCCATACTGCCATAGATCGGGTACTACAAGCCCCTAACTGCCTGTAGGGGGCGACCCTGTTATAGGCCAACACAAGCATCCGGATACTGAACACCTTGTTCCCCAAGGTGACCATATTGACATGTATTACAGCAGCTTCAGAGCTGAAATCTCCCTGCATCCCCTGCATGTTCAGCGTCTGCACACAGCGTGCGCTGGTGATTTGCATTCCGGAGGTGCCCCTTTTACCCCACGGTCTGTACGTGTTACAGGAGCTCCGCACACGGTTTAGGGTAGCTGTCCATAAGCTTGTTGGCTCTTTCCAGTCACAACCAGCAGTATGGTGATTGCTGCTCTGGGGTTTGATACAGCAGGGTTATGTATAACAGGTGGCATGGGCCGGGCATTGTTGTTGTTGCAGTGTCATGGTGGCTGCAGAGGCCGGAGGGTGGTCTCAGGGTCATGCCTGTGCTCAGGAGGATCCTCTTCTGCCTCTTGTTCTGATTTTGCTGATCTGACTCTTCTTTCTTTCTCTTCCAGAAGGAACTGAGCCTCCCCCGAAGAGGAAGCTTGTAAGTACTCGTCCTGACCACATCCTCCTGCAAGTGCTGGCACTATACGGTTCCGTTCACACTGTGAGAATTAAATGTGGAAGAGGCGGCTCACTCTACACAACTAGTGGCCCTAGCTGCCCCACAGTCCTTTACTAATATATAAAGAGAGTGAATGGGGTGTAACACCCATCACATCAGCCTCCAACACACACTGACTGCACCAGCAGAATAGTGAGCGCAGCTCTGGAGTATAATACAGGATGTAACTCAGGATCAGTACAGGATAAGTAATGTATGTACACAGTGACTGCACCAGCAGAATAGTGAGTACAGCTCTGGAGTATAATACAGGATGTAACTCGGGATCAGTAATGTATGTACACAGTGACTGCACCAGCAGAATAGTGAGTGCAGCTCTGGAGTATAATACAGGATGTAACTCAGGATCAGTACAGGATCAGTAATGTATGTACACAGTGACTGCACCAGCAGAATAGTGAGTGCAGCTCTGGAGTATAATACAGGATGTAACTCAGGATCAGTACAGGATAAGTAATGTATGTACACAGTGACTGCACCAGCAGAATAGTGAGTGCAGCTCTGGAGTATAATACAGGATGTAACTCAGGATCAGTACAGGATCAGTAATGTATGTACACAGTGACTGCACCAGCAGAATAGTGAGTGCAGCTCTGGAGTATAATACAGGATGTAACTCAGGATCAGTACAGGATAAGTAATGTATGGACACAGTGACTGCACCAGCAGAATAGTGAGTGCAGCTCTGGAGTATAATACAGGATGTAACTCAGGATCAGTACAGGATAAGTAATGTATGGACACAGTGACTGCACCAGCAGAATAGTGAGCGCAGCTCTGGAGTATAATACAGGGTGTAACTCAGGATCAGTACAGAATAAGTAATGTATGTACACAGTGACTGCACCAGCAGAATAGTAAGTGCAGCTCTGGAGTATAATACAGGATGTAACTCAGGATCAGTACAGGATAAGTAATGTATGTACACAGTAACTGCACCAGCAGAATAGTGAGTACAGCTCTGGAGTATAATACAGGATGTAACTCAGGATCAGTAATGTATGTACACAGTGACTGCACCAGCAGAATAGTGAGTGCCGCTCTGGAGTATAATATAGGACGTAACTCAGTACAGGAGAAGTAATGTATGTACACAGTGACTGCACCAGCAGAATAGTGAGTGCCGCTCTGGAGTATAATATAGGACGTAACTCAGTACAGGAGAAGTAATGTATGTACACAGTGACTGCACCAGCAGAATAGTGAGTGCCGCTCTGGAGTATAATATAGGACGTAACTCAGTACAGGAGAAGTAATGTATGTACACAGTGACTGCACCAGCAGAATAGTGAGTGCAGCTCTGGAGTATAATACAGGATGTAACTCAGGATCAGTACAGGATAAGTAATGTATGTACACAGTGACTGCACCAGCAGAATAGTGAGTGCCGCTCTGGAGTATAATATAGGACGTAACTCAGGATCAGTACAGGATAAGTAATGTATGTACACGGTGACTGCTCCAGCAGAATAGTGAGTGCAGCTCTTGGGGGTAACATTTGTTGTCTTTATCCTGCCCCTGTGATTGAAGCTGTTGGTAGTCCTTTCTCTCGCCCGGTGCATGGTGTGTGACGAGGCTCTGACTGTAATCACACGGTGCAGTAATCATTATGGTCCAGGGTTTGGGGGGATTTCTATAATCCTCTTGTTCTCTGGCGTCTTCGGGGTGGTATGGGGAGCGGCCGGGCTCTCTGCTGCGGCAGGAGGATTATCTTCTCTTGTCACATTCCTTCCCCTCGTTCTCACTTTGTCACCTCTATTAGACTTCTTCGTGTCGGCGGCCGCCCTGCAGACTTCGTTCATGTTGTGTCATGTTCCCGGGGACGGTGATGAGGCCTACGCTGCGCCAATTACCGGACTGCGGTGCGGTAATAAATGGTGAGGAGGACGGCTGCGGAGTCTGCAGGTCGCACGAGGCTGAGGAGGAAATTAGCCGGGATTAATGAGAACAAATGGCGCGCCTGTGGCCGGTGAGCGCTGAGCCGCTAAGGCGCTTACAGCGTGGGGGCAGAGGCCGTCGCACTGACATCTCGCAGGACGCCCACATTCTGGGGCAGCCGGGATGTGACCTGCCTCACATGGAGCTGTGCAACCCCTTGAGGTGCCAGAGTTGTCAGACTGCAGCCCCTGAAGATTTTGTAAGTTGTCACCTTTTGTAGTGCTGAGGCGGGTGTGATGGACGGATGGTAACTCTGCCTCCTGCTCCTTCACACTGTGCAGACGGGACCACCCAGAGAAGAGCGCAGGCGACAGCCCAACTTCTCCCTGTGGAGCCTGTGTGGCTCCCCGGCGGTTTTGTGGAGCCTGTGGGGCTCCCCGGCGGTTTGGTGGGTCCTGTGGGGCGCCTCATTGGTTTGGTTTGGTGGGTCCTGTGGGGCTCCCCGGCGGTTTGGTGGGTCCTGTGGGGCGCCTCATTGGTTTGGTGAGTCCTGTGGGGCTCCCCGGCGGTTTGGTGGGTCCTGTGTGGCTCCCCGGCGGTTTGGTGGGTCCTGTGGGGCGCCTCATTGGTTTGGTTTGGTGGGTCCTGTGGGGCTCCCCGTCGGTTTGGTGGGTCCTGTGGGGCTCCCCGGCGGTTTGGTGGGTCCTGTGGGGCTCCCCGGCGGTTTGGTGGGTCCTGTGGGGCGCCTCATTGGTTTGGTTTGGTGGGTCCTGTGGGCTCTCGGCGGTTTGGTGGGTCCTGCGGGGCGCCTCATTGGTTTGGTGAGTCCTGTGGGGCTCCCCGGCGGTTTGGTGGGTCCTGTGGGGCTCCCCGGCGGTTTGGTGGGTCCTGTGGGGCTCCCCGGCGGTTTGGTGGGTCCTGTGGGGCGCTCCGGCGGTTTGGCGGGTCCTGTGGGGCTCTCGGCAGTTTGGTAGGTTCTGTGGGGCTCCCGGCGGTTTGGTGGGTCCTGTGGGCGCCTATTGGTTTGGTTTGGTGGGCTCCCGGCGGTTTGGTGGGTCCTGTGGGGCTCCCCGGCGGTTTGGTGGGTCCTGTGGGGCTCCCCGGCGGTTTGGTGGGTCCTGTGGGGCGGTTTGGTGGGTCCTGTGGGGCGCCTCATCGGTTTGGTGGGTCCTGTGGGGCGGTTTGGTGGGTCCTGTGGGGCTCCCCGGCGGTTTGGTGGGTCCTGTGGGGCGCCTCATTGGTTTGGTGGGTCCTGTGGGGCTCCCCGGCAGTTTGGTGGGTCCTGTGGGGCTCCCCGGCAGTTTGGTGGGTTCTGTGGGGCACCCGGCGGTTTGGTGGGTTCTGTGGAGCGCCCCGGCGGTTTGGTGGGTTCTGTGGGGCTCCCCGGCGGTCTCTGTGTGTTCTGTAGTACGTGGGGAGCGGGCTGCTGGGCGTCCTGCTGCTTATTCAGTCGCTGCCTCTAATGAGATGGTAATTAGCAGCCAGTGAAGGCAGAAACGCTGCTCATTTACATACAGATGATTCCCCCTCTGAGGCCTGGGTAGTTTAACCCTTTAGATGAGGCATTGCAGATTAGAGCAGCTGCTTCCCCGGAGTCGCACCCCTGGTATCCTGTCCTGCCTGTGGTGGGCTGCGGACACGCAGTACCCGGACCCTTCTGTAGGGGGGTCCGGATGTGAATGACAGACCCTGATTCAGAGGGGGCCGGGCCGGGCCAGACTGCTGAACCATCGGGGGGTGTGGCGCCCTCCAGTGGCCATATTGTGTGTCAGGGAGACGTATTCTGGATGCGGGATATCCGTGGTGAGATCCCGTCGTCGTATCTTGCGGCCTTGTGCACACAGCGCGGTATCTCCCAGTATGGCAGTCTGCGCTCACCGCCCGTTACAGGCCTGGTCCTGGCCCTGGACTGTAGCAGGACTGGTGGCCAGCGAGGGCCCCTGACACCAGCCGTGCCCCCTTATTAATGTGTGCGGCACTGTTGTATGGCGGCTGCACCTCTCCTCCGCATGTGTCCTAGGAGCCTCCGCCATTACGTGTCACCCGTCACCGTAAGCCCCATCCTTGAGCTGGTGACACCTCTGCGTTCCCGCTGCTGTGACGTGCATGGAGCGCGGGCAGGACTCTCTCGCATATCTGTGTTCAGGACATTTACAATGCAGAGGCGCTGGTACAGACGGCGGCGATTTCAGAGTCTTGAGTGCAGTCGCGTTGGGTCCTGTTCACACTTTGAGTTTAGCCGTTTTCTTGTCTCCCTGCGTTCGTCGCGCAGGTGACTCCAGTGTGACACGAGGCCGGATCACTGAGGGTCTCAAGGCCTCGCCTCCTGCTGGTGATATTGTGGGGGCTCCATGTGGGTGCCTGTCTCAGTACTTCACCATTTTCAAGATCTCTGCTTGCTTGAGAATAGTCTACAACCAAGTCCAATTGTAACAGAGCCTCAGTTCTATGAGCAGGGCTTATTCTAGCCTAAAGGTAACTGGGATATTCCTGTTCTTTAAAAGCAAGCAGAGTTATTGAACATGGTGAGGGGTTACACAAAGTGGAGGAGGAGCTCTATACAGCTGAGGGTTTGATGTATGCAAATGAGCTGTGAACAAGCTCCGCCTCTGGTGCCACCAGATGTAAGATTGCTTTCCTGTAAGTCACTGCCCAGGCCTCGAGACGCCATAATAGGTAAGCCAGTGTCCCATCTGCAGACGGGAATATTGGGGGAATAAAGACTTATCTGAGAGGCCTAGGTCAGGATTTGGGGAGTGCTATATCTCGTTATGGAGAGCGGCTTATAGGCCGGGCAGGGGTCCTCTGGAATTCAAACACTGACTTATAGGTGGCGGCATTGGAGGCGGAGCTTGTTACCAGCTCATTTGCATACCCTCTTCCCATAATTCCAGAGGAGCATTGCACGGCCTATAGGACTCTTCATGCCGAGGAGCTCTCCATAAGAAAGTGTAGAACCCCCCCCCCCCTCCCCAGCTGAGGGTTTGTTACAGTTGTTTCCAGCCCAGACCACACTCCGTGAGCTAAACAAATGAGCTGTGCAAATCTGTTACAATGTGTCAGTGTGGCGCTCACAGAGGATTGTCTAGACTGGATATAGTTGTAACGAACCCTCAGCTGTGTACAGGGCAAGCTATGCTTAGGGCTGATGCCTCTGAAGCTGCAAAGCTAGAATATTCTCATTCACTGACAGCAAGCAGTCAACTTGAAAATGACGAGGAATAAAAAATGCGAAGGCTTTGCGGAAGATTTACTAAAATTATTGATTTGAAAGCTCCATGAATTCCCTGTACATCAGGAGGGGTTCACATACTTAATGTAAAGTGCAAATATGAGAAATATCAAACTGTGAACGTACTGCTACAGAGGGGAGCGGACCGCCAGAGCTTACAATCTACAAGAACGTTTCCCGGGTGCACGGTCTGCCACAAGATATGCCAAATTCATGGCGCGGGCTGCGCCAGTTGTGGGGCCGACCTGCGGCTCTGGGGCCCCCACAGGTCAGACAGTGCTGGATTGTGAGAGCAGGGCTCTTATGGCTGCAGTACTGTGCTCCGCCTGCAGGTGTCACTGGAGTCTCTTCACATTTCCTATGGCTGCCCCCTGTATCGGGTGTGACCCCCCTGCCACTGACTGCCACCCCCTAGTTATAGTGGCAGAGGACAGACTTTCCCTACGTTTGCAGCGTTTCTGTACAAGTTCTCAGGGATGAAACAAATTCAGCAAAAATTGTCACAAAGCTGGATAACGCAGGACGCACATACTCCTCCCCCCAAATATCTGTAGTGGGTCATTACTGGACTGTGACATCACTGAGCTGTATTACTGTACTGTGACATCACTGAGCGGTATTACTGTACTGTGACATCACTGAGCGGTATTACTGTACTGTGACATCATTGAGCGGTATTACTGTACTGTGACATCACTGAGCGGTATTACTGTACTGTGACATCACTGAGCTGTATTACTGTACGGTGACATCACTGAGCGGTATTACTGTACGGTGACATCACTGAGCTGTATTACTGTACGGTGACATCACTGAGCGGTATTACTGTACGGTGACATCACTGAGCTGTATTACTGTACGGTGACATCACTGAGCGGTATTACTGTACGGTGACATCACTGAGCGGTATTACTGTAGTGTGACATCACTGAGCGGTATTACTGTAGTGTGACATCACTGAGCGGTATTACTGTAGTGTGACATCACTGAGCGGTATTACTGTAGTGTGACATCACTGAGCAGTATTACTGTAGTGTGACATTACTGAGATGTATTACTGTACTGTGACATCACTGAGCGGTATTACTGTACTGTGACATCACTGAGCGGTATTGGTGCACTGTGACATCGCTGTGAGCGGTATTGGTGCACTGTGACATTGCTGTGAGCGGTATTGGTGCACTGTGACATCGCTGTGAGCGGTATTGGTGCACTGTGACATCGCTGTGAGCGGTATTGGTGCACTGTGACATCGCTGTGAGCGGTATTGGTGCACTGTGACATCGCTGTGAGCGGTATTGGTGCACTGTGACATCGCTGTGAGCGGTATTGGTGCACTGTGACATCGCTGTGAGCGGTATTGGTGCACTGTGACATCGCTGTGAGCGGTATTGGTGCACTGTGACATCGCTGTGAGCGGTATTGGTGCACTGTGACATCGCTGTGAGCGGTATTGGTGCACTGTGACATCGCTGTGAGCGGTATTGGTGCACTGTGACATCGCTGTGAGCGGTATTGGTGCACTCTGACATCGCTGTGAGCGGTATTGGTGCACTGTGACATTGCTGTGAGCGGTATTGGTGCACTGTGACATTGCTGTGAGCGGTATTGGTGCACTGTGACATCACTGTGAGCGGTATTGGTGCACTGTGACATCGCTGTGAGCGGTATTGGTGCACTGTGACATCGCTGTGAGCGGTATTGGTGCACTGTGACATTGCTGTGAGCGGTATTGGTGCACTGTGACATTGCTGTGAGCGGTATTGGTGCACTCTGACATCACTGTGAGCGGTATTGGTGCACTGTGACATTGCTGTGAGCGGTATTGGTGCACTCTGACATTGCTGTGAGCGGTATTGGTGCACTCTGACATCGCTGTGAGCGGTATTGGTGCACTGTGACATCGCTGTGAGCGGTATTGGTGCACTGTGACATCGCTGTGAGCGGTATTGGTGCACTGTGACATCACTGTACACCCACAGTTTGGGGACTGTTCATTGGCTCTGCAGTCCAGCTATAGATGACATGTGGGCGGAGTCTTGTCAGGACAACCCTCATCATGTAGTCCTACTTACCTGATGTCCGGTATCTTGTAGTATAGTCCAGATCTAGTGACCATAGATGCCGCCCCCTGGTCGGGTGGCTTTGGGCTGCGTAGGGTGCAGATTGGAGCACGCACTTACCTCAGGACTGACCTAGCTGAGACGTGGAGAGGAGCGCTCGCTATGTGAGAGGAACAGCTGCTCCCTCCAGCGTCCTGGCCTCCTGCATTGTGCCCGCGCCCCTCCTCCACCCCTCTGAGGCCGAGGTGAAGATTTGGCTGGGTGTCGGTGACTTGCTGTCACCCATATCAGGCGTGCACTGCTATTTATATGTCTGCGGAGTCCCAGGTGGACCCTGCTGGGGGCGGCCGGCCTCGCAGACACCCACACAAGGAGCACGTAGTGGATCCCAGAGGATCGCTGCTCCTGAGCACGACTGCAGCTCTGGCCACTTTCTTCCACTGACCTGCATTGGATTCTTGGGAGTTTTCTGCATCGTTGTCTGTGTAGACGCCACCATGATGAAGCGCAGGAGAGAGCGGCTTGGGGCCCCAAATCTGCGCCTCCAGTAAGTGCCGGCCTCTTGTTCGGTCCTGGTTATTTTCTGTTGATCAGTCATGCTTGGTGGCGCTGTGATTGGCGGATGAGGCGGCGCCCGGCGTCTTTCCGGCTGCAGAGATGGCGCCCTCGTGCTCTCCAGTTTCCTGTAAGTTCATCGTACCCTAGTACGGCGCCGCCTTAAACCGCATCTTGTGGGTTTAGTGAAGCATTAACTACAAATGTCGCCCTTACTTGGGTGATATTTGGGGGGCCCCCAGTATCCAGTCCTGCAGCGGGCCCCCCATGTGCTGTCCCCATCTCCTCATCCCTTTCTAATTCTGCCTTTCTGTGGTGTTCTGTCAGAATCTTCTGCCCGCTGCATCCCCACGGCCGCGGAGGTGACGGGCAGCACCGCATTCTATCCCCATCATCCGCACCAAACCTCCAGCATCTCACGGTGCCGTACAGCGCAGATTGTGCGCTCGATGCCGCTCCCTTTTTCACCTGTTCTCAGATGCAGAGTAACCCCGGCAGCCCGCTACAATGGAGGTAAGGGGGCGAGTGACAGTGTTGTGGGGTCACCACGTATAACACCCGCATGTTCTGCCGTTTGCCTTACAGCATGTGTGCATGAAAGTGTATGGGGCATTCTGAGCCCGGACCATAGGGGGCGTCAGTGTCCGCTCCTGTGTGCGGCATAATCGTCAGTAAATTCACCTTACACCCTGTGCCTGCTGATATTAGAGGGTCCGCAGGTAGGAGCAGACCCCCTCCCCAGTGAGCACGACCCCTCAGAACCCATGTGGATCCCAGACCCTCCCCCCTTGGACCCCCATAGATCCCAGCCTTCCTTCAGAGCCCTCATGGGTCCCATCCCTTCCTCCTCTAGAGCCCCCGTAGACTCCAGTCCCCCATCCTCTTGGAGCTCCTTAGTTCCTGGCCCCTAACCCTTCCCTCTTCTGCTACGAGCTCTCCTGTATCCTGGCCCCTAACCCTTTCCTCAGACCCCCCTATAGATCCTGGCCCCTCTTCTGCTACGAGCTCTCCTGTATCCTGGCCCCTAACCCTTCCCTCAGACCCCCCTATAGATCCTGGCCCCTCTTCTGCTACGAGCTCTCCTGTATCTCGGCCCCTAACCCTTCCCTCAGACCCCCCCTATAGATCCTGGCCCCTCTTCTGCTACGAGCTCTCCTGTATCTCGGCCCCTAACCCTTCCCTCAGACCCCCCTATAGATCCTGGCCCCTCTTCTGCTACGAGCTCTCCTGTATCTCGGCCCCTAACCCTTCCCTCTTCTGCTACGAGCTCTCCTGTATCTCGCCCCTAACCCTTCCCTCAGACCCCCTATAGATCCTGGCCCCTCTTCTGCTACGAGCTCTCCTGTATCTCGGCCTCTAACCCTTTCCTCAGACCCCCTATAGATCCTGGCCCCTCTTCTGCTACGAGCTCTCCTGTATCTCGGCCCTAACCCTTCCATCAGACCCCTATAGATCCTGGCCCTCTTCTGCTACGAGCTCTCCTGTATCTCGGCCCCTAACCCTTCCTCAGACCCCCTATAGATCCTGGCCCCTCTTCTGCTACGAGCTCTCCTGTATCTCGGCCCCTAACCCTTCCCTCAGACCCCCTATAGATCCTGGCCCCCTTCTGCTACGAGCTCTCCTGTATCTCGGCCCCTAACCCTTTCCTCAGACCCCCCTATAGATCCTGGCCCCTCTTCTGCTACGAGCTCTCCTGTATCCTGGCCCCTAACCCTTTCCTCAGACCCCCCTATAGATCCTGGCCCCTCTTCTGCTACGAGCTCTGCTGTATCACGGCCCCTAACCCTTCCCTCAGACCCCCCCTATAGATCCTGGCCCCTCTTCTGCTACGAGCTCTCCTGTATCCTGGCCCCTAACCCTTCCCTCAGAGCCCCCTATAGATCCTGGCCCCCCTTCTGCTACGAGCTCTCCTGTATCTCGGCCCCTAACCCTTCCCTCAGACCCCCCTATAGATCCTGGCCCCTCTTCTGCTACGAGCTCTCCTGTATCTCGGCCCCTAACCCTTCCCTCTTCTGCTACGAGCTCTCCTGTATCTCGGCCCCTAACCCTTCCCTCAGACCCCCCTATAGATCCTGGCCCCTCTTCTGCTACGAGCTCTCCTGTATCTCGGCCCCTTCCTCAGACCCCCTATAGATCCTGGCCCCTCTTCTGCTATGAGCTCTCCTGTATCTCGGCCCCTAACCCTTCCCTCAGACCCCCCTATAAATCCTGGCCCCTCTTCTGCTACGAGCTCTGCTGTATCACGGCCCCTAACCCTTCCCTCAGAGCCCCTATAGATCCTGGCCCTCTTCTGCTACGAGCTCTCCTGTATCTCGGCCTAACCTTCTCTCAGACCCCTATAGATCCTGGCCCTCTCTCTCTGCTTCACGAGCTCCTAGGCCCCCTAGTCCTGGCCCTCATCTCTCGGCCCCTCCCCTTCTCAGACCCCTATAGATCTGGCCCTTCTGCTACGAGCTCTCCTGTATCCTGCCTACCCTTCCTCAGACCCCTATGATCCTGGCCCTCTTCTGCTACGAGCTCTGCTGTATCTCGGCCCCTAACCCTTCCCTCTTCTGCTACGAGCTCTCCTGTATCTCGGCCCCTAACCCTTCCCTCAGACCCCTATAGATCCTGCCCCTCTTCTGCTACGAGCTCTCCTGTATCCTGGCCCCTAACCCTTCCCTCAGACCCCTATAGATCCTGGCCCCTCTTCTGCTACGAGCTCTCCTGTATCTCGGCCCCTAACCCTTCCCTCTTCTGCTACGAGCTCTCCTGTATCTCGGCCCCTAACCCTTCCCTCAGACCCCCCTATAGATCCTGGCCCCTCTTCTGCTACGAGCTCTCCTGTATCTCGGCCCCTTCTCTCAGACCCCCCTATAGATCCTGGCCCCTCTTCTGCTACGAGCTCTCCTGTATCTCGGCCCCTAACCCTTCCCTCAGACCCCCCTATAGATCCTGGCCCCTCTTCTGCTATGAGCTCTGCTGTATCTCGGCCCCTAACCCTTCCCTCTTCTGCTACGAGCTCTCCTGTATCTCGGCCCCTAACCCTTCCCTCAGACCCCCCTATAGATCCTGCCCCCTCTTCTGCTACGAGCTCTCCTGTATCTCGGCCCCTTCTTTTCCAGGACCCCCATAGGTCCCAGCCTGAGACGTGGTATGATTTTCCCAGGTATCTTCCCACATTCCTCTGCATCACTTCCCTGATCTTCATCCTGATCTCTCTTGTTCTTGAGTAGATTCCTAAATCCATAAGATCTCTCCGGATGTCTGTCCTTCCCGGAGGGTACACGTTGGCTGCAGGATCCAGCTGGGATAGGCCACAAATCCCTCGGTCAGAGTCACAATGCACAATATTACTGGATCTACAAGGTAAGTGTATTCCCTTCTCCGTGAATCCCGCTCCACGTCTGTCCCTCTATCAATGGTGCGCCATCAACCGCGGAAAATCCAGAATAAGAGAAATATAGAGTGAAGGTCGGGAACGTAAGAGGTGACGAGGACACCGATTCAGTCACCAAATGTGCAGATATGGCCGACGAGGGTTTCGCTCCAGCTTCTTCAGGGGCAAACCTTCGTATCACCTAATTAACCCTCTACAGTCATAGCTGGACTTGGTGTCCTCGTCACCTCTTATGTTCCCGACCTTCACTCTATATTTTTATTCTGGATTTTCCGCTGTTGATGGCGCACCATTGATAGAGGGACAGAACAACCTTGGAAGGAGGATCAGACCGTGGAGCGGGATTTACGGAGCAGGGAATACACTTACCTTGTAGAAGCCGCTGCAGAGAGAATTGGCGCCGATCCGGTAATATTTTTCATTAAAACAATAAGACTGACACCAACACAGGCAGAGCGGTGGCTGTCACCCAGGCTGGGAGACAGCCTCTATGGGCAGCCATGTTGGGGACGATAAACGTATAAAGTTATTTTTACACTCCATAATAAAATTAAACACCGATGGGATGAATGTTAAAAATCGGCAAATCTGTTCCAGGATTATTAGTCTCAATGAGGAGGAGTCTTAGTGGCCTCTAGTGTTTGAAGTGTGGGGGGAAGACACCTTCTATCAGCATTGGCAGGGGGTGTCTGTGGTGTTCACCCCCTGCTTCGTGAGTCTACTGATAGCGCTTTGGTGTGTAGATCTCTGGAGCGTCCTCTGCCGGCACCGGGCACCTCATGTGGTCGGTGTGTAGATCTCTGGTGCGTCCTCTGCTGGCACCGGGCACCTCATGTGGTTGGTGTGTAGATCTCTGGCGCGTCCTCTGCTGGCACCGGGCACCTCATGTGGTCGGTGTGTAGATCTCTGGGTCTGAGCGTCCTCTGCTAGCACCGGGCACCTCATGTGGTTGGTGTGTAGATCTCTGGCGCGTCCTCTGCTGGCACCGGGCACCTCATGTGGTCGGTGTGTAGATCTCTGGGTCTGAGCGTCCTCTGCTGGCACCGGGCACCTCATGTGGTCGGTGTGTAGATCTCTGGGTCTGGACTGGAGCGTCCTCTGCTGGCACCGGGCACCTCATGTGGTTGGTGTGTAGATCTCTGGTTCTGAGAGTTCTCTGCCGGCACCGGGCACCTCATGTGGTCGGTGTGTAGATCTCTGGTGCGTCCTCTGCCGGCACCGGGCACCTCATGTGGTTGGTGTGTAGATCTCTGGTTCTGAGAGTTCTCTACCGGCAGCGGGCACCTCATGTGGTCGGTGTGTAGATCTCTGGGTCTGGACTGGAGCGTCCTCTGCTGGCACCGGGCACCTCATGTGGTTGGTGTGTAGATCTCTGGGTCTGCAAGTTCTCTGCCGGCACCGGGCACCTCATGTGGTTGGTGTGTAGATCTCTGGGTCTGGAGCGTCCTCTGCTGGCACCGGGCACCTCATGTGGTCGGTGTGTAGATCTCTGGGTCTGGAGCGTCCTCTGCCGGCACCGGGCACCTCATGTGGTCGGTGTGTAGATCTCTGGTCGTCCTCTGCCGGCACCGGGCACCTCATGTGGTCGGTGTGTAGATCTCTGGCTCCGGAGCGTCCTCTGCCGGCACCGGGCACCTCATGTGGTCGGTGTGTAGATCTCTGGTCGTCCTCTGCCGGCACCGGGCACCTCATGTGGTCGGTGTGTAGATCTCTGGCTCCGGAGCGTCCTCTGCTGGCACCGGGCACCTCATGTGGTTGGTGTGTAGATCTCTGGGTCTGAGAGTTCTCTGCCGGCACCGGGCACCTCATGTGGTTGGTGTGTAGATCTCTGGGTCTGAGAGTTCTCTGCCGGCACCGGGCACCTCATGTGGTCGGTGTGTAGATCTCTGGTGCGTCCTCTGCCGGCACTGGGCACCTCATGTGGTTGGTGTGTAGATCTCTGGGTCTGAGAGTTCTCTGCCGGCACCGGGCACCTCATGTGGTCGGTGTGTAGATCTCTGGGTCTGAGAGTTCTCTGCCGGCACCGGGCACCTCATGTGGTCTGTGTGTAGATCTCTGGGTCTGAGAGTTCTCTGCCGGCACCGGGCACCTCATGTGGTCGGTGTGTAGATCTCTGGTGCGTCTTCTGCCGGCACCGGGCACCTCATGTGGTTGATGTGTAGATCTCTGGGTCTGAGAGTTCTCTGCCGGCACCGGGCACCTCATGTGGTCGGTGTGTAGATCTCTGGGTCTGGGAGTTCTCTGCCGGCACAGGGCACCTCATGTGGTCGGTGTGTAGATCTCTGGGTCTGAGAGTTCTCTGCCGGCACCGGGCACCTCATGTGGTCGGTGTGTAGATCTCTGGGTCTGGGAGTTCTCTGCCGGCACCGGGCACCTCATGTGGTCGGTGTGTAGATCTCTGGGTCTGAGAGTTCTCTGCTGGCACCGGGCACCTCATGTGGTCGGTGTGTAGATCTCTGGGTCTGAGAGTTCTCTGCCGGCACCGGGCACCTCATGTGGTCGGTGTGTAGATCTCTGGGTCTGAGAGTTCTCTGCCGGCACCGGGCACCTCATGTGGTCGGTGTGTAGATCTCTGGGTCTGAGAGTTCTCTGCCGGCACCGGGCACTTCATGTGGTCGGTGTGTAGATCTCTGGGTCTGAGAGTTCTCTGCCGGCAGGGGATTGTCCTTGTTTTTGATCCTGTGGTCATTGTGGATCTCTTAGACTCTGGTCCCAGGTGATTTGCACTCCGTGTATTCGGGTTTTCATGGCGGTGGTGTCCGATTCTGCTGCGCTGTGGAGGAGGCCGCCATTGTGTGCTCAGTGGACCTTCCTGGTCTATTTTCAGCTTCTGTGACCCCTGTGTGCCCAGCCGTCCCCTGGCTCCTCACTCTCCAGCACTCGGCTCTTATCCTTCATCTATAATGAATACCACAGCTGAGCACCTTCTTCCCAGCATGCTCTCCAGTGACTGCCACTCCTGGAATTGTCTTTTCCAGTAACTTGATCTGGTAGCCAACCAGTATGGCCGCCAGTAAAGTTTCTATAGGGTTGTCGCCCGATTTCCTCTAATCCTGCATGGTAGATAATCCTGTGCATCAGTATGTGACTGCTGAACTGGGAAGGCTGGGGTGCATCATAACAGCCATAGTGGTCATCACCCAGCTTTCCCAGACACAGGTATCGGCTGAATATATGGAGACAGACGAAGACACCTGCTGGACGGCACAACAGATGGAGAAGTGTTTGCGGGGTTCCTCCCGCACTCCAAAAACATACTGATGGGGAATATAGATTGTGAGCCACATTGGGGACAGCGTGATGAGAATGTCTGTACAGCGCTGTGGAATATGTCAGTGATATATAAGTGATGAGAATGTCTGTACCGTGCTGTGGAATATGTCAGTGATAGATAAGTGATGAGAATGTTTGTACAGGGCTGTGGAATATGTCAGTGATATATAAGTGATGAGAATGTTTGTACAGGGCTGTGGAATATGTCAGTGATATATAAGTGATGAGAAGGTCTGTAAAGCGCTGTGGAATATGTCAGTGATATATAAGAGATGAGAATGTCTGTACAGCTCTGTGGAATATGTCAGTGATATATAAGTGATGAGAATGTCTGTACAGCGCTGTGGAATATGTCAGTGATATATAAGTGATGAGAATGTCTGTACAGCGCTGTGGAATATGTCAGTGATATATAAGAGATGAGAATGTCTGTACAGCGCTGTGGAATATGTCAGTGATATATAAGTGATGAGAATGTCTGTACAGCGCTGTGGAATATGTCAGTGATATATAAGTGATGAGAATGTCTGTACAGCGCTGTGGAATATGTCAGTGATATATAAGTGATGAGAATGTCTGTACAGCGCTGTGGAATATGTCAGTGATATATAAGTGATGAGAATGTCTGTACAGTGCTGTGGAATATGTCAGTGATATATAAGTGATGAGAATGTCTGTACAGCTCTGTGGAATATGTCAGTGATATATAAGTGATGAGAATGTCTGTACAGCGCTGTGGAATATGTCAGTGATATATAAGTGATGAGAATGTCTGTACAGTGCTGTGGAATATGTCAGTGATATATAAGTGATGAGAATGTCTGTGCAGCGCTGTGGAGTATGTCAGTGATATATAAGTGATGAGAATGTCTGTACAGCGCTGTGGAATATGTCAGTGATATATAAGTGATGGGAATGTCTGTACAGCGCTGTGGAATATGTCAGTGATATATAAGTGATGAGAATGTCTGTACAGTGCTGTGGAATATGTCAGTGATATATAAGTGATGAGAATGTCTGTACAGCGCTGTGGAATATGTCAGTGATATATAAGTGATGAGAATGTCTGTACAGCGCTGTGGAATATGTCGGTGATATATAAGGGATGAGAATGTCTGTACAGCGCTGTGGAATATGTCGGTGATATATCAGTGATGAGAATGTCTGTACAGCGCTGTGGAATATGTCAGTGATATATAAGTGATGAGAATGTCTGTACAGCGCTGTGGAATATGTCGGTGATATATCAGTGATGAGAATGTCTGTACAGCGCTGTGGAATATGTCAGTGATATATCAGTGATGAGAATGTCTGTACAGCGCTGTGGAATATGTCAGTGATATATAAGTGATGAGAATGTCTGTACAGCGCTGTGGAATATGTCGGTGATATATCAGTGATGAGAATGTCTGTAGAGCGCTCCAGATACTGGTGTCCAGCTTCGCTGTCTCTCTGTTCTATCGATGGGGGGCACTTTTTAATTTGGATTAGTGGGCGCTTTGATGACGGCTCGTGCCTCGGAGCGGCTGTGATGGGTGAATATAATCTTAGATGAAAGTCGCCAGTAGAGCATCGCCTCTCTTTGCGGGGGAGGGGATCTTCATGTCATGTATTCACACTCCTCAGATTTTTACTCGAAACTTCACAGGTGAATATCCTCTGCATCGATGAGTGGCTGATTTCTGCAGTAAATCTGTCGAGTGTGATGGGAGTAGATCTGCGCCTGTCCTGCAGAACATCTCTCCTGACAATCCTCAGCGCAGTCAGCGCAGGAACTGTAATTTCCCTCGCTGTCATTTCTTCAGATTTCCTGGTTTAATCTCCATTGTTAGGGAATTATTTAATTTGGCGCATTATATGTAAATGATATGGCCCCCGGCCCCAGGCCCGCCACGCTCCCCAGAGTATTAGTCTGATTAGCATTGCTCGGCCATCCTCATGACGTGGTAATCTCACTATTCAGTTTACCTGGAAACGGTCAACAAGCTGCTGTTGACGGATCTGTTGTGTGACTGGATTTATAAAACCTGTGATAATAAAAAAATCCTTCAAATGTGGTCAGGGGGTCGTCCCTCTGTCTTGTCAATGGCAGCTTCGTTCATTCTACGTACTATTTGGGGGGTGCGTCCATTGGGTGGTCTTCGGGGTGCGTCCACTGGGTGGTCTTCGGGGTGCGTCCACTGGGTGGTCTTCGGGGTGCGTCCACTGGGTGGTCTTCGGGGTGCGTCCACTGGGTGGTCTTCGGGGTGCGTCCACTGGGTGGTCTTCGGGGTGCGTCCACTGGGTGGTCTTCGAGTGCGTCCACTGGGTGGTCTTCGGGTGCGTCCACTGGGTGGTCTTGGCGCGCCCACTGGGTGGTCTTGAGTGCGTCCACTGGGTGGTCTTCGGGGTGCGTCCACTGGGTGGTCTTCGGGGTGCGTCCACTGGGTGGTCTTCGGGGTGCGTCCACTGGGTGGTCTTCGGGGTGCGTCCACTGGGTACTTTTGCGGTCTTTTGGGTGCGTCCACTGGGTACTTTTGCGGTCTTTCGGGTGCGTCCACTGGGTACTTTTGCGGTCTTTCGGGTGCGTCCACTGGGTACTTTTGCGGTCTTTCGGGTGCGTTTATCTCTTCGTGGGTCCAGTGGCGTTTGTTGTGAATGGTAACATGTCGGAGCCGTGGGTATCATTACTGCGTCCTGGGCTCTCATTACTCTGTCACATCGAGCAGCAGTGGGAGACGCCTCCACGTACGGCCTCGGAGATTAACCCTTGGATGGCATGAGGGGATTAAAGGAGACGTCACTTCTCCCTCACAGGATGCTGCTCCTCATGAAATGGATCTGGAGCAGAGGAGGCGGCACAATGAATCCGTACATCAGGGAGGCTCCGGAGCGCGGGCGGCCCGAGGACTCTGCTCTCATGTCCGACTCTTCCTGGACTCTAATGTCCAATTTCTCCCTCCTGGAGACGGAGATGCTGAGGAGATCCAGGAGGTAAAGGAGCCTGACGGCTGCGCTCGGCCTGGGGTACTTCTCTCACAATACTGTTACTCTTGTATTTGAGGCTCCGCTCTGTACTTCTCTGGTACTGTTATTACTCATGGATTTGGGGATCTGCTACGGTTATTACTTGTGTATTTCTGTATCTAGTACTGTTAATACTCCTGTATTTGTGGATCAGCTTTGTTTTTTTCGCTAGTATAGTTATTGTGTCTATTTGCGGATTTACCCTTTTTTATTTTCAACAGTACTGTTACCCCTGTATCTAGTACTGTTATTACTCCTGTGTTTGTGGATATACTCTGTTTTTCACTGGTACTTTTATTACTCATGTATTTGTGGATATGTTAATGTTATTACTCCTGTATTTGTGGCTCTGGTACTGTTATTACAGATCCGCTCTGTTTTTGAGCTGGTACTTCTATTACTCCAATATTTGAGGAACGGCTCTGTTTTTGCAGGTACTGCTATTACTCCAGTATTTGTAGATCCGCTCTGTTTTTGCTGGTACTGCTATTACTCCAGTATTTGTAGATCCGCTCTGTTTTTGCTGGTACTGCTATTACTCCAGTATTTGTAGATCCGCTCTGTTTTTGCTGGTACTGCTATTACTCCAGTATTTGTAGATCGGCTCTGTTTTTGCTGGTACTGCTATTACTCCAGTATTTGAGAATCGGCTGTTTTTGCAGGTACTGCTATTACTCCAGTATTTGTAGATCCGCTCTGTTTTTGCTGGTACTGCTATTACTCCAGTATTTGAGGATTGTCTCTGTCTTTGCTGGCACTGCTATTACTCCAGTATTTGAGGATCGGCTCTGTTTTTGCAGGTACTGCTATTACTCCAGTATTTGAGGATCGGCTCTGTTTTTGCAGGTACTGCTATTACTCCAGTATTTGTAGATCCGCTCTGTTTTTGCTGGTACTGCTATTACTCCAGTATTTGTAGATCGGCTCTGTTTTTGCTGGTACTGCTATTACTCCAGTATTTGAGAATCGGCTGTTTTTGCAGTTACTGCTATTACTCCAGTATTTGTAGATCCGCTCTGTTTTTGCAGGTACTGCTATTACTCCTGTATTTGAGGATTGGCTCTGTTTTTGCTGGTACTGCTATTACTCCAGTATTTGTAGATCCGCTCTGTTTTTGCTGGTACTGCTATTACTCCAGTATTTGTAGATCCGCTCTGTTTTTGCTGGTACTGCTATTACTCCAGTATTTGTAGATCCGCTCTGTTTTTGCTGGTACTGCTATTACTCCAGTATTTGAGAATCGGCTGTTTTTGCTGGTACTGCTATTACTCCAGTATTTGAGAATCGTCTGTTTTTGCAGGTACTGCTATTACTCCTGTATTTGAGGATTGGCTCTGTTTTTGCTGGCACTGCTATTACTCCAGTATTTGTAGATCCGCTCTGTTTTTGCTGGTACTGCTATTACTCCAGTATTTGAGGATCGGCTCTGTTTTTGCTGGTACTGCTATTACTCCAGTATTTGAGAATCGTCTGTTTTTGCTGGTACTGCTATTACTCCAGTATTTGAGGATCGGCTCTGTTTTTGCTGGTACTGCTATTACTCCAGTATTTGAGAATCGTCTGTTTTTGCTGGTACTGCTATTACTCCAGTATTTGAGAATCGTCTGTTTTTGCTGGTACTGCTATTACTCCAGTATTTGAGGATCGGCTCTGTTTTTGCTGGTACTGCTATTACTCATGTATTTGTAGATCCGCTCTGTTTTTGCTGGTACTGTTTTCACCCACTCCATGTGGCTGTTGTTTTTGGGTCATGATGGCTGCGCGCCCGGCCAGGTGTGCTGTGGGCATGAGCCGTCAGGTTTGCAGTCCTTGGGCATGAATGATCCTGTCGTCTTGTAGGGCGGGTGCATTTTGCCTCTACACGTAGCACTACATGCTGACCCCGCCGCGCCAGCACTGCTGCATCGTGTGCCACACTGACCCCGCGATGGTGGAGGTCTGTCTGCTGTGGGCCGGGCTTTTGTCGATGGAGAGGGTGACGTGCCCGTGGCAGCCTGAGGCTCGGGTGCTGAGCGTGGCTGGGGTCTCGGGTATTTCTCGAGTCCTGTCAGAATGTATCCGCGGATGGACGCTCAACATCACACCCATCATCCGCTCACTTGACACGTCGTCGGGCCGGGGCTACGCTTTACACGCTATCGGCAGGAGCTGGAAATCTAATCTCACACAGTGTATCACTCCCATCATCTCGGCATGCTTCGCCTGGTGCAGTTATCTGGCTTGGAGATGCTGGGTGCGTGACTTATGACTCTTCCTGTATTAATAATTGAGGGATCCTCAGCTGCCTCTGTCCTGTGAAAGCTTTAATTACATCGCATGCAAGTGTAGATCATGTGACCGGAGAAGGAAGAAAGGATCAGCGCGTGGACCCCGGGGGATGGCCCCCTGGCGTGTCTGACCCTGCCGGTCCCAGCAGTACACCACCGCGTCCTGCTTTCGTTGCGATTGCCCCATTCACTTCAGTTGTAATAAATGATGAGTGCGGGGCCCCGATGAACTGATGCTTCTCTGCTCCGCAGTCATGTGACACGGTATCCCCGCTCCTCAGGGCCGATAATGGCGCAGCAGATGCTCCTCGTCTCTTTCAGGAGTTAATTGTCGCCTCATTTTGTTTTCCGCCTTTCACATCTTCTCCTAATGACTGTAATTAGAGCGCCAGCTCTCCTGTGTCGCTGACCGCGCAGCTGCCGCCGTTGTGAGCGCAGCGATTGTCAGAAGAGCGTCTCGCAAATGTTTGTTTCTTGCTCAATGAGTCTCGTTTCAATGAAAATAACTTCTTTCATGAAATTATGGAAATGGGGGAAACATCAAGAAAGAGGCGCCGTGCGGCAGCCGTCTGCTCCTGGGGGAGTGTTCCTGTGTGTCTGTGCAGCCGCCTGCTCCTGGTGCAGTGTTCCCGTGTGTCGGTGCAGCCGCCTGCTCCTGGTGCAGTGTTCCCGTGTGTCGGTGCAGCCGCCTGCTCCTGGTGCAGTGTTCCCGTGTGTCGGTGCAGCCGCCTGCTCCTGGTGCAGTGTTCCCGTGTGTCGGTGCAGCCGCCTGCTCCTGGTGCAGTGTTCCTGTGTGTCGGTGCAGCCGCCTGCTCCTGGTGCAGTGTTCCTGTGTGTCTGTGCAGCCGCCTGCTCCTGGTGCAGTGTTCCTGTGTGTCGGTGCAGCCGCCTGCTCCTGGTGCAGTGTTCCCGTGTGTCTGTGCAGACGCCTGCTCCTGGTGCAGTGTTCCCGTGTCTGTGCAGCCGCCTGCTCCTGGTGCAGTGTTCCCGTCTGTCTGTGCAGCCGCCTGCTCCTGGTGGAGTGTTCCCGTGTGTCTGTGCAGCCGCCTGCTCCTGGTGCAGTGTTCCCGTGTGTCTGTGCAGCCGTCTGCTCCTGGGGGAGTGTTCCTGTGTGTCTGTGCAGCCGTCTGCTCCTGGTGGAGTGTTCCCGTGTGTCTGTGCAGCCGCCTGCTCCTGGGGGAGTGTTCCTGTGTGTCTGTGCAGCCGTCTGCTCCTGGTGGAGTGTTCCCGTGTGTCTGTGCAGCCGTCTGCTCCTGGTGGAGTGTTCCCGTGTGTCTGTGCAGCCGCCTGCTCCTGGTGCAGTGTTCCTGTGTGTCGGTGCAGCCGCCTGCTCCTGGGGGAGTATTCCTGTGTGTCTGTGCAGCCGCCTGCTCCTGGTGCAGTGTTCCTGTGTGTCTGTGCAGCCGCCTGCTCCTGGGGGAGTATTCCTGTGTGTCTGTGCAGCCGCCTGCTCCTGGTGCAGTGTTCCCGTGTGTCTGTGCAGCCGTCTGCTCCTGGGGGAGTGTTCCTGTGTGTCTGTGCAGCCGCCTGCTCCTGGTGCAGTGTTCCCGTGTGTCTGTGCAGCCGTCTGCTCCTGGGGGAGTGTTCCTGTGTGTCTGTGCAGCCGTCTGCTCCTGGGGGAGTGTTCCTGTGTGTCTGTGCAGCCGTCTGCTCCTGGTGCAGTGTTCCTGTGTGTCTGTGCAGCCGCCTGCTCCTGGTGCAGTGTTCCTGTGTGTCTGTGCAGCCGCCTGCTCCTGGTGCAGTGTTGCTGTGTGTCTGTGCAGCCGCCTGCTCCTGGTGCAGTGTTCCTGTGTGTCGGTGCAGCCGCCTGCTCCTGGTGCAGTGTTCCCGTGTGTCGGTGCAGCCGCCTGCTCCTGGTGCAGTGTTCCCGTGTGTCGGTGCAGCCGCCTGCTCCTGGGGGAGTATTCCTGTGTGTCGGTGCAGCCGCCAGCTCCGGGGGGTGGGGGGTGGGGGGGGGATTTTACCATCCATATGGCCGCTGCAGTCGCTGTGCACCCACCAGAGCAGCCGCCCGCCTGTTTGTTGGCTCCCGCGCGGTATAGTCTCGTGCTGCGGTTGTTTTGCACACATTACATGCAGTGTGGCGTTTACTGTATCTGTGTCCTCCTGTGCAGCCTGAGCCTTCTGCTTCATGAATGCAACATCAGAACTACAGTAAAGACTGACACCCAAGCCGATCAGCAGGGGTAGGAGTTGTACCGTCATATTAGCAGTGCAGGTTCCCCCGCTATTTGGGGTATGTGGAAAACTGGATGAGGACCCCAGAACCCGAGTCTGACTCCAGATCAGAAATGGTTAACAGAGATTTGCGTCTGTGACTCTATAAGGAAGCTCTGAGCCAGGGTGACACCTGCTGGTGGCTGACGGTACTGCCGCAGTGACAGAGCCCAGTGTGCAGATTCTAGCTCCCCTTGTGCCGAGGGCCCCAGGTGTGGCTCCTGCAGTATCTGGTCTCATCTATCCAGTGACTTGTGAAGATGGCAGCGATGTCCACATGTATGTCCGGAACGCTGGTGGTGTCGGGGGTGGCCCTGCCGCCAGTGCGATTCAGTCAGGGATAATTGTGAAAACCCCACTGCCTATTGCACAGATACCCCCCACATCTGCCCGACACTAGACTACAAATCCCACCAGTGCCCCATGCCAGAATCTAGGCCACCCGCCGTCAATATTAGAGGCTATGTTCACCTTTGGGCGCAGTTATTTTTCTTATTTTTAAGCTAAAAATCATTTTTTCAATTGGTCTTAACAATATGGAGCCCTTTTCTCTGAACAGAGCTGAGATGCTGTAGTAGCAGCCTATGGATTTCCTCTCTTTTCCATCAGTTGGGGAGCTGACGGGCTCCTTATCTCTGCTCTCTGACATTATACACAATCCTTATCTTACTGGTAAGAAGGTGGCTCAGATTAGAGTCTGTGACCGAGATCAGGGGTATTGGATGACACAAAGTGAAGGTGCCAGTCACACAGCTATGGGGAGGGATAACTCGTCAAACTCGGTGACAGGTGACCACGCCCCTTTTCTACACAACCCCGCCCACTCAGTCCAGAACCCCACCCATTTTATTGTGTTAGATCCGATAAAGCCTCAGTGATTTATTTTAGTTTAATATGTTTAGAAATAAAATGATATTAAGCTCGTATTAAACTCCTATAGATATTGACAGCAGCTGATTGATCCGTCCAGGATGCGAAAACTAAAGGACCTTCGATGATGTCACCGCAGGTCCTTAAAACTTAACTGTTGCAGTCCCTTTCTTAGTGGACCTGATAATTTGCTTTAATTATAGACGATCGTGTTTAATAAATCGAAGGCGTTCGGGATTTAAGCAAAATATTTGATTCCCGGATCTAACACGGATACGAATCACTTCTAAATATTACCAATAGCGGATTGTGACGCCCAACTGTCCCGGGGCCGATCCTGGCTATTTGTCCTATTTCATAGCAGAGGATCAGACGTGTCAGGGATGTTCTAATGTATTATCTATCTGTTATCTATCTATAATCCAGCTTAATAAATATTACTATAAATATATTATCTATCACATGTCTATTATCTACCATCCATCGCACGTCTATCATCCATCGCACGTCTATCATCCATCGTACGTCTACCATCCATCATGCGTCTACCATCCATCGCACGTCTACCATCCATCGCACGTCTACCATCCATCGACGTCTACCATCCATCGCACGTCTATCATCCATCGCACGTCTACCATCCATCGCACGTCTACCATCCATCGCACGTCTACCATCCATCGCACGTCTACCATCCATCGCACGTCTACCATCCATCGCACGTCTACCATCCATCGCACGTCTACCATCCATCGCACGTCTACCATCCATCGCACGTCTACCATCCATCGCACGTCTACCATCCATCGCACGGCTCCATACAGATCTGTCTTTTGTCCCGTCACAGCCGCAGCAACAACAGAATCTGCGACAGCCGCGGCACCCAACTTTCCAGGGTGTTGATTCTGTCTTCCCAAATCTATCTATCTTCTCTATCCATCTATCTATCTTCTCTATCTATCTCATATCTGTCTATCCATCTGTCTCTCTTTCTCTCTATCTCTCCATCCATCTATCAGGTTTCTTTGAAGTACCCAGCTTTCCCAAAGCTATTAAATCCCATCAACTAATAAAAGCCATTAATAAAAGTGTATGGATCGCAGGAACCTCTTAGAGAGATCTGATACAGATTCTATGTCTGTCTCTCTCCCTCTCACTGTCTCTCTCTCCCTCTCACTGTCTCGCTCTGTCTCTCTCCCTCTCTCAGGCGGGGGGAGAGGGACAGACGGGGGGAGAGGGACAGACGGGGGGAGAGGGAGAGAGACAGAGATAGAAACACCCTGGAAAGTTGGGTGCCGCGGCTGTTGCAGATTCTGTTGTTGCTGCGGCTGTGACGGGACAAAAGACAGATCTGTATGGAGCCGTGCGATGGATGATAGACGTGCGATGGATGGTAGACGTGCGATGGATGGTAGACGTGCGATGGATGGTAGACGTGCGATGGATGGTAGACGTGCGATGGATGGTAGATGTGCGATGGATGATAGACGTGCGATGGATGGTAGACGTGCGATGGATGATAGACGTGCGATGGATGGTAGACGTGCGATGGATGATAGACGTGCGATGGATGATAGACGTGCGATGGATGGTAGACGTGCGATGGATGGTAGACGTGCGATGGATGGTAGACGTGCGATGGATGGTAGACGCGGCGATGGATGGTAGACGTGCGATGGATGGTAGACGTGCGATGGATGGTAGACGTGCGATGGATGGTAGACGTGCGATGGATGGTAGACGTGCGATGGATGGTAGACGTGCGATGGATGGTAGACGTGCGATGGATGGTAGACGTGCGATGGATGGTAGACGTACGATGGATGGTAGACGTGCGATGGATGGTAGACGTGCGATGGATGGTAGACGTACGATGGATGGTAGACGTGCGATGGATGGTAGACGTGCGATGGATGGTAGACGTGCGATGGATGATAGACGTGCGATGGATGGTAGACGTGCGATGGATGATAGACGTGCGATGGATGATAGACGTGCGATGGATGGTAGACGTGCGATGGATGGTAGACGTGCGATGGATGGTAGACGTGCGATGGATGGTAGACGTGCGATGGATGGTAGACGTGCGATGGATGATAGACGTGCGATGGATGGTAGACGTGCGATGGATGGTAGACGTGCGATGGATGATAGACGTGCGATGGATGGTAGATAATAGACATGTGATAGATAATATATTTATAGTAATATTTATTAAGCTGGATTATAGATAGATAACAGATAGATAATACATTAGAACATCCCTGACACGTCTGATCCTCTGCTATGAAATAGGACAAATAGCCAGGATCGGCCCCGGGACAGTTGGGCGTCACAATCCGCTATTGGTAATATTTAGAAGTGATTCGTATCCGTGTTAGATCCGGGAATCAAATATTTTGCTTAAATCCCGAACGCCTTCGATTTATTAAACACGATCGTCTATAATTAAAGCAAATTATCAGGTCCACTAAGAAAGGGACTGCAACAGTTAAGTTTTAAGGACCTGCGGTGACATCATCGAAGGTCCTTTAGTTTTCGCATCCTGGACGGATCAATCAGCTGCTGTCAATATCTATAGGAGTTTAATACGAGCTTAATATCATTTTATTTCTAAACATATTAAACTTATTAAATCACTGAGGCTTTTATCGGATCTAACACAATAAAATGGGATTTAATGGGCGGGGTTCTGGACTGAGTGGGTGGGGTTATTGTCAGAAAAGGGGTGTGGTCCCCTGTCACATTGAGTTTGACGAGTTATCCCTCCCTAACAGTTAACCCTTTGTGATGGACGGCTCAATATTTTTTTATAAAGGCGAATTGAAAATATGATTTTTACCCAAAAATGAGTAAGTTGTAATCATAGACAAAAGTTGCCTCTGAAAGTGTACATAGCCTTTAAGCCCCTCCCCCCCCCCCCCCCCATATGGGGGCTTGTGGATCCACTCTGTGTGTGACGAGGGTGCAGACCTGGCCGGGGGAGGGGTGGAATGGCTCCTGTTAAGACCCCTGTAGACCCCACCTTGCATGCTGAGCCCTGTGGTGCCTCCTATAACTCACATCATCCGTCTAATTATTCTCGTTTCTTCTGCAGCTGCCGCACCAGCAACCGCAAGAGTCTGATCGTAGCGTCCAGCACGTCTCCCACCCTGCCTCGGCCACACTCCCCGCTCCATGGACACACAGGTACGGGGCGTACGGCCCCCAGAGATGAGCTCATGGCATGGTCCAGTATTCACCAGTGGAGGTCAGCTCATGGTATGGTCCAGTATTCACCAGTGGAGGTCAGCTCATGGTATGGTCCAGTATTCACCAGTGGAGGTCAGCTCATGGTATGGTCCAGTATTCACCAGTGGAGGTCAGCTCATGGTATGGTCCAGTATTCTCCAGTGGAGGTCAGCTCATGGTATGGTCCAGTATTCACCAGTGGAGGTCAGCTCATGGTATGGTCCAGTATTCACCAGTGGAGGTCAGCTCATGGTATGGTCCAGTATTCACCAGTGGAGGTCAGCTCATGGTATGGTCCAGTATTCTTTAGCGGAGGTTAGCTCATGGTATGGTCCAGTAATCACCAGTGGAGGTCAGCTCATGGTATGGTCCAGTATTCGCCAGTGGAGGTCAGCTCATGGTATGGTCCAGTATTCGCCAGTGGAGGTCAGCTCATGGTATGGTCCAGTATTCGCCAGTGGAGGTCAGTTTATAGTATGGTCCAGTTTTCGCCAGTGGAGGTCAGCTCATGGTATGGTCCAGTATTCGCCAGTGGAGGTCAGCTCATGGTATGGTCCAGTATTCGCCAGTGGAGGTCAGCTCATGGTATGGTCCAGTATTCTCTAGCGGAGGTTAGCTCATGGTATGGTCCAGTATTCTCCAGTGGAGGTCAGCTCATTATATGGTACAGTAATCACCAGTGGAGGTCAGCTCATGGTATGGTCCAGTATTCATCAGTGGAGGTCAGCTCATGGTATGGTCCAGTATTCACCAGTGGAGGTCAGCTCATGGTATGGTCCAGTATTCACCAGTGAAGGTCAGCTCATGGTATGGTCCAGTATTCACCAGTGGAGGTTAGCTCATGGTATGGTCCAGTATTCACCAGTGGAGGTTAGCTCATGGTATGGTCCAGTATTCACCAGTGGAGGTTAGCTCATGGTATGGTCCAGTATTCACCAGTGGAGGTTAGCTCATGGTATGGTCCAGTATTCACCAGTGGAGGTCGGCTCATGGTATGGTCCAGTATTTACCAGTGGAGGTTAGCTCATGGTATGGTCCAGTATTCACCAGTGGAGGTCGGCTCATGGTATGGTCCAGTATTCACCAGTGGAGGTCAGCTCATGGTATGGTCCAGTATTCTCTAGCGGAGGTTAGCTCATGGTATGGTCCAGTATTCACCAGTGGAGGTCAGCTCATGGTATGGTCCAGTATTCACCAGTGGAGGTCAGCTCATGGTATGGTCCAGTATTCACCAGTGGAGGTCAGCTCATGGTATGGTCCAGTATTCACCAGTGGAGGTCAGCTCATGGTATGGTCCAGTATTCACCAGTGGAGGTCAGCTCATGGTATGGTCCAGTATTCACCAGTGGAGGTCAGCTCATGGTATGGTCCAGTATTCACCAGTGGAGGTCAGCTCATGGTATGGTCCAGTATTCACCAGTGGAGGTCAGCTCATGGTATGGTCCAGTATTCACCAGTGGAGGTCAGCTCATGGTATGGTCCAGTATTCACCAGTGGAGGTCAGCTCATGGTATGGTCCAGTATTCACCAGTGGAGGTCAGCTCATGGTATGGTCCAGTATTCACCAGTGGAGGTCAGCTCATGGTATGGTCCAGTATTCACCAGTGGAGGTCAGCTCATGGTATGGTCCAGTATTCACCAGTGGAGGTTAGCTCATGGTATGGTCAGTATTCACCAGTGGAGGTCAGCTCATGGTATGGTCCAGTATTCACCAGTGGAGGTCAGCTCATGGTATGGTCAGTATTCACCAGTGGAGGTCAGCTCATGGTATGGTCCAGTATTCACCAGTGGAGGTCAGCTCATGGTATGGTCCAGTATTTACCAGTGGAGGTTAGCTCATGGTATGGTCCAGTATTCACCAGTGGAGGTTAGCTCATGGTATGGTCCAGTATTCACCAGTGGAGGTCAGCTCATGGTATGGTCCAGTATTTACCAGTGGAGGTCAGCTCATGGTATGGTCCAGTATTTACCAGTGGAGGTTAGCTCATGGTATGGTCCAGTATTTACCAGTGGAGGTTAGCTCATGGTATGGTCCAGTATTCTCCAGTGGAGGTCAGCTCATGGTATGGTCCAGTATTTACCAGTGGAGGTCGGCTCATGGTATGGTCCAGTATTCACCAGTGGAGGTCAGCTCATGGTATGGTCCAGTATTTACCAGTGGAGGTTAGCTCATGGTATGGTCCAGTATTCACCAGTGGAGGTTAGCTCATGGTATGGTCCAGTCCCCTCTGCAGAGCCTCCTGCCCATGTTCCTATGGCAGGTCTTTAGGTTAATAATGGGGGGTCGGAGGTCAGGGTGCTGACCCTTGTATCATTGGGCTGGGCCTCGATATTATACTGGACCTGCAGCGGAATATCCTGCAGGGTCCAGACCGGCGCCAACCCAGGGAACGCTGTAATGAAAGTCACCCCATTAACCCCTTGGATTAGCGGAGGGAGCCGTGGCCCCGCCGCCTGTTTCCGGGGAGATACGGCTGAGCTGCCGCTCCTGCCCTAATTCTTCTAAGTCTTAATATGAAAATCCCATCAATATGTAAATCTTTGCTTGGCGCCTGCAGACCCCGACCCTCAGCGCCTCCCGCCTGCCTTACTCCGGAGGCACCGCTTTTCTTTACGCCCTATTTCTGGGATACTCGGGCAACAACCAGTGGGGAGGCTGCTGCAGGTCCCCTAGAGGTTATCTGACAACCATTACCCGACAACCCGTCTAATACAGTGTAACCTGCACTGCTACTGACCAGAGGCGGCAGCTCTGGCTGTGACTAGAGTACAGTGGCGGTTTATCTCTAGGATCCTGAGGCGCAGAGTCCTCCAAGAACTGTTCCTCATCTCGAAGAACATGGAGGACGACAAGGTGTCTGCACAGGAGGATGGTGGGGGTTATCCTCTAACGTCTCTCATCTTACTTATCTCCACAGGAAACAGCCCCCTGGACTCGCCCCGCAACTTCTCCCCTAATGCTGCCGCCCACTTCTCCTTTGTCCCTGTGCGAAGGTGAGCGACATAGCAGAGCTGAGTGTGCCACTTATATAGTGGTGTTACATAGGACTGCAGGCGACATCTACTACATTATCTGTACTCAGAGAGTTATCACTGTGTTATCTGTGGTGTTACATAGGACTGCAGGTGACATCTACTACATTATCTGTACACACAGAGTTATCACTGTGTTATCTGTGGTGTTACATAGGACTGCAGGTGACACCTACTACATTATCTGTACTCAGAGTTATCACTGTGTTATCTGTGGTGTTACATAGGACTGCAGGTGACATCTACTACATTATCTGTACTCAGAGAGATATCACTGTGTTATCTGTGGTGTTACATAGGACTGCAGGTGACATCTACTACATTATCTGTCCTCAGAAGGTTATCACTGTGCTATCTGTGGTGTTACATAGGACTGCAGGTGACATCTACTACATTATCTGTACTCAGAGAGTTATCACTGTGTTATCTGTGGTGTTACATAGGACTGCAGGCGACATCTACTACATTATCTGTACTCAGAGAGATATCACTGTGTTATCTGTGGTGTTACATAGGACTGCAGGTGACATCTACTACATTATCTGTACTCAGAGAGTTATCACTGTTATCTGTGGTGTTACATAGGACTGCAGGTGACATCTACTGCATTATCTGTAATCAGAGGGTTATCACTGTGTTATCTGTGGTGTTACATAGGACTGCAGGTGACATCTATTACATTATCTGTACTCAGAGAGTTATCACTGTGTTATCTGTGGTGTTACATAGGACTGCAGGTGACATCTACTACATTATCTGTACTCAGAGTTATCACTGTTATCTGTGGTGTTACATAGGACTGCAGGTGACATCTACTGCATTATCTGTAATCAGAGGGTTATCACTGTGTTATCTGTGGTGTTACATAGGACTGCAGGTGACATCTACTACATTATCTGTACTGAGAGAGTTATCACTGTGTTATCTGTGGTGTTACATAGGACTGCAGGTGACATCTACTACATTATCTGTACTGAGAGAGTTATCACTGTGTTATCTGTGGTGTTACATAGGACTGCAGGTGACATCTACTACATTATCTGTACTCAGAGAGTTATCACTGTGTTATCTGTGGTGTTACATAGGACTGCAGGTGACATCTACTACATTATCTGTACTCAGAGAGATATCACTGTGTTATCTGTGATGTTACATAGGACTGCAGGCAACATCTACTGCATTATCTGTAATCAGAGGGTTATCACTGTGTTATCTGTGGTGTTACATAGGACTGCAGGTGACATCTAGTACATTATCTGTACTCAGAGAGTTATCACTGTGTTATCTGTGGTGTTACATAGGACTGCAGGTGACATCTACTACATTATCTGTACTCAGAGAGATATCACTGTGTTACCTGTGATGTTACATAGGACTGCAGGTGACATCTACTACATTATCTGTACTCAGAGAGTTATAACTGTGTTATCTGTGGTGTTACATGGGACTGCAGGTGACATCTACTACATTATCTGTACTCAGAGATATCACTGTGTTATCTGTGGTGTTACATAGGACTGCAGGTGACATCTACTACATTATCTGTACTGAGAGAGATATCACTGTGTTATCTGTGATGTTACATAGGACTGCAGGTGACATCTACTACATTATCTGTACTCAGAGAGTTATCACTGTGTTATCTGTGGTGTTACATAGGACTGCAGGTGACATCTACTACATCATCTGTACTCAGAGAGTTATCACTGTGTTATCTGTGGTGTTACATAGGACTGCAGGTGACATCTACTACATTGTCTGTACTCAGAGAGTTATCACTGTATTATCTGTGGTGTTACATAGGACTGCAGGTGACATCTACTACATTATCTGTACTCAGAGAGTATCACTGTGTTATCTGTGGTGTTACATAGGACTGCAGGTGACATCTACTGCATTATCTGTACTCAGAGGGTTATCACTGTGTTATCTGTGGTGTTACATAGGACTGCAGGTAACATCTACTACATCATCTGTACTCAGAGAGTTATCACTGTGTTATCTGTGGTGTTACATAGGACTGCAGGTGACATCTACTACATTATCTGTACTCAGAGCGTTATCACTGTGTTATCTGTGGTGTTACATAGGACTGCAGGTGACATCTACTACATTATCTGTACTCAGAGAGTTATCGCTGTGTTATCTGTGGTGTTACATAGGACTGCAGGTGACATCTACTACATTATCTGTACTCAGAGAGTTATCACTGTGTTATCTGTGATGTTACATAGGACTGCAGGTGACATCTACTACATTACCTGTACTCAGAGAGTTATCACTGTGTTATCTGTGGTGTTACATAGGACTGCAGGTGACATCTACTACATTATCTGTACTGAGAGAGATATCACTGTGTTATCTGTGATGTTACATAGGACTGCAGGTGACATCTACTACATTACCTGTACTCAGAGTTATCACTGTGTTATCTGTGGTGTTACATAGGACTGCAGGTGACATCTACTACATTATCTGTACTCAGAGAGTTATCACTGTGTTATCTGTGGTGTTACATAGGACTGCAGGTGACATCTACTACATTATCTGTACTCAGAGAGTTATCACTGTGTTATCTGTGGTGTTACATAGGACTGCAGGTGACATCTACTACATTATCTGTACTCAGAGAGCTATCACTGTGTTATCTGTGGTGTTACATAGGACTGCAGGTGACATCTACTGCATTATCTGTAATCAGAGGGTTATCACTGTGTTATCTGTGGTGTTACATAGGACTGCAGGTGACATCTACTACATTATCTGTACTCAGAGATATCACTGTGTTATCTGTGGTGTTACATAGGACTGCAGGTGACATCTACTACATTATCTGTACTCAGAGAGTATCACTGTGTTATCTGTGGTGTTACATAGGACTGCAGGTGACATCTACTGCATTATCTGTACTCAGAGGGTTATCACTGTGTTATCTGTGGTGTTACATAGGACTGCAGGTAACATCTACTACATTATCTGTACTCGGAGAGTTATCACTGTGTTATCTGTGGTGTTACATAGGACTGCAGGTGACATCTACTACATTAACTGTACTCAGGGAGTTATCACTGTGTTATCTGTGGTGTTACATAGGACTGCAGGTGACATCTACTACATTATCTGTACTCAGAGATATCACTGGGAGGTATATGGCCTTCACCAGTTTCCATGGTACTTACCTTACCTGACCTTACCCCTGTCCCTCTGCCCCCCCCCCCCCCTCTGGCTCCGCCGGCCGGACGGACGCCCTCTGCCCGCACGCGCTTTTCTCTCCTCTCCCGGGTACTGGGTGTGTGATGTTCCTTTCCTTTGTTTCAGGACGGATGGGCGCCGCTGGTCGTTGGCATCGCTGCCATCTTCCGGATATGGAACCAACACTCCCAGCTCAACCGTCTCAGTAAGTGTGAGCGTCAGTCCCCCCAGAAGTCTGGCTTTTGTCTCCCCGTGTCCCCCATTACATGGCCGAGATGTCTGTGTGTTCAGTGACAGCGGAGGAGGGGGACGCTTCTCTTCCCTGAGGCGGGAATGTCAGGGCTACGTGTAACCCTCCATCCGGTGAGCTTTGATAAGTCCCAGTCCTGAGAGGTCCTAGCGCCGCAGTTACAGGTGTTCAGACTACCTCCCATCGCGGCGGTCTCCTAGTGTCTGAGCGGTATGGCGCAGCGGCCGATCAGGTGATGGATCGCTTCCGGTGTATTAGTCCCAGCGCAGAGCGTGATGTCACAGTTGACGCCATGGTTTGCAGTGTATGGCGGCTGTTCCCTCAGGCTCTGCCCCCCCCTCGCCCCTGTGTCTCCGGTGTCGCTCTGTCTCGTATGCATGCGTTTCAGTGTTTCCTTTCTTCTGTGTTTCCTGTACTCAGTCATCCTGCTCATCTCAGGAGAAGCTGCACCAGCTGCCATTTCAGCCGACAGCCGACGAGCTGCACTTCCTGACCAAGCACTTCAGCACCGAGAACATCACCGACGAGGAAGGACGCAACTCTCCAGCCATGCGCCCCCGATCCCGAAGCCTCAGGTGATTCTCTCTGCACCCCTCTGGCAGTCACCCAGACAGGTGCCCATGGTGCCCACTTACCTGCACGTGCCGCCTGGTATACCCGCCGGCTCCTTCCACCACAAGACCTCATGATGCCTCCTGTGTTACCATAGGAAAATGTGGAAATGAAGAAAACTGCAGATATAAAGGGGAAGAGTCCCTGCCCGCTGGTGCGGTACCACCCAAGTGCCCCGAGCCCCGTGATCTCCTCTGATTCTGGATGATCCTAATTCATGAGCCTGCCATAACAGAAAAGTCATGAGCTCCGCTGATCCCACCATCTTTCATGTCCGAGGCTGTTCCCCTAGTGATTGTGGGGTGCAGGATCCTTACCCACAGATGATGTCTAGCTCCGGGGACGGCGATGCTAAGAGATCCTGCTGCGCTCTGTAGTGTCGGAAGCCCGGGTTCTCCTTCCCTTGGTGTCGCTGCCTGCAGCGTCCTAATAAGCGCAGGCGCCGCCGCTCTCCGTGTTTGTGGGTAGCCGATCATCCGTGTAATTTCTTGGGCGGCAGCATTGGCCGTGGTGACATACGTTACCTCTGCCGCACAGTCAGTCACAAGTTATTTGACGTATTGTTTTGTCTGAGCCCCCCGGGACCCCGCACGTGCCCCGCTGCCTGCAGACGTTGCCTCCCCTCAGAAGGTACACACACTTTCTCGCAGGCTTTTCACCGCTGTCTGCGCCTGTTGTTAAACAATTATATGCCTAATGATCCCCAGGATTGAAGAGCAGGGGGTGGGGGTCATCTTCTGCTTGACACCCGCCGCTCGGATTTACACATCCACATACTATGTGAAGCGCGTCATGCCGCTCTTTACACAAACTGCCCAGTGTAGAGTCGGGGTGTACAGTAATTGGCAGCAGAGAGAAGAGGGCGAGAGGTTTGTCTTTAGGGTCGTCTTTCCCCCCCTTCCCCGCAGATTTCCATCAGCAGAGCCAATCGCCGTTATCAGCAGAAATGATTCAGATCCTTCACGGCAGCGTTTCTGGTGATGGGCGGCTTATTAGTCTCTGGGATTAGAGTGAAGCACAGGGTCAGAGCAGCACTCTCTACACATAAATCTTTTCCGGATCTGCTCCGCGGTGTAATTATCCGGATGACATCATGGCTCTGGGAGTGGGGGATGAGTCATTGCATTACATGGCCACCTCTGCTTAGCATGCAGCACCCGTTCCAGCAGTCAGTCCCATGTGTTACCCTCAGATTGCATCAGAGCGATGGTTAATCTGCAGCACATGAGGAGCGTGCCCTCAGCGATGAGCTCATTCTGCCACCAGCAAACGATGCAGCGCACGTGTAATAACAGTGCAGTGCTGAGCGCACCGTCCAGGCAGTAGAATGTCGGCCGGCCGGCGTGTGCGGGCACCTGATGTGTAAATAGATGACATGATGTGTTCTCGTCTCCGCTTCTGTGTGCCCCCCGTACCCCTGCACATGCACTCCCTATGTCCGGCGTACGCCCCCTGTACCCCTCCTCAGGGTGCGTCCTCTGATGCAGCTTTCTGGTTTCTTCCCTGCAGTCCTGGTCGATCGCCAGTCTCATACGATGGAGAGATTGTAATGATGAACCACGTGTACAAGGAGCGGTTCCCGAAGGTGAGGTGTCCTGCGCCTCGCGGCTTCTGTGCGGGTCTGTGACCGCCGCCTCGAGCGGCTGCGTTTCATCCATGTTTGGAGATGCCTTCTGTCTGTATTACTTCTCGTCTGTTTCCTGCAGGCCACCGCTCAGATGGAGGAGAGGCTGGCAGATTTCATCGCTGGCAATGCCCCTGACAATGTGCTGCCCCTGGGCGATGGGGTCCTGAGCTTCATTCATCACCAGGTGATCGAGCTGGCTCGTGACTGCCTGGCCAAATCCCGAGATGGGCTGATCACCTCCCGCTACTTCTATGAGCTGCAGGAAAACCTGGAGAAGCTGCTGCAGGATGTGAGTATCTCGCTGCCGCTCCTGGTACAGCACCATTACCCCATCAATGGACAGCTCTACCGCTGTCTAGGAGACTTAACATGCTCACAATCTCTGCTTGCTTGCAATCAGTCGGTACATACATGCAGTCCTCTGTGAGTTGGGGCCAGGCTGCTCAACTCACAGGGCATTGTCCAGACTGGACATAACAGTATCAGATCCTACAGCCTCTGGGTATGAATACTCCATGTCACAGGAAGCAGAGGTATTGAAAGGGTGAGGACACGGAGTCTGTTAGTGTAGAGCAGGGATACTCAACCGGCGGCCCTCCAGCTGTTGTAAAACTACAACTCCCACCATGTCCTTCTGTAGGCTGATAGCTATAGGCTGTCCGGGAGTGATGGGAGTTGTAGTTTTGCAACAGCTGGAGGGCCGCAGGTTGAGCATGCCTGGTGTAGAGGATCAGACTGTTCTCATGGCCGCCATTCCTCAGTCATCACCATCTCATCCAGTTTCTCTCCACATCTGTATGTTATAATGTAAGTTGTAGTGTGTGTGCTGGACATGGCAATCGGAGACTAGTGTGACGGACGGGGTGAGGAGGGGAGGGACTGCGGCCCCGTGTGACGGACGGGGTGAGGAGGGGAGGGACTGCGGCCCCGTGTGACGGACGGGGTGAGGAGGGGAGGGACTGCGGCCCCGTGTGACGGACGGGGTGAGGAGGGGAGGGACTGCGGCCCTGTGTGACGGACGGGGTGAGGAGGGGAGGGACTGCGGCCCCGTGTGACGGACGGGGTGAGGAGGGGAGGGACTGCGGCCCGTGTGACGGACGGGGTGAGGAGGGAGGGACTGCGGCCCGTGTGACGGACGGGGTGAGGAGGGAGGGACTGCGGCCCTGTGTGACGGACGGGGTGAGGAGGGGAGGGACTGCGGCCCTGTGTGACGGACGGGGTGAGGAGGGGAGGGACTGCGGCCCGTGTGACGGACGGGGTGAGGAGGGGAGGACTGGGGCCCGTGTGACGGACGGGGTGAGGAGGGGAGGGACTGGGGCCCCGTGTGACGGACGGGGTGAGGAGGGGAGGGACTGCGGCCCTGTGTGACGGACGGGGTGAGGAGGGGAGGGACTGCGGCCCCGTGTGACGGACGGGGTGAGGAGGGGAGGGACTGCGGCCCCATGTGTTATCTCTCGGTTTGTTCTCTACAGTCCGCCCTCGTCGGTGATCTCTCGGTTTGTTCTCTACATTCCGCCCTCGTCGGTGATCTCTCGGTTTGTTCTCTACAGTCCGCCCTCGTCAGTGATCTCTCGGTTTGTTCTCTACAGTCCGACCTCGTCGGTGATCTCTCGGTTTGTTCTCTACAGTCCGCCCTCGTCGGTGATCTCTCGGTTTGTTCTCTACATTCCGCCCTCGTCGGTGATCTCTCGGTTTGTTCTCTACAGTCCGCCCTCGTCAGTGATCTCTCGGTTTGTTCTCTACAGTCCGCCCTCGTCGGTGATCTCTCGGTTTGTTCTCTACAGTCTGCCCTCGTTGGTGATCTCTCGGTTTGTTCTCTACAGTCCGCTCTCGGTTTGTTCTCTACAGTCCGCTCTCGGTTTGTTCTCTACAGTCCGCTCTCGGTTTATTCTCTACAGTCCGCTCTCGGTTTGTTCTCTACAGTCCGCTCTCGGTTTGTTCTCTACAGTCCGCTCTCGGTTTGTTCTCTACAGTCCGCTCTCGGTTTGTTCTCTACAGTCCGCCCTCGGTTTGTTCTCTACAGTCCGTTCTCGGTTTGTTCTCTACAGTCCGCCCTCGGTTTGTTCTCTACAGTCCGCCCTCGGTTTGTTCTCTACAGTCCGCCCTCGGTTTGTTCTCTACAGTCCGCCCTCGGCTTGTTCTCTACACTCCGCCCTCGGCTTGTTCTCTACACTCCGCCCTCGGCTTGTTCTCTACCTCCGCCTCGGCTTGTTTTACACTCCGCCTCGGCTTGTTTTCTACACTCCGCCCTCGGTTTGTTCTCTACAGTCCGCCCTCGGCTTGTTCTCTACACTCCGCCCTCGGCTTGTTCTCTACACTCCGCCCTCGGCTTGTTCTCTACACTCCGCCCTCGGCTTGTTCTCTACACTCCGCCCTCGGCTTGTTCTCTACACTCCGCCCTCGGTTTGTTCTCTACAGTCCGCCCTCGGCTTGTTCTCTACACTCCGCCCTCGGCTTGTTCTCTACACTCCGCCTCGGCTTGTTCTCACTCCGCCTCGGCTTGTTCTCTACACTCCGCCCGGCTTGTTCTCTACACTCCGCCCTCGGCTTGTTCTCTACACTCCGCCTCGGCTTGTTCTCTACACTCCGCCTCGGCTTGTTCTTTCTACACTCCGCCCTCGGCTTTGTTCTCTACACTCCGCCCGGCTTGTTCCTCTACACTCCGCCCTCGGCTTGCTCTACTCCGCCTCGCCCTCCGCCTCGGCTTGTTCTCTACACTCCGCCCTCGGCTTGTTCTCTACACTCCGCCCTCGGTTTGTTCTCTACACTCCGCCCTCGGTTTGTTCTCTACACTCCGCCCTCGGTTTGCTCTCTACAGTCCGCCCTCGGTTTGTTCTCTACAGTCCGCCCTCGTCGGTGATTTGCTGGTTTATTTCCCAGTGCAGACAGCGGTGGCCGATGTGACCCCACCGCCATGAATCCTTCTAACACTCTTCTGACTCTTCATTCTTTATAGCAGTGACAATGAGGGCACAGTGGGGTCTGATCTGGGGGGGTCACCGTAGTACAGTGGAGAAGAGAAATCCCAGTAACAGTTGCTTCTGAAGAGTGTAGGTTTATTTCATCAAAGGAGATAATGCAATATTTATAGGACGCGTTTCGGCTCGTCCAGCCTTTCTCAACCGTAGTACAGTGGACGTGACCTCCATAAGATCGGGGCTGGGGATCCTGGGAAGGTGCCGTGTGTATGCCGAGCGGCTGAATCCTGCGAGGTCTGACGCACAACACATCGGCTGTTTATGACCATTCTCCATGAAACTGGACCGAGCAAAGGAGAGTGAGGAAAATGTGCAGCATGTCCGATCCACACAGACGGCAGCTGCGGAGAGAGGCGCCCCTGCTACCAGCAGGCATGGCGGAGATGAATACTTATGCAATAACTGTAGATTACTTTACAGACGTTGGTGTCCTAAGCCCCGAGCACTCCTCTGTACTGCGCCAGGGTGTGAATACTTCTGCTCAGGCAGGAGTTCAGCTCGCTGTATTTGCTCGATTAGGGTGTTATGGCGGTTTCCCCGTGTTATTGGCTGCACCGATCCCTGGAGGGCGGACGCTGATATTAATTTCATGGCCCAGTGGCTGCTATTAGTGACTGATGGGCTCTCAGATGTGCAGGAATGGCAGGTGCTCTGCAGCCCCCTCCGCGCGGCGTGCCGTCACCAGGAATGGCTAATTAGGTGACATGTATCAGGTCGTCACGTGTGGCGGCGAAGGCGGCTCACTATATAATGCTGAATCTGTGGAACCATCATAAACTGGTCGTTGTCGGAGGGTCCTCTCCCGGAGCTGTGTCCGGAGGATGTTGGATCCGCAGCGCTGCGCTCAGATCATGGCTGAGTGGCGTCTACAAGTTAGTCCTCTCTCTGATTCTCTGGGACTTTTCTGCTTGTGTTTCTGCCATTTGCGGATGTTGGAGGCTGGAGAGGGGGCAGGTGAGTGGCGGCATTATTAACTGCACGCTGCAGCGCTCTCCTGCTCCGTCCAGCTGCTGCACATTAAGGCTCCAGTCTCATTTAGTATTTGATTGTGGAACATGTGGTGCCCCAGGGTTCCTGCTCCGCCATAGAAAGCAGGTAACCAGGTGTGCCAGCCTGTGACTCCTTACATTGTCTATATGTACCCGTGTAGGGGGCACAGGAGTAACCAGGTGTGCCAGCCTGTGACTCCTTATATTGTCTATATGTACCCGTGTAGGGGGCACAGGAGTAACCAGGTGTGCCAGCCTGTGACTCCTTACATTGTCTATATGTACCTGTGTAGGGGGCACAGGAGTAACCTGGTGCCAGCCTGTGACTCTTTATATTGTCTATATGTACCCGTGTAGGGGGCACAGGAGTAACCAGGTGTGCCAGCCTGTGACTCCTTATATTGTCTATATGTACCTGTGTAGGGGGCACAGGAGTAACCAGGTGTGCCAGCCTGTGACTCTTTATATTGTCTATATGTACCTGTGTAGGGGACACAGGAGTAACCAGGTGTGCCAGCCTGTGACTCCTTACATTGTCTATATGTACCCGTGTAGGGGGCACAGGAGTAACCAGGTGTGCCAGCCTGTGACTCCTTACATTGTCTATATGTACCTGTGTAGGGGGCACAGGAGTAACCAGGTGTGCCAGCCTGTGACTCCTTACATTGTCTATATGTACCCGTGTAGGGGGCACAGGAGTAACCAGGTGTGCCAGCCTGTGACTCCTTATATTGTCTATATGTACCCGTGTAGGGGGCACAGGAGTAACCAGGTGTGCCAGCCTGTGACTCCTTATATTGTCTATATGTACCTGTGTAGGGGGCACAGGAGTAACCTGGTGCCAGCCTGTGACTCCTTATATTGTCTATATGTACCCGTGTAGGGGGCACAGGAGTAACCAGGTATGCCAGCCTGCGACTCCTTACGCTGTCTATATATACCCGTGTAGGGGGCACAGGAGTAACCAGTTGTGCCAGCCTGTGACTCCTTACGCTGTCTATACGTCCTCCTGGGTGTAGGCTCATTATTAGGGATGAGCGAATCGACTTCGGATGTTAGATCTGAGGTCGATTGGCTCATCCCTACTCATAATGTAGGCCGGTGAGTCCGTGAGCGCTCTATACGGACGCCTGGACGTCGTCTCCGGTTTCTCATGGAGACGCCGCTGCTAAATCCCTAGTGGCTCCGGAGCAAGTAATTAATCAGAAAAGGGAAATCTCAGCTGCTGCCGCCTTCTGCATGTTAAATAAAGCCCTCAGATAGAATAGCGCGCCCGAGGCCGTCTGCATACAGGTCTCCCCTCATCACGGCAGCATTCACACTTTACTGCAGGAAGCTTTTGAGGATTTTTATCCTCCTCTGTGTACAGAGTCAGCCGGGAGGACTGGGACCAGGACAGGACAGATACAGCATCCACAGGGAGGACTGGGACCAGGACAGGACAGATACAGCATCCACAGGGAGGACTGGGACCAGGACAGGACAGATACAGCATCCACAGAGAGGACTGGGACCAGGACAGGACAGATACAGCATCCACAGGGAGGACTGGGACCAGGACAGGACAGATACAGCATCCACAGGGAGGACTGGGACCAGGACAGGACAGATACAGCATCCACAGGAAGGACTGGGACCAGGACAGGACAGATACAGCATCCACAGGGAGGACTGGGACCAGGACAGGACAGATACAGCATCCACAGGGAGGACTGGGACCAGGACAGGGCAGATACAGCATCCACAGGGAGGACTGGGACCAGGACAGGGCAGATACAGCATCCACAGGGAGGACTGGGACCAGGACAGGACAGATACAGCATCCACAGGAAGGACTGGGACCAGGACAGGACAGATACAGCATCCACAGGAAGAACTGGGACCAGGACAGGACAGATACAGCATCCACAGGGAGGACTGGGACCAGGACAGGACAGATACAGCATCCACAGGGAGGACTGGGACCAGGACAGGACAGATACAGCATCCACAGGGAGGACTGGGACCAGGACAGGACAGATGCAGCATCCACAGGGAGGACTGGGACCAGGACAGGACAGATACAGCATCCACAGGGAGGACTGGGACCAGGACAGGGCAGATACAGCATCCACAGGGAGGACTGGGACCAGGACAGGGCAGATACAGCATCCACAGGGAGGACTGGGACCAGGACAGGGCAGATACAGCATCCACAGGGAGGACTGGGACCAGGACAGGGCAGATACAGCATCCACAGGGAGGACTGGGACCAGGACAGGGCAGATACAGCATCCACAGGGAGGACTGGGACCAGGACAGGACAGATACAGCATCCACAGGGAGGACTGGGACCAGGACAGGACAGATACAGCATCCACAGGGAGGACTGGGACCAGGACAGGACAGATACAGCATCCACAGGGAGGACTGGGACCAGGACAGGACAGATACAGCATCCACAGGGAGGACTGGGACCAGGACAGGACAGATACAGCATCCACAGGGAGGACTGGGACCAGGACAGGACAGATACAGCATCCACAGGGAGGACTGGGACCAGGACAGATACAGCATCCACAGGGAGGACTGGGACCAGGACAGGACAGATACAGCATCCACAGGGAGGACTGGGACCAGGACAGGGCAGATACAGCATCCACAGGGAGGACTGGGACCGGGACAGGAAGGGTATTAGACCTGTAGCGAGGGCTGGGATCGGGTTAGGACAGATACGGGGTCCCCAGGGAGGGTTGGGACGGGTATGTGGTCAGCAGGGAGATCTAGGACCAGGTCTGGATGGGTATTAGGCCTGTAGCGAGGGCTGGGTCACGGTGGGTACAGGGTCCGGGGGAGGGCTGGGAGTCAGGATGGGTCTGAGTCTGCAGGGCACCCGGTGCACAGACTTGTATTTCATGTTTGTATTTTACAGGCCCACGAGCGCTCGGAGAGTTCTGAGGTGGCATTTGTCATGCAGCTGGTGAAGAAGCTGATGATCATTATCGCCCGGCCGGCCCGGCTTCTCGAGTGTTTGGTAAGAGCGCGTGCACAGATCACAATGTCTGTAACATGGATGCTTCAGGCTAAAGCTTTCCACAGAATTACCAAGGAAAGCAGTTTATTCTGTCATTGCTCCCGCAGCCTCTGGTTAATACCTGGACTCCCCGTACCTCTTCCGCTCCCTCCACCCCTCCTCCCGCAGCTTCTGACCCTCCGTCCAGCCCTCCTCCCGCAGCTTCTGACCCTAACACTGCCGCTCCGTCCAGCCCTCCACCACCAGACTCTGACCCTAACACTGCCGCTCCGTCCAGCCCTCTACCACCAGACTCTGACCCTAACACTGCCGCTCCGTCCAGCCCTCCTCCCGCAGCTTCTGACCCTAACACTGCCGCTCCGTCCAGCCCTCCACCACCAGACTCTGACCCTAACACTGCCGCTCCGTCCAGCCCTCTACCACCAGACTCTGACCCTAACACTGCCCCTCCGTCCAGCCCTCCTCCCGCAGCTTCTGACCCTCCGTCCAGCCCTCCTCCCGCAGCTTCTGACCCTAACACTGCCGCTCCGTCCAGCCCTCTACCACCAGACTCTGACCCTAACACTGCCGCTCCGTCCAGCCCTCCTCCCGCAGCTTCTGACCCTAACACTGCCGCTCCGTCCAGCCCTCCACCACCAGACTCTGACCCTAACACTGCCGCTCCGTCCAGCCCTCTACCACCAGACTCTGACCCTAACACTGCTGCTCCGTCCAGCCCTCCTCCCGCAGCTTCTGACCCTATCTCTGCCGGTCTGCCTAGTCCTTCTCCTGCAGTCTCTTTCGTTATCTCGCTCCTCCCCCCTCAAACGATTGTGTCATTTTGTCATTGTTCCGCTCACTACAGAATCTCCGGCCTTGAGAGAAGTGAGTGGAGTCAATGGAGCGTCCTCGCTCCTGTCACTGTCAGCACCTGAGTAATGAACTGCGCAGCTGATTGTGACAGCTCAGAAAATGAGCCTGCTTGTACAATAACATGGCTATGAACTGTGAAGAGAGCATACAGCAAGTGTACACAGCCTACATAACCTGTACTATACCTGCTGTACTGCGTAGATCTACAGTGTACACAGCCTATATCACCGTACCTGTACTGTACCTGCTGTACTATATATGCACAGTGAACACGGCCTATATCTCCGTACCTGTACTATACCTGCTGTACTATATATATACAGTGTACACAGCCTATATCACCGTACCTGTACTGTACCTGCTGTACTATATATATAGTGTACACGGCCTATATCACCGTACCTGTACTATAGCTGCTGTACAACATATATCTACAGTGTACACGGCCTATATCTCCGTACCTGTACTATACCTGCTGTACTATATATATACAGTGTACACAGCCTATATCACCGTACCTGTACTGTACCTGCTGTACTATATATATACAGTGTACACAGCCTATATCACCGTACCTGTACTGTACCTGCTGTACTATATATGCACAGTGAACACGGCCTATATCTCCGTACCTGTACTATACCTGCTGTACTATATATATACAGTGTACACGGCCTATATCACCGTACCTGTACTGTACCTGCTGTACTATATATATAGTGTACACGGCCTATATCACCGTACCTGCTGTACTATATATACAGTGTACACAGCCTATATCACCGTATTTGTACTATATCTGCTGTACTATATATATATATATATATATATATATATATATATATATATTTATTGTACACGGCCTATATCACCGTACCTGTACTATACCTGCTGTATTACATATATATACAGTGTACACGGCCTATATCACCACAGCTGCTGTACTATATATATACAGTGTACACAGCCTATATCACCGTACCTGTACTACAGCTGCTGTACTATATATACAGTGTACACGGCCTATATCACTGTACCTGTACTACAGCTGCTGTACTATATATACAGTGTACACGGCCTATATCACTGTACCTGTACTATATCTGCTGTATTACATATATATACAGTGTAAACGGCCTATATCACCATAGCTGCTGTACTATATATATATATATATATATATATATATATATATATATATATACAGTGTACACAGCCTATATCACCGTATCTGTACTGTACCTGCTGTACTATATATGCACAGTGAACACGGCCTATATCTCCGTACCTGTACTGTACCTGCTGTACTATATATATACAGTGTACACGGCCTATATCACCGTACCTGTACTGTACCTGCTGTACTATATATATACAGTGTACACGGCCTATATCACCGTACCTGTACTGTACCTGCTGTACTATATATATATACAGTGTACACGGCCTATATCACCGTACCTGTACTATACCTGCTGTACTATATATATACAGTGTACACGGCCTATATCACCGTACCTGTACTATACCTGCTGTACTATATATATAGTGTACACGGCCTATATCACCGTACCTGTACTATAGCTGCTGTACAACATATATCTACAGTGTACACGGCCTATATCACCGTACCTGCTGTACTATATATACAGTGTACACAGCCTATATCACCGTACCTGTACTATACCTGCTGTACTTCATATATACAGTGTACACGGCCTATATCACCGTACCTGTACTATACCTGCTGTACTTCATATCTACAGTGTACACAGCCTATATCACCGCACCTGTACTATACCTGCTGTACTATATATATAGTGTACACGGCCTATATCACCGTACCTGCTGTACTATATATACAGTGTACACAGCCTATATCACCGTATTTGTACTATATCTGCTGTACTATATATATATATATATATATATATATATATATATATATATATATATATATTTTTATTGTACACGGCCTATATCACCGTACCTGTACTATACCTGCTGTATTACATATATATACAGTGTACACGGCCTATATCACCACAGCTGCTGTACTATATATATACAGTGTACACAGCCTATATCACCGTACCTGTACTACAGCTGCTGTACTATATATACAGTGTACACGGCCTATATCACCGTACCTGTACTGTACCTGCTGTACTATATATATAGTGTACACGGCCTATATCACCGTACCTGTACTATACCTGCTGTACTATATATATACAGTGTACACGGCCTATATCACCGTACCTGTACTGTACCTGCTGTACTATATATATACAGTGTACACGGCCTATATCACCGTACCTTTACTGTACCTGCTGTACTATATATACAGTGTACACTGCCTATATCACCGTACCTGTACTATACCTGCTGTACTATATATACAGTGTACACTGCCTATATCACCGTACCTGTACTGTACCTGCTGTACTATATATATACAGTGTACACAGCCTATATCACCGTACCTGTACTACAGCTGCTGTACTATATATACAGTGTACACGGCCTATATCTCCGTACCTGTACTGTACCTGCTGTACTATATATACAGTGTACACGGCCTATATCACCGTACCTGTACTGTACCTGCTGTACTATATATACAGTGTACACGGCCTATATCACCGTACCTGTACTATACCTGCTGTACTATATATATACAGTGTACACAGCCTATATCACCGTACCTGTACTATATATATACAGTGTACACGGCCTATATCACCGTACCTGTACTGTACCTGCTGTACTATATATATACAGTGTACACGGCCTATATCACCGTACCTGTACTGTACCTGCTGTACTATATATATACAGTGTACACGGCCTATATCACCGTACCTGTACTATACGTGCTGTACTATATATATACAGTGTACACGGCCTATATCACCGTACCTGTACTATACCTGCTGTACTATATATACAGTGTACACGGCCTATATCACCGTACCTGTACTATACCTGCTGTACTATATATATACAGTGTACACGGCCTATATCACCGTACCTGTACTGTACCTGCTGTACTATATATATACAGTGTACACGGCCTATATCACCGTACCTGTACTATACGTGCTGTACTATATATATACAGTGTACACGGCCTATATCACCGTACCTGTACTATACCTGCTGTACTATATATACAGTGTACACGGCCTATATCACCGTACCTGTACTATACCTGCTGTACTATATATATACAGTGTACACGGCCTATATCACCGTACCTGCTGTACTATATATACACAGTGTACACGGCCTATATCACCGTACCTGTACTGTACCTGCTGTACTATATATATACAGTGTACACGGCCTATATCACCGTACCTGTACTGTACCTGCTGTACTATATATATATACAGTGTACACGGCCTATATCACCGTACCTGTACTGTACCTGCAGAATCAGACTGACACGTGTTCACGACGCGTGCAGTCCCGCTAGAGCTCTCGGTAGATTGTGGGTTCCATCATTTCTGTTTTGTCCCCAGGAATTTGACCCTGAGGAGTTCTACCATCTCCTGGAGGCTGCAGAAGGCCATGCTAAGGAAGGAGAAGGCATCAAGTCGGACATCCCCCGCTACATCATCAGCCAGCTGGGGCTCAACAGGGATCCCCTGGAGGGTAAGTGGCTGAGGAGCCCCATCGCTCCCTGGGGGTGCACCTCCCACCCTGTGCCGTATGTCGTGATCCGTGGGGTCGGTAATGCGCCCCTAATGGTTCTAGTTATCGACAACATTGTGACGCCCTCTGATATTTCATTTTTAGAAATTGCCCAGCTGAACAGCTATGACAACAGCAGCGCTGACGCCACCGAGACGGACGACTCTGTGGAGGTAATCGCTCCCCAACCTTCTTTACCAGTGTCTAGGGGGCGGCCGATAAACCCCTCTGTATTTGTAGGGACGCAGCGCTGCTGTCATACCAACTAAGAGGCCCTCAGAAGAAGAGTTTGAGAACATCAAGCTGATCAGCAATGGAGCCTACGGGTGAGTGTAGAAAGCCAGAGCTGATGGATCCCCCAGCCGCGTACAGAGCTGTAAATCCTGCGTCATGTCTTCTCCAGGGCGGTTTATTTAGTCCGGCACAAGGAAACGCGGCAAAGGTTCGCAATGAAGAAGATCAATAAGCAGAACTTAATCTTGAGGAACCAGATCCAGCAGGCGTTTGTGGAGAGGGACATCCTCACCTTCGCTGAGAACCCTTTTGTGGTCAGCATGTTCTGCTCATTTGAGACCAAGCGCCACCTGTGCATGGTGATGGAGTATGTGGAAGGTGGGTGTTGTAGTCTCTGCTGTCCTCCAGGGTGGTGTGTGGCTCCCCGTACCCTGTGTATTGTATCCCCCTCAGCCGCTCTCCCCCTAGTGACGAGCGCTCTCCCTCAGGTGGGGACTGTGCCACGCTCCTGAAGAATATTGGCGCTCTGCCGGTCGACATGGCGCGCATGTACTTTGCAGAAACTGTCTTGGCGTTGGAATATCTCCACAATTATGGGATTGTCCATCGGGACCTGAAGCCAGACAAGTAGGTTCTTAAGGTTGTCGTAGTTTGTAGGCTGCCCGTGCTGTATATGAAGACTGCAGGGTCTCCCGCCCACAGAGGTGGTCTGCCCCTGCCTGATGTCAGTCCGGATCTTCTCGGCTCCTGCACCCCCGCTTATCTCCCTCCATAGAAATGATGTGTGTCTGGGCGGGGGGCATGTGCATGGCGCTTTTGGGAGGACCGCTTTTTATAATTGCTTTCTTCCCTGCAGCCTCCTCATCACCTCGATGGGTCACATCAAGCTAACAGATTTTGGTCTCTCGAAGATTGGGCTGATGAGTCTGACCACTAATCTGTACGAGGGGCACATTGAGAAGGACACCCGCGAGTTTCTGGACAAGCAGGTGGGTAGAGCGGAGCCCGCGCCTCTGACCTTCCTTCTTATGACTCGTAATGTGTGTTAAGATGGTCTTCCCGGCAGGTGTGTGGTACCCCGGAGTACATCGCCCCCGAGGTCATCCTGAGACAAGGCTACGGGAAACCTGTGGACTGGTGGGCAATGGGCATCATTCTCTATGAGTACTTGGTTGGCTGTGCCCCCTTCTTTGGAGATACCCCAGAAGAGCTGTTTGGTCAGGTGATCAGCGGTAAGTAGCGGTCAGCCATAAAGTGACAAACTGTAAGGGACAGTGTGGGGAAACCATTGTCTGAAGTAAACCCACAGCAGCCAGCGCTCCTGCCATCCCATAGAAGTGAACGGAGCAATGACTTGTGCACCACCGCTCCATTCAGCGAGGGGACTCCGGAGCCCCTAGTCCTCAGGATGGTGGGGATCACATGTCCTGTGGATATGGGGTACATAGATTTGGGAGATAACCCCTTTAGTCATTGTACTTTGAGAAGCTCTGCAACCACTTCAATATCTCCTCTTGCTGTCACAGAATGGAACAATTTGTTTCCATCTTGACTGGTGCATGGTGTGTTACAAGTGAGTGATCTGAAACACTAGTGCAGGTGTCGGCATCGTCTGGCACTCCAGCTGTCGTATAACCAGAATTCCTAGCATGCACTCTCTCCCACCTGTTCTCTGAACTCCCACAGAAGTGAATGGAGCATGCTGGGAATTGTAGTTTAACTACAACCGGAGTGCCACATGTTACTGACCCTGCACTAGTGAATCTGTGTCTGCTTCACATGATCCAGACTTACAGCAGACTGGTTATTTCCCCCGGACCCGTCCTGCTGCAGACACTGACATGACTTTTCCCCCGGACCCGTCCTGCTGCAGAGACTGACAGGACTTTTCCCCCGGACCCGTCCTGCTGCAGAGACTGACAGGACTTTTCCCCCGGACCCGTCCTGCTGCAGACACTGACATGACTTTTCCTCCGGACCCCTCCTGCTGCAGAGACTGACATGACTTTTCCCCCGGACCCCTCCTGCTGCAGAGACTGACAGGACTTTTCCCCCGGACCCGTCCTGCTGCAGAGGCTGACATGACTTTTCCCCCGGACCCGTCCTGCTGCAGAGACTGACATGACTTTTCCCCCGGACCTGTCCTGCTGCAGAGGCTGACATGACTTTTCCCCCGGACCCGTCCTGCTGCAGAGGCTAACATGACTTTTCCCCCGGACCCGTCCTGCTGCAGAGACTGACATGACTTTTCCCCCGGACCCCTCCTGCTGCAGACTGACATGACTTTTCCCCCGGACCCCTCCTGCTGCAGACTGACATGACTTTTCCCCGGACCCGTCCTGCTGCAGAGACTGACATGACTTTTCCCCCGGACCCGTCCTGCTGCAGAGACTGACATGACTTTTCCCCCGGACCCGTCCTGCTGCAGAGGCTGACATGACTTTTCCCCGGACCCGTCCTGCTGCAGAGGCTGACATGACTTTTCCCCGGACCCGTCCTGCTGCAGAGCTGACATGACTTTTCCCCGGACCCGTCCTGCTGCAGAGACTGACATGACTTTTCCCCGGACCCGTCCTGCTGCAGAGACTGACATGACTTTTCCCCCGGACCTGTCCTGCTGCAGACTGACATGACTTTTCCCCCGGACCCGTCCTGCTGCAGAGACTGACATGACTTTTCCCCCAGACCTGTCCTGCTGCAGACTGACATGACTTTTCCCCCGGACCCGTCCTGCTGCAGAGACTGACATGACTTTTCCCCCGGACCCGTCCTGCTGCAGAGACTGACATGACTTTTCCCCGGACCCGTCCTGCTGCAGAGACTGACATGACTTTTCCCCCGGACCCGTCCTGCTGCAGAGACTGACATGACTTTTCCCCCGGACCCGTCCTGCTGCAGAGACTGACATGACTTTTCCCCCGGACCCATCCTGCTGCAGACGCTGACATGACTTTTCCCCTGGACCCGTCCTGCTGCAGAGACTGACATGACTTTTCCCCCGGACCCGTCCTGCTGCAGACTGACATGACTTTTCCCCCGGACCTGTCCTGCTGCAGACTGACATGACTTTTCCCCGGACCTGTCCTGCTGCAGACTGACATGACTTTTCCCCGGACCCGTCCTGCTGCAGAGACTGACATGACTTTTCCCCGGACCCGTCCTGCTGCAGACTGACATGACTTTTCCCCGGACCCGTCCTGCTGCAGAGACTGACATGACTTTTCCCCCGGACCCGTCCTGCTGCAGACTGACAGGACTTTTCACCCGGACCCATCCTGCTGCAGAGACTGACATGACTTTTCCCCCGGACCCGTCCTGCTGCAGACTGACATGACTTTTCCCCCGGACCTGTCCTGCTGCAGACTGACATGACTTTTCCCCCGGACCCGTCCTGCTGCAGACTGACATGACTTTTCCCCCGGACCTGTCCTGCTGCAGACACTGACATGACTTTTCCCCCGGACCCGTCCTGCTGCAGAGACTGACATGACTTTTCCCCCGGACCCGTCCTGCTGCAGAGACTGACATGACTTTTCCCCCGGACCCGTCCTGCTGCAGACGCTGACATGACTTTTCCTCCGGACCCGTCCTGCTGCAGAGACTGACATGACTTTTCCCCCGGACCCGTCCTGCTGCAGACTGACATGACTTTTCCCCCGGACCCGTCCTGCTGCAGACACTGACATGACCTCTGCCTTTTCTTCTGGCACAGATGAGATTGCGTGGCCAGGCGGGGAGGATGCTCTGCCAGCGGACGCCCAGGATCTCATCTCCAAGCTCCTCCGCCAGAACCCCCTGGAACGTATGGGAACAGGTGCGCATGCGTCTGCCCGTGTCTTATATGAACGGCACACATGGACTGCTCTCTGATCGCTGACATTTTACAGGAGGCGCATACGAGGTGAAGCAGCACCGCTTCTTCAAGGATCTGGACTGGAATGGGCTGCTCCGGCAGAAGGCTGAATTCATTCCCCAGCTGGAATCTGAAGACGACACCAGCTACTTTGACAGTAAGAAGAATGGATGAGTTATAATAGTTCTGCGCAATCACATGATGCCTCTGTCTGTGTGTCACATGATCCTCATGAGAGCTGCTGACTGGCTGAGAGGGGTCATGTGACTCCACAGGATGAGGACCTGCTCTCCTTTCGCCCCACATTGCGCTGATCTCAGTCTCCGGAGTCTGACCCGAGGTCCGTCTCCTCCACTCCGCCATATTGTTGATCACATGTTTTGAGGAATTGTGATTGGTGTTTCTTCCTGCAGCGCGCTCTGAGCGCTATAATCATGTGGACTCTGAGGAGGAGGATGATACCAATGATGAAGATCATGTGGAGATCAGACAGTTCTCCTCCTGCTCCCCAAGATACAGCAAGGTACACTCTAATGATTGGCAGTCGCCATGTAGTGTCAAGATGAATAGTCTCCAAAGTCTAGCTATCAGAACACGTTGGGAGTAGTTGTTCTCGACAGCTGTAGACCCACAGGTTAGAGCCCACTTGTGTATCTGAGGACATCTACATCCGTCCCTTTCACGTCGCTTTCCTCAGATGTGTCTTTACGTAGGTGAGTTCCTTTCTGCTGCAAACGGTGAAATATGGCTGCTTGGTCTCCTCCAGGTCTACAGCAGCATGGAGCGGCTGTCTGTTCACGAGGAGAAGACCCCACCGCCCGCAAAGCGCAGCCTCAGCGACGAAAAGGATGACAAACTGGATGCCTTGGGAGGACTGAAGAACCGGAGCTGGGTGCTCGGATCTCCCGAAATGTAAGTGTCTGGTGACCTCTAATACTGGGGCGGGTTCCCCCATTCAGCTGCGAGCGTGTGGCCTCGTGACGTGGACGCCGCTCTCCTGAGGACTTCGCTCCTTTTTACGCTGGGTTCAGACCTGAGCGTTCTAAAAACGCGCGTTTTAGTCGCGCGTATTTCAGCGCGTTTTTGCAAATAGGAAACGCGCGTAAAACGCGCGTTCTTGTGATTGACTACTGTGGTGTCAATCACAAAACGCGCGTCAAACGCCCCAAAAGAAGCTCAAGTACTTGTTTATGCGTTGGGCGTTTTACAGCGCGTTCAAACGCGCTGTAAAACGCTCAAGTGTGAACCACTCCCATAGGGATGCATTGGTTTTAATCTGTTGAGCGTTTTACAGCGCGTTTGAACGCGCTGTAAAACGCTCAGGTGTGAACCCAGGGTTAGTGTCACTTCTGAATATGGATGATTGCATTCTTCCTGCCATGACCGGAATTTCTTCATTCAGACTCCGCAAGCGCCTCTCTGCCTCGGAGTCCTCCCATACAGAGAGTGATTCCAGCCCCCCGCTCACGGTCCGCAGGCGCTGCTCAGGTCTGGTGGACATGCCACGCTTTGCCATCTCCACAGAAGAGGAGCCACTAGCACAGAAGAAACTACTTCATCAGGAAAATTCATCCACGCCAACGTTTCTTCAGCGGGAAGGATCCGTCCTGCAGCAGCCGGTGGAGAGGGAGCTGAAACTGGATGAAGAGTTGGTGCCGACTACACCGTCATCCACCAGCAGCAACACCAGCAGCTCCACCACCTTGACTGGTAATTCCCACAGCTCGCCCATCTTTTCCATCATGTATTTCCAGTGAGCTGTGTTCACACATCTGGTACCGTACCGTCTGCTTTGTCCACAGCTGGCAGCACAGTGTCTGATCATGGCGGCCACATCGTCACCACAGACACCTCCGACCTCAGCACTCCAAAAGCCATCAGTGATTTGGCGGTGAGGAGAGCCCGGCACCGGCTGCTTTCAGGGGACTCCATTGAAAAGCGCACTTCTCGACCGGTCAATAAAGTCATCAAGTCTGCCTCGGCCACGGCCCTGTCACTGATGATCCCCTCTGGTATGGCGCAGATGTCTGTGTGCTTGCTTTACGTCTCCTCTTGATACCAGATAGACGGGGGCCATGTTGTGTTATTACCAGTAGCGTCATGCAGAGCGTTCACCATCACTTTGGGACTCTCCACAGATCACCATATGTGTTCCCCTCTGGTCAGCCCCATGTCTCCACACTCCATGTCCTCCAACCCATCATCACGAGACTCCTCTCCGAGCAGAGATTTCGCCCCCGCCGTCTCCCACCTGAAGCCACCAATCCTCATTCACCGGGCAGGAAAGAAGTATGGGTTCACCCTGAGAGCCATTCGCGTGTACATGGGGGAGAGCGATGTCTACACGGTCCACCACATGGTCTGGGTAAGTCCTGATCTGTTGTATTCTCTGTGAGAGGCAGGGGCTGTCTGCAGAATGTTCACTCCTAAACCTTGTCCCTGCCGCACAGCACGTGGAAGAGGATGGTCCTGCTCACGAGGCTGGCCTGCAGGAGGGCGACCTGATCACTCATGTGAATGGAGAGCCTGTCCATGGACTGGTCCATACTGAGGTGGTGGAGCTGATCCTGAAGGTACATGTGGAGGCGCTCCTCCTTCTGACCGTTAACGTGCGCTCGCGGACCGGGCTTTGTAAAAATTCTTTGATGTCGTAAAAGTGTATCCTGAGGGTGGTCTCCAGGACCCTCCCCCCTGTTCATCCTCTTCCCCATTATTGAGGCCTTTCTCCCCTCAGTAGTAAATTATAATCATTGTCAGCTTGTTGTAACGTATGCAGCCCTCCATGTACTCCCTGTAAGGAAGCAGAGCTGCAGTGTAAAGAATAGGACAGTGGAAGAGCAATAGCCCTAGGGTTCTGGTGAGACAGAAGGTGGACTGAGCTGGAGTCGTATCTACAGTAGTGGTGATGGTGGGAGTTGCAGTACATAGCGCTGCCATGCTCCGGACATCCCCGCTGTTTCTCTCTCGCCCTCTGGCAGTGCTCTGTGCGGTTTTCTTCTTCGTGGTCGGATGATGCATGTTTCCTTTACAGAGCGGGAATAAGGTCTCCATATCCACCACTCCTTTTGAAAACACTTCAATCAAAGTTGGGCCGGCGCGAAAAGCGAGTCACAAGTCGAAGATGGCGCGGCGCAACAAAAAGACCAAGACCAAAGAGGGGCAGGAGAGGTAAGTGAAAGCCTAAATCTGCCGTCAGCCACATTGCAGGAGCCAGTGATCGTCGTACATGGGGGGGGTCCTGAAGTCTGATAGTTTCCACTTGTCTCACAGTAAGAAGAAGACTTCTCTCTTCCGGAAGATCACAAAACAAGCATCGCTCCTCCACACCAGCCGCAGCCTGTCCTCCCTCAACCGCTCCCTGTCATCCGGTGAGAGCGTCCCGGGGTCTCCCACCCATGTCTTGTCTCCCCGCTCTCCAACCCAGAGCTACAGGTCCACCCCAGAATCCGCAGGTGAGCTCCCCGCATGTGCAGCCATCTTTAGAAATGAGTGGTGTGTGTCTCTGATGTGACTGCCTCAGGCCTCACTGGTTACTAACATGGGGGGGGGTTAAGAAAAACTGCCCCATAAGGTCCCATGCACACCGCCGTTGCTCAGACGTTCCGCAAATTGAAGTCCCCAATGCACGGGCAACATCCGTGCGGCTGCCGCAGACGGATTCCGACCCTTTCATCTTGAATTGGTCAGTGATCCGTCCGCACCGCAAATACATAGAACAAGTTTATGTGGTGCAGAGTCGCAGAGAGAAACCCCACGGAAGCACTCCGATTGGGGACACATTCAAGACCTAAGTATTGATGTGTTCCGTGTGCGTTCCGTATTTTTTTGCGGCCCAGTTGACTTGAATGGGGCCTAATAGGACATGCGCTACTTTTTTGCGGAACAGCCATTTCGGACAAACTGAAACGGAATGCACGCGGAGTAACTTCCGTATTTTCTGCAGCCCCATTGAAGTGAATGGTTCCGCATATGGGCCGCACAAGGAACGGAAGCGGAAAGAAAATACGGTTGTGTGCATGAGCCCTAAAGGCGAGGTTTTGGTTCCTTGGGAGAATTATTCCGGAACTGAAAGGAAAAAGGTTTCCGTCACTTGTTTCTTTACATCTGTGAAACTTTTCCAAAACAATCGGCTCCCCGTATCGCCGCCCTTCTTTTCACTGCTGTCCATGGAGTCTGTCCGCTTCTTCATCCGTTACCACCACCTCCAACTGCTTTCTACAGGAGGACCGTAAATCTCCCCTTTAACCCTTAGGCCCACGGATAATGTCTGCGACCAGCCATGTCAATCACTGGCATTTAACCCTTTAGATGCTGTGGTCAAGTGTGACCAAGGCATCTAAATGGCAAAAAAAAAAAACAGAAGTGCGCCCTTACAAGATAAGACCGGCTTTCCCGTGTGGTGATGTGGTGATCGGGGAAGCCGGTCCTTCCTTCTAATACACGGAGACCCAGCGTATTAGAGCTGCAGTTCCTGTGTCGGCCAGCAGGTGGCTACCTACAGATGGCATTCATACTGTAGATCTATGGAAAAATAAGCTAAAAGCTAACTAGTGAATATTGTAGCTTCTTAGAGGGGCTAAAAAAGTTAAATATAAGTTTTTAAATTTAAAAAAAAATCGAACAATGTAACCCCCCCTCCCCCCACCCCATCTTTGCCCTAGAATAAAAAAATAAACACCATGGGCATTCCCGGGTCTGAAAACATCCATACAGCGAATGGCGTAACGGAAAAAATCTAAATGGTCAATTCACCATTTTTTTTCATTGCTTCACTAAGGCTACTTTCACACTTGCGTATTTCTTTTCCGGCATAGAGTTCCGTCCTCGGGGCTCTAGGCCGGAAAATAACTGATCAGGCCGATCCCAATGCAATCTGAATGGATGGAAATCCGTTCAGTTTGCATCAGAATGCCGTCCGTTCAGTCTCTGTCAGGTGTTTTCGACGGACAAAATACCGCAGCATGCTACGGTATTATGTCCGTCCAAAATGCCTGATCAGTCGCCGGAATGCCGGATCCGGCATTAATGTCCATTGACTTTCATTAGTGCCGGATCCGGCATTGCGAAACAACTGAAGGACGGATTCGCTCTTCTGGTCTACGCATGCGCAGACCGGGAAAACTGTGAAAAAGACTGCAAGACGGATCCGTCCATCCGCAGTCAGAATATGGTGATGTAAGGTAAAGAAATATTTTTATCAAACCTTTCCATATGTGGTACTAACCCAGAGAATGAAGGGCACAGGTCAGTTTTGCTGCATAGGGAACGTCGGAGCAAAAAAAACTAAAACTGGTGGAATTTGTTTTGTTTAACTTTTTTCCAATTCCACCCAATTTGGAGTCTTTTTTTCCCACTACATCGTATGTCATATTAAATGGGGGCATCAGAAAGTACCACGTGTCCTGCAAAAAACAAGCCTGGATACGGCTATGTGAACGGGAAAATAAAGTTCTGGCCCCTTGAAGACGGGGAAGAGCAATGAAAAAGCTCCGCTATCCAATTCCCCGTAGGGTTTGGGTCATCTGGGGAAGGGGCCGTGTCAGGGGAGACTTCCATGGAGCTTTGTCCTGCAGCATAATCATGGTCTTCTTGAAAGATGCAGCCTTTTTCCCGGACAACTGCTTGAAGGCACTGGGGGAGATTTATCAAACTGGTGTGAAGTGGAACCGGCCGAGTCACCCACAGCAACCAATCACATTCCTCCTTTCATTTTCATGAGCTCCTTTTGAAAATGAAAGATGGAATCTGATTGGTTGCTGTGGGTGACTCGGCCAGTTCCACTTCACACCAGTTTGATAAACCTGCCCCAGTGCCTTCTAAAAGCCGGCAGTAGGTTTGGGAGTTGCTGTTGAGTCCATCTTGTACTTCTGGGGAGGCTGCAGTCCTGGAATGACAGCTCTGGAGGAGAATGCCTTCCTGGTCACTTCATTCTTCTCAAATCTTTTTTGCGCTTTTTTTTTTTTTCTCAACTTGTCTCTTTGCGACCCTGTTGCAACGTTTGATGGTTCTGTGGTCACGCCCCAATATCTTAGCAATTGCAAGAGCACTGTTCCCTCTGCCTAATAATTCTGCACACCTTGATCTAGGGCCCTCTTCTCCTTGGGCCGCACCCCCTCATTACACAAATACACATCACCTCATGTTTATCCTGCTTGGAGTTGCCTGCCTAACAGTTGTGCACAGTATAACCTCCAGTATAACACTTTCTTTATTTTTTGTTCCAGTTGGTGGAAATTCATCCCAGAGCAGCTCTCCGAGCTCCAGTGTGCCCAACTCCCCTGCCAGCTCGGCTCATATCCGGCCCAGCTCTCTGCATGGGCTGGCACCAAAGCTTCAGCGGCAGTACCGCTCTCCGAGGAGGAAGTCTGCCGGGAATATACCACTCTCCCCTCTGGCACATACGCCGTCACCTACCTCCCAGTCCACGTCTCCTCCGCGCTCGCCCTCCCCATTACCCGGACACGGCCTCGGCAGCTGTAACATCCTTCAGTCCTTTCCCGCTAAACTGCATTCATCGCCACCACTTGCCCGGCAGATCTCCCGACCAAAGAGCACAGAACCTCCGCGGTCTCCGCTGCTGAAGAGGGTCCAGTCTGCAGAAAAATTGTCCAGCGCTTTGTCATCGGAGAAGAAGCTGCCTTCCTCTCGTAAGCACAGCCTGGACATCTCCCACTTAGACTTCAAGAAGGAGCTGATCCAGAGAGACCTGCAGTGTTTACCGGAGTCCCTGAGCGAGAGTGCCGGAGCGAAGGTCGGACTTGCAGAAAAGGGAACTTTGCAGAAACCTTCTTCTCGGAAACTCGGTGCCATCCGGCATGACAGGGTGGAGAGGCGCGAGTCTCTGCAGAAACAGGAGGCCATCCGAGAAGTGGATTCTTCTGAGGATGAAACCGATGATGGCTCTGAGGACAGTCAGGAAGGAAGGAGACTGGACAGGTCTAAGTTCAGAAGCGACCAGGATTCTGGTTCTGGTTTTAGTGACGAGAAAGACTCTTTCCAGACTCGACCCAAGAGCAGAAGTGATGATGATTATTCCTTCCTGCCCCTCTTCTCCAGGAATCGAAGTGAACCCAAAGCACCGTGTGTGCCCATCCCAGACCCCGCCTCCAGTCAATTATCCTCCTGTGTGCCCATCCCAGACCCCGCCTCCAGTCAATTATCCTCCTGCGTGCCCATCCCAGACCCCGCCTCCAGTCAATTATCCTCCTGCGTGCCCATCCTAGACCCCGCCTCCAGTCAATTATCCTCCTGTGTGCCCATCCTAGACCCCGCCTCCAGTAAATTTACATCCTGTGCACTCGTCCCAGACCCCGCCTCCAGTCAATTATCCTCCTGTGTGCCCATCCCTGACTCCACCTCCAGTAAATTTACATCCTGTGCACTCGTCCCAGACCCCGCCTCCAGTAAATTTACATCCTGTGCACTCTCCCCTGACTCCGCCTCCTGTAGGTCTAGAACACTCTCTGACACTTGCTTCGAGTCGGCTGCCCACCCCCAAACACTAAAGCACAAGCCCAACGTGAAAAGTGAAGGGGCCGAGCCGCCCACTAAACCTGCCCTGGCACTGAGCCAGGAAAGCGCCAGTAAGCAGCCTGGGAGCAGCTGCCACCTATCCAGTGCAGAAAGTTTAGAGGCGCTGCCATCTACCCGCCACTCCTCACCACAGCTAGCACTTTGTCCTGTAGCTGCTCTAGATGCCGACGAGCACAATAACTCTGCGGTCAGCGACCACGCACCATGCACTTTAGCTGCACGTCCTTGTGACGGCGCAGCTGCCGCCTCCTCTAAGGGGCTCAGTGAAGAAGCTGCCGCCTCCTCCAAGGGGCTCAGTGAAGAAGCTGCCGCCTCCTCCAAGGGGCTCAGTGAAGAAGCTGCCGCCTCCTCCAAGGGGCTCAGTGAAGAAGCTGCCGACTCCTCCAAAGGGCTCAGTGAAGAAGCTGCCGGCTCCTCCAAAGGGCTCAGTGAAGAAACTGCCGGCTCCTCCAAAGGGCTCAGTGAAGAAACTGCCGGCTCCTCCAAAGGGCTCAGTGAAGAAACTGCCGGCTCCTCCAAAGGGCTCAGTGAAGAAGCTGCCGACTCCTCCAAAGGGCTCAGTGAAGAAACTGCCGGCTCCTCCAAAGGGCTCAGTGAAGAAGCTGCCGGCTCCTCCAAGGGGCTCAGTGAAGAAGCTGCCGGCTCCTCCAAAGGGCTCAGTGAAGAAGCTGCCGGCTCCTCCAAAGGGCTCAGTGAAAAAGCTGCCGCCTCCTCTCACCCCAGCAGAGTCGCCAAAAGTGTCTTGGGGCCAGTAAAGCTCCACATACCTGGAACAAAGGAAAGTGGAGACGTTCGTGCAAGGCAGAAGAGGCCTGAGATTTCTCGCTCTGAGTCCATGCAGGAGAACATGAGGTCGGTTTGTGCAGAGGGAACGTTCCGGACATGCTCATCCCTGAATGAGTGCACCATGGCTGCCGTGTCCCAGAACAAAGACTGCGCACCCCCTGTCAGAAGCCCATTTCAGGGCCACAGTGAGCCAGCAGCCCGCTCTCATTCAGTCAGCAGCGGGCTGAGCAAAGAGGGGAGTGAGGCCCAGAGAAGAAGCCCCCCGGACTGTCCACCCTCGCATACAGACGCGCTGAGGAGAACATAGCATGGGGGCTCCTGGACTCTCGACTTCTGGTCAGACCTTTCTTTTCCTGTTTCCAGGATGATTTGCCTCAATTCTGCCTGTTTACAGCTCTGACCTGCTGCTTGTAGAGATACAGGGTATGGAGCAGCGGGCCCTTGTCTGGGGCCACCTGTAGCAGAACATTTCACAATTTCTTGCATTTTTTTTTTCTCTTTTCCTCCAAAGAAGGCATAACTCAGTGTTTACTGCCACAGGGCGATCAGGGTCCGAGTCCCCTGAGGTTTAGTGTAGATTTAGGGCCATGTACGTACCGCAGCTCCCTGGGAGAACCACAGCGGGTTTGAGTTCAGCATTAGATTTATTGTCTGAAAACCCCCCATTTGTTGTGAATTTGAGGACTTAAGACCCGTTCTGGGCTCAGCTCTAGAGCGCCCTCTTCTGGTTCAGTGTGCTCACCAGAGCCTGGCCTCATTTTTAAGGTTTTAATATATAAGGTACTCTCCAGTTTTACAAAGTGACGATCGCTGCTCCTCGGGTGACGTCTTCATGTACGGCCGGTGACCGCGCAGGAGAGGGGCCAGGAGGTCTCAATACCCCGGGAGCTTGCTGTAAATGTCTATGACTAGAACATATTCATGTGCATGGTACCTAACCTGTTTGCTGTGTTTGTGTTCAGACCCTTCACGGGAGAGCGGGACGCTGCACTGTCCCATCTCGGTCCCCTTTAATGTTTACAGCGTGTGGATGAGACTGGTCTGGAGCTGAGACACCGAAAACCACTCAGGCTATGCTAAGGCAATAAAGGTCCAGAGCTTCATGGGCCCCCGGGTCGCGTCTTCCTTCAGGTGTCGCATCGTTCGTTAGTCCTCATTTACTTTATCTGTAATTAGCCAAGACCAGGGAGATGGTGGGAGCGTGGAATGAGTCCTGGCACCCCCAGTTACAGCTCCCCACAAGAGACGTGGCAACTGAGAGATCCAATATGAACTTATTTCGGGAGGGGGGGGGGTTCATGTGGAGGAAGCGTCCTGTCCGGCCTCTGGTGATCGCCTCTATTTACAGCAGCCAATAAACAGATTTTTGCCTCTGCTCTCTCTTGTCTGACCTTATTACATTGGCACCGGCATGGCACCAGTAGCCGATGTGAATGACCTGTTCACACTGGACTCCTGGCAGATATGATGAATCCCAACAATTCCGCCTTCTGACTGAGGATAGAATATGAAGGATATTTATCGCCTCTTTCTCGCTGTTTCCAATCATCTTCTGTCCTTCCCCTCAGTCAGAAATACCGCCACCCAGGGCCCAAGAGCCAAAATTCATCCCAACTGCAACTCTGATAAATCCTCTCCTATCCCCCTGACAGCAGGGATGGATATGTGTGCAGACAGCCTATCACACCTTGTATACCCACCGAGGGATACGTGTACAGACAGCCTATCACACCTTGTATACCCACCGAGGGATATGTGTGCAGACAGCCTATCACACCTTGTATACCCACCGAGGGATATGTGTGCAGACAGCCTATCACACCTTGTATACCCACCGAGGGATATGTGTGCAGACAGCCTATCACACCTTGTATACCCACCGAGGGATATGTGTGTAGACAGCCTATCACACCTTGTATACCCACCGAGGGATACGTGTACAGACAGCCTATCACACCTTGTATACCCACCGAGGGATACGTGTGCAGACAGCCTATCACACACCTTATATACCCACCGAGGGATATGTGTGCAGACAGCCTATCACACCTTGTATACCCACCGAGGGATATGTGTGCAGACAGCCTATCACACACCTTATATACCCACCGAGGGATATGTGTGCAGACAGCCTATCACACCTTGTATACCCACCGAGGGATATGTGTGCAGACAGCCTATCACACACCTTATATACCCACCGAGGGATATGTGTACAGACAGCCTATCACACCTTATATACCCACCGAGGGATATGTGTGCAGACAGCCTATCACACACCTTATATACCCACCGAGGGATATGTGTGCAGACAGCCTATCACACACCTTATATACCCACCGAGGAATATGTGTGCAGACAGCCTATCACACCTTATATACCAACCGAGGGATATGTGTACAGACAGTCTATAACACCTTATATACCCACCGAGGGATATGTGTACAGACAGCCTATCACACACCTTATAAACCCACTGAGGGATATGTGTGCAGACAGCTTATCACACCTTATATACCCACTGAGGGATATATGTGCACACAGCCTATCACACACATTATATACCCACCGAGGGATACATGTACAGACATCCTATCATACCTTATATACCCACCGAGGGATATGTGTGCAGACAGCCTATCACACCTTATATACCCACCGAGAGATAGGCTGTCTGCACACATATCCCTCGGTGGGTATATAAGAGGTGTAATATGTGTGCAGACAGCCTATCACACACCTTATATACCCACCGAGGGATATGTGTGCAGACAGCCTATCACACACTTTCTATACCCACCGAGGATATGTGTGCAGACAGCCTATCACACCTTCTATACCCACCGAGGGATATGTGTGCAGACAGCCTATCACACCTTATATACCCACCGAGAGATATGTGTGCAGACAGCCTATAACACACCTTATTTACCCACCGAGGGATATGTGTGCAGACAGCCTATCACACCTCTTATATACCCACCGAGGGATATATGTGCAGACAGCCTATCACACCTCTTATATACCCACCGAGGGATATGTGTGCAGACAGCCTATCACACCTTATATACCCGCCGAGAGATATGTGTGCAGACAGCCTATCACACCTTATATACCCACTGAGGGATATATGTGCACACAGCCTATCACACACCTTATATACCCACCGAGGGATACATGTACAGACATCCTATCATACCTTAAATACCCACCGAGGGATATGTGTGCAGACAGCCTATCACACCTTATATACCCACCGAGAGATAGGCTGTCTGCACACATATCCCTTGGTGGGTATATAAGGGGTGTGATATGTGTGCAGACAGCCTATCACACACCTTATATACCCACCGAGGATATGTGTGCAGACAGCCTATCACACCTTATATACCCACCGAGGGATATGTGTGCAGACAGCCTATCACACCTTATATACCCACCGAGGATAGGCTGATCATGCACACATGATCCTCGGTGGGTATATAAGGTGTGATAGGCTGTCTGCACACATATCCTCGGTGGGTATATAAGGTGTGTGATAGGCTGTCTGCACACATATCCCTCGGTGGGTATACAGGTGCAGACAGCCTATCACACTATATACCCACCGAGGTATATAGTGTGTCAGACAGCCTATCACACACTGCATATACCCTCAGTGGGATATATGTGCAGATGTGCTATCTGCACACATATCCTCGGTGGGTATATAGGTGTTGACAGGCTGTCACACTATATCCCACGGTGGGTATATAAGGTGTGATAGGCTGTCTGCACACATATCACACCCCTTATATACCCACCGAGGGATACATGTACAGACATCCTATCATACCTTATATACCCACCGAGGGATATGTGTGCAGACAGCCTATAACACCTTATATACCCACCGAGGGATATGTGTGCAGACAGCCTATAACACCTTATATACCCACCGAGGGATATGTGTGCAGACAGCCTATAACACACCTTATATACCCACCGAGGGATATGTGTGCAGACAGCCTATAACACACCTTATATATCCACTGAGGGATATGTGTACAGACAGCCTATCACACCCCTTATATACCCACCGAGAGATGGGCTGTCTGCACACATATCCCTCGGTGGGTATATAAGGGGTGTGATATGTGTGCAGACAGCCTATCACACACCTTATATATCCACTGAGGGATATGTGTGCAGACAGCCTATCACACACCTTATATACCCACCGAGAGATATGTGTGCAGACAGCCTATCACACCTTATATACCCACCGAGAGATAGGCTGTCTGCACACATATCCCTCGGTGGGTATATAAGGGGTGTGATATGTGTGCAGACAGCCTATCACACACCTTATATACCCACTGAGGGATATATCCCAGTCTCTGGGAGGAGACTGGAGAAGCCGGCCCTATGCCTCACCTGTATGGTTTTGTACCTGAATCCCTCCAGTAAAGAAGCACACTGGTTTACTACAGACTCTCTGGACTTATTTCCTATTGGGGTGGACCACACCTTACCATCCCTTACAGAATGCAGCAACACATAGTGACACCTTGACAGTGTCCGGGGGAAGCACTGAAGGTCCTTAACCCCCTCCCCCAGCTGAAGACAGAACAGGAGACCGGCAGCTACACGATCAAATGGAGGAGGTGAGTTAATTTTTTTATAATTTTTAACCCTCTATTGCCCTTTTTACTTTGCATTCTCTATTAAGAATGCTATTGTTTTCCTTTATAACATAGTCATAAAGATCGGGTCCCCATCCTGTTCGTCTACTATCAACCATGCGGGAAAATCGCACTGCATCCGCCCTTGCTTGGGGATGCTTGCGATTTTTCCGCAGCCCCATTCACTGCTCTGGGGCCTGCGTCACGTGAAAAATGCAGAATATAGAACATGCTGCGATTTTCACGCAACGCAAAAGTGATGCGGGAAAATCACCGCTCATGTGCACAGCCCCATAGAAATGAAGGGGTTCGGATTCAGTGCGGGTGCAATGCGTTCACCTAACGGATTGCACCCGTGCGGAAATCACGCCCGTGTGAAAGAGGCCTTAGGGCTTTGATTGAGAAGCTGTTAATTTTCAACAGCTGCCATAGGGTTTAAAGAAGACCGTGTTTTGGAGGAAAAATCCCAGACTTGTTTACCACCAAAAAGCAGACAGTCTGACCATTTAAATGTCTGGTTTAGCTCTGTTGTTATGGCTGGAAACTTGTTTTTGTCTGGAAAACCTGCTGTGTCATTGCCATTCATTATCATTGAAGCTGTAATGTACGTCTATGACAGACGGGAGCTGAAACATTGTATCTGTTTGTGCTGAGCTTCTCCACTCCACCTCCCACTAGAAGGATCTAGTCTAGCAAAAACTGTGTATAAGGAGAGCAGTCAGAGCCCCCAGTGTGCTGCATTTAGGGAGCAGTGGTTAGAGGGGAAGACTCTGCCAGACTACTGAGAGACCAGAAGAAGACGCTGAGACAGGGATACTCTGCCACAGGCCCTGGATCACCAGCCTTGGACCAGGGTACCGGCCTTCTGAAGAGAGAGAGGGACAGCTAGCTCAGGCCTTCCCTCAGCATCAAACCTTTCTTCTGCAGTGAGGAGACTGGAGAAGCTGGCCCTATACCTCATCTCATGGAGGAGACTGGAGAAGCTAGCCCTATACCTCGTCTCATGGAGGAGACTGGAGAAGCTAGCCTTATACCTCGTCTCATGGAGGAGACTGGAGAAGCTAGCCTTATACCTCGTCTCATGGAGGAGACTGGAGAAGCCGGCCCTATGCCTCGTCTCAGGGAGGAGACTGGAGAAGCCAGCCCTATGCCTCGTCTCAGGGAGGAGACTGGAGAAGTTGTCCCTATACCTCGTCTCATGGAGGAGACTGGAGAAGCCAGCCCTATACCTCGTCTCAGGGAGGAGACTGGAGAAGCCAGCCCTATGCCTCGTCTCAGGGAGGAGACTGGAGAAGCCAGCCCTATGCCTTGTCTCAGGGAGGAGACTGGAGAAGCCAGCCCTATGCCTCGTCTCAGGGAGGAGACTGGAGAAGCCGGCCCGATGCCTCATCTCAGGGAGGAGACTGGGGAAGCCGGCCCTATGCCTCGTCTCAGGGAGGAGACTGGAGAAGCCGGCCCTATACCTCGTCTCAGGGAGGAGACTGGAGAAGCCGGCCCTATGCCTCGTCTGTATTGTTTTGTACCTGAATTCCTCTAGTAAAGAAGCCCCCTGGTTTACTGCAGACCCTGACTCTCTGGACTTATTACTCATTGGGGTGCACCATGTGTTGCTGCTCCCCTGAAGGGACGGTAACATGTGGTGACACCTCGATGATGTCCAGGGAACCTGGATATTCCACAGACATTCTCATCATTCTGTCCCCAGGAACTCACAAGGTAATGTCCCTATCAGTCTGTCTTTGGAGTGTTGGAGAACCCGGAGAAAAACGATGCAAACACAGGGAGAACATACACACTCCTTGCAGATGTTGTCCTTGGTTGGGGCCAGGACAGATTATAAGAAAACATTACTATTATGGACATGGCTCCAGAGTGAGACTATAGCATGTCCTGCGTGGGACGTGTGCTGCCCTATAGCTTCACGCACTGCGCGCTGTATTCACGTGTTATGCTCATCATACCTGCTGCAGAAAAACAGTACAAAAGACAGGAGCCATCAATGGTGAATACGTCCCACCGTGGCAGATCCTGCACTCCTCTTGTGACCTCTAGTGGTCATTTTGTATATTACATACACAAAAAATGCTTACTGTCGGATGAGATAAGCTGCATATGATCTCTCCTCCACAAGGAAGAGGGCTGTCTCCAGTGCTGTCTATAGGCAGCTGTCTCATAAGTGAGACAGGTCTCTTACCGCCCACCGGCCTCTGACAGGTTTTGTTCCATATGAATCAGCAGCAGGTGGGCGGGGAGAGCCATGAGCTCATGAATATTCGGGCTCATTATTATGCGCCAGAGCTGGTCAATACAGGAATTTGGTCGAACAATCGGGTCACTTAGAGAAAGTGGCCCCGACTTTGGATATGGAGATTGGTCAGTGCTTAGTTACCTTCAGTTAGGACACTATAAAACTGGTGACAGTAATAATCATTACAAAGACCCTGCCCTGAAGAGCTGACAATCTATGAGAAAACATTGTACAATGGTGCAGCCATCTTTTATAGAAAATATATAAGTGGAGGCGGCCGGTATCGGGGGCTGTTCTGTCTCCATTGTACAACCACATCCAGCAGCAGCAAAGCAAGGGTTAACTCTCCCTGGACTCCTCACCATTGCCTGAGTGTCTGCACCGTACCCAACAAAGCATACCGGCCAAGTGAAGCCACACCTCAAAGGGGTGGGGGCATGGCGTAACACAGGGTATTAAGTTGCTATGTGATAATGTGGCCCCCAGTAATAGTAATGCCCCCATTCGTGCTCCCCATTAGTACACTCACTGATGACCGGACCTGTGCTGCAGCATGATGACATCTCGCAGGTTCTGTCCTGAGCTTCCAGTCTTCAGCAAATGATCCCCATGGCGCCATCAAGTGGAGGAGGGGGAGCGTGAGTTAAAGGCAGTACTAAAGAGCGCTAGTGTTGATCGGGTGCTCGGGCCGAACACATCGGGATGCTCGGCTGCTCTACAGAACACCCGAGCACAATAGAAGTCAATGGGAGAACCCGAGCATTAAACCAGGACCCCCTGTTCTGAGGAGGGGAGGAGGCCTGGTTCATAGGAAAAGGTCAGAAATTGATGGAAACACCACAGAAATGGATCGGGAACAGCATGGGGAGGATGTCTGGATGCATCTTGGACTCCCAGGTCGCTGCTGGGAACCATGTTGTCTGAGTAGTACGCCACTTTTACAGACTGACAATAATACGCACAAAACCAAAGATAAAATCGATTTTAGAAGAAAAATTGTTAGGAAACCTTCTTTCCTGTATATTTACTTGTATATAAAGTGCAAGTGCTGCCAAAAATTACAAGCAAGAGGCACTCCGATACAGCCGGTATATCACATACAGGAGGGCCTCATTCACATTGTGGTACAATTGTTCAGGTAGTGGGACTCCTACACTCATAAAGCCTATGCACTAAATGAGGGCTGCCAAAAATTACACAGAACCGGCACTGCAATACACCCTTTATTACACACAAAGGAGGGCGTCATACACACCCTGGAAAAATTATGATTGATGGCCTGCTGGTGACCCTCAAAAACATTTGTAGCGAGGGCCTGCTGGTGAGCTGACCCTGTAATACATTATGGTTGAGGACCTGCTGGTGAGCTGACCCTGTAATACATTATGGTTGAGGGCCTGCTGGTGAGCTGACCCTGTAATACATTATGGTTGAGAGCCTGCTGGTGAGCTGACCCTGTAATACATTATGGTTGAGAGCCTGCTGGTGAGCTGACCCTGTAATACATTATGGTTGAGGGCCTGCTGGTGAGCTGACCCTGTAATACATTATGGTTGAGGGCCTGCTGGTGAGCTGACCCTGTAATACATTATGGTTGAGGGCCTGCTGGTGAGCTGACCCTGTAATACATTATGGTTGAGGGCCTGCTGGTGAGCTGACCCTGTAATACATTATGGTTGAGGGCCTGCTGGTGAGCTGACCCTGTAATACATTATGGTTGAGGACCTGCTGGTGAGCTGACCCTGTAATACATTATGGTTGAGGGCCTGCTGGTGAGCTGACCCTGTAATACATTATGGTTGAGGGCCTGCTGCTGAGCTGACCCTGTAATACATTATGGTTGAGGGCCTGCTGGTGAGCTGACCCTGTAATACATTATGGTTGAGGGCCTGCTGGTGAGCTGACCCTGTAATACATTATGGTTGAGGGCCTGCTGGTGAGCTGACCCTGTAATACATTATGGTTGAGGGCCTGCTGGTGAGCTGACCCTGTAATACATTATGGTTGAGGGCCTGCTGGTGAGCTGACCCTGTAATACATTATGGTTGAGGGCCTGCTGGTGAGCTGACCCTGTAATACATTATGGTTGAGGGCCTGCTGGTGAGCTGACCCTGTAATACATTATGGTTGAGGGCCTGCTGGTGAGCTGACCCTGTAATACATTATGGTTGAGGGCCTGCTGGTGAGCTGACCCTGTAATACATTATGGTTGAGGGCCTGCTGGTGAGCTGACCCTGTAATACATTATGGTTGAGGGCCTGCTGGTGAGCTGACCCTGTAATACATTATGGTTGAGGGCCTGCTGGTGAGCTGACCCTGTAATACATTATGGTTGAGGGCCTGCTGGTGAGCTGACCCTGTAATACATTATGGTTGAGGGCCTGCTGGTGAGCTGACCCTGTAATACATTATGGTTGAGGGCCTGCTGGTGAGCTGACCCTGTAATACATTATGGTTGAGGGCCTGCTGGTGAGCTGACCCTGTAATACATTATGGTTGAGGGCCTGCTGGTGAGCTGACCCTGTAATACATTATGGTTGAGGGCCTGCTGGTGAGCTGACCCTGTAATACATTATGGTTGAGGGCCTGCTGGTGAGCTGACCCTGTAATACATTATGGTTGAGGGCCTGCTGGTGAGCTGACCCTGTAATACATTATGGTTGAGGGCCTGCTGGTGAGCTGACCCTGTAATACATTATGGTTGAGGGCCTGCTGGTGAGCTGACCCTGTAATACATTATGGTTGAGGGCCTGCTGGTGAGCTGACCCTGTAATACATTATGGTTGAGGGCCTGCTGGTGAGCTGACCCTGTAATACATTATGGTTGAGGGCCTGCTGGTGAGCTGACCCTGTAATACATTATGGTTGAGGGCCTGCTGGGTGAGCTGACCCTGTAATACATTATGGTTGAGGGCCTGCTGGTGAGCTGACCCTGTAATACATTATGGTTGAGGGCCTGCTGGTGAGCTGACCCTGTAATACATTATGGTTGAGGGCCTGCTGGTGAGCTGACCCTGTAATACATTATGGTTGAGGGCCTGCTGGTGAGCTGACCCTGTAATACATTATGGTTGAGGGCCTGCTGGTGAGCTGACCCTGTAATACATTATGGTTGAGGGCCTGCTGGTGAGCTGACCCTGTAATACATTATGGTTGAGGGCCTGCTGGTGAGCTGACCCTGTAATACATTATGGTTGAGGGCCTGCTGGTGAGCTGACCCTGTAATACATTATGGTTGAGGGCCTGCTGGTGAGCTGACCCTGTAATACATTATGGTTGAGGGCCTGCTGGTGAGCTGACCCTGTAATACATTATGGTTGAGGGCCTGCTGGTGAGCTGACCCTGTAATACATTATGGTTGAGGGCCTGCTGGTGAGCTGACCCTGTAATACATTATGGTTGAGGGCCTGCTGGTGAGCTGACCCTGTAATACATTATGGTTGAGGGCCTGCTGGTGAGCTGACCCTGTAATACATTATGGTTGAGGGCCTGCTGGTGAGCTGACCCTGTAATACATTATGGTTGAGGGCCTGCTGGTGAGCTGACCCTGTAATACATTATGGTTGAGGGCCTGCTGGTGAGCTGACCCTGTAATACATTATGGTTGAGGGCCTGCTGGTGAGCTGACCCTGTAATACATTATGGTTGAGGGCCTGCTGGTGAGCTGACCCTGTAATACATTATGGTTGAGGGCCTGCTGGTGAGCTGACCCTGTAATACATTATGGTTGAGGGCCTGCTGGTGAGCTGACCCTGTAATACATTATGGTTGAGGGCCTGCTGGTGAGCTGACCCTGTAATACATTATGGTTGAGGGCCTGCTGGTGAGCTGACCCTGTAATACATTATGGTTGAGGGCCTGCTGGTGAGCTGACCCTGTAATACATTATGGTTGAGGGTCTGCTGGTGAGCTGACCCTGTAATACATTATGGTTGAGGGCCTGCTGGTGAGCTGACCCTGTAATACATTATGGTTGAGGGCCTGCTGGTGAGCTGACCCTGTAATACATTATGGTTGAGGGCCTGCTGGTGAGCTGACCCTGTAATACATTATGGTTGAGGGCCTGCTGGTGAGCTGACCCTGTAATACATTATGGTTGAGGGCCTGCTGGTGAGCTGACCCTGTAATACATTATGGTTGAGGGCCTGCTGGTGAGCTGACCCTGTAATACATTATGGTTGAGGGCCTGCTGGTGAGCTGACCCTGTAATACATTATGGTTGAGGGCCTGCTGGTGAGCTGACCCTGTAATACATTATGGTTGAGGGCCTGCTGGTGAGCTGACCCTGTAATACATTATGGTTGAGGGCCTGCTGGTGAGCTGACCCTGTAATACATTATGGTTGAGGGCCTGCTGGTGAGCTGACCCTGTAATACATTATGGTTGAGGGCCTGCTGGTGAGCTGACCCTGTAATACATTATGGTTGAGGGCCTGCTGGTGAGCTGACCCTGTAATACATTATGGTTGAGGGCCTGCTGGTGAGCTGACCCTGTAATACATTATGGTTGAGGGCCTGCTGGTGAGCTGACCCTGTAATACATTATGGTTGAGGGCCTGCTGGTGAGCTGACCCTGTAATACATTATGGTTGAGGGCCTGCTGGTGAGCTGACCCTGTAATACATTATGGTTGAGGGCCTGCTGGTGAGCTGACCCTGTAATACATTATGGCTGAGGGCCTGCTGGTGAGCTGACCCTGTAATACATTATGGTTGAGGGCCTGCTGGTGAGCTGACCCTGTAATACATTATGGTTGAGGGCCTGCTGGTGAGCTGACCCTGTAATACATTATGGTTGAGGGCCTGCTGGTGAGCTGACCCTGTAATACATTATGGTTGAGGGCCTGCTGGTGAGCTGACCCTGTAATACATTATGGTTGAGGGCCTGCTGGTGAGCTGACCCTGTAATACATTATGGTTGAGGGCCTGCTGGTGAGCTGACCCTGTAATACATTATGGTTGAGGGCCTGCTGGTGAGCTGACCCTGTAATACATTATGGTTGAGGGCCTGCTGGTGAGCTGACCCTGTAATACATTATGGTTGAGGGCCTGCTGGTGAGCTGACCCTGTAATACATTATGGTTGAGGGCCTGCTGGTGAGCTGACCCTGTAATACATTATGGTTGAGGGCCTGCTGGGTGAGCTGACCCTGTAATACATTATGGTTGAGGGCCTGCTGGTGAGCTGACCCTGTAATACATTATGGTTGAGGGCCTGCTGGTGAGCTGACCCTGTAATACATTATGGTTGAGGGCCTGCTGGTGAGCTGACCCTGTAATACATTATGGTTGAGGGCCTGCTGGTGAGCTGACCCTGTAATACATTATGGTTGAGGGCCTGCTGGTGAGCTGACCCTGTAATACATTATGGTTGAGGGCCTGCTGGTGAGCTGACCCTGTAATACATTATGGTTGAGGGCCTGCTGGTGAGCTGACCCTGTAATACATTATGGTTGAGGGCCTGCTGGTGAGCTGACCCTGTAATACATTATGGTTGAGGGCCTGCTGGTGAGCTGACCCTGTAATACATTATGGTTGAGGACCTGCTGGTGAGCTGACCCTGTAATACATTATGGTTGAGGGCCTGCTGGTGAGCTGACCCTGTAATACATTATGGTTGAGGGCCTGCTGGTGAGCTGACCCTGTAATACATTATGGTTGAGGGCCTGCTGGTGAGCTGACCCTGTAATACATTATGGTTGAGGGCCTGCTGGTGAGCTGACCCTGTAATACATTATGGTTGAGGGCCTGCTGGTGAGCTGACCCTGTAATACATTATGGTTGAGGGCCTGCTGGTGAGCTGACCCTGTAATACATTATGGTTGAGGGCCTGCTGGTGAGCTGACCCTGTAATACATTATGGTTGAGGGCCTGCTGGTGAGCTGACCCTGTAATACATTATGGTTGAGGGCCTGCTGGTGAGCTGACCCTGTAATACATTATGGTTGAGGGCCTGCTGGTGAGCTGACCCTGTAATACATTATGGTTGAGGGCCTGCTGGTGAGCTGACCCTGTAATACATTATGGTTGAGGGCCTGCTGGTGAGCTGACCCTGTAATACATTATGGTTGAGGGCCTGCTGGTGAGCTGACCCTGTAATACATTATGGTTGAGGGCCTGCTGGTGAGCTGACCCTGTAATACATTATGGTTGAGGGCCTGCTGGTGAGCTGACCCTGTAATACATTATGGTTGAGGGCCTGCTGGTGAGCTGACCCTGTAATACATTATGGTTGAGGGCCTGCTGGTGAGCTGACCCTGTAATACATTATGGTTGAGGGCCTGCTGGTGAGCTGACCCTGTAATACATTATGGTTGAGGGCCTGCTGGTGAGCTGACCCTGTAATACATTATGGTTGAGGGCCTGCTGGTGAGCTGACCCTGTAATACATTATGGTTGAGGGCCTGCTGGTGAGCTGACCCTGTAATACATTATGGTTGAGGGCCTGCTGGTGAGCTGACCCTGTAATACATTATGGTTGAGGGCCTGCTGGTGAGCTGACCCTGTAATACATTATGGTTGAGGGCCTGCTGGTGAGCTGACCCTGTAATACATTATGGTTGAGGGCCTGCTGGTGAGCTGACCCTGTAATACATTATGGTTGAGGGCCTGCTGGTGAGCTGACCCTGTAATACATTATGGTTGAGGGCCTGCTGGTGAGCTGACCCTGTAATACATTATGGTTGAGGGCCTGCTGGTGAGCTGACCCTGTAATACATTATGGTTGAGGGCCTGCTGGTGAGCTGACCCTGTAATACATTATGGTTGAGGGCCTGCTGGTGAGCTGACCCTGTAATACATTATGGTTGAGGGCCTGCTGGTGAGCTGACCCTGTAATACATTATGGTTGAGGGCCTGCTGGTGAGCTGACCCTGTAATACATTATGGTTGAGGGCCTGCTGGTGAGCTGACCCTGTAATACATTATGGTTGAGGGCCTGCTGGTGAGCTGACCCTGTAATACATTATGGTTGAGGACCTGCTGGTGAGCTGACCCTGTAATACATTATGGTTGAGGACCTGCTGGTGAGCTGACCCTGTAATACATTATGGTTGAGGGCCTGCTGGTGAGCTGACCCTGTAATACATTATGGTTGAGGACCTGCTGGTGAGCTGACCCTGTAATACATTATGGTTGAGGGCCTGCTGGTGAGCTGACCCTGTAATACATTATGGTTGAGGGCCTGCTGGTGAGCTGACCCTGTAATACATTATGGTTGAGGGCCTGCTGGTGAGCTGACCCTGTAATACATTATGGTTGAGGGCCTGCTGGTGAGCTGACCCTGTAATACATTATGGTTGAGGGCCTGCTGGTGAGCTGACCCTGTAATACATTATGGTTGAGGGCCTGCTGGTGAGCTGACCCTGTAATACATTATGGTTGAGGGCCTGCTGGTGAGCTGACCCTGTAATACATTATGGTTGAGGGCCTGCTGGTGAGCTGACCCTGTAATACATTATGGTTGAGGGCCTGCTGGTGAGCTGACCCTGTAATACATTATGGTTGAGGGCCTGCTGGTGAGCTGACCCTGTAATACATTATGGTTGAGGGCCTGCTGGTGAGCTGACCCTGTAATACATTATGGTTGAGGGCCTGCTGGTGAGCTGACCCTGTAATACATTATGGTTGAGGGCCTGCTGGTGAGCTGACCCTGTAATACATTATGGTTGAGGGCCTGCTGGTGAGCTGACCCTGTAATACATTATGGTTGAGGGCCTGCTGGTGAGCTGACCCTGTAATACATTATGGTTGAGGGCCTGCTGGTGAGCTGACCCTGTAATACATTATGGTTGAGGGCCTGCTGGTGAGCTGACCCTGTAATACATTATGGTTGAGGGCCTGCTGGTGAGCTGACCCTGTAATACATTATGGTTGAGGGCCTGCTGGTGAGCTGACCCTGTAATACATTATGGTTGAGGGCCTGCTGGTGAGCTGACCCTGTAATACATTATGGTTGAGGGCCTGCTGGTGAGCTGACCCTGTAATACATTATGGTTGAGGGCCTGCTGGTGAGCTGACCCTGTAATACATTATGGTTGAGGGCCTGCTGGTGAGCTGACCCTGTAATACATTATGGTTGAGGGCCTGCTGGTGAGCTGACCCTGTAATACATTATGGTTGAGGGCCTGCTGGTGAGCTGACCCTGTAATACATTATGGTTGAGGGCCTGCTGGTGAGCTGACCCTGTAATACATTATGGTTGAGGGCCTGCTGGTGAGCTGACCCTGTAATACATTATGGTTGAGGGCCTGCTGGTGAGCTGACCCTGTAATACATTATGGTTGAGGGCCTGCTGGTGAGCTGACCCTGTAATACATTATGGTTGAGGACCTGCTGGTGAGCTGACCCTGTAATACATTATGGTTGAGGGCCTGCTGGTGAGCTGACCCTGTAATACATTATGGTTGAGGGCCTGCTGGTGAGCTGACCCTGTAATACATTATGGTTGAGGGCCTGCTGGTGAGCTGACCCTGTAATACATTATGGTTGGGGGCCTGCTGGTGAGCTGACCCTGTAATACATTATGGTTGAGGGTCTGCTGGTGAGCTGACCCTGTAATACATTATGGTTGAGGGCCTGCTGGTGAGCTGACCCTGTAATACATTATGGTTGAGGACCTGCTGGTGAGCTGACCCTGTAATACATTATGGTGAGGGTCTGCTGGTGAGCTGACCCTGTAATACATTATGGTTGAGGGCCTGCAGGGGAGCTGACCCTGTAAAACATTATATGAGAATATACGAATAAGCATGTTGATATAATGGAAGAGGAGGAGGAGGATGGGAAAAGGGAAATTGAACCATATACCCTTTTTTCTGGTGGAAGGGGTGCACGGGAATACAGTGTATTCAGTACATTATAAACAACACATTTAAATTGCCTTTATGTTCAGCCGCTCTCCTCTGGTGGAGACGTCGGGGACAATCCAGGCCTTGTTCATTTTTATCTGAGTCAACCTGTCAGCATTGTCAGTGGACAGCCGGATACGCTTATCAGTTATAATGCCACCAGCAGCACTAAATACACACTCAGACAATACGCTGGGGGCAGGGCAGCCAGCACCTCCAAGGCGTAGAGCGCTAGTTCGTGCCATGTGTCCAGCTTGGACACCCAGTATTTGTAAGAAACGGAGGGATCATTTAGGACTCTGACACGGTCTGCAATGGATTCCTTCACCATCTTCCAAAATGTTTCCCTTCTTGTAGCACTAGGCCGCGCTTCAGGGTGAGGTTGCTGGCGGGGTGTCATGAAAGTGTCCCAGGCCTTGGAGAGTGTTTCCCTGCCTCTGTTGGAACTGCTGTGTGTTCCCCTTATCTCCCTTCCTCGGTTGCCCAAGGAAGTACGGATTCTGCCGGCCGTGTTGTCAGATGGAAATTTTTGGACCAATTTTTCAACAAGGACCTTCTGGTATTGCACCGTTTTACTCGTCCTCTCCACCAGAGGAATCCGAGATGAGAAGTTCTCTGTGTAGCAGGGGGCGAAAAGGGTGAACACCCAGTAATCCATGTTGTCTAAAATGCGTATATAACGCGAGGGTCGCCGGAAAGGCAGCCTAACATGAGGTCAGGCACGTGTGCCATAGTACCAACAGGCAAGAGTTCGCTGTCATCATCAGGAGGATGACTCTCAATCTCCTGATCCTCTTCTTCCTCTTCTGCCCACCAACTCTGAACAGATGGAATTAAATTTCCATGGGTACTAGCCTCTGTAGCGGAGGCAACCGTCAACTTTTACTGTTCATTGTCCAATTTTCGCTGAGAAGAGGGTGGTCCGGCTGTCACCCTGTGTAATGTCTTCCCCCATTTCCACCTCTTCCACATGCAAAGCATCGTCCTTAATTGTGAACAGCGAGCGTTTGAGTAGACACAGAAGTGGGATGGTTACGCTGATAATAGCATTATCGCCGCTTACCATCTGTGCTGATTCTTCAAAGTTTCTTAAAACCTCACAGAGGTCTGACATCAATACCCACTCCTCGCTTGTGAATAGCGGAAGCTGACTGGAAAGGCGACGACCATGTTGCAGCTGGTATTCCACTACTGCCCTCTGCTGCTCACAAAGCCTGGCCAACATGTGGAACGTCGAGTTCCAGTACGTGCTCACATCGTACAACAGTCGGTGAGCTGGCAATTTCAAGTGCTGCTGCAGCGTTGACAGACCAGCTGAAGCTGTCGATGACTTACGGAAATGTGCACACACGCGGCGCGCCTTCACTAGTAGCTCTGACAAATTGGGGTAGGTTTTGAGAAACCGCTGAACCACTAAGTTTAAGACGTGGGCTAGGCATGAGATGTGTGTGAGCTTGCCGAGTTCCAAAGCCGCCAAGTTACGGCCATTATCGTACACAACCATGCCTGGTAATAGGTTGAGTGTCGAGAGCCACAGCTCAGTTTGGTCTCTTATCCCCTGCCACTAATGTCACTGCAGCTCATGTCACTGTCCACAGCGGACACCGTCTATGGAAAAAGTTCACTGGATGTCACAGATATTTTTAGGATGCGCACACTTTACACAAGAGATGTGGCGCGGATAATTTAACTGTCCGCAGCGGCCTATTAGATGCTATGTAGCGCAGGATGCACTAAAAATAGATATCGCTGCTGTCACACACAAGAACTGGTGTTCGGCTGAGCATGCTCGATCAGCACTAATGAGCGCTGCACAATGGAAGTATGACAGTAATAATTGCCGGCAGAAAAAAATTAGCAGCAGGGGCACTAAAATACTGGCTTGGCCGGTAAAATACCTGCCGGGTGGCTACGCTGGCGCTTCCGCTGTAGACTTTGCATCGAGCCGCCTTCTATCTGATCCCGGTTTGTGGTCTGTGCTGACCCTGGCCTGCTGCTGTGCAGTCTGCCTCAAGCCGTCTTGTACCTGGTCCAGGTTTCTGGTCTGTGTTGGCGCGGACCTACCCCTGTGGACTATGCCTCAAACTGCCTTGTACCTGGTCCAGGTTTCTGGTCTGTGCTGGCCCCGACCTGCTTCTGTGCACTCTGCCTCAGGCCTTCTTGTATCTGGTCTTTGCTGCACCGGCCTGCTGCTGTGCACTCTACCTTATGTGGCCTTGTATCTGGTCCAGGTTTGTGGTGTGTGCTGGCCCCGGCCTGCTTCTGTGCAGTCTGCCTTAAGTCTCCTTGTATCTGGTCCAGGTTTGTGGTCTGTGCTGGCCCCGACCTGCTTCTGTGCACTCTGCCTCAAGCCTTCTTGTATCTGGTCTTTGCTGCACCGGCCTGCTGCTGTGCAGTCTGCCTTAAGTCTCCTTGTATCTGGTCCAGGTTTGTGGTCTGTGCTGGCCCCGACCTGCTTCTGTGCACTCTGCCTCAAGCCTTCTTGTATCTGGTCTTTGCTGCACCGGCCTGCTGCTGTGCACTCTACCTTATGTGGCCTTGTATCTGGTCCAGGTTTGTGGTATGTGCTGGCCCCTGCCTGCTTTTGTGGATTCTACCTCAAGCCGCCTTGTATTTGGTCCAGTTTTCTGGTCTGTGCTGACCCCGGCTTGCTCCTGTGCACTTTGCCTCAAGCCCCCTGGTATCTGGTCCAGGTTTCTGATCTGTGCTAGCCTCGGCCTGCTCCTGTGGACTTTGCCTCAAGCCGCCTTGTTCCTTTGCCGGTTTCTGGTCTGTGCAGGCCCCGGCCTTCTTCTCTGGACTCTGCCTCAGGCTGCCTTGTACCTGGTCCAGTTTTCTGGTCTGTTTTTGCCCTGGCCTGCTCCTGTGGACTCTGCCTCAAGCCGTCTTGTTTCTGATCCTGGTTTGTGGTCTGTGCTGGCCCTGGCCTGCTGCTGTGCAGTCGGCCTCAATCCGCCTTGTACCTGGGCCAGGTTTCTGGTCTGTGTTGGCCCCGACCTACCCCTGTGGACTATGCCTCAAGCCTTCTTGTATCTGTTCCTTGCTGCACTGGCCTGCTGCTGTGCACTCTACCTTAAGTGGCCTTGTATCTGGTCCAGGTTTATGGTCTGTGCTGGCCCCTGCCTGCTCCTGTGGACTTTGCCTCAAGCCGCCTGGTATCTGGTCCAGGTTACTGGTCTGTGCTGGCCCTGGCCTACTCCTGTGTACTCTTCCTCAAGCCTCTTGTACCTGGTCCAGGTTTGTGGTCTGTGTTGGCCAAAGCCTGCCCCTGTAGAATCTGCCTCGAGCTGCCTTGTACCTGATCCCGGTTTCTAGTCTCTGCTATCCCTGGCCTGCTCCTGTGCATTCTACCTCAAGCCACCTTGTATTCAGCCCAGGGTTCTGGTCTGCGCTGGCCCTGGCATGCTCCCGTAGACTCCTCCTCGAGCTGCCTTGTTCCTTTTTACGATCACTTCTGTGCACTCGGCCTCAAGCCACCTTGTATCTGGTCCAGGTTTCTGGTCTGTGCTGGCCCCGGCCTACTCCTGTGAACTCTGCCTCAAGCTGCCTTGTACCTGGTCCAGTTTTCTGGTCTGTGTTGGCCCCAGCCTGCCCCTGTAGACTCTCTCGAGCTGCCTTCTTCCTTTTCCCGGTTTCTGGTCATTGCTGTGCTGGCCTTGTATCTGGTCCAGGTTTCTGGTCTGTGCTGGCCCCTGCCTGCTCCTGTGGACTTTGCCTCAAGCCGCCTTGTATCTGGTCCAGGTTTCTGGTCTGTGCTGGCCCCAGCCTGCTCCTGTGGACTTTGCCTCAAGCCCCCTGGTATCTGGTCCAGGTTTCTGGTCTGTGCTGGCCCCAGCCTTCTTATCTGGACTCTGCCTCAAGCCGCCTTGTATCTGGTCCAGATTCCTTAAGCTGCACCCCAATTCCTCATCAGCTGTACTGTTATTTCAGATCTGCTGCTGTCTGTACACTTCATTTATTGTGGTCCTGCTGGGAATCTGTATTGAAAACCAATGAAATCCACTGTTGTCCGCTGGTATCTGTCAGTTGTAAATTGCAACATTTATCCTTAATCACAGGATCAGTGGTGGTGACACGCTCCCTAATCGGCTGCTATATCAAGCGGTGAAGGATTCACTGCCGACCTATGAGTACAGGAAAGAGGCAGCCACACACCCGACGCAGCATTTCTGATACAGAGAAGACAGGATGCGGAAAAAAGAAAGATCGAATAACAAAAAATAACAAAGATCTCATCTGAATCCACTGAAGCCCTTCTGATATAAAGCAATGATGACTGCATGTGTTTCCTTGGCTGTAACCATGGTTAACAGAAGAAGAGAATCATTTCAAGCAACCCAGCAGTTTTAATGATAGTGAAAGGTCCTCTTTTTAAGGAACCCTAAGATTTAGGTAGTGAAATACTTACACTACCCTCCTGGGCGGCCCCCGCTACAGATTTTTTTTTTCAAAATATCCCCCGGTTCCTCCGCTCCGGTCCCCGTTCATTCCCCAGGCAAAAGACGAGTCTCCGCCTCATACAAAGAATCGCCGCATGTGAGAACTAACGGGGACCGGAGCGGAGGAACCGGGGGATATTTTGAAAAAAAAACCTGTTGCCTGGACATCAGCGGGGGCCGCACCGGAGGGTAGTGTAAGTATTTCACTACCTCAATCCGAAGTGAAAGGTCCTTCTTAAAGAACCCTATCATTAAAACTGCTGGGGGACACTCAAACATACAAAAAACCAACAACAGGCCCCCCCTCAACCTTCCAGGAATCCATTAAAAATACTCAAAGTCTGAATAAAAATGAAATATCCTTTGATAGCAATTTACACCCCGCGATTGCCGTCTTCTACGATCCTCCAAAGATGCACAAATCCCTCTCAGAAGCTCGGGGACTGACTGCTTGACCACGTGGACTACCACCTCCAACCCCGTGTCCGGTGCATCCCGCCTAATACACCTAATACAAATATCGGATGGAATGGGATCCGGAATATATAATAGGGACACGACCGTAAATCTATGTGCGGTTATGGAGAGCCAGAAGCGCTGCGAGGCTGAAGTTCTTTTTATCCAGCAGAACGAGGTGATTTTATTGTCTATTTTATTTAGAATTTTTATATGAGGTGGATATTATTTACAGACACGGGGACGAAATTCGCTCTAAGCTTCGCTACCTTATATGTCGCCAAATCGGACCTCGTCCCGTGGAGGCGCTTTATCGATGATGTCATTTTTACATGGAAGGGGGGGGGTGGGGGGGGGGGACTGAAAAGCTCCGCGGAGGAAATAGACAGTAACACGTAGTGACATATAGTAGAACCGAGGTGAACTTCCTGGATCGAATCATCTTTATAGAAGACGGTAAATTACGCGCTAAACATACCGTAAACCAGCAGACACGAACAGCTTTATCGCCGTGAATAGCGGCTGCTGCCTCAATGGCTATTAAACCGACCAAAGAGGAACTGCCGTAAAAAAGGAAGGACTGTAATAAAGAGGCCGAACACCTGCAAAATAAATCCGAAACTGAAGGACACTCATGTGCCCCCCCCGAATGACGAAAGGGAAACAATAGGCAGGTTGGATAGGCAGCGACTACTGGAGGACGTGACGCGGAGACAATAATACCGCCAATTACTTCCCAATATAATAACCAATCAGAAGTCCAGGTAACAAACTCTGGGACATCATGCGACAAAACCATAGGTGGATGGATCCCAGGAAGACCCCGCTAGTGGCAGCGCCCACTATGGACAACATAAGACCTAAAAGCGCTAAAGCTGGGAAAATAACAGCGATTCCAGCCGCAGAAAACGATCGACCACCAAACCAGTTAATGAAATAAAAGACACAGAAGGTTCCACTACACAATAAAACATCCCCGTAAAAGTGCGACACAGAAGAATCCGCCGTGTGGAAAAACCGTACAGGCAGAACAAAGAGACCGCCACAGGAGCGCACAATACGGAGCGAAAATATGGGGGTTATCCCCTATCCAGACATGACCTGGAGGTACCAGATGTCTGTACGTGGCATGGAAAAGGTAAAAACGTTCCCGCGCTGAGACAAGATGGATTTGAATGGCCCAAATAGCGAAGTGGAGATGTTCACATCCAACAATGTGTTCTATCTCCCTCACTTCTTAAAGACGACCTTGTAATGACCCGAAGAACCCCGGCAAGAGGCCTCTATCCCTGAGGAGGGAAGGCCATCCTTTCGAAACACCTATGAATTTTGGTCCACAACAGCCCCTGTAGCTGTAAGGTAGCCTGACATCACCGGGGCAGGTTCTCCAATCACACAGCCTGACCGCGTCCACCGGACTGGAGGGTCGGGACAACCATCAGGCATTCGCCGCCACACATCAACATGGCGGACTCTCCTCTAGAAGTACAGGGGGCGTGCCTGCGTCACATATAGATGCTAGAGGACAGCAGACGTGGTAGAACCCCGCTTCTAGTCACTGAGGAAAGCGCAGGAATTGTCACGGCGCCAGTGTTTTATTCTAGTAAGAGCCTTTCACCGACTGCTCCAGATGGACATATAGTGTCCCTGCTGACTGTTTCCATGTGGTCAGATAATCTGACACCAAGAAGCTTGCCCAAGGTCCTGTACTGGCCACGTGGAGAGGAACGGCGCAGTCCGACATCTGTGAAGAGTCCCGCGTTCTCCGGAGTCCGTACAGGAAAAGATACAATGTCCAGTATATCTCCCTGTAGTCAGTGTGACAATGTATCAGCGCTCCTCGGGGGCAGGGCCATCTCCTCCTGCACGACACTCTCTGAACACAACGGATGAGCGCTCTTTCCTGTCCGCCGCTCTATGGAAGGCGTCTCAGGGCCCAGGGTCACGTGCTGCTGTCTGATAACAGGGTAAATGTCACATCGTCCTCCATGTTCTCAGCAGATGCCTCCTCAGCAGGGCCGGGCCGACACAGAGGCTGGGGAGGCTCCAGCCTCAGGGCGCTCCAGCCTCAGGGCGCAGGCAGGGGCCGGCGAGAGGGAGAGGGACTGACAGGGGGGAACCGCTCAGCGCTCCCTCCTGTCATTCCCTGAGCCGGGCCCCGTCAGAGCGCTCCTCTCACCTCCATTATGGTCACTGCTTCAGGCCTCCAGCATCAGGCCCCGCTGCCTCTGGCTCTAACTAGAAACACAGTAAGCAGGTGGGCGGAGCCTAACGGACCTCCGTTAGGCTCCGCCCACCTGCTTAATGTGTGGCAGCGCTGGGGCCTGATCCTGGAAGCCTGGAGCAGTGAACATAATGGAGGTAAGAGGAGCGCTGTGACGGGGCCCGGCGTTAATACAGTGAAAATGCCGGGCCCCCTTTCATTAAGTCTGTGACAACATGGGGGGGCAGAAAGAGCATGACAACATGGGGGGGTATAAAGAGCATGAAAAGATGGGGGAGAATGACAGGGGGCAGAAAAAGCATGACAAGAAGAGGGAGAATGACAAGAGGGAGGGGGGCTGACAAATTACTATGTGGGGCACTGCTGTGTGGTTGAGGGGGTGTGGGGGACATTACTGTGTGTGGGGCAGTGTGGCGGACATTACTGTGCAGGGGGCAGTGTGGCGGACATTACTGTGCAGGGGGCAGTGTGGCGGACATTACTGTGCGGGGGCAGTGTGGCGGACATTACTGTGTGGGGACAGTGTGGCGGACATTACTGTGTGGGGGGCAGTGTGGCGGACATTACTGTGTGGGGGCAGTGTGGCGGACATTACTGTGTGGGGGCAGTGTGGCGGACATTACTGTGTGGGGGGCAGTGTGGCGGACATTACTGTGTGGGGGCAGTGTGGCGGACATTACTGTGTGGGGGCAGTGTGGCGGACATTACTGTGTGGGGGCAGTGTGGCGGACATTACTGTGTGGGGGCAGTGTGGCGGACATTACTGTGTGGGGGCAGTGTGGCGGACATTACTGTGTGGGGGCAGTGTGGCGGACATTACTGTGTGGGGGCAGTGTGGCGGACATTACTGTGTGGGGGCAGTGTGGCGGACATTACTGTGTGGGGGGCAGTGTGGGGACATTACTGTGTGGGGGCAGTGTGGCGGACATTACTGTGTGGGGGCAGTGTGGCGGACATTACTGTGTGGGGGGCAGTGTGGCGGACATTACTGTGTGGGGGCAGTGTGGCGGACATTACTGTGTGGGGGCAGTATGGCGGACATTACTGTGTGGGGGCAGTGTGGCGGACATTACTGTGTGGGGACACTACAGTGTGGGGGACATTACTGTGCGGGGGACACTACAGTGTGGGGACATTACTGTGTGGGGGCAGTGTGGCGGACATTACTGTGTGGGGGCAGTGTGGCGGACATTACTGTGCGGGGGCAGTGTGGCGGACATTACTGTGCGGGGACACTACAGTGTGGGGACATTACTGTGTGGGGGCAGTGTGGCGGACATTACTGTGTGGGGGCAGTGTGGCGGACATTACTGTGTGGGGGCAGTGTGGCGGACATTACTGTGCGGGGGCAGTGTGGCGGACATTACTATGTGGGGGCAGTGTGGCGGACATTACTGTGTGGGGGCAGTGTGGCGGACATTACTGTGCGGGGGCAGTGTGGCGGACATTACTGTGCGGGGGCAGTGTGGCGGACATTACTGTGCTGGGGGCAGTGTGGCGGACATTACTGTGCGGGGGCAGTGTGGCGGACATTACTGTGTGGGGGCAGTGTGGCGGACATTACTGTGCGGGGGGCAGTGTGGCGGACATTACTGTGCGGGGGGCAGTGTGGCGGACATTACTGTGTGGCGGACATTACAGTGTGGCGGACATTACTGTGTGGGGGGCAGTGTGGCAGACATTACTGTGTGGGGGGCAGTGTGGCAGACATTACTGTGTGGGGGGCAGTGTGGCGGACATTACTGTGTGGGGGACATTACTGTGTGGCGGACATTACTGTGCGGGGGGGCGTGTGGTGGACATTACTGTGTGGGGGGCAGTGTGGCGGACATTACTGTGCGGGGGCAGTGTGGCGGACATTACTGTGTGGGGGACATTACTGTGTGGCGGACATTACTGTGCGGGGGGGCGTGTGGTGGACATTACTGTGTGGGGGGCGTGTGGTGGACATTACTGTGCGGGGGGCAGTGTGGCAGACATTACTGTGTGGGGGGCAGTGTGGCGGACATTACTGTGCGGGGGGGCAGTGTGGCGGACATTACTGTGCGGGGGGCAGTGTGGGGGACATTACTGTGCGGGGGGGCAGTGTGGCGGACATTACTGTGCGGGGGCAGTGTGGCGGACATTACTGTGTGGGGGACACTACAGTGTGGGGTGGCATTATACAAAAGCTCTGCAGATGCGACTCCCATGTATTGGGTCACCACAATTTGGGGGTCAATCACTAAATGAACCCTGTTATGGGGAGAATCTGTGGATGACACATATTTGTCCCACAGACACCCCCCACCCCCTCCAAAACAGGGTTAATTTACTGAATGTCCACCAATAAAAGAGGTGGGGGTCACATATGCTGATTCATAATGACAGCAGGGCCCGTGCAGTGACTGTATCTACTACACCCCCATCATCCCCACTCACTGGATATAATCTTATTAACTATATAACTGTAGTAAATCGCTACATGTAGTAGATTATATACAGTGTGGGGGTGTAGTAGAATACAGTCACTGCACGGGCCCCGCTGGCATCAAAAAAGCAGATACAACCCCACAGCCTCACCCCTTGTATTGGGGGTCATTCCTACATGGACCCTGTTATGGGGACAGGGCCGGTGCAAGGATTTTTGCCGCCCTAGGCAAAAGAAAAGTTTGCCGCCCCCCCCCCCCCTTAACTAACGCCAGTTCTCTCCCCCCTCTTGCCATTCTTCACACCCCCCCCCCTCTTGTCATTCCCTTTCTCCCTCTTGTCATTCCCTTTCTCCCTCTTGTCATTCTCTCTCCCCCTCTCCCCTTGTCATTCCCCCCCCCCTTCTTTGTCATTCTCCCCCTCTCCCCTTCTTGGTCATTCTCCTCCTCTCCCCTTCTTGGTCATTCTCCCCTCTCCCTTCTTGGTCATTCTCCCCTCTCCCCTTCTTTGTCATTCTCCTCCCTCTCCCCTTCTTTGTCATTCTCCTCCCCTCTCCCCTTCTTGGTCATTCTCCCCTCTCCCTTCTTGGTCATTCTCCCCTCTCCCCTTCTTTGTCATTCTCCTCCCCCTCTCCCTTCTTTGTCATTCTCCTCCCCTCTCCCCTTCTTGGTCATTCTCCCCTCTCCCCTTCTTGGTCATTCTCCCCCTCTCCCCTTCTTGGTCATTCTCCCCCTCTCCCCTTCTTGGTCATTCTCCCCCTCTCCCCTTCTTGGTCATTCTCCCCCTCTCCCTCTTCTTTGTCATTCTCCTCCCCTCTCCCCTTCTTTGTCATTCTCCTCCCCTCTCCCCTTCTTTGTCATTCTCCTCCCCTCTCCCCTTCTTGGTCATTCTCCCCCTCTCCCTTCTTGGTCATTCTCCCCCTCTCCCCTTCTTGGTCATTCTCCCCTCTCCCCTTCTTTGTCATTCTCCTCCCCTCTCCCCTTCTTTGTCATTCTCCTCCCCTCTCCCTTCTTTGTCATTCTCCTCCCCTCTCCCCTTCTTTGTCATTCTCCTCCCCTCTCCCCTTCTTTGTCATTCTCCTCCCCTCTCCCCTTCTTTGTCATTCTCCTCCCCCTCTCCCCTTCTTGGTCATTCTCCCCTCTCCCCTTCTTGGTCATTCTCCCCTCTCCCCTTCTTTGTCATTCTCCTCCCCTCTCCCCTTCTTTGTCATTCTCCTCCCCTCTCCCCTTCTTGGTCATTCTCCCCTCTCCCCTTCTTTGTCATTCTCCCCCTTACCTCTAGTGTAGCGGCCGAGTTATGCTGCACGGGTACAGGAGCTTTAGTTTCCTGTACCCGAGGGGACTGACATGAAGTGCACACTGTGTGCGCACTTCATGTCAGTCCGGCCGGGTACAGGAGACAGATGCTCCTGTACCGCGGACCATACAGAGCTCGGCCGCGCTACAATGAGGAACTGACAGGAGGGAGCGCTGAACGCTTCCCTCCTGTCAGTCCCTCTCTTCATGCTGTGCCCTGGCGGTGCGCCCTCATGGACGCACCAGCCCGGGCAGTGCTGCAGCCGCCAGAGGCTCTATACAGAGCGCTCGGGCGGCTGCAGCATGAGGCAGGGCCGGCGCTCCTAGCAGCGCCCCTTCCCAAGGGGCGCTCTACGCGGCTGCCTATTCCGCGTATAGGACGCGCCGGCCCTGTATGGGGAGGGGGGATCTGTGGATGACACAAATGTGTCATCCACAGATTCCCCAATAACAGTATCATCCATCACAGATCCCCCATAGCAGTGTCATCCACAAGTTGGAGGGGGGGGGGGGGGGCGCACTTGGGCAGCTCAGCCTCTGTTGGTGGTGGACCTTGTCCCAGCCCTGCTCCTCAGTACTGAAGCACATGAGGCACAAGAACGAGACCGGCCTCAAAATCTGGTCTCCTGTGGAGGGGATGCAGTACTATGGAGCGCCACATGGGGGCGATGCCGCTCTGCTCAGCCAAGGCGCCGGGATCGAGGCTCCGGATTTATCCATGATGCCTGCGTCAGCCGCAGGTTACCTTCACGGGACGCCGCTCTCATACGTATCACAATCCTCAGGTGTGAACATGACCCTACGGCACAATCCCCACAGACTCCGGATGCAGATGTTATGGGATTGCTATGTATGCGATTCCCGGTGAATTTACAGGGACCAGATTATAGCGACGGGTCATTATGGTCCCGGAGGAAGCGCTTGGTGTCCCTTGCGGTGTGGGCCCTCTCGTCAGGTGAACAGGAGCGTACAGAGATATTTAAAGGGCTTCTGTCACCCCCCTTAACGCATTTTTCACTAGCTGACATTAGCTATTTGCTAATGTCAGCTGAGTCGAAATATATATTTATTACCTTGTCCGAAGTTGTAAATTACGTTAAAAAGCCACTTTTATATTATGCAAATGATCTTCGCTACCAGCAAGTTGGGCGTTTACTTGCTGGTAGCCGCCGCATCTATATGAGTTATGCACGCCCCCTTCCTCGTTTGATAGACAGGGCCAGCGCTTTCTCCTCCTCGCACTGGCCCTGTCTGAAGATGAAATCCCGCGCCTGCGCCGTACCGCTCAGAAGTCGGCGAAGGCGCTCTGAGTGAAGGACGCGAGCTTTGCCGCTCCGTCCTCAGTGCGCCTGCGCCGATTACGTCACCGCTACACCCGCGGACTCTATACTGTAATACAGTATAGAGTCCATAGTCTCACTGCTATTACAGTATAGAGTCCATAGTCTCACTGCTCTTACAGTAAAGAGTCCATAGTCTCACTGCTCTTACAGTATAGAGTCCATAGTCTCACTGCTCTTACAGTATAGAGTCCATAGTCTCACTGCTCTTACAGTAAAGAGTCCATAGTCTCACTGCTCTTACAGTATAGAGTCCATAGTCTCACTGCTCTTACAGTATAGAGTCCATAGTCTCACTGCTCTTACAGTATAGAGTCCATAGTCTCACTGCTCCTACAGTATAGAGTCCATAGTCTCAGTGCTCTTACAGTAAAGAGTCCATAGTCTCACTGCTCTTACAGTATAAAGTCCATAGTCTCACTGCTCTTACAGTATAAAGTCCATAGTCTCACTGCTCTTACAGTATAGAGTCCATAGTCTCCCTGCTCTTACAGTAAAGAGTCCATAGTCTCACTGCTCTTACAGTAAAGAGTCCATAGTCTCACTGCTCTTACAGTATAGAGTCCATAGTCTCACTGCTCTTACAGTAAAGGGTCCATAGTCTCACTGCTCTTACAGTAAAGAGTCCATAGTCTCACTGCTCTTACAGTAGAGTCCATAGTCTCACTGCTCTTACAGTATAGAGTCCATAGTCTCACTGCTCTTACAGTAGAGTCCATAGTCTCACTGCTCTTACAGTATAGAGTCCATAGTCTCACTGCTCTTACAGTATAGAGTCCATAGTGTCACTGCTCTTACAGTATAGAGTCCATAGTCTCACTGCTCTTACAGTAAAGAGTCCATAGTCTCACTGCTCTTACAGTAAAGAGTCCATAGTCTCACTGCTATTACAGTATAGAGTCCATAGTCTCACTGCTCTTACAGTAAAGAGTCCACAGTCTCACTGCTCTTACAGTATAGAGTCCATAGTCTCACTGCTCTTACAGTAAAGAGTCCACAGTCTCACTGCTCTTACAGTAAAGAGTCCACAGTCTCACTGCTCTTACAGTATAGAGTCCACAGTCTCACTGCTCTTACAGTATAGAGTCCATAGTCTCACTGCTCTTACAGTATAGAGTCCATAGTCTCACTGCTCTTACAGTAAAGAGTCCATAGTGTCACTGCTCTTACAGTATAGAGTCCATAGTCTCACTGCTCTTACAGTATAGAGTCCATAGTCTCACTGCTCTTACAGTATAGAGTCCATAGTCTCACTGCTCTTACAGTAAAGAGTCCATAGTCTCACTGCTCTTACAGTAAAGCGTCCATAGTCTCACTGCTCTTACAGTAAAGAGTCCATAGTCTCACTGCTCCTACAGTATAGAGTCCATAGTCTCACTGCTCTTACAGTATAGAGCCCATAGTCTCACTGCTCTTACAGTAAAGAGTCCATAGTCTCACTGCTCTTACAGTAAAGCGTCCATAGTCTCACTGCTCTTACAGTAAAGAGTCCATAGTCTCACTGCTCCTACAGTAAAGAGTCCATAGTCTCACTGCTCTTACAGTATAGAGTCCATAGTCTCACTGCTCTTACAGTAAAGGGTCCATAGTCTCACTGCTCTTACAGTAAAGAGTCCATAGTCTCACTGCTCTTACAGTAGAGTCCATAGTCTCACTGCTCTTACAGTATAGAGTCCATAGTCTCACTGCTCTTACAGTAGAGTCCATAGTCTCACTGCTCTTACAGTATAGAGTCCATAGTCTCACTGCTCTTACAGTATAGAGTCCATAGTGTCACTGCTCTTACAGTATAGAGTCCATAGTCTCACTGCTCTTACAGTAAAGAGTCCATAGTCTCACTGCTCTTACAGTAAAGAGTCCATAGTCTCACTGCTATTACAGTATAGAGTCCATAGTCTCACTGCTCTTACAGTAAAGAGTCCACAGTCTCACTGCTCTTACAGTATAGAGTCCATAGTCTCACTGCTCTTACAGTAAAGAGTCCATAGTCTCACTGCTCTTACAGTAAAGAGTCCATAGTCTCACTGCTCTTACAGTATAGAGTCCATAGTCTCACTGCTCTACAGTATAGAGTCCATAGTCTCACTGCTCTTACAGTATAGAGTCCATAGTCTCACTGTCTACAGTATGAGTCCATAGTCTCACTGCTCTTACAGTAAAGAGTCCATAGTCTCACTGCTCTTACAGTAAAGAGTCCATAGTCTCACTGCTCTTACAGTAAAGAGTCCATAGTCTCACTGCTCCTACAGTAGTAGAGTCCATAGTCTCACTGCTCAGTACAGCTCATAGCCTACAGTACAGAGTCTATAGTCCACTGCTCTACAGTAAAGCGTCCATAGTCTCACTGCTCTTACAGTAAAGAGTCCATAGTCTCACTGCTCCTACAGTATAGAGTCCATAGTCTCACTGCTATTACAGTATAGAGTCTATACTGTAAGAGCAGTGAGACTATGGACTCTTTACTGTAAGAGCAGTGAGACTATGGACTCTTTACTGTAAGAGCAGTGAGACTATGGACTCTTTACTGTAAGAGCAGTGAGACTATGGACTCTTTACTGTAAGAGCAGTGAGACTATGGACTCTTTACTGTAAGAGCAGTGAGACTATGGACTCTATACTGTAGGAGCGGTGACACTATGGACTCTATACTGTAAGAGCAGTGAGACTATGGACTCTATACTGTAAGAGCAGTGAGACTATGGACACTATACTGTAAGAGCAGTGAGACTATGGGCTCTTTACTGTAAGAGCAGTGAGACTATGGACTCTTTACTGTAAGAGCAGTGACACTATGGACTCTATACTGTAAGAGCAGTGAGACTATGGACTATTTACTGTAAGAGCAGTGAGACTATGGACTCTTTACTGTAAGAGCAGTGAGACTATGGACTCTATACTGTAAGAGCAGTGAGACTATGGACTCTTTACTGTAAGAGCAGTGAGACTATGGACTATTTACTGTAAGAGCAGTGAGACTATGGACTCTTTACTGTAAGAGCAGTGAGACTATGGACTCTTTACTGTAAGAGCAGTGAGACTATGGACTCTATACTGTAAGAGCAGTGAGACTATGGACTCTATGCTGTAAGAGCAGTGAGACTATGGACTCTATGCTGTAAGAGCAGTGAGACTATGGACATTTACTGTAAGAGCAGTGACACTATGGACTCTATACTGTAAGAGCAGTGAGACTATGGACTATTTACTGTAAGAGCAGTGAGACTATGGACTCTATACTGTAAGAGCAGTGAGACTATGGACTCTTTACTGTAAGAGCAGTGAGACTATGGACTCTATACTGTAAGAGCAGTGAGACTATGGACTCTTTACTGTAAGAGCAGTGAGACTATGGACTCTTTACTGTAAGAGCAGTGAGACTATGGACTCTTTACTGTAAGAGCAGTGAGACTATGGACTCTATACTGTAAGAGCAGTGAGACTATGGACTATTTACTGTAAGAGCAGTGAGACTATGGACTATTTACTGTAAGAGCAGTGAGACTATGGACTATTTACTGTAAGAGCAGTGAGACTATGGATTCTATACTGTAAGAGCAGTGAGACTATGGACTCTATACTGTAAGAGCAGTGAGACTATGGACTCTTTACTGTAAGAGCAGTGAGACTATGGACTCTCCTATAAGAGCAGTGAGACTATGGACTCTACTGTAAGAGCAGTGAGACTATGGACTCTTTACTGTAAGAGCAGTGAGACTATGGACTCTTTACGGTAAGAGCAGTGAGACTATGGACTCTTTACGGTAAGAGCAGTGAGACTATGGAACTCTCTGCCTGAGGAGGTGGTGATGGTGAGTTTAGTATAAGAGATCAGAAGGGGTCTGGATGTATTTCTGGAGTGTAATAATATTACAGGTTACAGCTCCTAGAGAGGGGTCGTTGATCCAGGGAGTTCTTCTGATTGGAGTCGGGAAGGAATTTTTTCCCCTTTAAGTTGGGAAAATTGGCCTCTACCTCACAGGTTTGGTTTTACTTCCTCTGGATCAACTTACAGGAAACAGGCCGGACTGGATGGACAAATGTAATTTTTCGGCCTTAGGGCTCATTCAGACGGCCGTATGCTGTCCGCAAAAAAACAGATTGCATTCTTCTTTTTTGCTGATCCATAGACTTCAATAGGGTCATGTCCTGATTTTCACTGACAAGTATAGCACATTTCATTTTTTTGCTTAGCCATGCAGTGGAAGAAAAGGGCCCCATAGAAGTAAATGGGTCAGTATCTAATCCGCAAAAAAACGGATCTGCATTTTTGCGGACAGCATATGGCCGTCAGAATGAGCCCTTATAAACTATGTTACTATGTAACTCAGATCCTGGGCGGCTGCCGAATATTTTCCCTCCGCAGCAAAGTCCAGAGTTTATGGTGACAACATGGAGCCGTGTTTAGTGTCGTCTTCATCTGTTTAACGACAAACCAACCACTCAGCACATAGAAAACAAGGGGGGCGGACATCCGGCCATCACTGTTAACCCTGTAATTACCAGGGAGAAGGATCCAAAAGGTATAATTTTAGTCAAAAAGGTAGAAAATGACAGCACGAGCCTATAACGCTACTGCTATGACCCACAAGAGGTAAAAAAAAAAAAACCTGAGGAGGCTGCAAATTACCTAATATTTGGGGAAAAAATCTGAAAAAAGCAATAAACTGTGGACTTTTTAGTCCATAGTCTCACTGCTCTTACAGTAAAGAGTCCATAGTCTCACTGCTCTTACAGTACAGAGTCTATAGTCTCACTGCTCTTACAGTAAAGAGTCCATAGTCTCACCGCTCTTACAGTAAATAGTCCATAGTCTCACTGCTCTTACAGTATAGAGTCCATAGTCTCACTGCTCTTACAGTATAGAGTCCATAGTCTCACTGCTCTTACAGTATAGAGTCCATAGTCTCACTGCTCTTACAGTAAAGAGTCCATAGTCTCACCGCTCTTACAGTAAATAGTCCATAGTCTCACTGCTCTTACAGTAAAGAGTCCATAGTCTCACCGCTCTTACAGTAAAGAGTCCATAGTCTCACTGCTCTTACAGTATAGAGTCCATAGTCTCACTGCTCTTACAGTATAGAGTCCATAGTCTCACTGCTCTTACAGTAAATAGTCCATAGTCTCACCGCTCTTACAGTATAGAGTCTATAGTCTCACCGCTCTTACAGTAAAGAGTCCATAGTCTCACCGCTCTTACAGTAAAGAGTCCATAGTCTCACCGCTCTTAGAGTATAGAGTCCATAGTCTCACTGCTCTTACAGTATAGAGTCCATAGTCTCACCGCTCTTACAGTAAAGAGTCCATAGTCTCACTGCTCTTACAGTAAAGAGTCCATAGTCTCACTGCTCTTACAGTAGAGTCCATAGTCTCACTGCTCTTACAGTAAAGAGTCCATAGTCTCACCGCTCTTACAGTATAGAGTCCATAGTCTCACCGCTCTTACAGTATAGAGTCCATAGTCTCACCGCTCTTACAGTAAAGAGTCCATAGTCTCACCGCTCTTACAGTAAAGAGTCCATAGTCTCACTGCTCTTACAGTATAGAGTCCATAGTCTCACTGCTCTTACAGTAAAGAGTCCATAGTCTCACTGCTCTTACAGTATAGAGTCCATAGTCTCACTGCTCTTACAGTAGAGAGTCATATTATCTTATCATAACCCCAATATCTTATTGGCCTTGGCAGTAGCTGCCTGACACTGGTTTTTGCAGCTTAGTTTGCTGTTTATTCAAATTCCTAGGTCCTTTTCCATGTCAGTGTTACCCAGTGTTTTACCATTTAGTATGTACGAGTGACTTGCATTATTCCTTACCATGTGTATAAACTTAGTGTTACACCTCATCTGCCACTTCTCTGCCCAAGCCTCTAATTTCTCCAGGTCCATCTGTAGCAGTATACTGTCCTCTGTAGTATATATATATATATACAGTATAGGTCCTCTGTAGTGTATATACAGTATACTATCCTCTAGTGTATATATACACTATACTGTCCTCTGTAGTATATATACAGTATGCTGTCCTCTGTAGTATATATATATATATATATATATATATATATATATATATACACAGTATAGGTCCTCTGTAGTGTATATACAGTATACTGTCCTCTGTAGTATATACACACTATACTGTCCTCTGTAGTATATACACACTATACTGTCCTCTGTAATATATACACACTATACTGTCCTCTGTAGTGTGTATATACAGTATACTGTCCTCTGTAGTGTGTATATACAGTATACTGTCCTCTGCAGTATATATACAGTACATTGTCCTCTGTAGTATATATCTATACAGTATACTGTCCTCTGTAGTGTATATATACAGTATACTGTCCTCTGTAGTGTATAAATACAGTATACTGTCCTCTGTAGTGTATATATACAGTATACTGTCCTCTGTAGTGTATATATACAGTATACTGTCCTCTGTAGTGTATATATACAGTATACTGTCCTCTGTAGTATATATACAATATAGGTCCTCTGTAGTATATTTACAGTACACTGTCCTCTGTAGTATTTATACAGTATACTGTCCTCTGTAGTATATATACAGCATACTGTCCTCTGTAGTATATATACAGCATACTGTCCTCTGTAGTATATATATACAGCATACTGTCCTCTGTAGTATATATATACAGCATACTGTCCTCTGTAGTATATATATACAGCATACTGTCCTCTGTAGTATATACATACAGCATACTGTCCTCTGTAGTATATATATATACAGTATACTGTCCTCTGTAGTATATATATACAGTATACTGTCCTCTGTAGTATATATACAGTATACTGTCCTCTGTAGTATATATATACAGTATACTGTCCTCTGTAGTGTATATATACAGTAAACTGTCCTCTGTAGTATATATACAGTATACTGTCCTCTCTAGTATATACAGTATACTGTCCTCTGTAGTGTATATATACAGTATACTGTCCTCTGTAGTATATATACAGTGTACTGTCCTCTGTAGTGTATATATACAGTGTACTGTCCTCTAGTATATATACAGTATACTGTCCTCTGTAGTGTATATATACAGTAAACTGTCCTCTGTAGTGTATATACAGTAAACTGTCCTCTGTAGTATATATACAGTGTACTTTCCTCTGTAGTGTATATATACAGTATACTGTCCTCTGTAGTGTATATATACAGTATACTGTCCTCTGTAGTGTATATATACAGTATACTGTCCTCTGTAGTATATATATATATACAGTATACTGTCCTCTGTAGTTATATACAGTATACTGTCCTCTGTAGTGTATATACAGTATACTGTCCTCTGTAGTATATATACAGTATACTGTCCTCTGTAGTGTATATACAGTATACTGTCCTCTGTAGTATATATACAGTATACTGTCCTCTGTAGTATATATACAGTATACTGTCCTCTGTAGTGTATATACAGTATACTGTCCTCTGTAGTGTATATATACAGTATACTGTCCTCTGTAGTATATATACAGTATACTGTCCTCTGTAGTATATATACAGTATACTGTCCTCTGTAGTATATATACAGTATACTGTCCTCTGTAGTATATATACAGTATGCTGTCCTCTGTAGTATATATACAGTATACTGTCATCTGTAGTATATATACAGTATTCTGTCCTCTGTAGTATATATACAGTATACTGTCCTCTGTAGCAGAAAACTGTCCTCTTCAGTGTTAATTACTTTACAGTTTAATGTCATCTGCAAAAATAGATATTTTACTGTACAGGCCTTCTACAAGATAATTAATAAATATATTGAAAAGAATAGGGCCCAATAATGACCCCTGAGATAGCCCACTAGTGACATTGACCCCTCCAGTGCTGACCCCTGTGGTACCCCACTAGTGACATTGACCCCTCCAGTGCTGACCCCTGTGGTACCCCACTAGTGACATTGACCCCTCCAGTACTGACCCCTGAGGTACCCCACTAGTGATAGTGACCCCTCCAGTACTGACCCCTGAGGTACCCCACTAGTGACAGTGACCCCTCCAGTACTGACCCTTGAGGTACCCCACTAGTGACAGTGACCCCCTCCAGTACTGACCCCTGAGGTACCCCACTAGTGACATTGACCCCTCCAGTACTGACCCCTGAGGTACCCCACTAGTGACAGTGACCCTTCCAGTACTGACCCCTGAGGTATCCCACTAGTGACAGTGACCCCTGAGGTACCCCACTAGTGACAGTGACCCCTCCAGTACTGACCCCTGAGGTACCCCACTAGTGACAGTGACCCCTCCAATAGTGACCCCTGTGGTACCCCACTAGTGACAGTTACCCAATCTGAGTGTGTACCATTAATACACACTCAGATTGGGTCACTGTCACTAGTGGATTACCTCGGGGGTTAATATTGGGCCCTATTCTCTTCAATATATTTATTCTTAGTGATATGGCACCCATCTTACTGTTATAAGGACTTTCTCTGTGTCTTCCCACAATTCCCTCTGTTTAGGAGCAGCGGCTGTAGATCTGGTCATCCTGAACTTTCAAATTCATGAATGTAATTCCAGAACTGCAGTGAAGACTAACACATAGGAGAGGCAGAGGTAGCGAGGACGTTATTGGTTGTCACCCCACATCTGCAGCCTGTATATGATGGGGCTTACCTTTTTTGTGGGTGCACATGGCGTCTCTCGCTGCATTAACCCCTTTTCCCCCGGACATCTGTCATCAGCGCCGTCATTAGGGGTACCTTCGTCGTCAGTGCCCTCATCAGGGGTGCCATCGTCGTCATTAGGGGTGCCTTCGTCATCAGCGCCATCATCAGGGGTGCCTTCGTCATCAGCGCCCTCATCAGGGGTGCCATCGTCGTCAGTGCCCTCATCAGGGGTGCCATCGTCGTCAGTGCCCTCATCAGGGGTGCCATCGTCGTCAGTGCCCTCATCAGGGGTACCATCGTCGTCAGCGCCATCATTAGGGGTGCCTCCGTCGTCAGTGCCCTCATCAGGGGTGCCATCGTCGTCATTAGGGGTGCCTTCGTCATCAGCGCCCTCATCAGGGGTGCCATCGTCGTCAGTGCCCTCATCAGGGGAGCCATCGTCGTCATCAGGGGTGCCTTCGTCGTCAGCGCCGTCATTAGGGGTGCCTTCATTTTCAGCGCCGTCATTAGGGGTGCCTTCATGGTCAGCGGCGTCATCAGGGGTGCCTTCTTCGTCAGCGCCATCATTAGGGGTGCCTTCATTGTCAGCGGCGTCATCAGCGCCATCATTAGGGGTGCCTTCTTCGTCAGCGCCATCATTATGGGTGCCATTATCAGTTGTCCTAGCTGTTTCGCTCGGTTGCAGCGGTTGATCGCTGTATCGCATGGTGTGGACAAGGTGCACGCCCCCTCCATCTTTGCTCTCGGCCTCTCACACAACCAGTTCCAGATGTTCAGACTTTGCTGGTTTTTGCTGAATTTCCTGCGCCCCCTCCCCCTCCTTCTAGAAGCTGCTCCAAAGCAAACAGCGCCTCTCCCCCTGCGCCGCTCCCTCGCAGCTCGGATCCTCTATACGTTCCCTTTCATGTCGGTGGCAGCTTCACCTTCTGGCTTCCTACATCAGGGGGTGAGGAGGGGCGGCCATGACAGCGGCTCTTTCATTGCTCTATGTATACAGGTGCCGGGCCGATCACCTCCCATCCGGCATCAATGGAGGCAGTGTGACCACCGACCACCTGCAGCAGCCGCAGGGTACGGGGCCAACCTCGTACTGATCAGCATCACCCGAGAGCCAGCATGTTCTCTACTGTACAGGGGACGATGGGAGTGATACACCGAGAGTGAGCGATATCACCTCCTGGGGTCAGGGACGATGGGAGTGATACACCGTTAGATATTACCTCCTGGGGTCAGGGACGATGGGAGTGATACACCGTTAGATATTACCTCCTGGGGTCAGGGACGATGGGAGTGATACACCGTTAGATATCACCTCCTGGGGTCAGGGACGATGGGAGTGATACACCGTTAGATATTACCTCCTGGGGTCAGGGACGATGGGAGTGATACACCGTTAGATATTACCTCCTGGGGTCAGGGACGATGGGAGTGATACACCGTTAGATATTACCTCCTGGGGTCAGGGACGATGGGAGTGATACACCGTTAGATATCACCTCCTGGGGTCAGGGACGATGGTTTCTGTCCAGCTCTTGGGAGAACATGGCCGACATTACGATTCCGTTAACGCTTTCCTCCCCACTCAGGGGCTCCGGCAGCCATGACATTAACTCTTTCCTCCCCACTCAGGGGCTCCGGCACCTGGGAGTCTTCGGCTTCGTTTTTGTGCGGTTTCTGGACCTGATCTGAAAGGTGAGAAAGCATCCGCCGCCTTCGAGGGGCTTTCCTTCATGACCCTTCAGGATGGGAAAACTCATCACTTTCTGTTTCAATTCCTCAGCATTTCCAGACCTCTGCTTGCTGTCAGTGGATTGGAAGTGACACTGGTGCAGGGAGTATACCAGCTGCACACAATGGGTTAATAGTTCTCCTAAGGGTTAATTATCAATCTAATGTCATGTACAGGAGGGGGCGCTGCGCTGCCTATGGAGCCCCATAAGGATTAGTATCCTGATTACCGTATGGCGGGAGTATAAGATGTCACCTCATGGACGTAAAGACCGTTTAAGCTCCGCCCACGAGGATCCTATGGAAGGAGCAGAGCACATCCTGACATCACAGGAAGTCATTCTGAGCCGTCGGGCTGATGTCACATTACTTGTTCTGTCCGAGGCGCTGTGTGCACAGGATTTCTACGTGTTCTTTGCATATATATAAGCGCCCTCCTGACACCCAGGTTTTGGTCTTCCGTCTGAAACCGAACTGGTGAAGAGTTCTTGATTCCTATTCCTGCAGGAGGAAATCCCGGCACCAAACACGGGGATCGCGGCTCAGGCGAGCGAAGGTCAAAAGGTTAATAAAAAGGTCAAGAACACATTTTTTAAAATTGAGAAAAAACTAAAGTTTAAATCTCAGCTAAAATCTTTTCTTGTGTAAAAAATCTAAACAAACATAAACCTGATCGGAATCTCCGCGAGAGTTCAGACTATTCCAATCTGACGCCAGAGCTGCCTCCTTCATCCGCCTCCCCTAAAAACGGAATAAAAAGTCAAATATACCCCAAAACGGCACCAACAAAACAAACAGCTCGGAAAAGAGGCCCTCGCCGCATTAGAGGACGAGAAAACATAGCATTTTTTAAGGTTTTTCATTTTCTAAAAAGTAATGAAACAAAAAACACTGAAGAAAAAAACTAAAGGCAGATTGAAGGGCGGCCCCTTCATAGCGGCTCACCCTCTCTGCTGTGGTGGCCCCTCCATAGCGGCTCACCCTCTCTGCTGTGGCGGCCCCTCCATAGCGGCTCACCCTCTCTGCTGTGGCGGCCCCTCCATAGCGGCTCACCCTCTCTGCTGTGGCGGCCCCTCCATAGCGGCTCACCCTCTCTGCTGTGGCGGCCCCTCCATAGCGGCTCACCCTCTCTGCTGTGGCGGCCCCTCCATAGCGGCTCACCCTCTCTGCTGTGGCGGCCCCTCCATAGCGGCTCACCCTCTCTGCTGTGGCGGCCCCTCCATAACGGCTCACCCTCACTGCTGTGGTGGCCCCTCCGTAGCGGCTCACCCTCTCTGCTGTGGCGGCCCCTCCATAGCGGCTCACCCTCTCTGCTGTGGCGGCCCCTCCATAGCGGCTCACCCTCTCTGCTGTGGCGGCCCCTCCATAGCGGCTCACCCTCTCTGCTGTAGCACCGCTCGTTGGGTTGAGGACCTGCACAGGTCTGGTCATGTGACTGCAGGTCCTTCAACAGTAACAAGACCTGCAGAGCAGGGTGAAGCTGGGGCGTCATCACCATGCCCCCAGTTAGTCCAGCACTAGTTAGGGGAGGGGGTTGCGAGGCAGATGTCAATAAAGCTGAAAATAGGGACACAGCTGGGGGCCCCCACACCACCTCCCCTATGGATAACGTGGCCCTGATTGTCATACATCCCCATTCCAGTATGGTCCCAGTCTGACCAGTAGTGCCAGTTCTCCTGCTCCGATAAGGTTCCTTTGCCAGGCACCGGAGACTTGGCCTGATGGCAGTGCCGAGTCTTGTGCCCAACCTCTTATAGGATTCTGCAGCAGTGGAATCTGGTGACTGGCAGACTGTACTGGGATGTGCTCCAGCAAGGAAGGGGTTAAGGTCCATCTAGGTAACGGGTGGAGCATCCGCGGGGGCGACGAGGGCCGGGCTGACGCCAATTTCTGCGCCTACGTCCTGGTGAGCTCATCGACCGCTGACAGGGACCCAGAAACCAATGGTCCTGGACACGGCCGGTTCCTACCTCCGCTCCTCGCTTCACCTCATTCTAGGCGGTGAGAATGGACCAGTTACCTCCCTCTGCTCCTGGGGGCCCCGGGGTCCATGATAACAGCAGGAGCTGCTGCTATGGAGCAGAGACAGCAGTCCGGACGCGGCTGATAACACGGAAACATTGCAGAACGTTCCAGGGATACGTGCGGACTGCGGCTCTGCTCATTTCGTTATTCCCGGTGGTCGCTGCAGTAAAAACGGCTGCTCGTGTCTGACAAGAGGAACTTGCTGAGGGATCACGGCTAACGCTAACAGATGACGCATATTCGCCAAGGGCGTTACGTATGACGCCTCCGCACCGACCATCCGCCCGACGTATACAGTATATCACTCATCTGCTCCAGCAGAGGCATCGCGAGAGTAGTGTCGCCTCATCTTCCGGCCACCGCTGACCTTATAACCTCCATAAATAGCACCGCCCCATGTGCTCTCCGAGTAAGGCCTCCATTTCTACAGAGGAGGAAGGTTCTTTACTGTAAGAGCAGTGAATCTGTGGAGCAGTCACCTCAGGAGCTGTTCTTTACTGTAAGAGCTGTGAATCTGTGGAGCAGTCACCTCAGGAGCTGGTTCTTTACTGTAAGGGCTGTGAATCTGTGGAGCAGTCACCTCAGGAGCTGGTTCTTTACTGTAAGAGCTGTGAATCTGTGGAGCAGTCACCTCAGGAGCTGGTTCTTTACTGTAAGAGCTGTGAATATGTAGAGCAGTCACCTCAGGAGCTGGTTCTTTACTGTAAGAGCTGTGAATATGTAGAGCAGTCACCTCAGGAGCTGGTTCTTTACTGTAAGAGCTGTGAATATGTAGAGCAGTCACCTCAGGAGCTGGTTCTTTACTGTAAGAGCTGTGAATCTGTGGAGCAGTCACCTCAGAAGCCGGTTCTTTACTGTAAGGGCTGTGAATCTGTGGAGCAGTCACCTCAGGAGCTGGTTCTTTACTGTAAGAGCTGTGAATCTGTGGAGCAGTCACCTCAGGAGCCGGTTCTTTACTGTAAGAGCTGTGAATATGTAGAGCAGTCACCTCAGGAGCTGGTTCTTTACTGTAAGAGCTGTGAATCTGTGGAGCAGTCACCTCAGGAGCTGGTTCTTTACTGTAAGAGCTGTGAATCTGTGGAGCAGTCACCTCAGGAGCTGTTCTATACTGTAAGAGCTGTGAATCTGTGGAGCAGTCACCTCAGGAGCTGGTTCTTTACTGTAAGGGCTGTGAATCTGTGGAGCAGTCCCCTCAGGAGCCGGTTCTTTACTGTTAGAGCAGTGAATCTGTGGAGCAGTCCCCTCAGGAGCTGGTTCTTTACTGTAAGAGATGTGAATCTGTGGAGCAGTCACCTCAGGAGCTGTTCTTTACTGTAAGGGCTGTGAATCTGTGGAGCAGTCACCTCAGGAGCTGGTTCTTTACTGTAAGAGCTGTGAATCTGTATTATAGTCGCCTCAGGGGCTGGTTCTTTACTGTAAGAGCTGTGAATCTGTGGAGCAGTCCCCTCAGGAGCTGTTCTTTACTGTAAGAGCTGTGAATCTGTGGAGCAGTCACCTCAGGGGCTGGTTCTTTACTGTAAGAGCTGTGAATCTGTGGAGCAGTCACCTCAGGAGCTGTTTCTTTACTGTAAGAGCTGTAAATCTGTAGAGCAGTCACCTCAGGAGCTGGTTCTTTACTGTAAGAGCTGTAAATATGTGCAGTCACCTCATGAGCTGGTTCTTTACTGTAAGAGCTGTGAATCTGTGGAGCAGTCACCTCAGGAGCCGGTTCTTTACTGTAAGAGCTGTGAATCTGTGTAGTCACCTCAGGAGCTGGTTCTTTACTGTAAGGGCTGTGAATTGGTGTAGTTTACCCCTCCAATCCAATGATTTAGGGCGCCTTTACACGCTGCTGATTGTTGCAGAATTTTCTACCACTGCCGGCCTCATTCAGGTGAATAGAACTGATTTTCAGTCGCAGAGAATTCATCAACAAAATCAGCAGCGTGTGAAGGCCCAGATTCTGTCAGGACAATGGTTCTGATCCATCTCGGTCCATATCATCAATACTGCATGACAGAACCAGCATACCGGGCTGGTTATGAGACGGGGCATCTTACGTTCCACGTGAACAGCTACTGGTGCGATTTGTGATTCCGTGAAATAAGACGCTGCAGCCCAAGCATCAAGAAAATATCTTCTGTTTATTCTGCAAGACAGGTAAGTATCATGAACCATGGAAATGCTGTACACAGATCTGCCCCACAGCGGGGTAAAACACGGCCGATACAGAGTACTCAACAATTAGAAACAAGTTCACTTGTAACAACAGCGCACCATGGTACCAAACCAAAAGCAAATACTGAGAGGTAAAGACCAGTCACCAGATGGCGCAGCGCTGGCACCGCGCAGGTAGGAAATCCCTGGAGGAGATGACAGAAGTTGGCGGTTTGTCTGGGATGGTAGATTGTCTTTTCTCGGGCCATGCTCTTGATTTGGCAGTTCGGGCTCATGCCACACAACACAGGGGCAGCCTGTGCCCAGCGCGGTGCCATCTGGTGACAAGTACTGGTGATGAATCCTGCATCTACAGCATGATCTGTTGGAGAAACACGAAAAACGTACACTTTGCTTCTTGAGAAACCCATTTAATCTAGCTACGTGATTCCTCATGACACCATAGAGACGGAACGTAGTACACTAACAGTCAGTGACATCGTACCAAAGTTACATGCCGAAAGTCAGGAAAACAGGAAGAAAAGTAGAAGCAGGCGCGAGGCGGCGTCCTGGTCCAACCAGCAATGTGTACAAAAGCGGATAAAGAGTTTGTTCCTTTAAAATCCTAGCGTCATCTCGTGCGCACGTTACCCCAGAACACCCGCTCCAGGCGTTACATGTGCAAACGTGTACGGCATGGTAATAGCTCATCGGGTTCGAGTCCGTGGAAACCTGCTTGCATATTCCTTCTCCTAAGCGTTAATATTAAACTGAAAAGCGTTCTGTCCTGCAGAGTACAAAACAACGCGAAAAATAAGAGTGCAGCCGAAATGTAATGGATCCGTCCCCCCAAGACTACAGCCATCACACGTCTTCTAGTGGCGGGTCATGTGCCCGGGTCACATCTGTCCCCTCGGGACATTCACACACAACTCCGCTCCCAGTTACTGCATTACAGTTCTAAAAATCCTCAGAGCTGAACTCCACGACCGTAGGGTAATATGGGGCGTGGTTTGTGTGGATGTCGCATTACGGGGGTGTCCGTAGTGCTACTTCTAGGGGAGAATATCTCCATTATATAGGCAGGTGGCACCTGTGCAGGAGGCGGCTGCTCAGCGCTACATTCAGCACAATGTTAAGGGGGTCTTCTACTGGACGGCTCTGTAGTATTCTCTTGAACAGGCGGGAGCCGTCCTAGTGACGTGAATGGGGGCGCCATGCTTGTAATTCCATTGCACGTCCGCAGGTAAAACAGAGCAGAGGACACAGCGCTCGTACGAGTGCAGCCTTCTCTTCAAACAGCTGATCGGCGGGGGTGCCGGGAGTCGGACCCCTGCGATCTGATATATACGACTTACCCTGAGGATAGATCAATAGAAAAAAGCAGACAACCCCTTTAATACTGATGACCTGTCCTCTGGGGCCCGACACCCGGCGCTCACTGTAGCACCGCGGCCTTCTCGCAGCTCACCAAGCACAGCGCCGTACAGAGTATAGTGGCTGTACTTGGTATCACACTCAGCCTTTCGCTTCTATGAGGCCGAGCTGCTTCGAGGCCACATGACCGATGAACGTGATGTCACTGGCCTAGGAAATCCAGAAAGGACTGTGGCCCCGGGCACCGATGCCTTCTCAAAGCTGATCAGCAGGGGTGCCAGGGGTCGGACCCCACCAAACATATACTACTGACCTATCCTGAGGAAAGGGCATCAATATAAAACTCGCAGAAAACCCCTTTAGATCCACGTCCTGAGCAGGGCTCGTGTATCCTCCCCAGGAGGCCCCTGGGGCTCCTCCAGAAAGTGGCCACGGCGGATATTGCTCCCCTGCGCTACTAACTGCGGCAAAGGCCACAAGAACCTCAAGGTTCAGAACAGTTTGCTCGCTGGCCTGTAAGCGATGTCCTTAGAGGATTGTCGCACCCGCCCGCCCGGAAGATGACGGGACCCATGCCCACCTGCTGCTGGAGCTCCCCTTTATGTGACCAGTCCAGTTTATACAGAAACCTCCACGGATCGAGCCGTGGACTCAACCAATGGGTTGGCTTATTGCAAATTTAAAAAGCGCCACCTCCCAAGCTGAGGGGTCGGAGGTCACGTGGGCCGCGTCCAGAGCGCTCATGTCCGGATACAACATCAAGTAACTGAAGCAAATTAATAATAATTAAAACCAAAATAGGGAAAAACGTCAAACAAGTTTCTTGAACGTTCAATAAAAAGCTAAAACTCGTAGACTGAGGATTCCCCCGAACTGCAGCGAGACGTAGAAAAACTCCCATCATCCTATAAAAACCCATCCTCCCAGATTCTTCAAGTACCAGGAATTCATTTCCATGTATAAGACAAAAATAAAACGACTTCCACCTTGTGGCGTCCATCACCACAGACAGTATCTGCAGCACAGAGGGTTTCAGCTTCACCATCTGCCTGGAACGTCTACCCCCTTAAAGTAAAAGCTACAAATGGACGAATAAAAAGACCCCAGAGGGCAGCGGACCGTGTCCTCTGGTCGGCTGTGTGGCCCTAGCAATGCACTGTGGCCCCCTGGAAAGGAGAAGCTATTTGCAGACGTTAAGAGACAGAAAACAAAACCAAATCCAATACCGACTTGCAAATCGTCCGATCGTCGCTGGAAGAAGTGGAAAATGGTGGCCGCGAAGTGCAGCGACGCGCCGACCGACGAGGACACAAACCAGCAAGTCAAAGACATAACAAAAAATAAATCGCACATTTCATATTGCACGGTTATTCTACGAAGGGCTCACGCACACGAATGTATTTTCTTTCTGTGTCTGGTCCGGGTTTTTTGGCGGACCGTATGCGGAACCATTCACTCCAGTGGGTCCGCAAAAAAAATGGAAGTTACTCCGTGTGTATTACGTTTCCGTATGTCCGTTCTGTAAAAAAAATAAAACACGTCCTATTATTGTCTGCATTACGGACAAGGATAGGACTGTCCGCAAAATACGGAATGCACACAGACATCTGTGTTTTTTGCGGACCGCAAAATACATACGGTCATGTGCATGAGCCCTAAGACAGAGGATCATGGAGCGAGACCGAGACCGCGGGGGGGCGTCCTGCACCAGTCACAATCACTTCCCAATAATAGTGTCATCTCTGACATAAATGGCGCCCCGCGGCCCCACTCCTCTGCTCTACTGCATTTGCGCTTACAATTCATCTTCTGCCGTTTACCCATTTTCTACCAAGTGCCGAATGAGTGCAAAATAAAAGCGCAGTCGCTGTGCGTCGGCCACAGGAGTATAAAATGGGCAGAGCCCCTGCACAACAGAGAAGGCCGGAGGAGGCGGCGGCAGCAGATGCTTCTAGATGGCTCCGTCTGCTCCGCACCAAAGTGGTTTCACCAGGTCACAAGATTTCACCCTCGTTAAACCGTAAGAGGAAAGAACGACACTTTAGAAGCGTCACGTAGCTGCCTTAATCAGATCTGCATTGGAATAAAGGAGTCCCCCGACTGCTCAGTGTCACAGACAGCTGGCTGCTGCAGCCGCCATTATAAGGGACTCTAAAGTGCACCCCCTACAGACTTCCACAGGTGCTGGGGGTTAGGTCACACCTGGTCTGCTGCAGCTTCAGAAACGTCCTGAGGAGCCCCGGACGGTGCGGCAGCAATAAGAGGACTTCCCCGTGACGCCGACGTGGGCCCGCTCTATGGGGAGCCATCTAGAAGCAGCGACCTGACCATATAAGAGCTCCCGACCACCTCCATTGTAAGAAAGAAGGACCCCATGTAATAGTGCGGGCGGCGGGGTCACCCCAACACAACACAGCAGAGGATCATCCGCAGCCACAGGGGAGTGCTCTTCTTTTGAACCACCATTCCTTTCTTCAAGTTTTGGCGCAGAAATCTGTGCAGGCGCCACGCGGTTCCCACGTAAGTGCTCAGTCCAGCAACAAACAACGTTTTGGTTAAATCTATGGATGTTCCTCGGGTGAAGCTCCTGCGCTGGAAGGCAAAACCTTTATGGTTGGAAAAATAAAGCAACTTTATTAGTCATTTGTTTCCTGACAGGAAAAGTGAATCTGGAGAATCCTTTGGTCTTCTTTCCCAATTCTCGAGCTCCTTGAGTGGACGGCAGTGACCCGAGCGAAGTCCTGCGACCTCGGCCAGTCAGGGATCCACTGAAGACGCGGCGGGAAACGGCGGGAGCCCTCGGATCTCATGATTTCACATTCACAAATTCACTTCTTGTGCAAAACAAGCAGTCTAAGTAGAAAGAATGCCCTCGAAGTTCTAGTAAAAACGGTAGAAAAGATCCAGCGGCGCCGCTTATCTGCAGAGGGAGGCCGCGTGGACGGGGTAGGCCAGCCGCACGTTCAGGGAATCGTTGTGTTGGACGAGGGACGTGTGCTGGTAATGGAGCACCAACTCCTTGAGCGTGCCGTAGAGATTGTATGGCTCTGCAAAGCCGAAGCCTCGAGAGGTGCTGTAAATGACGCAGTGCTTGACGTCGCCCGCCGCCCTAAAGAGGGAGGAGACAAGTTAATACAGAAGTTCTCCTCCAGCCACGGAGACCCCCACAATCAGTGGAATCTGCCGCTCCATCCTCTAAGGGACTGATAGGGGAGCGCTGTAGTCGGCTATCCCCAAGGCAGTCCCAAAGTCAACACCGCTCCATTCAAATGGGGGCCCCGTCTTTGTAATTGTGGGGGGGGGGATCACCCTGAAATGTTATCATACAGGTCACATACAAACAGCACAATCACGCTACATACTGAGCCACCAGAGAGCGCAGCTCTGAAGGATCTTACTACAGACAGTCAGCTGGGGGTACTAACGGAGGACTCACACCACGGAGCAGGCGTAACAGCCCTTCTTGCTACTTTCGCGGATCAGGAAGGCGCCGTCGGGCTTTCCATGGAGTAACGCCTCTGCTTGTGTCCGGTTTACATCCCCAACAAACCAGGTCTTCTCATCGTGGTGGGGCAGACCCTCCTCCTCCTCACACAGGAAGTACGGCCTGGGATGGAGAGGGAGCGCAGGGTAAGGGCGTGAATACATACGCACTGGGGTGGCCGCTGCACTGACACTCACTCATCAGGATTCCGGCTCTGGATTCCCAGCCATTCATTAATGCGCTTCTGCCGCACTCCTTTGTGATTGAGCCATCTGTCGGGGGAGAGAAACATTGTATCTGACGACGGCACCGATACATTGTAACCATCCTGTAAACAGGAGGGACCGGCAACAAGGTAGCGGGAGGGGATTATGGAGCCTCTTACTCCAGGTACTGATGGGGGAGGGGATTATGGAGCCTCTTACTCCGGGTACTGATGGAGGAGGGGGATTATGGAGCCTCTTACTCCGGGTACTGATGGGGAGGGGGATTATAGAGCCTCTTACTCTAGGTACTGATGGGGGAGGGGATTATGGAGCCTCTTACTCCAGGTACTGATGGGGGAGGGGATTATGGAGCCTCTTACTCCGGGTACTGATGGGGAGGGGATTATGGAGCCTCTTACTCCGGGTACTGATGGGGGAGGGGATTATGGAGCCTCTTACTCCGGGTACTGATGGGGGAGGAGGATTATGGAGCCTCTTACTCCGGGTACTGATGGGGGAGGGGATTATGGAGCCTCTTACTCCAGGTACTGATGGGGGAGGGGATTATGGAGCCTCTTACTCCAGGTACTGATGGGGAGGGGGATTATGAAGCCTCTTACTCCAGTTACTGATGGGGGAGGGGATTATGGAGCCTCTTACTCCAGGTACTGATGTGGGAGGGGGATTATAGAGCCTCTTACTCCAGGTACTGATGGGGGAGGGGATTATGGAGCCTCTTACTCTAGGTACTGATGGGGAGGGGATTATGGAGCCTCTTACTCTAGGTACTGATGGGGAGGGGATTATGGAGCCTCTTACTCCAGGTACTGATGGGGAGGGGATTATGGAGCCTCTTACTCAGGTACTAATGGGGAGGGGTTATGGAGCCTTACTCCAGGTACTGATGGGGAGGGATTATGGAGCCTCTTACTCCAGGTACTGATGGGGAGGGGGATTATGGAGCCTCTTACTCCAGGTACTGATGGGGAGGGATTATGGAGCCTCTTACTCCAGGTACTGATGGGGAGGGGATTATGGAGCCTCTTACTCCAGGTACTGATGGGGGAGGGGATTATGGAGCCTCTTACTCCAGGTACTGATGGGGAGGGGATTATGGAGCCTCACTCCAGGTACTGATGGGGAGGGGATTATGGAGCCTCTTACTCCGGGTACTGATGGGGAGGGGATTATGGAGCCTCTACTCCAGGTACTGATGGGGGAGGGATTATGGAGCCTCTTACTCCAGGTACTGATGGGGAGGGGATTATGGAGCCTCTTACTCCAGGTACTGATGGGGAGGGGGATTATAGAGCCTCTACTCCAGGTACTGATGGGGAGGGATTATAGAGCCTGTTACTCCAGGTACTGATGGGGAGGGGATTATGGAGCCTGTTACTCCAGGTACTGATGGGGGAGGGGATTATGGAGCCTCTTACTCCAGGTACTGATGGGGAGGGGATTATGGAGCCTCTTACTCCAGGTACTGATGGAGGAGGGGATTATGGAGCCTCTTACTCCAGGTACTGATGGGGGAGGGGATTATGGAGCCTCTTACTCCAGGTACTGATGGGGGAGGGGGATTATGGAGCCTCTTACTCCAGGTACTGATGGGGGAGGGGATTATGGAGCCTCTTACTCCAGGTACTGATGGGGAGGGGGATTATGGAGCCTCTTACTCCAGGTACTGATGGGGAGGGGATTATGGAGCCTCTTACACCAGGTACTGATGGGGAGGGGATCATGGAGCCTCTTACTCCAGGTACTGATGGGGAGGGGATTATGGAGCCTCTTACTCCAGGTACTGATGGGGGAGGGGGATTATGGAGCCTCTTACTCCAGGTACTGATGGGGGAGGGGGATTATGGAGCCTCTTACTCCGGGTACTGATGGGGAGGGGGATTATAGAGCCTCTTACTCCAGGTACTGATGGGGGAGGGGAATTATGGAGCCTCTTACACCAGGTACTGATGGGGGAGGGGATCATGGAGCCTCTTACACCAGGTACTGATCTCGGATCCGGCGCAGTTGGATCAGGTCGGGTTTGATGCTGTTCATCCTCTTGTCCACCTCCCGGTTGTCCAGCGCCTGCTTCTTCAGCTCCTGCTCCAGTCGCACTTTGCTGTCGTGAATTTCCCCCAATCGAGATTTCAGCTTCTCATAATTGATTATTATTCTGGAAGAGAAGTGACGTTTTAGAAGCCACGTAGTGTAACAGCCACCACGTCTCGGGGCCCCCGCGCAGTGTAACAGCCACCATGTCCCGGGGCCCCCGCACAGTGTAACAGCCGCCACGTCCCAGGGCCCCCGCGTAGTGCAACAGCCGCCACGTCCCAGGGCCCCCGCGTAGTGTAACAGCCGCCACGTCCCGGGGCCCCCGCGCAGTGTAACAGCCGCCACGTCCCAGGGCCCCCGCGTAGTGCAACAGCCGCCACGTCTCGGGGCCACACGCAGTATAACAGCCGCCATGTCCCAGGGTCCCCGCGTACTGTAACAGCCGCCACGTCTCGGGGCCCCCGCGCAGTGTAACAGCCGCCATGTCCCGGGGCCCCCACGCAGTGTAACAGCCGCCACGTCCCAGGGCCCCCGCGTAGTGCAACAGCCGCCACGTCTCGGGGCCACACGCAGTATAACAGCCGCCATGTCCCAGGGCCCCCGCGTAGTGTAACAGCCGCCACGTCTCAGGGCCCCCGCTCAGTATAACAGCCGCCACGTCTCGGGGCCTCCGCTCAGTATAACAGCCGCCACGTCTTGGGGCCCCCGCTCAGTATAACAGCCGCCACGTCTCAGGGCCCCCGCTCAGTATAACAGCAGCCACGTCTCAGGGCCCCCGCTCAGTATAACAGCCGCCACGTCTCGGGGCCTCCGCTCAGTCTAACAGCCGCCACGTCTCGGGGCCTCCGCTCAGTATAACAGCCGCCACGTCTCGGGGCCTCCGCTCAGTATAACAGCCGCCATGACTCGGGGGCCCCGCACAGTGTACCAGCCGCCATGTCCGGGGGGCGGCATGCGCTCTTACCTCTCTATCTCTTTCTCGTTGCCCTCCCGCCGGCAGCGCTCCAGGATCTCCTTACTGTAGCGTTCCTGGGAATTGCACTGCTCCTCAAAGATCTTAATTGTCTCATTAAACGCTTCAATGGCCGTCCTCTTCATCTGAATTTCCTGCAAGACACGGCCATGTTACCGCCACACGCCCGTCACCCCTCCCCCAGGGCTTCCATCCATTAGCGCCGTTAGGGTATATTCACACGCGGCAGATTTGTTGCAGAAATCCGTCTACATACTGCGGATACAACCAAGCACAAGAACAAATCTGTCCCATGTGAATAGAGCCAACGTCAAAACTAGTGAGCAGCCGTGTCTGGATATAAGCGGGGGCGGTCCTGATGGAGAGAGACCACTCCTACATATAAGCGGGGGCGGTCCTGATGGAGAGAGACCACTACTACATATAAGCGGGGGCGGTCCTGATGGAGAGAGACCGCTCCTACATATAAGCGGGGGCGGTCCTGATGAAGAGAGACTGCCCCTACATATAAGCGGGGGCGGTCCTGATGAAGAGAGACTGCCCCTACATATAAGCGGGGGCGGTCCTGATGGAGAGAGACCGCTACTAAATATAAGCGGGGGCGGTCCTGATGGAGAGAGACTGCCCCTACATATAAGCGGGGGCCGTCCTGATGGAGAGAGACTGCCCCTACATATAAGCGGGGGCCGTCCTGATGGAGAGAGACCGCTACTACATATAAGCGGGGGCGGTCCTGATGGAGAGACTGCTCCTACATATAAGCGGGGGCGGTCCTGAGGGAGAGAGACAGCCCCTACATATAAGCGGGGGCCGTCCTGATGGAGAGAGACGGCTCCTACATATAAGCGGGGGCGGTCCTGATGGAGAGAGACTGCCCCTACATATAAGCGGGGGCGGTCCTGATGGAGAGAGACCGCTACTACATATAAGCGGGGGCCGTCCTGATGGAGAGAGACTGCCCCTACATATAAGCGGGGGCGGTCCTGATGGAGAGAGACTGCCCCTACATATAAGCGGGGGCCGTCCTGATGGAGAGATACTGCCCCTATATATAAGCGGGGGCCGTCCTGATGGAGAGAGACCGCTACTACATATAAGCGGGGGCGGTCCTGATGGAGAGACTGCTCCTACATATAAGCGGGGGCGGTCCTGATGGAGAGAGACTGCCCCTACATATAAGCGGGGGCAGTCCTGATGGAGAGAGACCGCTACTAAATATAAGCGGGGGCCGTCCTGATGGAGAGAGACGGCTCCTACATATAAGCGGGGGCGGTCCTGATGGAGAGAGACTGCCCCTACATATAAGCGGGGGCGGTCCTGATGGAGAGAGACCGCTACTACATATAAGCGGGGGCCGTCCTGAGAGAGACTGCCCCTACATATAAGCGGGGGCCGTCCTGATGGAGAGAGACGGCTCCTACATATAAGCGGGGGCGGTCCTGATAGGGGAAGAGACGGCTCCTACATATAAGCAGGGGTAGTCTGGAAGAGACCGCTCCTACATATAAGCAGGGGTAGTGCTGATGGGGGAGAGACGGCTCCTACATATAAGCGGGGGCGGTCCTGATGGGGGGGAGGGAGAGACGGCTCCTACATATACGCGGGGGCGGTCCTGATGGGGGAGACCCCTCCTACACATGGCCAGGTTTGAGCACTGACCTGAGACGTCTTGGTGTACTCCTCATACAGTCCGTCGTACTCCTTACTCTTGTCCTGAAATTGACCGTGATATTCCCGGAGCCTCCGCCCCACGGCGTCGATGTTATCCTCCTTCACAAGCTGGTCCTGTGCACGACAGAGCGTCAGCTGGAGTGGCCTATGGCGGCAGCGCTGGTCGCCGATTGGGGGGCGTGACTCACCTGCTGGTAGCGCGACACCGGGTACAGCAGCTTCACGTCCAGCTTGGGGTTGTACTGCGCCAGAGACTCGTGCCTGTAGTGGAGGATCAGCTCCGCGACGGATGTGAACGTCAGCGGATCGGAGAAGCCGTACCGCGCCTCTCGGTGGTAAATCTTTATCAATTTGTTGTTTCCTCCCTTCCTATAATAAAGCAGAAAGCAAACCATGGAGCGGGGGAGGGAGCCACCATAGAATGCCAATTACCCCCAGCCACCACTAGGAGGCCGCTTTCCGGATGATGGGGGGAGGCACCTACCGGAGGGTGAGCGTGTAATCTCCCTGCGTCCTGGTGGAGGCGTCACGCACCAGAAAGGTCCCGTCCGGCATATCCCGCAGCTTCTCGTTCACTTCTTCCCTAGAGATGGAAGCCAATGGGATGAGACGCCACCTCGCGGCCGGAGCCGGGTAGAGGGCACGCCCCAGTCCTTACCTAGAGATGTCCCCCCAGTACCACTCCGCCTCCTCCAGGGACGAGTCCTTTCCGCCGCCGTTACACGTGGGACTTAACATCGGCTTCACGGGTTTAGGTGGAAGAGCTAAAAATCCGAGATCGAAAATCAGATCAGACAAGAAAAGGCATCAGACGCCCCCGAGAGGGGCCGAACCCCAAAATAGGAGCCGGTCACATGACATGGCCGACTGCAGGACCCCCGAATACATGACCGCAGGACTGTGAGGAGACGCCCCATCCGTACACAGAAACATATATACAATGCTGACGGATATACCCCCCCCCCGTATAATACAGAGCCGTACAACCCCCCCCCTCGTATAATACAGAGCCGTACAACCCCCCCCCGTATAATACAGAGCCGTACAACCCCCCCCCGTATAATACAGAGCCGTACAACCCCCCCATATAATACAGAGCCGTACAACCCCCCCATATAATACAGAGCCGTACAACCCTCCCCGTATAATACAGAGCCGTACAACCCCCGTATAATACAGAGCCGTACAACCCCTCATATAATACAGAGCCGTACAACCCCCCATATAATACAGAGCCGTATAACCCCCGTATAATACAGAGCCGTACAACCCCCATATAATACAGAGCCGCATAACATCCCCGTATAATACAGAGCCGTACAACCCCCATATAATACAGAGCCGTATAACCTCCCCGTATAATACAGAGCCGCATAACCCCTCAGTATAATACAGAGCCGCATAACCCCTCAGTATAATACAGAGCCGTACAACTCCCCGTATAATACAGAGCCGTACAACCCCCAGTATAATACAGAGCCGTACAACCCCCGTATAATACAGAGCCGCATAACCTCCATATAATACAGAGCTGTATAACCCCTCATATAATACAGAGCCGTACAACCCCCGTATAATACAGAGCCGTACAACCGCCCCGTATAATACAGAGCCGTACAACCCCCGTATAATACAGAGCCGCATACAACCCCTCGTATAATACAGAGCCGTACAACCCCCATATAATACAGAGCCGTACAACCTCCCATATAATACAGAGCCGTACAACCCCCGTATAATACAGAGCCGTACAACCCCTCGTATAATACAGAGCCGCACAACCCCCTCGTATAATACAGAGCCGTACAACCTCCCGTATAATACAGAGCCTGCATAAACCTCCCGTTATAATACAGAGCCGCATACACCCCTCGTAGTAATACAGAGCTGCATAACCCCCAGTATAATACAGAGCCGTACAACCCCTCGTAATAATACAGAGCCGCATAATTCCCTCATTATAATACAGAGCCGTACAACCCCTCGTATAATACAGAGCCGTACAACCCCTCGTATAATACAGAGCCGTACAACCCCTCGTATAATACAGAGCTGCATACAACTCCTCCATATAATACAGAGCCGTATAACCCCCATATAATACAGAGCCGTACAACCCCCCGTATAATACAGAGCAGTATAACCTCATATAATACAGAGCCGTACAACCCCTCGTATAATACAGAGCCGTACAACCCCTCGTATAATACAGAGCCGCATAACCCCCGTATAATACAGAGCCGTACAACCCCCGTATAATACAGAGCCGACATACCCCCAGTGTAATACAGAGCCGTACAACCCCCTGTATAATACAGAGCCGTACAACCTCCCATATAATACAGAGCCGTACAACCCCTCATATAATACAGAGCCGTACAACCCCCGTATAATACAGAGCCGTACAACCCTCAGTATAATACAGAGCCGTACAACCTCCGTATAATACAGAGCCGTACAACTCCCCCGTATAATACAGAGCCGTACAACCCCCCGTATAATACAGAGCCGTACAACCCCTCGTATAATACAGAGCCGTACAAACCCCCGTATAATACAGAGCCGTACAACCTCCCAGTATAATACAGAGCCGCATAACCCTCAGTATAATACAGAGCCGTACAACCCCGTATAATACAGAGCCGTACAACCCCCGTATAATACAGAGCCGTACAGCCCCCAGTATAATACAGAGCCGTATAACCCCCCGTATAATACAGAGCTGCATAACCCCTCGTATAATACAGAGCCGTACAACCTCCCGTATAATACAGAGCCGTACAACCCCCGTATAATACAGAGCTGCATAACTCCCTCGTATAATACAGAGCTGCATAACCCCGTATAATACAGAGCCGCATAACCCCTCGTATAATACAGAGCTGCATAACCTCCGTATAATACAGAGCTGCATAACCTCTCGTATAATACAGAGCCGTACAACCCCCCGTATAATACAGATCCGTATACAACCCCCCAGTATAATACAGAGCCGCATAAACCCCCGTATAATACAGAGCCGTACACAAACCCTCCCCGGCATAATACAGAGCCGTACAACCCCCCGGTATAATACAGAGCCGTACAACCCCCGTATAATACAGAGCCGTACAACCCCCGTAGAAATACAGAGCCGAACAACCCCCCGTATAATACAGAGCCGAACAACCCCCCGTAAAATACAGAGCCGTACAACCCCTCGTAAAATACAGAGCCGTATAACCCCCGTATAATACAGAGCCGAACAACCCCCGTATAATACAGAGCCGTACACCCCTCAGTAAAATACAGAGCCGTACAAATCCCCACGTATAATACAGAGCCGTATACTCCCCATATAATACAGAGCCGTACAACCTCCGTATAATACAGAGCCGTACAACCCCCCGTATAATACAGAGCCGTACACCCCCCAGTAAAATACAGAGCCGTACAAATCCCCACGTATAATACAGAGCCGTATACCCCCCATATAATACAGAGCCGTACAACCCCTGTATAATACAGAGCCGTACAACCCCCCGTAAAAATACAGAGCCGAACAACCCCCGTAAAATACAGAGCCGAACAACCCCCGTATAATACAGAGCCGAACAACCCCCGTAAAATACAGAGCCGTACACCTCCCAGTAAAATACAGAGCCGTACAAATCCCCACGTATAATACAGAGCCGTATACCCCCATATAATACAGAGCCGTACAACCCCCGTGTAATACAGAGCCGTACAACCCCTCGTATAATACAGAGCCGTACAACCCCCGTATAATACAGAGCCGCACAACCCTCCGTATAATACAGAGCCGTACTAATACAGAGCCGTACAACCCCCGTATAATACAGAGCCGTACAACTCCCCGTATAATACAGAGCCGTACAACCCCCGTATAATACAGAGCCGTACTAATACAGAGCCGTACAACCCCCCGTATAATACAGAGCCAGTACAACCGATGCACGCTGCCCGCTGCAGGAGGCGCTGGATGGTCGCGCTGCCCGCTGCCCGCTGCAGGAGGCGCTGGATGGTCGCGCTGCCCGCTGCAGGAGGCGCTGCCCGCTGCAGGAGGCGCTGGATGGTCGCGCTGCCCGCTGCAGGAGGCGCTGGATGGTCGCGCTGCCCGCTGCAGGAGGCGCTGGATGGTCGCGCTGCCCGCTGCAGGAGGCGCTGGATGGTCGCGCTGCCCGCTGCAGGAGGCGCTGGATGGTCGCGCTGCCCGCTGCAGGAGGCGCTGGATGGTCGCGCTGCTCGCCAGTAACCCTAATCCTCCTCCAAATCCCAAATCAGACGCCGTTTGCAAAAAGTAATCTCTGAATGGAGACAGCGCAGCAGCCAATCAGAAGGCAGCAAGGCATCGTACGTTCCTGACGCTGCGCCGCTTACAGTGCATGTGCGGGGGAAGCAGCAGGAAGTCCGCGCCGCGCACACAACTTAGGACGAGTTCACACCTGCAGCAAAACGCAGAGGCGCCCCAGAGCCCAATACAATGGGCGCAGACACCCCTACGTCACCGCCTGCCCCCCCCCCCCACAACGGGCACAGACTCCCCTACGTCACCGCCTGCCCCCCCCCCTCCACAACGGGCACAGACTCCCCTACGTCACCGCGCACCCCCCCACAACGGACACAGACACCCCTACGTCACCGCGCACCCCCACAACGGACACAGACACCCCTACGTCACCGCCTGCCCCCCCCACAACGGACACAGACTCCCCTACGTCACCGCGCACCCCCACAACGGACACAGACACCCCTCGTCACCGCGCGCCCCCACAACGGACGCAGACACCCCTACATCACCGCCCGACCCCCAAAGCGGGCGAAGACTCCCTATATCACCACCCGCCCCCACAACGGGCGCAGACACTTCCGACATCACCGCCCGCTCGACCCCCACAACGGGCGCAGACACCCTACATCACCGCCCGCTCGACCCCCACAACGGGCGCAGACACCTACATCACCGCCCGCCCCCACAACGGACGCAGACACCCCTACATCACCGCCCGCCACCCCACAACGGGCGCAGACACCCTAACGTCACTGCCCGCCCCACAACGGGTGCAGACACCCCTACATCACCGCCCGCCCCCACAACGGGCGCAGACACCCCTACATCACCGCCTGCCCGACCCCCCACAACAGGCGCAGACACCCCTACATCACCGCCTGCCCGACCCTCCACAACGGGCGCACACACCTCTACTGCTGCGCACCCCACATAACCGCGCACCCCCACAACGGGCGCAGACACTCCTACGTCACCGCCCGCCCCCACAACGGGACGCAGACACCCTCACGTCACCGCCCGCCCCCACAACGGGCGTAGACACTCAACGTCACCGCCCGCCCCACAACAGACGCAGACACCCTAACGTCACCGCCCGCCCCACAACGGGCGCAGACACCCCTACATCACCGCCCGCCCCCCCCACAACGGGCGCAGACACCCCTACATCACCGCCCGCCCCCCAACACAGCGGCTGAATAATCAGGGGGCAGACACCATTAGTCTCCTGGATGACAATCACTCCAGTCCTGCTGCAGGGACTACAACTCCTAGAGGACATTGAGCAGGAGGGGGTGACCAGCGACCAAGAAACTCTGGAGCGCAGCGGTGAGCTCAGCAGACACGGAGTTAATCCAGTTACCATGACGTAGCCAGAGAGAAACGGAACAAAAGCCGCGGCTGCGAGGACAATGCAAAGCACAAACCTCTGGGGACCCCGTTATACACCCCCCCGGGGCCCCCATCCTCACAGACCACAGGGCCCCTCCCCCCCATCCTCACAGGCCACAGGGCCCCTCCCCCCCATCCTCACAGGCCACAGGGGCCCCCCATATCCTCACAGACCACAGGGGCCCCCCATATCCTCACAGACCACAGGGGCCCCCCATATCCTCACAGACCACAGGGGCCCCCCATATCCTCACAGACCACAGGGGGCCCCCCCATCCTCACAGACCACAGGGGGCCCCCCCATCCACACAGACCACAGGGGCCCCCCATCCTCACAGACCACAGGGGCCCCCATCCTCACAGACCACAGGGGCCCCCCCCCATCCACACAGACCACAGGGGGCCCCCCCATCCTCACAGACCACAGGGGGCCCCCCCATCCTCACAGACCACAGGGGGCCCCCCCCATCCACACAGACCACAGGGGCCCCCCCCCATCCACACAGACCACAGGGGCCCCCCCCATCCTCACAGACCACAGGGGCCCCCCCCATCCTCACAGACCACAGATGTACGCGGCCTCCACCATTACATAATCCATACGGCGACTGCTCGGTGATCACATCTGGGGGCTCAGGAGAAATGTGGGGGGCAGGTGAGGCTAAGCATGGCGGACAGGAGCAACCCCAGGGAGATGGGTTTCCGTGAGCACACGAACGGGGGTGGCGGACCCACGGTTTGGGGTAGCTCCTGCTTGCGGAGTGGAGTCCATGGTTTGGGGAGTACCTGCTGGCATAGGGGTGTCCATGGTTTAGGGGGGTACCTGCTGTCGGAGGGGAGTCCATGGTTTAGGGGGGTACCTGCTGGCGGACGGGAGTCCATGGTTTAGGGGGGTACCTGCTGGCATAGGGGTGTCCATGGTTTAGGGGGGTACCTGCTGGCGGACGGGAGTCCATGGTTTAGGGGGGTACCTGCTGGAGGAGGGAGTCCATGGTTTAGGGGGGTACCTGCTGGAGGAGGGGAGTCCATGGTTTAGGGGGTACCTGCTGGAGGAGGGAAGTCCATGGTTTAGGGGTACCTGCTGGAGGAGGAAGTCCATGGTTTAGGGGTACCTGCTGGAGGAGGGGAGTCCATGGTTTAGGGGGGTACCTGCTGGCGGATGGGAGTTCATGGTTTAGGAGGTACCTGCTGGAGGAGGGGAGTCCATGCTTTAGGGGGGTACCTGCTGTCGGAGGGGAGTCCATGGTTTAGGGGGGTACCTGCTGTCGGAGGGGAGTCCATGGTTTAGGGGGGTACCTGCTGTCGGAGGGAGTCCATGGTTTAGGGGTACCTGCTGTCGGAGGGGAGTCCATGGTTTAGGGGGGTACCTGCTGTCGGAGGGGAGTCCATGGTTTAGGGGGGTACCTGCTGGAGGAGGGGAGTCCATGGTTTAGGGGGGTACCTGCTGGAGGAGGGGAGTCCATGGTTTAGGGGGGTACCTGCTGGAGGAGGGAAGTCCATGGTTTAGGGGGGTACCTGCTGGAGGAGGGAGTCCATGGTTTAGGGGGTACCTGCTGGCGGAGGGAGTCCATGGTTTAGGGGGTACCTGCTGGAGGAGGAGTCCATGGTTTAGGGGTACCTGCTGGAGGAGGGAGTCCATGGTTTAGGGGGTACCTGCTGGAGGAGGGAGTCCATGGTTTAGGGGGTACCTGCTGGAGGAGGGGAGTCCATGGTTTAGGGGGGTACCTGCTGGAGGAGGGGAGTCCATGGTTTAGGGGGGTACCTGCTGGCGGTGGGGAGTCCATGGTTTAGGGGGTACCTGCTGTGAGGAGGAGTCCATGGTTTAGGGGGTACCTGCTGTCGGAGGGGAGTCCATGGTTTAGGGGTACCTGCTGTCGGAGGAGTCCATGGTTTAGGGTACCTGCTGTCGGAGGGGAGTCCATGGTTTAGGGGTACCTGCTGTCGGAGGGGAGTCCATGGTTTAGGGGGTACCTGCTGTCGGAGGGAGTCCATGGTTTAGGGGTACCTGCTGGCGGAGGGAGTCCATGGTTTAGGGGGTACCTGCTGGCGGAGGGGAGTCCATGGATTAGGGGTACCTGCTGGCGGAGGGAGTCCATGGATTAGGGGTACCTGCTGCGGAGGGAGTCCATGGTTAGGGGTACCTGCTGGCGGAGGAGTCCATGGTTTAGGGGGTACCTGCTGGAGGAGGGAGTCCATGGTTTAGGGGGTACCTGCTGGAGGAGGGGAGTCCATGGTTTAGGGGGGTACCTGCTGGAGGAGGGGAGTCCATGGTTTAGGGGGGTACCTGCTGTCAGAGGGGAGTCCATGGTTTAGGGGGGTACCTGCTGGCGGAGGGGAGTCCATGGTTTAGGGGGTACCTGCTGGCGGAGGGAGTCCATGGTTTAGGGGTACCTGCTGGCGGAGGAGTCCATGGTTTAGGGGTACCTGCTGGCGGAGGGAGTCCATGGATTAGGGGTACCTGCTGTCAGAGGGAGACCATGGATTGGGGGACACAATTTGGCCGGGGGAGATATTCATGGTTTGGGGCGCACCATGTAGACACTGTAGAGGGGGTAGCCATGGTTTGGGGCGCACCATGTAGACACTGTAGAGGGGGTAGCCATGGTTTGGGGCGCACCATGTAGACACTGGAGGGGGGTAGCCATGGTTTGGGGCGCACCATGTAGACACTGGAGAGGGGGGGGGGTAGCCATGGTTTGGGGCGCACCATGCAGACCCCTGGGGGCGGTACCTGGCGGCGGGGTGTCCATCTCGATGTAGAAGATAAGCTCGGCGGAGTAGGGCATGATGAGCGGCTCCGGGCTGCCGGCGCGCTGCTCGCTGCTGTACATGCTGCCGCCGCCGCGCTCCCATCTCCTCTCTCCGCTCATCACATTTCATTATAAGAGCAGCGTGCGCCAACCGGCAACCTGCCGGAACCTACCACCTCCTCAGCCGGGAGGGGGACGGGGGACGAACCCGCCCTAGACACAGCGCTGCAAGACCCGCTCCTCGGGTACACGTATGGAAAAGCGCAGATAACACAGACAGAACGACTCCGAGGAGCCCCGGTATCGTCACACTGCCCTACAATGGAGCCGTGCTCTCGGCGCCGCGGGCCAGACCCCCCTGCAACAGTCAGGAAGAAGAGCGCACTTGGTACGGTCCGAAGACTGGACCTAAGCCAAAGCCGTTACAGTCAGGTGGGGCGGGTCCAAAGCTGAGAGACGTAGGAGGAAAATGACGATTGGCTGCAGAAGAAACGCGGTGGGGGAGTAGGAGAGCGTTCATTGGCTGGAAGGAACCCATGGGCGGGGTAATAGCTCAGCTCGCAGTCTTTGTCTGCCTGGAAAACGCGAGAGCTTGGGAGACGAGAAAATCTCTTTCTAGTCCTCCCCTTATCAACGGCAGCCAATCAAACCGCGCACAGGTCGAGCGGCCCTTCTGATTGGCTGATGCAGTTACTAAGAGGGACAAAGGGAAAGAAATAGGTTCTAAGAAGTCAGAAAAGAGGCGCAAATAGTGAACGAGGTGTGAGAAAGATCAAGAAGGAGGAGGAGGAGGAAGATCAGGGAGGAGGAAGGAGAGGAGGATGGGAAAGATCAGGGAGGATGAGGAGGAGGAAGATCAGGGAGGAGGAAGGAGAGGAGGATGAGGAAGATCAGGGAGGAGGATGGAGAGGACAATGAGAAAGATCAGGAAGGAGAGGAGGATGAGGAAGATCAGGGAGGAGGATGGAGAGGACAATGAGGAAGATCAGGAAGGAGAGGAGGATGAGGAAGATTAGGGAGGAGGAGAATGAGGAAGATCAGAGAGGAGGAAGGAGAGGAGGATGAGAAAGACCAGGGAGGAGGAAGAAGAGGAGCATGAGAAACATCAGAGAGGAGGAGGATGAGGGAGATCAGGAAGGAGAGGAAAATCAGGGAGGAACATAGGAGAGGAGGAAGATCAGGAAGGAGAGGAAGATGAGAAAGATCAGGGAGGAAGAAGGAGAGGAGGATGAGAAAGATCAGGAAGGAGGAGAATGAGAAAGATCAGAGAGGAGGAGGATGAGAAAAATCAGGGAGGAGGAACGAGAGGAGGATGAGGAAGATCAGGGAGGAGAATGAGAAAGATCAGGGAGAAGAAAGGGGAGGAGGATGAGAAAGATCAGAGATGAGGAAGGAGAGGAGGATGAGAAAGATCAGGGAGAAGGAAGAAGAGGAGGATGAGAAAGATCGAGGAGGAAGGAGAAGAGGATGAGGAAGATCAGGGAGGAGAATGAGATAGATCAGGGAGGAGGATGAGAAAGATCAGGGAGGAGGAAGGAGAGGGGGATGAGAAAGATCAGGGAGGAGGAAGGAGAGGAGGATGAGAAACATCAGGGAGGAGGATGAGGAAGATCAGGGAGGAACATAGGAGAGGAGGATGAGAAAGATCAGGAAGGAGAGGAGGATGAGAAAGATCAGGGAGGAAGAGGAAGATCCGGGAGGAGGAAGATCAGGGAGGAGGATGAGAAACATCAGGGAGGAGGAAGATCAGGGAGGAACATAGGAGAGGAGGACAAGGAAAATCAGGGAGGAACATAGAAGAGGAGGAAGATCAGGAAGGAGAGGAAGATGAGAAAGATCAGGGAGGAGGAAGGAGAGGAGGATGAGGAAATTCAAGAAGGAGAAGAGGATGAGGAAGATCAGGGAGGAGAATGAGAAAGATCAGGGAGGAGGAAGATCAGGAAGGAGAGGAGGATGAGAAAGATCAGGAAGGAAGATGAGAAAGATCAGGAGGGAGAGGAGGATGAGAAAGATCAGGAAGAAGAGGAGGGTGAGAAAGATCAGGAAGGAGAGGAGGAGGATGAGAAAGATCAAGGAGGAGGAAGGAGAGGAAGATTAGGAAGGAGAGGAGGAGGATGAGAAAGATCAGGAAGGAAAAGGGAGGATGAGAAAGATCAGGAAGGAGAGGAGGAGGATGAGAAAGATCAGGAAGGAGAGGAGGATGAGAAAGATCAGGAAGGAGAGGAGGAGGATGAGAAAGATCAGGAAGGAGAGGAGGATGAAAAAGATCAGGAAGGAGAGGAGGATGAGAAAGATCAGGAAGAAGAGGAAGATGAGAAAGAAACAGGAAGAAGAGGAGGATGAGAAAGATCAGGAAGGAGAGGAGGAGGACGAGAAAGATCAGGAAGGAGAGGAGGAGGATGAGAAAGATCAGGAAGGAGAGGAGGAGGATGAGAAAGATCAGGAAGGAGAGGAGGATGAAAAAGATCAGGAAGGAGAGGAGGATGAGAAAGATCAGGAAGAAGAGGAAGATGAGAAAGAAACAGGAAGAAGAGGAGGATGAGAAAGATCAGGAAGGAGAGGAGGAGGACGAGAAAGATCAGGAAGGAGAGGAGGAGGATGAGAAAGATCAGGAAGGAGAGGAGGATGAGAAAGATCAGGAAGGAGAGGAGGAGGATGAGAAAGATCAGGAAGGAGGGGAGGATGAGAAAGATCAGGAAGGAGAGGAGGAGGATGAGAAAGATCAGGAAGGAGAGGAGGAGGATGAGGAAGATCAGGGGGGGAAATGAGAAAGATCAGGGAGAAGAAAGGAGAGGAGGATGAGAAAGATCAGGGATGAGGAAGGAGAGGAGGATGAGAAAGATTAGGGAGAAGGAAGAAGAGGAGGATGAGAAAGATCGAGGAGGATGAGAAAGATCAGGGAGGAGAATAAGAAACATCAGGGAGGAGGAGGATGAGGAAGATCAGGGAGGAACATAGGAGAGGGGGACGAGGAAAATCAGGGAGGAAGATCAGGAAGGAGAGAAAGATCAGGGAGAAGGAAGGAGAGGAGGATGATGAAAATCAAGGAGGAGAGGAGCATGAAGAAGATCAGGGAGGCGAGGAGGATGAGGAAGATCAGGGAGGAGTATGAGAAAGATCAGGGAGGAGGAAGTTCAGGGAGGAGAGGAGGATGAGAAATATCAGGGAGGAGGAACAAGAGGAGAATGAGAAAGATCAGGAAGGAGAGGAGCATGAGAAAGATAAGGAGGATGAGAAAGATCAGGAAGGAGAGGAGGATGAGAAAGATCAGGAAGGAGAGTAGGAGGATGAGAAAGATCAGGAAGGAGAGGAGGATGAGAAAGATCAGGAAGGAGAGGAGGAGGATGAGTAAGATCAGGAAGAAGAGGAGGATGAGAAAGATCAGGAAGGAGAGGAGGAGGATGAGAAAGATCAGGAAGGAGAGGAGGAGGATGAGTAAGATCAGGAAGGAGAGGAGGAGGATGAGAAAGATCAGGAAGGAGGGGAGGATGAGAAAGATCAGGAAGGAGAGGAGGAGGATGAGAAAGATCAGGAAGGAGAGGAGGAGGATGAGGAAGATCAGGGGGGAAAATGAGAAAGATCAGGGAGAAGAAAGGAGAGGAGGATGAGAAAGATCAGGGATGAGGAAGGAGAGGAGGATGAGAAAGATCAGGGATGAGGAAGGAGAGGAGGATGAGAAAGATCAGGAAGAAGAGAAGGATTAGAAAGATCGATGAGGAAGGAGAGGAGGATGAGGAAGATCAGGGAGGAGGATGAGAAACATCAGGGAGGAGGAGGATGAGGAAGATCAGGGAGGAACATAGGAGAGGAGGAGGAGGAAAATCAGGGAGGAAGATCAGGAAGGAGAGGAAGATGAGAAAGATCAGGGAGGAGGAAGGAGAGGAGGATGATGAAAATCAAGGAGGAGAGGAGGATGAAGAAGATCAGGGAGGTGAGGAGGATGAGGAAGATCAGGGAGGAGTATAAGAAAGATCAGGGAGGAGGAAGGAGAGGAAGTTCAGGGAGGAGAGGAGGATAAGAAAGATCAGGAGGAAAAGGAGGCTGAGAAAGATCAAGAAGGAGAGGAGGATGAGAAAGATCAGGGAGGAGGAGAAAGATAAGGAAGGAGAGAAAGATCAGGGAGGAGGATGAGAAACATCAGGGAGGAGGAGGATGAGAAAGATCAGGGAGGAACATAAGAGAGTAGGGCGAGGAAAATCAGGGAGGAACAGAGGAGGAAGATCAGGAAGGAGAGGAAGATGAGAAATATCAGGGAGGAGGAAGGAGAGGAGATGAGTAAAATCAAGGAGGAGAGGAGGATGAAGAAGATCAGGGAGAAGAGAAGGATGGTGAAGATCAGGGAGGAGAATGAGAAACATCAGGGAGGAGGAAGGAGAGGAAGATCAGGGAGGAGAGGAGGATGAGAAAGATCAGGGAGGAGGAAGGAGAGGAGGATGAGAAAGATCAGGGAGGAGGAAGGAGAGGAGGATGAGAAAGATCAGGGAGAAAGATGAGAAAGATCAGGAAGGAGAGGAGGATGAGAAAGATCAGGAAGAAGAGGAGGATGAGAAAGATCAGGAAGGAGAGGAGGAAGATGAAAAAGATCAGGAAGGAGAGGAGGATGATAAAGATCAGGAAGGAGAGGAGGAGGATGAGAACGATCAGGGAGGAGGAAGAAGAGGAGGATGAGAAAGATCAGGAAGGAGAGGAGGAGGATGAGAAAGATCAGGATGGAGAGGAGGATGAGAAAGATCAGGAAGAAGAGGAGGATGATAACGATCAGGAAGGAGAGGAGGAGGATGAGAAAGATCAGGGAGAAGGAAGGAGAGGTAGATCAGGGAGAATCATAGGAGACGAGGATGAGGAAGATCAGGAAGGAACATAGGAGAGGAGGACGATAAAGCTCAGGGAGGAACATAGGAGAGGAGGATGAGGAAGATCAGGGAGGAGGAGGATGATAGGGAGGAACATAGGAGAAAAAGAGGAGGAAGGAGAGGAGGATGAGAAAGATCAGGGAGGACGATGAGAAAGATCAGGGAGGAAGATGAGAAAGATCAGGAAGGAGAGGAGGATGAGAAAGATCAGGAAGAAGAGGAGGATGAGAAAGAAACAGGAAGAAGAGGAGGATGAGAAAGTTCAGGAAGGAGAGGAGGAGGATGAGAAAGATCAGTAAGGAGAGGAGGAGGATGAGAAAGTTCAGGAAGGAGAGGAGGAGGATGAGAAAGATCAGGAAGGAGGGGAGGATGAGAAAGATCAGGAAGGAGAGGAGGAGGATGAGAAAGATCAGGAAGGAGAGGAGGAGGATGAGGAAGATCAGGGGGGGAAATGAGAAAGATCAGGGAGAAGAAAGGAGAGGAGGATGAGAAAGATCAGGGATGAGGAAGGAGAGGAGGATGAGAAAGATCAGAGAGGAGGATGAGAAAGATTAGGGAGAAGGAAGAAGAGGAGGATGAGAAAGATCGAGGAGGATGAGAAAGATCAGGGAGGAGAATAAGAAACATCAGGGAGGAGGAGGATGAGGAAGATCAGGGAGGAACATAGGAGAGGAGGACGAGGAAAATCAGGGAGGAAGATCAGGAAGGAGAGAAAGATGAGAAAGATCAGGGAGAAGGAAGGAGAGGAGATGAGTAAAATCAAGGAGGAGAGGAGGATGAAGAAGATAAGGGAGAAGAGAAGGATGATGAAGATCAGGGAGGAGAATGAGAAACATCAGGGAGGAGGAAGGAGAGGAAGATCAGGGAGGAGAGGAGGATGAGAAAGATCAGGGAGGAGGAAGGAGAGGAGGATGAGAAAGATCAGGGAGGAAGATGAGAAAGATCAGGAAGGAGAGGAGGATGAGAAAGATCAGGAAGAAGAGGAGGATGAGAAAGATCAGGAAGGAGAGGAGGAAGATGAAAAAGATCAGGAAGGAGAGGAGGATGATAAAGATCAGGAAGGAGAGGAGGAGGATGAGAACGATCAGGGAGGAGGAAGAAGAGGAGGATGAGAAAGATCAGGAAGGAGAGGAGGAGGATGAGAAAGATCAGGATGGAGAGGAGGATGAGTAAGATCAGGAAGAAGAGGAGGATGATAACGATCAGGAAGGAGAGGAGGAGGATGAGAAAGATCAGGGAGAAGGAAGGAGAGGTAGATCAGGGAGAATCATAGGAGACGAGGATGAGGAAGATCAGGAAGGAACATAGGAGAGGAGGACGATAAAGCTCAGGGAGGAACATAGGAGAGGAGGAAGATCAGGAAGGAGAGGATGATGAGGAAGATCAGGGAGGAGGAGGATGATAGGGAGGAACATAGGAGAAAAAGAGGAGGAAGGAGAGGAGGATGAGAAAGATCAGGGAGGACGATGAGAAAGATCAGGGAGGAAGATGAGAAAGATCAGGAAGGAGAGGAGGATGAGAAAGATCAGGAAGAAGAGGAGGATGAGAAAGAAACAGGAAGAAGAGGAGGATGAGAAAGATCAGGAAGGAGAGGAGGAGGACGAGAAAGATCAGGAAGGAGAGGAGGAGGATGAGAAAGATCAGGAAGGAGGGGAGGATGAGAAAGATCAGGAAGGAGAGGAGGAGGATGAGAAATATCAGCAAGGAGAGGAGGAGGATGAGGAGGATCAGGGAGGAAAATGAGAAAGATCAGGGAGAAGAAAGGAGGGGAGAATGAGAAAGATCACGGATGAGGAAGGAGAGAAGGATGAGAAAGATCAGGGATGAGGAAGGAGATGAGGATGAGAAAGATCAGGAAGGAGAGGAGGATGTGAAAGATCAGGAAGAAGAGGAGGATGAGAAAGATCAGGGAGGAGGAAGGAGAGGTAGATCAGGGAGAATCATAGGAGACAAGGATGAGGAAGATCAGGAAGGAACATAGGAGAGGAGACGATGAAGCTCAGGGAGGAACATAGGAGAGGAGGAAGATCAGGAAGGAGAGGAGGATGAGAAAGATCAGGAAGAAGAGGAGGATAAAGAAGATCAGGAAGGGACATGGGAGAGGAGGATGAGGAAGATCAGGAAGGAGATATAAGGAAGCACTCACTGTTAGGATGTTTTACACTGGCGCTATACCTCCTGATTGAATACTAACACTGCGGTACCACAGCGGTATCGCTGCTGCTGCTAAAACACAAATGACGCTTATATACTTAAGGTCCCGCTCGATGCCCCTCTTCACTATTCTTAGCACGACACAAAAACAGTGTACATTCACGCTCTTATCCGGTACTATATTGGAACTTACCTGTATCGGATTAGTTTGTTGCCTTCGCTGTACACTTCTGTCTTTTTCTTATGTACTGGTATCTGTGTCTGTGTGTGGGGGATCGGGGAAGAAAAGCCCTATAGATCCTCTTGTCTGTGAGCCTGTCCCGGCCGGTGCCACAGCTCGCGTTCAAGATTACTAGCTCACGCTCGCATGGAGCGCTGCGTGACGTCAGTGTTGGATGCTGGGGAGAACCAAAATTGCTCTAAGACGTTTCGAATAATACGTTATTCTTCCCTGAAGAAACGCGTTGGAGCAATTTTGGTTCTTCAAAGCACCCGTAGCTCAATACAATCATGATCTGGAAATATTTTACCTAGACATTGGGTGCGGCAATCTTATCGCATCATTTCCAAAGCTGGAAAGACCAGAAATGACACCTAAAAAAATGGATATGACATCCGAGCGCTTGTGACACAAACCCGATCGATACGTGGCCTAATTAGCTGTTGAGGAAACAGAATTCTCATTTTACGTGGCCGTCCAGTGGCAGCGTTTCATGGGGTGATTTCATTTAAAAATAGACTGAGGGAAGAACTAATGACTATGTATAAATATATCAGGGGTCAGTAGAGAGATCACTCCCATCATCTATTTATCCCCAGGACTGTGACAAGGGGACATCCTCTGCGTCTGGAGGAAAGAAGGTTTCTACACAAACATAGAAGAGGATTCAGTACTGTAAGAGCAGTGAGACTATGGACTCTTTACTGTAAGAGCAGTGAGACTATGGACTCTTTACTGTAAGAGCAGTGAGACTATGGACTCTATACTGTAAGAGCAGTGAGACTATGGACTCTTTACTGTAAGAGCGGTGAGACTATGGACTCTTTACTGTAAGAGCAGTGAGACTATGGACTCTTTACTGTAAGAGCAGTGAGACTATGGACTCTGTACTGTAAGAGCAGTGAGACTATGGACTCTATACTGTAAGAGCAGTGAGACTATGGACTCTATACTGTAAGAGCAGTGAGACTATGGACTCTTTACTGTAAGAGCAGTGAGACTATGGACTCTATACTGTAAGAGCAGTGAGACTATGGACTCTTTACTGTAAGAGCAGTGAGACTATGGACTGTGTACTGTAAGAGCAGTGAGACTATGGACTTTATACTGTAAGAGCAGTGAGACTATGGACTCTTTACTATAAGAGCAGTGAGACTATGGACTCTTTACTGTAAGAGCAGTGAGACTATGGACTCTATACTGTAAGAGCAGTGAGACTATGGACACTTTACTGTAAGAGCAGTGAGACTATGGACTTTATACTGTAAGAGCAGTGAGACTATGGACTCTATACTGTAAGAGCAGTGAGACTATGGACTCTATACTGTAAGAGCAGTGAGACTATGGACTCTTTACTGTAAGAGCAGTGAGACTATGGACTCTATACTGTAAGAGCAGTGAGACTATGGACTCTTTACTGTAAGAGCGGTGAGACTATGGACTCTTTACTGTAAGAGCAGTGAGACTATGGACTCTTTACTGTAAGAGCAGTGAGACTATGGACTCTGTACTGTAAGAGCAGTGAGACTATGGACTCTTTACTGTAAGAGCAGTGAGACTATGGACTTTATACTGTAAGAGCAGTGAGACTATGGACTCTTTACCGTAAGAGCAGTGAGGCTATAGACTCTTTACTGTAAGAGCAGTGAGACTATGGACTCTATACTGTAAGAGCAGTGAGACTATGGACTCTTTACTGTAAGAGCAGTGAGACTATGGACTCTATACTGTAAGAGCAGTGAGACTATGGACACTTTACTGTAAGAGCAGTGAGACTATGGACTTTATACTGTAAGAGCAGTGAGACTATGGACTCTTTACTGTAAGAGCAGTGAGACTATGGACTCTTTACTGTAAGAGCAGTGAGACTATGGACTCTATACTGTAAGAGCAGTGAGACTATGGACTCTTTACTGTAAGAGCGGTGAGACTATGGACTCTTTACTGTAAGAGCAGTGAGACTATGGACTCTTTACTATAAGAGCAGTGAGACTATGGACTCTGTACTGTAAGAGCAGTGAGACTATGGAATCTATACTGTAAGAGCAGTGAGACTATGGACTTTATACTGTAAGAGCAGTGAGACTATGGACTCTTTACTATAAGAGCAGTGAGACTATGGACTCTATACTGTAAGAGCAGTGAGACTATGGACGCTTTACTGTAAGAGCAGTGAGACTATGGACTCTATACTGTAAGAGCAGTGAGACTATGGACTCTGTACTGTAAGAGCAGTGAGACTATGGACTCTATACTGTAAGAGCAGTGAGACTATGGACTTTATACTGTAAGAGCAGTGAGACTATGGACTCTTTACTGTAAGAGCAGTGAGACTATGGACTCTATACTGTAAGAGCAGTGAGACTATGGACTCTTTACTGTAAGAGCGGTGAGACTATGGACTCTTTACTGTAAGAGCAGTGAGACTATGGACTCTATACTGTAAGAGCAGTGAGACTATGGACTCTATACTGTAAGAGCAGTGAGACTATGGACTCTGTACTGTAAGAGCAGTGAGACTATGGACTCTTTACTGTAAGAGCAGTGAGACTATGGACTCTATAATGTAACAGCAGTGAGACTATGGACTCTTTACTGTAAGAGCAGTGAGACTATGGACTCTTCACTGTAAGAGCAGTAAAACTATGGACTCTTTACTGTAAGAGCAGTGAGACTATGGACTCTTTACTGTAAGAGCAGTGAGACTATGGACTCTTTACTGTAAGAGCAGTGAGACTATGGACTCTTTACAGTAAGAGCAGTGAGACTATGGACTGTTTACTGTAAGAGCAGTGAGACTATGGACTCTATACTGTAAGAGCAGTGAGACTATGGACTCTATACTGTAAGAGCAGGGAGACTATGGACTCTATACTGTAAGAGCAGGGAGACTATGGACTCTGTACTGTAAGAGCAGGGAGACTATGGACTCTATACTGTAAGAGCAGGGAGACTATGGACTCTTTACTGTAAGAGCAGTGAGACTATGGACTCTTTACTGTAAGAGCAGTGAGACTATGGACTCTTTACTGTAAGAGCAGTGAGACTATGGACTCTTTACTGTAAGAGCAGTGAGACTATGGACACTATACTGTAAGAGCAGTGAGACTATGGACTCTTTACTGTAAGAGCAGTGAGACTATGGACTCTTTACTGTAAGAGCAATGAGACTATGGACTCTTTACAGTAAGAGCAGTGAGACTATGGACTGTTTACTGTAAGAGCAGTGAGACTATGGACTCTATACTGTAAGAGCAGTGAGACTATGGACTCTATACTGTAAGAGCAGTGAGACTATGGACTCTTTACTGTAAGAGCAGTGAGACTATGGACTCTGTACTGTAAGAGCAGTGAGACTATGGTCTCTTTACTGTAAGAGCAGTGAGACTATGGACTCTGTACTGTATGAGCAGTGAGACTATGGACTCTTTTCTGTAAGAGCAGTGAGACTATGGACTCTTTACTGTAAGAGCAGGGAGACTATGGACTCTGTACTGTAAGAGCAGGGAGACTATGGACTCTATACTGTAAGAGCAGGGAGACTATGGACTCTGTACTGTAAGAGCAGGGAGACTATGGACTCTATACTGTAAGAGCAGTGAGACTATGGACTCTATACTGTAAGAGCAGTGAGACTATGGACTCTTTACTGTAAGAGCAGGGAGACTATGGACTCTGTACTGTAAGAGCAGAGAGACTATGGACTCTATACTGTAAGAGCAGTGAGACTATGGACTCTTTTCTGTAAGAGCAGTGAGACTATGGACTCTTTACTGTAAGAGCAGGGAGACTATGGACTCTGTACTGTAAGAGCAGGGAGACTATGGACTCTATACTGTAAGAGCAGGGAGACTATGGACTCTGTACTGTAAGAGCAGGGAGACTATGGACTCTATGCTGTAAGAACAGTGAGACTATGGACTCTTTACTGTAAGAGCAGTGAGACTATGGACTCTTTACTGTAAGAGCAGTGAGACTATGGACTCTTTACTGTAAGAGCAGTGAGACTATGGACTCTATACTGTAAGAGCAGTGAGACTATGGACTCTTTACTGTAAGAGCAGTGAGACTATGGACTCTTTACTGTAAGAGCAGTGAGATTATGGACTCTGTACTGTAAAAGCAGTGAGACTATGGACTCTTTACTGTAAGAGCAGTGAGACTATGGACTCTTTACTGTAAGAGCAGTGAGATGGACTCTTTACTGTAAGAGCAGTGAGACGATGGGCTCTATACTGTAAGAGCAGTGAGACTATGAACTCTTTACTGTAAGAGCAGTGAGACTATGGACTCTATACAGTAAGAGCAGTGAGACTATGGACTCTTTACTGTAAGAGCAGTGAGACTATAGACTCTTTACTGTAAGAGCAGTGAGACTATGGACTCTTTACTGTAAGAGCAGTGAGACCATGGACTCTTTACTTTAAGAGCAGTAAGACTATGGGCTCTTTACTGTAAGAGCAGTGAGACTATGGACTCTGTACTGTAAGAGCAGTGAGACTATGGACTCTATACTGTAAGAGCAGTGAGACTATGGGCTCTATACTGTAAGAGCAGTGAGACTATGGACTCTTTACTGTAAGAGCATTGAGACTATGGACTCTGTACTGTAAGAGCAGTGAGACTATGGACTCTTTACTGTAAGAGCAGTGAGACTATGGACTCTGTACTGTAAGAGCAGTGAGACTATGAACTCTATACTGTAAGAGCAGTGAGACTATGGACTCTTTACTGTAAGAGCAGTGAGACTATGGACTCTATACTGTAAGAGCAGTGAGACTATGGGCTCTTTACTGTAAGAGCAGTGAGACTATGGACTCTATACTGTAAGAGCAGTGAGACTATGGACTCTATACTGTAAGAGCAGTGAGACTATGGGATCTATACTGTAAGAGCAGTGAGACTATGGACTCTTTACTGTAAGAGCAGTGAGACTATGGACTCTGTACTGTAAGAGCAGTGAGACTATGGACTCTTTACTGTAAGAGCAGTGAGACTATGGGCTCTATACTGTAAGAGCAGTGAGACTATGGGCTCTATACTGTAAGAGCAGTGAGACTATGGACTCTTTACTGTAAGAGCAGTGAGACTATGGACTCAATACTGTAAGAGCAGTGAGACTATGGACTCTTTGCTTTAAGAGCAGTGAGACTATGGACTCTTTACTGTAAGAGCAGTGAGACTATGGACTCTATACTGTAAGAACAGTGAGACTATGGACTCTTTGCTTTAAGAGCAGTGAGACTATGGACTCTTTACTGTAAGAGCAGTGAGACTATGGACTCTTTACTGTAAGAGCAGTGAGACTATGGACTCTTTACTGTAAGAGCAGTGAGACTATGGACTCCTTATGGTAAGAGCAGTGAGACTATGGACTCTTTACTGTACGAGCAGTGAGACTATGGACTCTTTACTGTAAGAGCGGTGAGACTATGGACTCTATACTGTAAGAGCAGTGAGACTATGGACTCTTTACTGTAAGAGCAGTGAGACTATGGAATCTATACTGTAAGAGCAGTGAGACTATGGACTCTATACTGTAAGAGCAGTGAGACTATGGACTCTTTACTGTAAGAGCAATGAGACTATGGACTCTTTACTGTAGGAGCAGTGAGATTATGGACTCTTTACTGTAGGAGCAGTGAGACTGTGGACTCTTTACTGTAAGAGCAGTGAGACTATGGACTCTTTACTGTAAGAGCAGTGAGACTATGAACTCTATACTGTAAGAGCAGTGAGACTATGGACTCTATACTGTAAAAGCAGTGAGACTATGGACTCTTTACTGTAAGAGCAGTGAGACTATGGACTCTGTACTGTAAGAGCAGTGAGACTATGGACTCTATACTGTAAGAGCAGTGAGACTATGGACTCTACTGTAAGAGCAGTAAGACTATGGACTCTTTACTGTAAGAGCAGTGAGACTATGGGCTCTATACTGTAAGAGCAGTGAGACTATGGACTCCTTAGGGTAAGAGCAGTGAGACTATGGACTCTTTACTGTACGAGCAGTGAGACTATGGACTCTTTACTGTAAGATCAGTGAGACTATGGACTCTTTACAGTAAGAGCAGTGAGACTATGGACTCTTTACTGTAAGAGCAGTGAGACTATGGACTCTGTACTGTAAGAGCAGTGAGGCTATGGACTCTTTACTGTAAGAGCAGTGAGACAATGGACTCTATACTGTAAGAGCAGTGGGACGATGGGCTCTATACTTTAAGAGCAGTGAGACTATGGACTCTATACTGTAAGAACAGCGAGACTATAGACTCTTTACTGTAAGAGCAGTGAGACTATGGATTCTATACTGTAAAAGCAGTGAGACTATGGACTCTATACGGTAAGAGCAGTGAGACTATGGACTCTATATTGTAAGAGCAGTGAAACTATGGACTCTTTACTGTAAGAGCAGTGAGACTATAGACTCTTTACTGTAAGAGCAGTGAGACTATGGACTCTTTACTGTAAGAGCAGTGAGACTATGGACTCTATACTGTAAGAGCAGTAAGACTATGGACTCTATACTGTAAGAGCAGTGAAACTATGGATTCTTTACTGTAAGAGCAGTGAGACTATGGACTCTTTACTGTAAGAGCAGTGAGACTATGGACTCTAAACTGTAAGAGCAGAGAGATTTTGGACTCTATACTGTAAGAGCAGTGAGACTATGGACTCTTTACTGTAAGAGCAGTGAAACTATGGACTCTATACTGTAAGAGCAGTGAGACCATGGACTCTATACTGTAAGAGCAGTGAGACTATGGACTCTATACTGTAAGAGCAGTGAGACTATGGACTCTTTACTGTAAGAGCTGTGAGACTATGGACTCTTTACTGTAAGAGCAGTGAGACTATGGACTCTTTACTGTAAGAGCAGTGAGACTATGGACTCTATACTGTAAGAGCAGTGAGACTATGGACTCTATACTGTAAGAGCAGTGAGACTATGGACTCTATACTGTGAGAGCAGTGAGACTATGAACTCATTACTGTAAGAGCAGTGAGACTATGGACTCTTTACTGTAAGAGCAGAGAGACTATGGACTCTATACTGTAAGAGCAGTGAGACTATGGACTCTATACTGTAAGAGCAGTGAAACTATGGACTCTATACTGTAAGAGCAGTGAGACTATGGACTCTATACTGTAAGAGCAGTGAGACTATGGACTCTATACTGTAAGAGCAGTGAGACTATGGACTCTATACTGTAAGAGCAGAGAGACTATGGACTCTATACTGTAAGAGCAGTGAGACTATGGACTCTTTACTGTAAGAGCAGTGAGACTATGGACTATTTACTGTAAGAGCAGAGAGACTATGGACTCTTTACTGGAAGAGCAGTGAGACTCTGATTATTTACTGTAAGAGCAGTGAGACTATGGACTCTGTACTGTAAGAGCAGTGAGACTATGAATTCTTTACTGTAAAAGCAATGAGACTATGGACTCTTTACTGTAAGAACAGTGAGACTATGGACTCTGTACTGTAAGAGCAGTGAGACTATGGACTCTTTACTGTAAGAGCAGTGAGACTATGGACTCTTTACTGTAAGAGCAGTGAGACTATGGACTCTTTACTGTAAGAGCAGTGAGACTATGGACTCCTTAGGGTAAGAGCAGTGAGACTATGGACTCTTTACTGTACGAGCAGTGAGACTATGGACTCTTTACTGTAAGAGCGGTGAGACTATGGACTCTATACTGTAAGAGCAGTGAGACTATGGACTCTTTACTGTAAGAGCAGTGAGACTATGGAATCTATACTGTAAGAGCAGTGAGACTATGGACTCTATACTGTAAGAGCAGTGAGACTATGGACTCTTTACTGTAAGAGCAATGAGACTATGGACTCTTTACTGTAGGAGCAGTGAGACTATGGACTCTTTACTGTAGGAGCAGTGAGACTGTGGACTCTTTACTGTAAGAGCAGTGAGACTATGGACTCTTTACTGTAAGAGCAGTGAGACTATGAACTCTATACTGTAAGAGCAGTGAGACTATGGACTCTATACTGTAAAAGCAGTGAGACTATGGACTCTTTACTGTAAGAGCAGTGAGACTATGGACTCTGTACTGTAAGAGCAGTGAGACTATGGACTCTATACTGTAAGAGCAGTGAGACTATGGACTCTACTGTAAGAGCAGTAAGACTATGGACTCTTTACTGTAAGAGCAGTGAGACTATGGGCTCTATACTGTAAGAGCAGTGAGACTATGGACTCCTTAGGGTAAGAGCAGTGAGACTATGGACTCTTTACTGTACGAGCAGTGAGACTATGGACTCTTTACTGTAAGATCAGTGAGACTATGGACTCTTTACAGTAAGAGCAGTGAGACTATGGACTCTTTACTGTAAGAGCAGTGAGACTATGGACTCTGTACTGTAAGAGCAGTGAGACAATAGACTCTATACTGTAAGAGCAGTGGGACGATGGGCTCTATACTGTAAGAGCAGTGAGACTATGGACTCTATACTTTAAGAGCAGTGAGACTATGGACTCTATACTGTAAGAACAGCGAGACTATAGACTCTTTACTGTAAGAGCAGTGAGACTATGGATTCTATACTGTAAGAGCAGTGAGACTATGGACTCTATACGGTAAGAGCAGTGAGACTATGGACTCTATATTGTAAGAGCAGTGAAACTATGGACTCTTTACTGTAAGAGCAGTGAGACTATAGACTCTTTACTGTAAGAGCAGTGAGACTATGGACTCTTTACTGTAAGAGCAGTGAGACTATGGACTCTATACTGTAAGAGCAGTAAGACTATGGACTCTATACTGTAAGAGCAGTGAGACTATGGACTCTTTACTGTAAGAGCAGTGAGACTATGGACTCTTTACTGTAAGAGCAGTGAGACTATGGACTCTTTACTGTAAGAGCAGTGAGACTATGGACTCTTTACTGTAAGAGCAGTGAGACTATGGACTCTATACTGTAAGAGCAGTGAGACTATGGACTCTATACTGTAAGAGCAGTGAGACTATGGACTCTTTACTGTAAGAGCAGTGAGACTATGGACTCTTTACTGTAAGAGCAGTGAGACTATGGACTCTTTACTGTAAGAGCAGTGAGACTATGGACTCTATACTGTAAGAGCAGTGAGACTATGGACTCTATACTGTAAGAGCAGTGAGACTATGGACTCTATACTGTAAGAGCAGTGAGACTATGGACTCTTTACTGTAAGAGCAGTGAGACTATGGACTCTTTACTGTAAGAGCAGTGAGACTATGGACTCTTTACTGTAAGAGCAGTGAGACTATGGACTCTATACTGTAAGAGCAGTGAGACTATGGACTCTATACTGTAAGAGCAGTGAGACTATGGACTCTATACTGTAAGAGCAGTGAGACTATGGACTCTATACTGTAAGAGCAGTGAGACTATGGACTCTTTACTGTAAGAGCAGTGAGACTATGGACTCTTTACTGTAAGAGCAGAGAGACTATGGACTCTATACTGTAAGAGCAGTGAGACTATGGACTCTATACTGTAAGAGCAGTGAGACTATGGACTCTTTACTGTAAGAGCAGTGAGACTATGGACTCTTTACTGTAAGAGCAGTGAGACTATGGACTATTTACTGTAAGAGCAGTGAGACTATGGACTCTTTACTGTAAGAGCAGTGAGACTCTGGACTCTTTACTGTAAGAGCAGTGAGACTATGGACTCTGTACTGTAAGAGCAGTGAGACTATGGACTCTTTACTGTAAGAGCAGTGAGACTATGGACTCTTTACTGTAAGAGCAGTGAGACTATGGACTCTGTACTGTAAGAGCAGTGAGACTATGGACTCTATACTGTAAGAGCAGTGAGACTATGGACTCTATACTGTAAGAGCAGTGAGACTATGGACTCTTTACTGTAAGAGCAGTGAGACTATGGACTCTTTACTGTAAGAGCAGTGAGACTATGGACTCTATACTGTAAGAGCAGTGAGACTATGGACTCTTTACTGTAAGAGCAGTGAGACTATGGACTCTTTACTGTAAGAGCAGTGAGACTATGGACTCTGTACTGTAAGAGCAGTGAGACTATGGACTCTTTACTGTAAGAGCAGTGAGACTATGGACTCTTTACTGTAAGAGCAGTGAGACTATGGACTCTATACTGTAAGAGCAGTGAGACTATGGACTCTTTACTGTAAGAGCAGTGAGACTATGGACTCTTTACTGTAAGAGCAGTGAGACTATGGACTCTTTACTGTAAGAGCAGTGAGACTATGGACTCTATACTGTAAGAGCAGTGAGACTATGGACTCTATACTGTAAGAGCAGTGAGACTATGGACTCTTTACTGTAAGAGCAGTGAGACTATGGACTCTTTACTGTAAGAGCAGTGAGACTATGGACTCTTTACTGTAAGAGCAGTGAGACTATGGACTCTTTACTGTAAGAGCAGTGAGACTATGGACTCTATACTGTAAGAGCAGTGAGACTATGGACTCTTTACTGTAAGAGCAGTGAGACTATGGACTCTTTACTGTAAGAGCAGTGAGACTATGGACTCTTTACTGTAAGAGCAGTGAGACTATGGACTCTTTACTGTAAGAGCAGTGAGACTATGGACTCTTTACTGTAAGAGCAGTGAGACTATGGACTCTTTACTGTAAGAGCAGTGAGACTATGGACTCTTTACTGTAAGAGCAGTGAGACTATGGACTCTTTACTGTAAGAGCAGTGAGACTATGGACTCTATACTGTAAGAGCAGTGAGACTATGGACTCTTTACTGTAAGAGCAGTGAGACTATGGACTCTTTACTGTAAGAGCAGTGAGACTATGGACTCTTTACTGTAAGAGCAGTGAGACTATGGACTCTTTACTGTAAGAGCAGTGAGACTATGGACTCTTTACTGTAAGAGCAGTGAGACTATGGACTCTTTTACTGTAAGAGCAGTGAGACTATGGACTCTTTTACTGTAAGAGCAGTGAGACTATGGACTCTTTACTGTAAGAGCAGTGAGACTATGGACTCTTTACTGTAAGAGCAGTGAGACTATGGACTCTTTACTGTAAGAGCAGTGAGACTATGGACTCTTTTACTGTAAGAGCAGTGAGACTATGGACTCTTTTACTGTAAGAGCAGTGAGACTATGGACTCTTTACTGTAAGAGCAGTGAGACTATGGACTCTTTTACTGTAAGAGCAGTGAGACTATGGACTCTTTACTGTAAGAGCAGTGAGACTATGGACTCTTTACTGTAAGAGCAGTGAGACTATGGACTCTTTACTGTAAGAGCAGTGAGACTATGGACTCTTTACTGTAAGAGCAGTGAGACTATGGACTCTTTACTGTAAGAGCAGTGAGACTATGGACTCTTTACTGTAAGAGCAGTGAGACTATGGACTCTTTTACTGTAAGAGCAGTGAGACTATGGACTCTTTACTGTAAGAGCAGTGAGACTATGGACTCTTTACTGTAAGAGCAGTGAGACTATGGACTCTTTACTGTAAGAGCAGTGAGACTATGGACTCTATACTGTAAGAGCAGTGAGACTATGGACTCTATACTGTAAGAGCAGTGAGACTATGGACTCTTTACTGTAAGAGCAGTGAGACTATGGACTCTTTACTGTAAGAGCAGTGAGACTATGGACTCTTTTACTGTAAGAGCAGTGAGACTATGGACTCTTTTCTGTAAGAGCAGTGAGACTATGGATTCTTTAATGTAAAAGCAATGAGACTATGGACTCTTTACTGTAAGAGCAGTAAGACTATGGACTCTTTACTGTAAGAGCAGTGAGACTATGGACTCTATACTGTAAGAGCAGTGAGACTATGGACTCTTTACTGTAAGAGCAGTGAGACTATGGACTCTTTACTGTAAGAGCAGTGAGACTATGGACTCTTTTCTGTAAGAGCAGTGAGACTATGGACTCTTTTCTGTAAGAGCAGTGAGACTATGGACTCTATACTGTAAGAGCAGTGAGACTATGGACTCTTTACTGTAAGAGCAGTGAGACTATGGACTCTTTTCTGTAAGAGCAGTGAGACTATGGACTCTTTTCTGTAAGAGCAGTGAGACTATGCAGTCTCTGCAAGCTCTTCCTGTGGCGGTAAACTAGTAATTATTTTTGATATATAGACATATCACTCTAAGTATTGGTGGATGAGAACATCCACATCCACAATGCTATGCTTTGATCTATTGCTTCTCAGCATTCAATTAATGGGTACAGCCCCCTATACTGCATGCTGTACCAGACGCATTAGTGTACATTTTGATCAAAAGGCATAAGCCCACTCACCACGCCAAGGTTGCCTCTTTGAGTGGGACCTACTCTCCCTGATATTTGTATGTTGGTTTTTAATGTGAACTTGAGCGGCACTTTAAAGTAGTGTCACGAAGGAGGAGCTCGGGGTGGATACTTAATCCCAAGTGTTTTTGATTGAGACCTATGCCCCTGACGAAGCTTGAGGCGAAACCCGGGTCGGGCGTGCACAAGGCTGCTGTTTTTCACTATTGATTTGCCTATATTTATGGAAATTTGTGAGTATAATAAATACCTATTTTATACATATTGGAGACGGTGCCTCACTATTGTAGCAAATCCTCTATAGGACTATTACTGGGAAGGAAGAACTTGGTGTGCCCGGGACTACAGTGCTGTTTGAAGTGCATGCATACTACCATGCGCCTGTGAGTATAATATCAGGTGTGCGTTTGGTCAGTAGCGGCAATACTTCACTATCAGTGTGATTTCTGGCATTCTATAGGAATCACTGGAGGAAGGAAGACACCGGTGGAGTATAATACTTTACCTATATGTGCAGGAGTGGATAACTCTAACTTGGAGTGGCTATCTCTAAATCGCGCGGTCCGCAAAAACGCATTGAATTGAGTGTGACCTGTACCCACATCACTATTGGACCTGCTGCAGCAAAATTATCCAGGCAACGTAACAGTGTTTGTGTGTATATAATTTACATTTGTCAGTCTTAAACCTCATCTGCCACTTCTCTTCCCAAGCCTCCTATCTACACAGATCCCTCTGTAGTGTATATTCTCAGTATACTGTCCTCTGTAGTATATATACAGTATACTGTCCTCTGTAGTATATATATACAGTATACTGTCATCTGTAGTATATATATATGTAGTTATACTGTCCTCTGTAGTATATATACAGTATACTGTCCTCTGTAGTATATATACAGTATACTGTCCTCTGTAGTATATATATATATATATATATATATATATACAGTATACTGTCCTCAGTAGTATATATACAGTATACTGTCCTCTGTAGTATATATATACAGTATACTATCCTCTGTAGTATATATATGTAGTTATACTGTCCTCTGTAGTATATATACAGTATACTGTCCTCTGTAGTATATATACAGTATACTGTCCTCTGTAGTATATATATATGTAGTTATACTGTCCTCTGTAGTATATATACAGTATACTGTCCTCTGTAGTATATATACAGTATACTGTCCTCTGTAGTATATATATATATATATATATATATATACAGTATACTGTCCTCAGTAGTATATATACAGTATACTGTCCTCTGTAGTATATATATACAGTATACTATCCTCTGTAGTATATATATGTAGTTATACTGTCCTCTGTAGTATATATACAGTATACTGTCCTCTGTAGTATATATACAGTATACTGTCCTCTGTAGTATATATATATATATATATATATATATATATATATACAGTATACTGTCCTCAGTAGTATATATACAGTATACTGTCCTCTGTAGTATATATATACAGTATACTGTCCTCTGTAGTATATATATGTAGTTATACTGTCCTCTGTAGTATATATACAGTATACTGTCCTCAGTAGTATATATACAGTATACTGTCCTCTGTAGTATATATATACAGTATACTGTCCTCTGTAGTATATATATGTAGTTATACTGTCCTCTGTAGTATATATACAGTATACTGTCCTCTGTAGTATATATACAGTATACTGTCCTCTGTAGTATATATATATATATATATATATATATATACAGTATACTGTCCTCTGTAGTATATATACAGTATATTGTCCTCAGTAGTATATATACAGTATACTGTCCTCTGTAGTATATATACAGTATACTGCCCTCTGTAGTATATATACAGTATACTGTCCTCTGTAGTGTATATATACAGTATACTGTCCTCTGTAGTGTATATACAGTATACTGTCCTCTGTAGTATATATACAGTATACTGTCCTCTGTAGTGTATATACAGTATACTGTCCTCTGTAGTATATATACAGTATACTGTCCTCTGTAGTATATATATACAGTATACTGTCCTCTGTAGTATATATATACAGTATACTATCCTCTGTAGTGTATATACAGGATACTGTCCTCTGTAGTATATACATACAGTATACTGTACTCTGTAGTATATATATATACATTATAATATATACTGGAGAGTGAATTTGGATCGCACATCCTCAACAATATGCTTTTGATATTACGACTGTCTCAGCATAATTACGTGGCGTATCCGCCAAATTTGTAATACATTGTATACTAAGCATAAGAGGCATTAGTTTACAGTTTGATCAAAGAGCATAAGCCCACTTTCCACGACAAGGAAGCCTCTGCAAGTGGGAAACTACTCTAACCTATAAATGGCGCAGCCGTGCGCGGCGACCACCGGCGCCCCAGCACCGCACCAGCAACAGACGGCGGGACCCAGGAGCCACACAGCAACCCCACTGTGCAGCAAAGCCTCCTTGGCTCTGGGGCCCACCGCCCCGCCAGCACAGCACTGAGGCAGCAATGGCAGACACGCAGTACTGCACCATGTGAACGAGTGCAAGGAGCTCACCCAGTCACAACCCTCAGGAAATGCAAGCATACTATGTATTACAAATTCGCCACGTAATTATGCTGAGACAGTCGTAATATCAAAAGCATATTGTTGAGGATGTGCGATCCAGATTCACTCTCCAGTATATATTGTAATTTGTCTATTTTCTTTGAGCCCAGCTCCCCCCCTCTGGGGTCAGCACTCCTCCCCATTTGGACTAGGTGTTTTTAATTAGCCTTAGTGGCAAGGGGTTTATAAACTCCTACTATCTCTCAGATGCATTTCCTGAGGGTTGTGACTGGGTGAGCTCTTTGCACTCGTTCACATGGTGCAGTACTGCGTGTCTGCCATTGCTGCCTCAGTGCTGTGCTGGCGGGGCGGTGGGCCCCAGAGCCAAGGAGGCTTTGCTGCACAGTGGGGTTGCTGTGCGGCTCCTGGGTCCCGCTGTCTGTTGCTGGTGCGGTTCTGGGGCGCCGGTGGTCGCCGCGCACGGCTGCGCCATTTATAGGTTAGAGTAGTTTCCCACTTGCAGAGGCATCCTTGTCGTGGAAAGTGGGCTTATGCTTTTTGATCAAACTGTGAACTAATGCCTCTTATGCACAGCATACTATGTATTACAAATTCGCCACGTAATTATGCTGAGACAGTCGTAATATCAAAAGCATATTGTTGAGGATGTGCGATCCAGATTCACTCTCCAGTATATATATATATACATTATACTGTCCTCTGTAGTATTTATATACACAGTATACTGTCCTTTGTAGTATATATACACTATACTGTCCTCGGTTGCATATATACAGCATACTGTCTCTGTAATATATTTATATATATATAAATATATATATATATATATATATATATATATATAGTATACTGTCCTCTGTAGTATATATACAGTATACTGTCCTATGTAGTGTATATATACAGTAAACTGTCTTCTGTAGTATATATATACAGAATACTGTCCTCTGTAGTATATATACAGTACACTGTCCTCTGTAGTATATACAGTATACTGTCCTCTGTAGTATATATACAGTATACTGTCCTCTGTAGTATATACACTATACTATCCTCCGTAGTATATATACAGAATACTGTCCTCTGTAGTGTATATATACAGTATACTGTCTTCTGTAGTATATATATACAGTATACTGTCCTCTGTAATATATATACAGTATACTGTCCTCTGTAGTATATATACAGTATACTGTCCTCTGTAGAATATATACAGTATACTGTCCTCTGTAGAATATATACAGTATACTGTCCTCTGTAGTATATATACAGTATACTGTCCTCTGTAGTATATATACAGTATACTATCCTCTGTAGTATATATACAGTATACTGTCCTCTGTAGTATATATACAGTATACTGTCCTCTGTAGTAATATATACAGTATACTGTCCTCTGTAGTATATATACAGTATACTGTCCTCTGTAGTATATATACAGTATACTGTCCTCTGTAGTATATATACAGTATACTGTCCTCTGTAGTATATATACAGTATACTGTCCTCTGTAGTATATATATACAGTATACTGTCCTCTGTAGTATATATACAGTATACTGTCCTCTGTAGTATATATACAGTATACTGTCCTCTGTAGTATATATACAGTATACTGTCCTCTGTAGTATATATACAGTATACTGTCCTCTGTAGTGTATATATACAGTATACTGTCCTCTGTAGTGTATATATAGTATACTGTCCTCTGTAGTATATATACAGTATACTGTCCTCTGTAGTATATATACAGTATACTGTCCTCTGTAGTATATATATACAGTATACTGTCCTCTGTAGTATATATACAGTATACTGTCCTCTGTAGTATATATACAGTATACTGTCCTCTGTAGTATATATATAGTATACTGTCCTATGTAGTATATATACAGTATACTGTCCTCTGTAGTATATATACAGTATACTGTCCTCTGTAGTATATATACAGTATACTGTCCTCTGTAGTATATATACAGTATACTGTCCTCTGTAGTATATATACAGTATACTGTCCTCTGTAGTGTATATATACAGTATACTGTCCTCTGTAGTATATATACAGTATATATCATATATATATATATATCAGCATACTGTCCTCTGTAGTATATATACAGTATACTGTCCTCTGTAGTATATATACAGTATACTGTCCTCTGTAGTATATATACAGTATACTGTCCTCTGTAGTATATATACAGTATACTGTCCTCTGTAGTATATATACAGTATACTGTCATCTGTAGTATATATACAGTATACTGTCCTCTGTAGTATATATATACAGTATACTGTCCTCTGTAGTATATATACAGTATACTGTCCTCTGTAGTATATATACAGTATACTGTCCTCTGTAGTATATATACAGTATACTGTCCTCTGTAGTATATATACAGTATACTGTCCTCTGTAGTATATATATACAGTATACTGTCCTCTGTAGTATATATACAGTATACTGTCCTCTGTAGTATATATACAGTATACTGTCCTCTGTAGTATATATACAGTATACTGTCCTCTGTAGTATATATATACAGTATACTGTCCTCTGTAGTATATATACAGTATACTGTCCTCTGTAGTATATATATACAGTATACTGTCCTCTGTAGTATATATATACAGTATACTGTCCTCTGTAGTATATATACAGTATACTGTCCTCTGTAGTATATATACAGTATACTGTCCTCTGTAGTATATATACAGTATACTGTCCTCTGTAGTATATATACAGTATACTGTCCTCTGTAGTATATATACAGTATACTGTCCTCTGTAGTATATATACAGTATACTGTCCTCTGTAGTATATATACAGTATACTGTCCTCTGTAGTATATATACAGTATACTGTCCTCTGTAGTATATATACAGTATACTGTCCTCTGTAGTATATATACAGTATACTGTCCTCTGTAGTATATATACAGTATACTGTCCTCTGTAGTATATACAGTATACTGTCCTCTGTAGTATATATATACAGTATACTGTCCTCTGTAGTATATATACAGTATACTGTCCTCTGTAGTATATATACAGTATACTGTCCTCTGTAGTATATATACAGTATACTGTCCTCTGTAGTATATATACAGTATACTGTCCTCTGTAGTATATATACAGTATACTGTCCTCTGTAGTATATATACAGTATACTGTCCTCTGTAGTATATATACAGTATACTGTCCTCTGTAGTATATATACAGTATACTGTCCTCTGTAGTATATATACAGTATACTGTCCTCTGTAGTATATATACAGTATACTGTCCTCTGTAGTATATATACAGTATACTGTCCTCTGTAGTATATATACAGTATACTGTCCTCTGTAGTATATATACAGTATACTGTCCTCTGTAGTATATATACAGTATACTGTCCTCTGTAGTATATATACAGTATACTGTCCTCTGTAGTATATATACAGTATACTGTCCTCTGTAGTATATATACAGTATACTGTCCTCTGTAGTATATATACAGTATACTGTCCTCTGTAGTATATATACAGTATACTGTCCTCTGTAATGTATATATACAGTATACTGTCCTCTGTAGTATATATACAGTATACTGTCCTCTGTAGTATATATACAGTATACTGTCCTCTGTAGTATATATACAGTATACTGTCCTCTGTAGTATATATACAGTATACTGTCCTCTGTAGTATATATACAGTATACTGTCCTCTGTAGTATATATACAGTATACTGTCCTCTGTAGTATATATACAGTATACTGTCCTCTGTAGTATATTTGCAGTATACTGTCCTCTGTAGTATATATACAGTATACTGTCCTCTGTAGTATATAGAGTATTCTGTCCTCTGTAGTATATACAGTATACTGTCCTCTGTAATGTGTATATACAGTATACTGTCCTCTGTAATGTGTATATACAGTATACTGTCCTCTGTAATGTGTATATACAGTATACTGTCCTCTGTAGTATATTTGCAGTATACTGTCCTCTTCCATGTTAATTACTTTACACAGTTTAGGATTCTATAGCTGCTCAGCGAGTGGCCCTTTAAGTGCTGCAGAGCGGGATATGTGTGATTCTATAGGGGTAAAGCTGTCATCTCCTGGCACCACTCATCTGCAGAAGGTCCGCCTTGATCCAGGCTCCGGCTTTTCATCAGGGGCTCAGCGCAGGCAATTAGTCAAATCAGTTTTGTTTGCTAAACCAGAAGTTTTTAGCGGCTCCAATGTGCGGGACGGGAGCAGCGGAGGCTTGATAGCGTCTCCAGGTGCAGAGTACAGAAATCCACTCAGCTAATCCACTGGGAAGGATTAGGAGGAGCAGCGTCAGCGCCTGATCTCCGGCCCAGATTTCTGATTCCAGGCCAGTAAACAACGAGACAATTACAGAAGGGAATGATAAGTGGGGGGGGGGGGGGGGGGCATGGCTCCAGCTTCTCTCCTTACCATCTGACACTCTCCACTCAGAGGCCGTGGCCCTCCAGGACGCTCATTTCTGGGACCCCGCCACACCAGGGCTGACTTTGCAGGCCTTGGACCCATGGCCGAGGGAGTCAATAGCCCCTCAGATGCATCAACTGCAGACAGAATGCAAGAAGAAATGAGAGTATGACAACTCTTGTGGGGTGAGGGGCCCAAGATCTTTACTGCTAGGGGCCCACACCCTTCCTATTCCTCTGTGAGCTGCCGAGAAGCCATGCTGTGTGAACAGATTATGGGTTACTCTGGAGGTTTGGTTACCTTTTGAAGACCCCTGTACACTGCAGCTCTGTATGGGAGCAGCACTCTCATCCTCCAAGTCCTTGTAGAGTGTGAGCTCTTGTGAGCGGTTGCTCTCATTGAGGGGTCAGTCAGCAGAGATGCGGCGGCGGATCTTGGTATGGAGGGGGCTGTGTCAATGAGCTGCGGTCTCCTCGCTCACACAGTATGGTCAGGCCAGTATTAGAGTGCGCTGCGATTCTTATCCGGCAATGTGCAGCCATCGTCACTACTACAGAGACTGCTGGGGGTTATAGTTACATGAAAGACGGAGGGACATTCAGCATCTGGAAAGGTATATTGAATACTACAAAATACTGGGATCACTGCTGCACTCCACCAGAGATCTGCATGTCTATAAGAAAGGGGCCCCCAGGGGCGTCAGGACCCTCGACCCAATGTTCACTCCTGGACTATGGACCTCAAAAGAACAAGGAAGACGGAGGATGACTGACAGGAGCCACAGATCCAAGACTGCTAATGAGGCCTGGGAAGGGGGTGAATACTTCTGCACTCAGGTCCTGTGCATCTAATAACGGTGATGGATGTAGGTCACGTATTTGACATTACGTGTTGTGCCTCTCGACGGGGCCGGCCACTTCTCCGTTATTTATTGTATTGTTATTCCTATTTCCTGAAACCCCAAAAATTTTAAGAAAAACAACAGCTGACGAGTAATGAAACATTAACGATGAGCAGCAGACATGATAGCGGGCAGAGCCGCCGCCTCAGGCGCAATATGTTCTAGATTACAGACTGCGAGCTCCGAACCGCTACGACTCTCATCTTCTAAACACAAAGCGAGAGAATTCATAGAAAACCAAATACAAGAAGTTACTGAACAGCAGCTACCAGGATGTGTGCACAGACATGTGATGGTCAGTAGTACATATGAAGATCATACATAGCAGTACATGTGAGGATCATGCATAATAGAACATGTAAAGATCATACACAGTGATACAGGTGGTGATCATACATAGTGATATAGGTGGTGGTCATACATAGTGATACAGGTGGTGGTCATACATAGTGATACAGGGGGTGGTCATACATAGTGATACAGGTGGTGGTCATACATAGTGATACAGGGGGTGGTCATACACAGTGATACAGGGGGTGGTCATACACAGTGATACAGGGGGTGGTCATACACAGTGATATAGGTGGTGGTCATACATAGTGATACAGGTGGTGGTCATACATAGTGATACAGGTGGTGGTCATACACAGTGATACAGGTGGTGGTCATACATAGTGATACAGGTGGTGGTCATACACAGTGATACAGGTGGTGGTCATACACAGTGATACAGGTGCTGGTCATACACAGTGATACAGGTGGTGATCATACATAGTGATACAGGTGGTGGTCATACACAGTGATACAGGGGGTGGTCATACACAGTGATACAGGGGGTGGTCATACACTGATACAGGTGGTGGTCATACACAGTGATACAGGGGGTGGTCATACACAGTGATACAGGGGGTGGTCATACACAGTGATACAGGTAGCGGTCATACACAGTGATACAGGGGGTGGTCATACACAGTGATATAGGTGGTGCCCATACATAATGATACAGGTGGTGGTCATACACAGTGATATAGGTGGTGGTCATACACAGTGATACAGGTGGTGGTCATACACAGTGATACAGGGGGTGGTCATACACAGTGATACAGGTGGCGGTCATACACAGTGATATAGGTGGTGGTCATACACAGTGATATAGGTGGTTGTCATACACAGTGATACAGGGGGTGGTCATACACAGTGATACAGGTGGCGGTCATACACAGTGATACAGGGGGTGGTCATACACAGTGATATAGGTGGTGGTCATACACAGTGATATAGGTGGTGGTCATACACAGTGATATAGGTGGTGGTCATACACAGTGATATAGGTGGTGGTCATACATAGTGATACAGGTGGTGGTCATACACAGTGATATAGGTGGTGGTCATACACAGTGATACAGGTGGTGGTCATACATAGTGATACAGGTGGTGGTCATACACAGTGATACAGGTGGTCGTCATACACAGTGATACTGGGGGTGGTCATACACAGTGATACAGGGGGTGGTCATACACAGTGATATAGGGGGTGGTCATACACAGTGATACAGGTGGTGCTCATACATAGTGATATAAGTGGTGGTCATACATAGTGATATAAGTGGCGGTCATACATAGTGATATAAGTGGTGGTCATACATAGTGATATAAGTGGCGGTCATACATAGTGATATAAGTGGCGGTCATACACAGTGATATAGGTGGTGGTCATACACAGTGATACAGGTGGTGGTCATACATAGTGATACAGGTGGTGGTCATTCACAGTGATACAGGTGGTCGTCATACACAGTGATACTGGGGGTGGTCATACACAGTGATACAGGTGGTGGTCATACACAGTGATACAGGTGGTGGTCATACACAGTGATACAGGTGGTGCTCATACATATTGATATAAGTGGTGGTCATACATAGTGATATAAGTGGCGGTCATACATAGTGATATAAGTGGCGGTCATACACAGTGATATAGGTGGTGGTCATACACAGTGATATAGGTGGTGGTCATACACAGTGATATAGGTGGTGGTCATACACAGTGATATAGGTGGTGGTCATACATAGTGATACAGGTGGTGGTCATACACAGTGATATAGGTGGTGGTCATACACAGTGATACAGGTGGTGGTCATACATAGTGATACAGGTGGTGGTCATACACAGTGATACAGGTGGTCGTCATACACAGTGATACTGGGGGTGGTCATACACAGTGATACAGGGGGTGGTCATACACAGTGATATAGGGGGTGGTCATACACAGTGATACAGGTGGTGCTCATACATAGTGATATAAGTGGTGGTCATACATAGTGATATAAGTGGCGGTCATACATAGTGATATAAGTGGTGGTCATACATAGTGATATAAGTGGCGGTCATACATAGTGATATAAGTGGCGGTCATACACAGTGATATAGGTGGTGGTCATACACAGTGATACAGGTGGTGGTCATACATAGTGATACAGGTGGTGGTCATTCACAGTGATACAGGTGGTCGTCATACACAGTGATACTAGGGGTGGTCATACACAGTGATACAGGTGGTCGTCATACACAGTGATACTGGGGTGGTCATACACAGTGATACAGGTGGTGGTCATACACAGTGATACAGGTGGTGGTCATACACAGTGATACAGGTGGTGCTCATACATATTGATATAAGTGGTGGTCATACATAGTGATATAAGTGGCGGTCATACATAGTGATATAAGTGGCGGTCATACACAGTGATATAGGTGGTGGTCATACACAGTGATATAGGTGGTGGTCATACATAATGATACAGGTGGTGGTCATACACAGTGATATAGGTGGTGGTCATACACAGTGATATAGGTGGTGGTCATACACAGTGATACAGGTGGTGGTCATACACAGTGATATAGGTGGTGGTCATACACAGTGATATAGGTGGTGGTCATACACAGTGATATAGGTGGTGGTCATACACAGTGATACAGGGGGTGGTCATACACAGTGATACAGGTGGTGGTCATACATAGTGATACAGGTGGTGGTCATACACAGTGATACAGGTGGTGGTCATACATAGTGATACAGGTGGTGGTCATACACAGTGATACAGGTGGTGGTCATACATAGTGATATAGGTGGCGGTCATACACAGTGATACAGGTGGTGTTCATACACAGTGATACAGGTGGTGGTCATACATAGTGATACAGGTGGTGGTCATACATAGTGATACAGGTGGTGGTCATACACAGTGATACAGGTGGTGCTCATACATAGTGATATAAGTGGTGGTCATACATAGTGATATAAGTGGCGGTCATACATAGTGATATAAGTGGTGGTCATACATAGTGATATAAGTGGCGGTCATACATAGTGATATAAGTGGCGGTCATACACAGTGATATAGGTGGTGGTCATACACAGTGATACAGGTGGTGGTCATACATAGTGATACAGGTGGTGGTCATTCACAGTGATACAGGTGGTCGTCATACACAGTGATACTGGGGGTGGTCATACACAGTGATACAGGTGGTCGTCATACACAGTGATACTGGGGGTGGTCATACACAGTGATACAGGTGGTGGTCATACACAGTGATACAGGTGGTGGTCATACACAGTGATACAGGTGGTGCTCATACATATTGATATAAGTGGTGGTCATACATAGTGATATAAGTGGCGGTCATACATAGTGATATAAGTGGCGGTCATACACAGTGATATAGGTGGTGGTCATACACAGTGATATAGGTGGTGGTCATACATAATGATACAGGTGGTGGTCATACACAGTGATATAGGTGGTGGTCATACACAGTGATATAGGTGGTGGTCATACACAGTGATACAGGTGGTGGTCATACACAGTGATATAGGTGGTGGTCATACACAGTGATATAGGTGGTGGTCATACACAGTGATATAGGTGGTGGTCATACACAGTGATACAGGGGGTGGTCATACACAGTGATACAGGTGGTGGTCATACATAGTGATACAGGTGGTGGTCATACACAGTGATACAGGTGGTGGTCATACATAGTGATACAGGTGGTGGTCATACACAGTGATACAGGTGGTGGTCATACATAGTGATATAGGTGGCGGTCATACACAGTGATACAGGTGGTGTTCATACACAGTGATACAGGTGGTGGTCATACATAGTGATACAGGTGGTGGTCATACACAGTGATATAAGTGGTGGTCATACACAGTGATACAGGTGGTGGTCATACATAGTGATATAGGTGGTGGTCATACACAGTGATACAGGGGGTGGTCATACACAGTGATATAGGTGGTGGTCATACACAGTGATACAAGGGGTGGTCATACACAGTGATACAGGTGGTGGTCATAAACAGTGATACAGGTGGTGGTCATACACAGTGATATAGGTGGTGGACATACATAGTGATATATGTGGCGGTCATACATAGTGATATCGGTGGTGGTCATACATAGAGATATAAGTGGCGGTCATACATAGTGATATCGGTGGCGGCCATACATAGTGATATAAGTGGCGGTCATACATAATGATACCGGTGGTGCTCATACATAGTGATACCGGTGGTGCTCATACATAGAGATATAAGTGGCGGTCATACACAGTGATACAGGGGGTGGTCATACACAGTGATACAGGGGGTGGTCATACACAGTGATACAGGGGGTGGTCATACATAGTGATATAAGTGGCGGTCATACATAGTGATACCGGTGGTGCTCATACATAGTGATACCGGTGTTGCTCATACATAGTGATACCGGTGGTGCTCATACATAGAGATATAAGTGGCGGTCATACACAGTGATACAGGGGGTGGTCATACACAATGATACAGGGGGTGGTCATACACAGTGATATAGGTGGTGGTCATACACAGTGATACAGGGGGTGGTCATACACAGTGATACAGGGGGTGGTCTTACATAGTGATATAGGTGGTGGTCATACACAGTGATACAGGGGATGGTCATACATAGTGATACCGGTGGTGCTCATACATAGAGATATAAGTGGCGGTCATACACAGTGATACAGGGGGTGGTCATACACACTGATACAGGGGGTGGTCATACACAGTGATATAGGTGGTGGTCATACACAGTGATATAGGTGGTGGTCATACACAGTGATACAGGGGGTGGTCATACATAATGATACAGGGGGTGGTCATACACAGTGATACAGGGGGTAGTCATACACAGTGATACAGGGGGTGGTCATACACAGTGATATAGGTGGTGGTCATACACAGTGATACAGGGGGTGGTCATACACAGTGATATAGGTGGTGGTCTTACATAGTGATATAGGTGGTGGTCTTACATAGTGATATAGGTGGTGGTCATAAACAGTGATACAGGGGGTGGTCATACACAGTGATATAGGTGGTGGTCATACTCAGTGATATAGGTGGTGGTCTTACATAGTGATATAGGTGGTGGTCATAAACAGTGATACAGGGGGTGGTCATACACAGTGATATAGGTGGTGGTCATACACAGTGATATAGGTGGTGGTCATACACAGTGATACAGGGGGTGGTCATACACAGTGATATAGGTGGTGGTCATACACCGTGATACAGGGGGTGGTCATACACAGTGATATAGGTGGTGGTCTTACATAGTGATATAGGTGGTGGTCATACACAGTGATACAGGTGGTGGTCATACACAGTGATATAGGTGGTGGTCTTACACAGTGATATAGGTGGTGGTCTTACATAGTGATATAGGTGGTGGTCTTACATAGTGATATAGGTGGTGGTCATACACAGTGATACAGGGGGTGGTCATACACAGTGATACAGGGGGTGGTCATACACAGTGATACAGGGGGTGGTCATACACAGTGATACAGGGGGTGGTCATACACAGTGATACAGGGGGTGGTCATACACAGTGATACAGGGGGTGGTCATACATAGTGATACAGGGGGTGGTCATACACAGTGATATAGGGGGTGGTCATACATAATGATACAGGTGGTGGTCATACATAGTGATACAGGTGGTGGTCATACACAGTGATATAGGTGGTGGTCATACACAGTGATATAGGTGGTGGTCATACACAGTGATATAGGTGGTGGTCATACATAGTGATACAGGGGGTGGTCATACATAATGATACAGGGGGTGGTCATACACAGTGATACAGGGGGTGGTCATACATAGTGATACAGGTGGTGCCCATACATAATGATACAGGGGGTGGTCATATATAGTGATACAGGTGGTGGTCATACATAGTGATACCGGTGGTGGTCATACATAGTGATATAAGTGGTGGTCATACATAGTGATACAGGGGGTGGTCATACACAGTGATACAGGTGGTGGTCATACAAAGTGATACCGGTGGTGGTCATACATAGTGATATAAGTGGCGGTCATACATAGTGATATAGGTGGTGGTCATACATAGTGATACCAGTGGTGGTCATACACAGTGATACAGGTGGTGGTCATACATAGTGATATAAGTGGCGGTCATACATAGTGATATAAGTGGCGGTCATACATAGAGATATAAGTGGCGGTCATACATAGTGATATAGGTGGTGGTCATACACAGTGATACAGGTGGTGGTTATACATAGTAATACCGGTGGTGGTCATACACAGTGATATAGGTGGTGGTCATACATAGTAATACCGGTGGTGGTCATACACAGTGATACAGGTGGTGCTCATACACAGTGATACAGGTGGTGCTCATACATAGTGATATAAGTGGCGGTCATACATAGTGATATAAGTGGCGGTCATACATAGTGATATAAGTGGCGGTCATACATAGTGATACAGGTGGTGGTCATACATAGTGATATAGGTGGCGGTCATACATAGTGATATAGGTGGTGGTCATACATAGTGATACCGGTGGTGGTCATACACAGTGATACAGGTGGTGGTCATACATAGTGATATAAGTGGCGGTCATACATAGAGATATAAGTGGCGGTCATACATAGTGATATAGGTGGTGGTCATACATAGTGATATAAGTGGCGGTCATACATAGTGATACAGGTGGTGCTCATACATAGTGATATAAGTGGCGGTCATACATAGAGATATAAGTGGCGGTCATACATAGTGATATAGGTGGTGGTCATACATAGTAATACCGGTGGTGGTACACAGTGATACAGGTGGTGCTCATACATAGTGATATAAGTGGCGGTCATACATAGAGATATAAGTGGCGGTCATACATAGTGATATAGGTGGTGGTCATACATAGTAATACCGGTGGTGATACACAGTGATATAGGTGGTGGTCATACACAGTGATATAAGTGGCGGTCATACATAGTGATATCGGTGGCGGTCATGCATAGTGATACAGGTGGTGGTCATACATAGTGATATAAGTGGCGGTCATACATAGTGATATAAGTGGCGGTCATACATAGTGATACAGGTGATGATGATGATGTATAATCTTATATACACGCAGTCCTACCCATAGGGCCTCGATGCGCATAACACTTGACCATAGGCCACAAGGCCCATTTCACCGCCAACCACCTAACACATATCAAATGGAGAAGCAAGAAAAGGAGAAGAAAAAGAGGGTCCCAGAGGCTCGAGCGGGCCTAGAAATGTGAGGTGCAAATTAATAAGCGTGATGAAGATATCTTTCAAAATGAAAACAATACCGCATGTGAAAACATGGACCAAAAACCCTGGAAAAGCCCCCATATTTGTGTAAACAAAACCTGGTGTTACATAGGAAGATGAAACGTAGGGTTTTCAGTGCACGTCTAACTGAGAGAAGATTGGCGTTCCTTTTCAGTGCCAGAGGTAGATGGTTCCAAAATCTTGCTCCTTGGGCCGAAAAAGATCTACCTCCACATCTGATCCTATTAACTTGCGGAATATTAAGATTCGCAGAGTTACTCGACCTCAATGTCCTCAACGGGGCGAACCTGGCGAATTTACGTTGCAGGTACAAGGGCCCCACATCATGGAACACCCTATGCATAAAACATCCAGTCTTGAACATAACCCGTTGTCGGAGCCAGTGCAAGGCTTTAAAGGGTTTCTGTCACCAGATTTTGGCCTTATAAACTACGGGCCAACGTCAGACCAACCTAATAATGTGAACCAAATGCCCTCTGACCTGTCGTAACTCTAAAAACCATTGTATATCATATGCCAATTAGAGCCCTCCCTGCCCCTAGAGGCTAATTGGCATATGATATAAAATGGTCTTTTAGCGTTACTCAAACACAACAATAGCTGATCTCAGGGAGACCAGCTACAAAAAACACCGCGGTGGTGGATTTGGTGATCTCTGTAATGGGGACGCCCCTTTGCTCGGTTTTCCTTCCTTTGAGGGATATCCGGCTTTCATTGTGTTGTAGACCCATAACTGGGGCTCCACATTTATTTTGCATTTTTAGCGTTACGACAGGTCAGAGGGCATTTGGTTCACATTATTAGGTTGGTCTGACATTGGTTGGAGTTTATACAAGTTCTTCGTAGGGAGTCCCATGTACAAGGCGTTACGAGAGTCCAGCCGACGGCTGATCGCTGCTCCCACCAGGGCTTTCCTGAGAGGGGATTCAATGTATTTTAGGATCCTGCTCAGGGTTTTCAGCTGGTAGTGACAGGTGCCGACCACCTGATTTATCTGAGGAGCCAGGGTTAATCTAGAGTTCCCGGATGGCTGTCTCAGGGACAGGTCCAAAGGACAATGGCCATTGGGGTACTGAAGGGGTCGTTTTCTGGTCACTGAATGTAATACATTAAGTTTTGGTGCCATTAAGCTTTAGGGTCCTTTCACACTTGGGTTTTTGTTTTCCGGCATAGAGATCCGTCGTCGGGTCTCTATGCCGGAAAAATCCTGATCAGGATCATCCCCATGCATTCTGAATGGAGAGAAATCCGTTCAGATGCATCAGGATGTCTTCAGTTCAGGACCGGAACGTTTTTTGGATGCAGCAAATACCGCAGCATGCTGCGCTTTTTGTTCCAAAAATCCGGAACACTTGCCGCAAGGCCGGATCCGGAATTAATGCCCATTGAAAGGCATTAATCCGGATCCGGCCTTAAGCTAAACGTCATTTCGGCGCATCGCCGGATCCGATGTTTAGCTTTTTCTCAATGGTTACCATGGCAGCCAGGACGCTAAAGTCCTGTTGCCATGGTAAAATGTAGTGGGGAGCGGAGAAGCAGTATACTTACCATCTGTGTGGCTCCCGGGGCGCTCCAGAGTGACGTCAGGGCGCCCTAAACGCATGGATCACGTGATCCACGTGCATGGGGCGCTCTGACGTCATTCTGGAGCGCCCCGGGAGCCGCACGGACTGTAAGTATACCGCTCCCCCGCTCCCCACTACTACTATGGCAACCAGGACTTTAATAGCGTCCTGGCTGCCATGGTAACCTGAAAGCATTAGAAGACTGATCAGGATCCTGATCAGTCTTCTAATGCTTCAGGCGACTTGCGTTCTGACGGATCCTCAGAACGCAAGTGTGAAAGGACCCTTAAATAGTTGGCACTCATCCAGTGATCGATCTTCAAGAGACATCCGACCAGATCGACTTGATCAACTGTATCTTTGGCAAGCCTAAAGTACAGTTGTGTATCATCCGCATCAGCATGGAACTGAAGATTGTGGCTCCTGACGATGTCGCTCAATGGTCTCAAATAGATGGTAAACAAGACTGGAGATAGTGCCAAGCCTTGAGGAACTCCACAGGACAATGGGAGGTCGGCAGAATGGAATACCCCCAGCTTCACTCGTTGTGCCTGTCCTGGAGGAATGAGGTCATCCATGCCAAGGCCTTCCCATCTAGTCCGGCAACCACTTTCAACCGGTGGTGGTCAAACATAGGGACAATGGTGGTGGTCATATGTAGTGATACAGATGGTCATAACTAGTGATGAAGGTGGTCGTCATAACTAGTGATAGCGGTGGAGGTCATACACAGTGATATAGGTTGTGGTCATACATAGTGATACAGGCGGTGCTCATACATCCTGATATAGGCGGTGGTCATATATAGTGATACAGATGGTCATAACTAGTGATGAAGGTGGTCGTCATAACTAGTGATGAAGGTGGTCGTCATAACTAGTGATAGCGGTGGAGGTCATACACAGTGATACAGGTGGTGCTCATACATTGTGATATAGGCGGTGGTCATACAGGTGGTGCTCATACATCGTGATATAGGCGGTGGTCATACAGGTGGTGCTCATACATCGTGATATAGGCGGTGGTCATACAGGTGGTGCTCATACATCGTGATATAGGCGGTGGTCATACAGGTGGTGCTCATACATCGTGACATAGGCGGTGGTCATACAGGTGGTGCTCATACATCGTGATATAGGCGGTGGTCATACAGGTGGTGCTCATACATCGTGATATAGGCGGTGGTCATACAGGTGGTGCTCATACATCGTGATATAGGCGGTGGTCATACAGGTGGTGCTCATACATCGTGATATAGGCGGTGGTCATACAGGTGGTGCTCATATATAGAGATACAGATGGTCATAACTAGTGATGAAGGTGGTCGTCATAACTAGTGATAGCGGTGGAGGTCATACACAGTGATATAGGTGGTGGTCTTACATAGTGATAGCGGTGGAGGTCATACACAGTGATACAGGTGGTGGTCTTACATAGTGATAGCGGTGGTGCTCATACATCCTGATATAGGTGGTGGTCATAGAGGTGGTGGCCTTTTACAATGATACAATTGGTAGTCATGTGGTGTAATGGAGCAGGGGGTGCTTTGACATTTGGACACTTGTGGACATCTGCCGATTCCCCCTATGCAAAGTGAAAACTTCTTACTTAATTTCTCTTGAAAGAGTAAACTTGCACTGTTTATTACTGTATTTTATATGTATGTTGTGATGTATATCCTGTTCATTATCACTGTGGAAAGGGTGAAGGAATACTGAGAGACTGTTAGAAATTTCTAGCTAATACTGAGAAGCTGGTAACGTTCCACAGCTGCCATGGAGTTTAAAGAAGAGCATGTTTTGGAGGGTAAAACCCAGACAGACTGACCCTTTGAATGTCTGGAAACTTGTTCTTGTCTGGAAAATCTTTTGTGTCATTGTCATTCAGTATAATTGAAGCTCTAATGTTAGTCTATGAGACGGAAGGTGTAACGTTGTATCTGTTTGTGCTGAGCTTCTCCGCTCCACCCCTCCCGCTAGAAGGCTCCAGTCTAGCTAGAAATGGTATATAAAGGAGTCAGAGCCCCTAGTGTTCTGCAGTTAGGGACCAGTGCTTAGAGTGGGAGACTCATACCAGTCTTCATGAGGGATCAGAAGAAAACAATGGGATGGGGACACTGAGCCACAGACCATGGGTCACTAGCCCTGTGACCAAGGAGCCACCAGGACTACTGAGCCACAGACCATGGGCCTCCAGCGAAGGCCTTCAGAGAAGGAGAGGGACAGCTAGCTCAGGCCTTTCCTCAGCATCAAACCCTTCTTCTGCCAGGGAGGAGACTGGGGAAGCCGGCCTGATGCCTCATCTCAGGGAGGAGACTGGAGAAGCCGGCCCTATGCCTCATCTCAGGGAGGAGACTGGGGAAGCCGGCCTGATGCCTCATCTCAGGGAGGAGACTGGAGAAGCCGGCCCGATGCCTCATCTCAGGGAGGAGACTGGAGAAGCCAGCCCTATGCCTCATCTCAGGGAGGAGACTGGAGAAGCCGGCCCTATGCCTCATCTCAGGGAGGAGACTGGAGAAGCCAGCCCGATGCCTCATCTCAGGGAGGAGACTGGGGAAGCCGGCCCGATGCCTCATCTCAGGGAGGAGACTGGAGAAGCCGGCCCGATGCCTCATCTCAGGGAGGAGACTGGAGAAGCCGGCCCTATGCCTCATCTCAGGGAGGAGACTGGAGAAGCCGGCCCGATGCCTCATCTCAGGGAGGAGACTGGGGAAGCCGGCCCGATGCCTCATCTCAGGGAGGAGACTGGAGAAGCCAGCCCTATGCCTCTTCTCAGGGAGGAGACTGGAGAAGCCGGCCCTATGCCTCATCTCAGGGAGGAGACTGGAGAAGTCGGCCCTATGCCTCATCTCAGGGAGGAGACTGGAGAAGTCGGCCCGATGCCTCATCTCAGGGAGGAGACTGGGGAAGCCGGCCCGATGCCTCATCTCAGGGAGCAGACTGGAGAAGCCGGCCCTATGCCTCGTCTCAGGGAGGAGACTGGAGAAGCCGGCCCGATGCCTCATCTCAGGGAGGAGACTGGAGAAGCCGGCCCGATGCCTCATCTCAGGGAGGAGACTGGAGAAGCCAGCCCGATGCCTCATCTCAGGGAGGAGACTGGGGAAGCCGGCCCGATGCCTCATCTCAGGGAGGAGACTGGAGAAGCCGGCCCGATGCCTCATCTCAGGGAGGAGACTGGGGAAGCCGGCCCGATGCCTCATCTCAGGGAGGAGACTGGAGAAGCCGGCCCGATGCCTCATCTCAGAGAGGAGACTGGAGAAGCCGGCCTGATGCCTCATCTCAGGGAGGAGACTGGAGAAGCCAGCCCTATGCCTCATCTCAGGGAGGAGACTGGAGAAGCCGGCCCGATGCCTCATCTCAGGGAGGAGACGTGGGAAGCCGGCCCGATGCCTCATCTCAGAGAGGAGACTGGAGAAGCCGGCCCGATGCCTCATCTCAGGGAGGAGACTGGAGAAGTTGTCCCTATACCTCGTCTCAGGGAGGAGACTGGAGAAGCCGGCCCTATGCCTCGTCTCAGGGAGGAGACTGGAGAAGCCGGCCCTATACCTCGTCTCAGGGAGGAGACTGGAGAAGCCGGCCCTATGCCTCGTCTCAGGGAGGAGACTGGAGAAGCCGGCCCGATGCCTCATCTCAGGGAGGAGACTGGAGAAGCCGGCCCGATGCCTCACCTGTATTGTTTTGTAGCTGAATTCCTCCAGTAAAAAAGCCCCCTGGTTTACTACAGACCCTGACTCTCTAGAATTATTTCCCACGGTGGTGCACCACGCCTTATCATCCCATCCGGAGAGCAACAACACATGGTGACACCTCAACTGTGGCCACCCCAAACTCTGAAACTGCAATCATGCATAGTTATACAGTTGATGGTCATACACAATGATAGAGGTGGTGGCCATATACGGTGATACAGATAGTGTTCATACATAATGATACAATTGGTGGTTATAAGAAGTGATACAGGTGGTGGTCATACAAAGTAATATAGGAATAAAGGTGGTGGTCATAAATTGTGACATATGTGGTGGTCATACACAGTGATACAGGTGGTTGTCAGTGATAGAGGTGGTGGTCATACATAATTATACAATTCGTGATCATACATAGTTTTACAGGTGGTAGTCATACATGGTGATACAAGCGGTGGTAATTAATTGTGTTACAAGTGGTGGTCATACACAGTGATACAGGTGGTGGTCATACATAGTAATACAGGTGGTGGTCATACATAGTAATACATATCACTATATCACTATAATAAAACAATTGGTGGTCAGTCAGTAGGTCCAACACAGTGATATAGGTAGTGGTCTAGCACAGTGATACAGGGGGTGGTCCTACATGGTGATTTAGGTGTTGGTCATGGTGGTTATACATAATGATTGAATTGGTGGTCATGCATATCTTTGGTGGCATGTATACGGTGGTCGTTGGGCTTGGCGGTTCTTATCAGCTGTGGCGCTTCATGCATCGGCGCCTGCTCTGGCTGCGTTATTACTCATGCTGGATCTGCACCCGAAGCTGCACTATGGTTATGAGGCTGAAGAAAAAAAAAGTGGCAGAACCGACCCCCCCACCACCCCGCCCCGGAAAGTATTTAACATTTTCTCATTACTTAGGATTTGGTAAATTGCTTCTTTTGGAAATGTTGGCAAGAAATCAGAGAGATTGTCAGAGCGATGGAGGCATTACTTCCAGAAGAAGGTGTGTGAGCCGGGAGAGGTGAACCCAGCGAATTCAGTGCTGCAGCGGAGTACACCGTCCACATGATGGGTCAGCGGGGGCTGCACGGGGTAATAATGCTGATACTAATATCCGGAGTACACCGTCCACATGATGGGTCAGCGGGGGCTGCACGGGGTAATAATGCTGATACTGATATCTGGAGTACACCGTCCACATGATGGGTCAGCGGGGGCTGCACGGGGTAATAATACTGATACTAATATCCGGAGTACACCGTCCACATGATGGGTCAGCGGGGGCTGCACGGGTAATAATGCTGATACTAATATCCGGAGTACACCGTCCACATGATGGGTCAGCGGGGCTGCACGGGGTAATAATGCTGATACTAATATCCGGAGTACACCGTCCACATGATGGGTCAGCGGGGGCTGCACGGGGTAATAATGCTGATACTAATATCCGGAGTACACCGTCCACATGATGGGTCAGCGGGGGCTGCACGGGGTAATAATGCTGATACTAATATCCGGAGTACACCGTCCACATGATGGGTCAGCGGGGGCTGCACGGGGTAATAATGCTGATACTAATATCCGGAGTACACCGTCCACATGATGGGTCAGCGGGGGCTGCACGGGGTAATAATGCTGATACTAATATCCGGAGTACACCGTCCACATGATGGGTCAGCGGGGGCTGCACGGGGTAATAATGCTGATACTAATATCCGGAGTACACCGTCCACATGATGGGTCAGCGGGGGCTGCACGGGGTAATAATGCTGATACTAATATCCGGAGTACACCGTCCACATGATGGGTCAGCGGGGGCTGCACGGGGTAATAATGCTGATACTAATATCCGGAGTACACCGTCCACATGATGGGTCAGCGGGGGCTGCACGGGTAATAATGCTGATACTAATATCCGGAGTACACCGTCCACATGATGGGTCAGCGGGGGCTGCACGGGGTAATAATGCTGATACTAATATCCGGAGTACACCGTCCACATGATGGGTCAGCAGGGGCTGCACGGGGTAATAATGCTGATACTAATATCCGGAGTACACCGTCCACATGATGGGTCAGCGGGGGCTGCACGGGGTAATAATGCTGATACTGATATCAGGAATACACCGTCCACATGATGGGTCAGCGGGGGCTGCACGGGGTAATAATACTGATACTGATATCCGGAGTACACCGTCCACATGATGGGTCAGCGGGGGCTGCACGGGGTAATAATGCTGATACTAATATACGGAGTACACCGTCCACATGTTGGCTCAGCGGGGGCTGCATGGGGTAATAATGCTGATACTAATATCCGGAGTACACCGTCCACATGATGGGTCAGCGGGGGCTGCACGGGGTAATAATGCTGATACTAATATCCGGAGTACACCGTCCACATGATGGGTCAGCGGGGCTGCACGGGGTAATAATGCTGATACTAATATCCGGAGTACACCGTCCACATGATGGGTCAGCGGGGGCTGCACGGGTAATAATGCTGATACTAATATCCGGAGTACACCGTCCACATGATGGGTCAGCGGGGGCTGCACGGGTAATAATGCTGATACTAATATCCGGAGTACACCGTCCACATGATGGGTCAGCGGGGCTGCACGGGGTAATAATGCTGATACTAATATCCGGAGTACACCGTCCACATGATGGGTCAGCGGGGGCTGCACGGGGTAATAATGCTGATACTAATATCCGGAGTACACCGTCCACATGATGGGTCAGCGGGGGCTGCACGGGGTAATAATGCTGATACTAATATCCGGAGTACACCGTCCACATGATGGGTCAGCGGGGCTGCACGGGGTAATAATGCTGATACTAATATCCGGAGTACACCGTCCACATGATGGGTCAGCGGGGCTGCACGGGGTAATAATGCTGATACTAATATCCGGAGTACACCGTCCACATGATGGGTCAGCGGGGGCTGCACGGGGTAATAATGCAGATACTAATATCCGGAGTACACCGTCCACATGATGGGTCAGCGGGGGCTGCACGGGGTAATAATGCAGATACTAATATCCGGAGTACACCGTCCACATGATGGGTCAGTGGGGGCTGCACGGGGTAATAATGCTGATACTAATATACGGAGTACACCGTCCACATGATGGGCCAGTGGGGGCTAAAGCTAGGGTATTTGTGTCCTCCTTCACACTACCTTCAGACAGTATAGAATCTGGACAGGAGCTTCATATCAGCTACAAATCTGGTACCTTGGGCTGAATAATGGAGAAGTGTGAGCGACGGATATCATCCTGCATGCGCCCCTTACTGGGGCACAGAATATCAAACCCCCAATTTCCTGCATCTCCTCTAGGCACGTAGACTTGTATGTAGCATATATAGTCTCCTCTATAGCCACATACACTCATCTTGAGAACGTATAGACTCCTCTATAGCCGTGTATGCTCGTATGAAGCACATATACACTACTCTATCGCCATGGTAACTCATATGGAGTTGATATAGAGTCCTCTAAAACTGTGTAGACTTTTTGGGAGCATGTATAGACTTCTCTATAGCTGTGTAGACTTGTATGGAGCACATATAGACTCCTCTATAGCCATGTAGACTTGTATGGAGCACATATAGACTCCTCTTCAGCCGTGTAGACTAATATGGTGCACGCATAGACTCCTCTGTAGTTGCATAGACTTGTATGGATCACATATAGACTCCTCTATAGCTGTGTAGACTTGTATGGAGCACATATAGACTTCTCTATAGCTGTGTAGACTTGTATGGAGCACATATAGACTTCTCTATAGCTGTGTAGACTTGTATGGAGCACATATAGACTTCTCTATAGCTGTGTAGACTTGTATGGAGCATGTATAGACTTCTCTATAGCTGTGTAGACTTGTATGGAGCACATATAGACTTCTCTATAGCTGTGTAGACTTGTATGGAGCATGTATAGACTCCTCTATAGCTGTGTAGACTTGTATGGAGCACATATAGACTTCTCTATAGCTGTGTAGACTTGTATGGAGCACATATAGACTCCTCTATAGCCATGTAGACTTGTATGGAGCATGTACATGCTGCTTTATTGTTGTGTAGACTCGTGTGGAGCATGTATAGACTCTTCTCTTGCTACGTAGACTGATTTGGAGCACATTCAGACTCCTCTATAGCCATGAATACTTATATGAATCATGTACAGGCTTCATGTGTAGTCATATATGGAGCATGTATAGAATCCTCTATAGCTGTGTAGACTCGTATGGAGCACATATAGACTCCTCTTCAGCCGTGTAGACTAATATGGTGCACGCATAGACTCCTCTGTAGTTGTATAGACTTGTATGGAGCATGTATAGACTGCTCTATAGCTGGGTAGACTCATATGGAGCAAGTGTAGACTCCTCTATAGCTGGGTAGACTCATATGGAGCAAGTGTAGACTCCTCTATAGCTGGGTAGACTCATATGGAGCAAGTGTAGACTCCTCTTTAGCCATGAAGACTCAAATGGTGCACATATAGACTCTTCTATAGTCTCGTAGACTCATATGGAGCAAGTGTAGACTCCTCTATAGCTGGGTAGACTCATATGGAGCAAGTGTAGACTCCTCTTTAGCCATGAAGACTCAAATGGTGCACATATAGACTCTTCTATAGTCTCGTAGACTCATATGGAGCACGTATAGACTCCTCAATAGTTGTGTAGACTTATACGGAGCACATCTAGACTACTTTATAGCTGTGTAGACTCGCATGGAACACATATATACTCCTTTTTAGTTGAGTAGACTCATATGGAGCACGTATAGAATACTCTGTAGCTGTGTAGGCTCGTATGGAGCACATATAGACTCTTCCATTGTCATGTAGACTCATATGGAGCATGTATAGACTCCTCTATAGCTGTGTAGACTCGAATGGAGACGTATAGATTCTTCGATGTCGAACACAAAGGATTCAGGCGGCACTGCTGCAATTTTTTGTACTTCCACAGCTGCAATTTTAAACAGCGCAGGGTTAACAGCGTAGGGTTAACGGGGTTGCTCAGCTCCAATATAGGATAGAGTAAAATAGTAACCAATTAGGCGGCACTCACTCTTCTTCATGCCTAATTGGTTACTAGACTCTTCAATGACCGTGTAGACTGATATGGAGCACGTATAGACTCCTGAATAGTCATGTAGAGTCGTATGGAGCACCTATAGACTCCTCTATAGTTATGTAGACTGATATGGAGAATGTATAGACTCCTCTATAGTTATGTAGACTGATATAGAGCATGTATAGACTCCCGTATAGTCATGTAGACTCGTATGAAGCACATATAGACTCCTGTATAGTTATGTAGAATGATATGGAGAACGTATAGATGCCTGTATAGTTATGTAGGCTGATATGGGGCATGTATAGACTCCTTAATAGTTATGTAGACTGATATGGAGCACGTATAGACTCCTCTATAGTTATGTAGACTGATATGGAGCGCGTATAGACTCCTCTATAGTTATGTAGACTGATATGGAGAACGTATAGATGCCTGTATAGTTATGTAGGCTGATATGGGGCATGTATAGACTCCTTAATAGTTATGTAGACTGATATGGAGCACGTATAGACTCCTCTATAGTTATGTAGACTGATATGGAGCACGTATAGACTCCTCTATAGTTATGTAGACTGATATGGAGCACGTATAGACTCCTCTATAGTTATGAAGGCTGATATGTGGCACGTATAGACTCTTGTATAGTTATGTAGACTGATATAGGGCATGTATAGACTCCTGTATAGTTATGTAGACTGATATGGAGAACATATAGACTACTCAATAGTTATGAAGACTGATATGGAGCACGTACAGATTCCCGTATGGTTATGTAAACTGATATGGAGAACATATAGACTACTCAATAGTTATGAAGACTGATATGGAGAACTTATAGACTCCTGTATAGTTATGTAGACTGATATGGGGCATGTATAGACTCCTCTATAGTTATGTAGAGCTCGATATGGAACACGTACAGACTCCTGTATAGTAGTGTAGACTGATATGGAGAATGTATAGACTGCCTGTATAGTTATGTAGACTGATATGCGGCACGTATAGACTCCTGTATAGTTATGTAGACTGATATAGACAACATATAGATGCCTATATAGTCATGTAGACTGATATGAAGCATGTATAGACTCCTGTATAGTCATGTAGACTGATATGGAGCATGTATCGACTCCTGTATAGTCATGTAGACTCGTATGGAGCACGTATAGACTCCTGTATAGTTATGTAGACTGATATGGACAACATATAGATGCCTATATAGTCATGTAGACTGATATGGAGCACGTATAGACTCCTGTATAGTCATGTAGACTGATATGGAGCACGTATAGACTCCTGTATAGTTATGTAGACTGATATGGAGAACGTATAGACTCCTGTATAGTCATGTAGACTGATATGGGGCACGTATAGACTCCAGTATTGTCATGTAGACTCGTATGGAGCATGTATAGACTCCTGTATAGTTATGTAGACTGATATGGAGAACGTATAGATGCCTGTATAGTTATGTAGACTGATATGGAGAACGTATAGACTCCTCTATAGTTATGTAGACTGATATGGGGCACGTATAGACTCCTGTATAGTAAGGTAGACTGATATGGGGCACATATAGACTCCTGTATAGTTATGTAGACTGATATGGGGCACGTATAGACTCCTGTATAGTTATGTAGACTGATATGGGGCACGTATAGACTCCTGTATAGTTATGTAGACTGATATGGGGCACGTATAGACTCCTCTATAGTTATGTAGACTGATATGGGGCACGTATAGACTCCTGTATAGTTATGTAGACTGATATAAGAGCACGTATAGACTCCTGTATAGTTATGTAGACTGATATGGAGAACGTATAGACTCCTCTATAGTTATGTAGACTGAAATGGGGCACGTATAGACTCCTGTATAGTTATGTAGACTGATATGGAGAACATATAGATGCCTATATAGCCATGTAGACTGATATGGGGCACGTATAGACTCCTGTATAGTTATGTAGACTGATATGGGGCATGTATAGACTCCTGTATAGTTATGTAGACTGATATGGAGCACGTATAGACTCCTGTATAGTTATGTAGACTGATATGGAGAACGTATAGACTCCTGTATAGTTAGTGTAGACTGATATGGAGCACGTATAGATTCCTCTATAGTTATGTAGACTGATATGGGGCATGTATAGACTCCTCTATAGTTATGTAGACTCGATATGGAACACGTATAGACTCCTGTATAGTAGTGTAGACTGATATGGAGAATGTATAGATGCCTGTATAGTTATGTAGACTGATATGGAGCACGTATAGACTCCTGTATAGTTATGTAGACTGATATGGACAACATATAGATGCCTATATAGTCATGTAGACTGATATGGAGCACGTATAGACTCCTGTATAGTCATGTAGACTGATATGGAGCATGTATCGACTCCTGTATAGTCATGTAGACTCGTATGGAGCACGTATAGACTCCTGTATAGTTATGTAGACTGATATGGACAACATATAGATGCCTATATAGTCATGTAGACTGATATGGAGCACGTATAGACTCCTGTATAGTCATGTAGACTGATATGGAGCACGTATAGACTCCTGTATAGTTATGTAGACTGATATGGAGAACGTATAGACTCCTGTATAGTCATGTAGACTGATATGGGGCACGTATAGACTCCAGTATTGTCATGTAGACTCGTATGGAGCATGTATAGACTCCTGTATAGTTATGTAGACTGATATGGAGAACGTATAGATGCCTGTATAGTTATGTAGACTGATATGGAGAACGTATAGACTCCTGCATAGTAATGTAGACTGAAATGGGGCACGTATAGACTCCTGTATAGTCATGTAGACTGATATGGGGCACATATAGACTCCTGTATAGTTATGTAGACTGATATGGGGCACGTATAGATTCCAGTATAGTTATGTAGACTGAAATGGGGCACGTATAGACTCCTGTATAGTTATGTAGACTTATATGGGGCACGTATAGACTCCTCTATAGTTATGTAGACTGATATGGGGCACGTATAGACTCCTGCATAGTAATGTAGACTGATATGGGGCACGTATAGACTCCTGTATAGTCATGTAGATTGATATGGAGAACATATAGATGCCTATATAGTCATGTAGACTGATATGGGACACATATAGACTCCTGTATAGTTATGTAGACTGATATGGGGCACGTATAGACTCCTGTATAGTTATGTAGACTGATATGGAGCACGTATAGACTCCTCTATGGTTATGTAGACTGATATAGAGAACGTATAGATGCCTGTATAGTTATGTAGACTGATATGGAGAACGTATAGACTCCTCTATAGTTATGTAGACTGATATGGAGTACGTATAGACTCCTGTATAGTTATGTAGACTGATATGGGGCACGTATAGATTCCAGTATAGTTATGTAGACTGATATGGAGCATGTATAGAATCCTGTATAGTTATGTAGACTGATATGGAGCATGTATAGACTCCTCTATAGTTATGTAGACTGATATAGAGAACATATAGATGCCTGTATAGTTATGTAGACTGATATGCAGAACGTATAGACTCCTCTATAGTTATGTAGACTGATATGGAGTACGTATAGACTCCTGTATAGTTATGTAGACTGATATGGAGAACGTATAGCCTCCTCTATAGTTATGAAGACTGATATAGAGAACGTATAGACTCCTCTATACTTATTTAGACTGATATAGAGAATGTATAGATGCCTGTATAGTTATGTAGACTGATATGGAGAACGTATAGACTCCTCTATATTTATGTAGACTGATATGGAGTACGTATAGACTCCTGTATAGTTATGTAGACTGATATGGAGAACGTATAGACGCCTGTATAGTTATGAAGACTGATATGGAGAACGTATAGACTCCTCTATAGTTATGTAGACTGATAAAGAGAACGTATAGACGCCTGTATAGTTATGTAGACTGATATGTAGAACGCATAGACTCCTCTATAGTTATGGGGCACATATAGACTCCTCTATAGTAATGTAGACTGATATGGGGCACGTATAGACTCCTGTATAGTTATGTAGACTGATATGGGGCACGTAAGACTCCTGTATAGTTATGTAGACTGATATGGAGCACGTATAGACTCCTCTATAGTTATTTAGACTGATATGGAGCATGTAGACTCCTGTATAGTTATGTAGACTGATATGGAGCACGTATAGATTCCTCTATAGTTGTGTAGACTGATATGGGGCATGTATAGACTCCTGTATAGTTGTGTAGACTGATATGGGGCACGTATAGATGCCTGTATAGTAATGTAGACTGATATGGAGAACGTATAGATGCCTGTATAGTTATGTAGACTGATATGTAGAACAAATAGACTCCTCTATAGTTATGTAGACTGATATGGAGAACGTATAGATGCCTGTATAGTTATGTAGAATTATATGGAGCATGTATAGACTTCTCTATAGTTATGTAGACTGATATGGGGCATGTATAGACTCCTGTATAGTTATGTAGACTGATATGGAGAACGTATAGACTCCTCTATAGTTATGAAGACTGATATGGAGAACGTATAGACTCCTCTATACTTATTTAGACTGATATAGAGAATGTATAGATGCCTGTATAGTTATGTAGGCTGATATGGAGCACGTATAGATGCCTGTATAGTTATGTAGACTGATATGGAGAACGTATAGACTCCTCTATACTTATGTAGACTGATATGGGGCACGTATAGACTCCTCTATAGTTATGAAGACTGATATGGAGAACGTATAGATGCCTGTATAGTTATGTAGACTGATATGGAGAACGTATAGACTCCTCTATAGTTATGTAGACTGATATGGGGCACGTATAGACTCCTGTATAGTAATGTAGACTGATATGGAGCATGTATAGACTCCTGTATAGTTATGTAGACTGATATGGGGCACATATAGACTCCTGTATAGTTATGTAGACTGATATGGGGCACGTATAGACTCCTGTATAGTTATGTAGACTGATATGGAGCACGTATAGACTCCTCTATAGTTATGTAGACTGATATGGGGCACGTATAGACTCCTGTATAGTTATGTAGACTGATATGGAGCATGTATAGACTCCTGTATAGTTATGTAGACTGATATGGAGAACGTATAGACTCCTCTATAGTTATGTAGACTGATATGGAGAACGTATAGACTCCTCTATAGTTATGTAGACTGATAAAAAGAACGTATAGACGCCTGTATAGTTATGTAGACTGATATGGGGCACATATAGACTCCTCTATAGTTATGTAGACTGATATGGGGAACGTATAGACTCCTCTATAGTTATGTAGACTGATATGGGGCACGTATAGACTCCTGTATAGTTATGTAGACTGATATGGGGCACGTATAGACTCCTCTATAGTTATGTAGACTGATATGGGGCACGTATAGACTCCTGTATAGTTATGTAGACTGATAAAAAGAACGTATAGACGCCTGTATAGTTATGTAGACTGATATGGAGAATGTATAGACTCCTTTATAGTTATGTAGACTTATATGGGGCACGTATAGACTCCTGTATAGTTATGTAGACTGATATGGAGAACATATAGATGCCTATATAGCCATGTAGACTGATATGGGGCACTTATAGACTCCTGTATAGTTATGTAGACTGATATGGAGAACGTATAAACTCCTGTATAGTAGTGTAGACTGATATGGAGCACGTATAGATTCCTCTATAGTTGTGTAGACTGATATGGGGCATGTATAGACTCCTGTATAGTTGTGTAGACTGATAGGGGGCACGTATAGACTCCTGTATAGTTATGTAGACTGATATGGAGAACGTATAGACTCCTGTATAGTAGTGTAGACTGATATGGAGCACGTATAGATTCCTCTATAGTTGTGTAGACTGATATGGGGCATGTATTGACTCCTCTATAGTTATGTAGACTCGTATGGAACACGTACAGACTCCTGTATAGTAGTGTAGACTGATATGCGGCACATATAGACTCCTGTATAGTTGTGTAGACTGATAGGGGGCACGTATAGACTCCTGTATAGTTATGTAGACTGATATGGAGAACGTATAGACTCCTGTATAGTAGTGTAGACTGATATGGAGCACGTATAGATTCCTCTATAGTTGTGTAGACTGATATGGGGCATGTATAGACTCCTCTATAGTTATATAGACTCGTATGGAACACGTACAGACTCCTGTATAGTAGTGTAGACTGATATGGAGAATGTATAGATGCCTGTATAGTTATGTAGACTGATATGCGGCACATATAGACTCCTGTATAGTTATGTAGACTGATATGAACAACATATAGATGCCTATATAGTCATGTAGACTGATATGAAGCATGTATAGACTCCTGTATAGTCATGTAGACTGATATGGAGCATGTATCGACTCCTGTATCGTCATGTAGACTCGTATGGAGCACGTATAGACTCCTGTATAGTTATGTAGACTGATATGGACAACATATAGATGCCTATATAGTCATGTAGACTGATATGGAGCACGTATAGACTCCTGTATAGTCATGTAGACTGATATGGAGCACGTATAGACTCCTGTATAGTCATGTAGACTGATATGGAGCACGTATAGACTCCTGTATAGTTATGTAGACTGATATGGAGAACGTATAGACTCCTGTATAGTCATGTAGACTGATATGGGGCACGTATAGACTCCAGTATTGTCATGTAGACTCGTATGGAGCATGTATAGACTCCTGTATAGTTATGTAGACTGATATGGAGAACGTATAGATGCCTGTATAGTTATGTAGACTGATATGGAGAACGTATAGACTCCTCTATAGTTATGTAGACTGATATGGGGCACGTATAGACTCCTGTATAGTAAGGTAGACTGATATGGGGCACATATAGACTCCTGTATAGTTATGTAGACTGATATGGGGCACGTATAGACTCCTGTATAGTTATGTAGACTGATATGGGGCACGTATAGACTCCTGTATAGTTATGTAGACTGATATGGGGCACGTATAGACTCCTCTATAGTTATGTAGACTGATATGGGGCATGTATAGACTCCTGCATAGTAATGTAGACTGATATGGGGCACGTATAGACTCCTGTATAGTTATGTAGATTGATATGGAGAACATATAGATGCCTATATAGTCATGTAGACTGATATGGGACACATATAGACTCCTGTATAGTTATGTAGACTGATATGGGGCACGTATAGACTCCTGTATAGTTATGTAGACTGATATGGAGCACCTATAGACTCCTCTATGGTTATGTAGACTGATATAGAGAACGTATAGATGCCTGTATAGTTATGTAGACTGATATGGAGCATGTATCGACTCCTGTATAGTCATGTAGACTCGTATGGAGCACGTATAGACTCCTGTATAGTTATGTAGACTGATATGGACAACATATAGATGCCTATATAGTCATGTAGACTGATATGGAGCACGTATAGACTCCTGTATAGTCATGTAGACTGATATGGAGCATGTATCGACTCCTGTATAGTCATGTAGACTCGTATGGAGCACGTATAGACTCCTGTATAGTTATGTAGACTGATATGGACAACATATAGATGCCTATATAGTCATGTAGACTGATATGGAGCACGTATAGACTCCTGTATAGTCATGTAGACTGATATGGAGCACGTATAGACTCCTGTATAGTTATGTAGACTGATATGGAGAACGTATAGACTCCTGTATAGTCATGTAGACTGATATGGGGCACGTATAGACTCCAGTATTGTCATGTAGACTCGTATGGAGCATGTATAGACTCCTGTATAGTTATGTAGACTGATATGGAGAACGTATAGATGCCTGTATAGTTATGTAGACTGATATGGAGAACGTATAGACTCCTCTATAGTTATGTAGACTGATATGGGGCACGTATAGACTCCTGTATAGTAAGGTAGACTGATATGGGGCACATATAGACTCCTGTATAGTTATGTAGACTGATATGGGGCACGTATAGACTCCTGTATAGTTATGTAGACTGATATGGGGCACGTATAGACTCCTGTATAGTTATGTAGACTGATATGGGGCACGTATAGACTCCTCTATAGTTATGTAGACTGATATGGGGCATGTATAGACTCCTGCATAGTAATGTAGACTGATATGGGGCACGTATAGACTCCTGTATAGTTATGTAGATTGATATGGAGAACATATAGATGCCTATATAGTCATGTAGACTGATATGGGACACATATAGACTCCTGTATAGTTATGTAGACTGATATGGGGCACGTATAGACTCCTGTATAGTTATGTAGACTGATATGGAGCACCTATAGACTCCTCTATGGTTATGTAGACTGATATAGAGAACGTATAGATGCCTGTATAGTTATGTAGACTGATATGGAGCATGTATCGACTCCTGTATAGTCATGTAGACTCGTATGGAGCACGTATAGACTCCTGTATAGTTATGTAGACTGATATGGACAACATATAGATGCCTATATAGTCATGTAGACTGATATGGAGCACGTATAGACTCCTGTATAGTCATGTAGACTGATATGGAGCACGTATAGACTCCTGTATAGTTATGTAGACTGATATGGAGAACGTATAGACTCCTGTATAGTCATGTAGACTGATATGGGGCACGTATAGACTCCAGTATTGTCATGTAGACTCGTATGGAGCATGTATAGACTCCTGTATAGTTATGTAGACTGATATGGAGAACGTATAGATGCCTGTATAGTTATGTAGACTGATATGGAGAACGTATAGACTCCTCTATAGTTATGTAGACTGATATGAGGGCACGTATAGACTCCTGTATAGTAAGGTAGACTGATATGGGGCACATATAGACTCCTGTATAGTTATGTAGACTGATATGGGGCACGTATAGACTCCTGTATAGTTATGTAGACTGATATGGGGCACGTATAGACTCCTGTATAGTTATGTAGACTGATATGGGGCACGTATAGACTCCTCTATAGTTATGTAGACTGATATGGGGCATGTATAGACTCCTGCATAGTAATGTAGACTGATATGGGGCACGTATAGACTCCTGTATAGTTATGTAGATTGATATGGAGAACATATAGATGCCTATATAGTCATGTAGACTGATATGGGACACATATAGACTCCTGTATAGTTATGTAGACTGATATGGGGCACGTATAGACTCCTGTATAGTTATGTAGACTGATATGGAGCACCTATAGACTCCTCTATGGTTATGTAGACTGATATAGAGAACGTATAGATGCCTGTATAGTTATGTAGACTGATATGGAGCATGTATCGACTCCTGTATAGTCATGTAGACTCGTATGGAGCACGTATAGACTCCTGTATAGTTATGTAGACTGATATGGACAACATATAGATGCCTATATAGTCATGTAGACTGATATGGAGCACGTATAGACTCCTGTATAGTCATGTAGACTGATATGGAGCATGTATCGACTCCTGTATAGTCATGTAGACTCGTATGGAGCACGTATAGACTCCTGTATAGTTATGTAGACTGATATGGACAACATATAGATGCCTATATAGTCATGTAGACTGATATGGAGCACGTATAGACTCCTGTATAGTCATGTAGACTGATATGGAGCACGTATAGACTCCTGTATAGTTATGTAGACTGATATGGAGAACGTATAGACTCCTGTATAGTCATGTAGACTGATATGGGGCACGTATAGACTCCAGTATTGTCATGTAGACTCGTATGGAGCATGTATAGACTCCTGTATAGTTATGTAGACTGATATGGAGAACGTATAGATGCCTGTATAGTTATGTAGACTGATATGGAGAACGTATAGACTCCTCTATAGTTATGTAGACTGATATGGGGCACGTATAGACTCCTGTATAGTAAGGTAGACTGATATGGGGCACATTTAGACTCCTGTATAGTTATGTAGACTGATATGGGGCACGTATAGACTCCTGTATAGTTATGTAGACTGATATGGGGCACGTATAGACTCCTGTATAGTTATGTAGACTGATATGGGGCACGTATAGACTCCTCTATAGTTATGTAGACTGATATGGGGCACGTATAGACTCCTGAATAGTAATGTAGACTGATATGGGGCACGTATAGACTCCTGTATAGTTATGTAGATTGATATGGAGAACATATAGATGCCTATATAGTCATGTAGACTGATATGGGACACATATAGACTCCTGTATAGTTATGTAGACTGATATGGGGCACGTATAGACTCCTGTATAGTTATGTAGACTGATATGGAGCACGTATAGACTCCTCTATGGTTATGTAGACTGATATAGAGAACGTATAGATGCCTGTATAGTTATGTAGACTGATATGCAGAACGTATAGACTCCTCTATAGTTATGTAGACTGATATGGAGAACGTATATACTCCTCTATAGTTATGAAGACTGATATAGAGAACGTATAGACTCCTCTATACTTATTTAGACTGATATAGAGAATGTATAGATGCCTGTATAGTTATGTAGACTGATATGGAGAACGTATAGACTCCTCTATATTTATGTAGACTGATATGGAGCACGTATAGACTCCTGTATAGTTATGTAGACTGATATGGAGCACATATAGACTCCTGTATAGTTATGTAGACTGATATGGAGAACGTATAGACTCCTCTATAGTTATGAAGACTGATATGGAGAACTTATAGACTCCTCTATAGTTATGTAGACTGATAAAGAGAACGTATAGACGCCTGTATAGTTATGTTGACTGATATGGAGAACGCATAGACTCCTCTATAGTTATGTAGACTGATATGGGGCACATATAGACTCCTGTATAGTAATGTAGACTGATATGGGGCACGTATAGACTCCTGTATAGTTATGTAGACTGATATGGAGAACATATAGATGCCTATATAGTCATGTAGACTGATATGTGGCACGTAAGACTCCTGTATAGTTATGTAGACTGATATGGAGCACGTATAGACTCCTCTATAGTTATGTAGACTGATATAGAGCATGTATAGACTCCTGTATAGTTCTGTAGACTGATATGGGGCACGTATAGATGCCTGTATAGTTATGTAGACTGATATGGAGAACGTATAGACTCCTCTATAGTTATGTAGACTGATATGGAGAACGTATAGATGCCTGTATAGTTATGTAGACTTATATGGAGCATGTATAGACTCCTGTATAGTTATGTAGACTGATATGGGGCATGTATAGACTCCTCTATAGTTATGAAGACTGATATGGAGAACGTATAGACTCCTCTATAGTTATGTAGACTGATATGGAGCACATATAGACTCCTGTATAGTTGTGTAGGCTGATATAGAGAACGTATAGAGTCCTCTATAGTTATGTAGACTGATATGGGGCATGTATAGATGCCTGTATAGTTATGAAGACTGATATAAAGAACGTATAGACGCCTGTATAGTCATGTAGACTGATATGGAGAACGTATAGACCCCTCTATAGTTATGTAGACTGATATGCGGCACATATAGACTCCTGTATATTTATGTAGACTGATATGAACAACATATAGATGCCTATATAGTCATGTAGACTGATATGGAACATGTATAGACTCCTGTATAGTTATGTAGACTGATATGTTTCGCGTAAGACTCCTGTACAGTTATGTAGACTGATATGGAGCACGTATAGACTCCTCTATAGTTATGTAGACTGATAAAAAGAACGTATAGACGCCTGTATAGTTATGTAGACTGATATGGAGAACATATAGACTCCTCTATAGTTATGTAGACTGATATGGGGCACGTTTAGACTCCTGTATAGTTATGTAGACTGATATGGAGAACATATAGATGCCTATATAGCCATGTAGACTGATATGGGGCACGTATAGACTCCTGTATAGTTATGTAGACTGATATGGAGAACATATAGATGCCTATATAGCCATGTAGACTGATATGGGGCACGTATAGATTCCTCTATAGTTGTGTAGACTGATATGGGGCATGTATAGACTCCTGTATAGTTGTGTAGACTGATAGGGGGCACGTATAGACTCCTGTATAGTTATGTAGACTGATATGGAGAACGTATAGACTCCTGTATAGTAGTGTAGACTGATATGGAGCACGTATAGATTCCTCTATAGTTGTGTAGACTGATATGGGGCATGTATAGACTACTCTATAGTTATGTAGACTCGTATGGAACACGTACAGACTCCTGTATAGTAGTGTAGACTGATATGGAGAATGTATAGATGCCTGTATAGTTATGTAGACTGATATGCGGCACATATAGACTCCTGTATAGTTATGTAGACTGATATGAACAACATATAGATGCCTATATAGTCATGTAGACTGATATGAAGCATGTATAGACTCCTGTATAGTCATGTAGACTGATATGGAGCATGTATCGACTCCTGTATAGTCATGTAGACTCGTATGGAGCACGTATAGACTCCTGTATAGTTATGTAGACTGATATGGACAACATATAGATGCCTATATAGTCATGTAGACTGATATGGAGCACGTATAGACTCCTGTATAGTCATGTAGACTGATATGGAGCACGTATAGACTCCTGTATAGTTATGTAGACTGATATGGAGAACGTATAGACTCCTGTATAGTCATGTAGACTGATATGGGGCACGTATAGACTCCAGTATTGTCATGTAGACTCGTATGGAGCATGTATAGACTCCTGTATAGTTATGTAGACTGATATGGAGAACGTATAGATGCCTGTATAGTTATGTAGACTGATATGGAGAACATATAGACTCCTCTATAGTTATGTAGACTGATATGGGGCACGTATAGACTCCTGTATAGTAAGGTAGACTGATATGGGGCACATATAGACTCCTGTATAGTTATGTAGACTGATATGGGGCACGTATAGACTCCTGTATAGTTATGTAGACTGATATGGGGCACGTATAGACTCCTGTATAGTTATGTAGACTGATATGGGGCACGTATAGACTCCTCTATAGTTATGTAGACTGATATGGGGCACGTATAGACTCCTGCATAGTAATGTAGACTGATATGGAGCACGTATAGACTCCTGTATAGTTATGTAGATTGATATGGAGAACATATAGATGCCTATATAATCATGTAGACTGATATGGGACACATATAGACTCCTGTATAGTTATGTAGACTGATATGGGGCACGTATAGACTCCTGTATAGTTATGTAGACTGATATGGAGCACGTATAGACTCCTCTATGGTTATGTAGACTGATATAGAGAACGTATAGATGCCTGTATAGTTATGTAGACTGATATGCAGAACGTATAGACTCCTCTATAGTTATGTAGACTGATATGGAGAACGTATATACTCCTCTATAGTTATGAAGACTGATATAGAGAACGTATAGACTCCTCTATACTTATTTAGACTGATATAGAGAATGTATAGATGCCTGTATAGTTATGTAGACTGATATGGAGAACGTATAGACTCCTCTATATTTATGTAGACTGATATGGAGCACGTATAGACTCCTGTATAGTTATGTAGACTGATATGGAGCACATATAGACTCCTGTATAGTTATGTAGACTGATATGGAGAACGTATAGACTCCTCTATAGTTATGAAGACTGATATGGAGAACTTATAGACTCCTCTATAGTTATGTAGACTGATAAAGAGAACGTATAGACGCCTGTATAGTTATGTAGACTGATATGGAGAACGCATAGACTCCTCTATAGTTATGTAGACTGATATGGGGCACATATAGACTCCTGTATAGTAATGTAGACTGATATGGGGCACATATAGACTCCTGTATAGTTATGTAGACTGATATGAACAACATATAGATGCCTATATAGTCATGTAGACTGATATGGAGCACGTACAGACTCCTGTATAGTCATGTAGACTGATATGGGGCATGTATAGATGCCTGTATAGTTATGAAGACTGATATAAAGAACGTATAGATTCCTGTATAGTTGTGTAGACTGATATGGGGCACGTATAGATGCCTGTATAGTTATGTAGACTGATATGGAGAACGTATAGACCCCTCTATAGTTATGTAGACTGATATGGAGAACGTATAGACTCCTGTATAGTTATGAAGACTGATATAGAGAACGTATAGATGCCTGTATAGTCATGTAGACTGATATGGAGAACGTATAGACCCCTCTATAGTTATGTAGACTGATATGCGGCACATATAGACTCCTGTATAGTTATGTAGACTTTTTTGAACAACATATAGATGCCTATATAGTCATGTAGACTGATAATGTGCATGTATAGACTCCTGTATAGTCATGTAGACTGATATGGGGCATGTATAGACTCCTGTATAGTCATGTAGACTGATATGGGGCATGTATAGACTCCTGTATAGTCATGTAGACTGATATGGGGCATGTATAGACTCCTGTATAGTCATGTAGACTGATATGGGGCATGTATAGACTCCTGTATAGTTATTTAGACTGATATGGAGCATGTAGACTCCTGTATAGTTATTTAGACTGATATGGAGAACGTATAGACTCCTGTATAGTTATGTAGACTGATATGGGGCACGTATAGACTCCTCTATTGTTGTGTAGACTGATATGGGGCACGTATAGACTCCTGTATAGTCATGTAGACTGATATGGAGCACATATAGACTCCAGTATAGTTATGTGGACTGATATGTGGCACATATTGACTCCTGTATAGTTATGTAGACTGATATGGGGCACGTATAGACTCGTCTATAGCCGTGTAGACTCTTGTAACACACATACAGACACCTCGAGTCATATTATAACAGGGTCCTGGGAGCCCCCAGTTGTCAGCTGATGGTGAAGGGGTTAATCCCTGCCCCCTGTATCTGAGCGGTGGGGCGCACCTTGTCGCTGTCACATCCCCTCTATTTAACCTTCATGCTCCTGGCTGTGGGGCGTCCCCCGGCGGCACTACGGGCACTGTGCTGCCAGGCAGAGCTATTTTGGTCCTGTGGCAGCAATGATGTCATCGGTAGCTGCAGCGCGCCCTCCCCCCGGCCTCATCCAGCATTTCCTTCCTGCCGCCATCTCTCCCTCCATTCTTCACCACCAGAAGCCTCAGCCGGGAAACTGCAGGTTCGCATTTTCTGCAGCAGATGTGACAATCCCACTGAGGGGACCCAGCAGATACTCTCCTCTGAGGTGTCCCCAGGAAAGCTGGGTGACAACCAATGTGGCCATATTGATCCTCAATACAGATATAACCTCAGTGCTGTCCCTCCATAGCCAACCAATCAGAGCGCAGCGTTCAGGGTAACTGTGAGGTGAACCGTGGCGTCTGATTGGTCACAGAGGGGGCACCGTACAAAGTGATGCTGTAACGGCTGAAGCCTATATACAGTGTACATGTGCGGCCCAGTCATTAAAGGGGTACATCGCTGAGGCCGGTGATTGGCTGCAGCGGTCAGATGATGTCATCACGAGCGCTAGAAGGACGGCACCGACCGGTGACGCCGACGCTGCTATCACTTCTTCTTCTTTCATCTTTGGGCAAATTTTGACCAAAACTGTGACTATAGCAAGACGTGTCACTACTCTGCGTGCGACAGAAGAGGTGCTGCAGCAGAAGAGGCCGGAATAGCAGCTATAAGCTAATATAAAATTCAGTGGGTACTACTCCCATCATCCTTCCACCTGACACACCACCTCCCTGGGACACCCCAACCTGTGCACCTCCTCACAGGGACACCCCACCCCCTAATACCCCACCTCAATTCTGTTTTGGCAAAAGCTGGTGGTGGAGTTGTTTTCCTTGTTCGTGACTTTGCTGTATCCTGGTACACGGCTTACAATACCCGCTCTCACTGGGACACCCCACCTCCTAATACCCCCTCACTGGGACACCCCACCTCCTAATACCCCCTCACTGGGACACCCCACCTCCTAATACCCCCTCACTGGGACACCCCACCTCCTAATACCCCCTCACTGGGACACCCCACCTCCTAATACCCCTCACTGGGACACCCCACCTCCTAATACCCCCTCACTGGGACACCCCACCTCCTAATACCCCCTCACTGGGACACCCCACCTCCTAATACCCCCTCACTGGGACACCCCACCTCCTAATACCCCCTCACTGGGACACCCCACCTCCTAATACCCCCTCACTGGGACACCCCACCTCCTAATACCCCCTCACTGGGACGCCCCACCTCCAAATACCCCATTTCTGGGATGCCCCACCTCCTAATACCCTCTCACTGGGACGCCCCACCTCCTAATACTCCATTTCTAGGATGCCCCACCTCCTAATACCCTCTCACTGGTACGCCCTACCTCCTAATACCCCCTCACTGGGACGCCCCATCTCCATATACCCCCTCACTGGGACGCCCCACCTCCTAATACCCCCTCACTGGGACACCCCACCTCCTAATACCCCCTCACTGGGACACCCCACCTCCTAATACCCCCTCACTGGGACGCCCCACCTCCAAATACCCCATTTCTGGGATGCCCCACCTCCTAATACCCTCTCACTGGGACGCCCCACCTCCTAATACTCCATTTCTAGGATGCCCCACCTCCTAATACCCTCTCACTGGTATGCCCTACCTCCTAATACCCCCTCACTGGGACGCCCCATCTCCATATACCCCCTCACTGGGACGCCCCACCTCCTAATACCCCCTCACTGGGACGCCCCACCTCCTAATACCCCCTCACTGGGACGCCCCACCTCCTAATACCCCCTCACTGGGACGCCCCACCTCCTAATACCCCCTCACTGGGACGCACCACCTCCTAATACCCCCTCACTGGGATGCCCCACCTCCTAATACCCCCTCACTTGGACGCACCACCTCCTAATACCCCCTCACTGGGACGCCCCACCTCCTAATACCCCCTCACTGGGACGCCCCACCTCCTAATACCCCCTCACTGGGATGCCCCACCTCCTAATACCCCCTCACTGGGATGCCCCACCTCCTAATACCCCCTCACTGGGACAGCCCACCTCCTAATACCCCCTCACTGGGACGCCCCACATCCTAATACCCCCTCACTGGGATGCCCCACCTCCTAATACCCCCTCACTGGGACGCCCCACCTCCTAATACCCCCTCACTGGGACGCCCCACATCCTAATACCCCCTCACTGGGACGCACCACCTCCTAATACCCCCTCACTGGGACACCCCACCTCCTAATACCCCCTCACTGGGACGCCCCACATCCTAATACCCCCTCACTGGGACGCACCGTCCACCTAGAACATTCAGCCCATATGCCTGGGGTTATAAACACAGAGTCCGCTGGGGCCATTGCTGGGATGTTGGGTTGTATCTGGGCCCCGGGCCCTTCACCACCCTCTCATCCCTAATACAAAGAGAAGTCACCAGTTCTCCCAGTCTCTGAGCTGGCAGGATGAGACTAATCGTATTGATGAGGAGACGAGAAGAGAGATCACGGTCTGATGGCTCCAGAGCGACCCCCGAGGATCTCCCTGACCTTCAATCACTCACCTGACATCAATGCTTTCATCAGCATCCATCCGCTCCCCCTATTGCAGTGCAGACCTGGACCACGCGGGCCTATGCAGGAGTCCAGTTTGCACTGGTCTGTCCTTGAACTGCGCAATGTGCAGCAAGCCCCTGAGAAGCCAAAGTGGAGGATGGGAGTAGTAGTGGCTCTGGCTGTAGGGAGTCTATCGCAGTGACTTTCCTCACACTGTGGAGTCTAGGGCTCCGGTCTGATGGTAGCCGGTGATGTTAAAGGGGCTGTCCACCTTCTGGGTACTTTTTGTTTGTAAGATGATTATATGCCACTTATTAATATAGCCTTTGCTGATATTCTGAGCCATTTTCTATCTTTCATGGGGTAGGCGCCCTTGTTTTTGTGGAGGGTCCTGTGACCAGGCAGGTCTCCTCCATTCAGATACGCTGCACTCCTTCTGGTGGGGGTTCAGTGCAGGTGCCGTGTAGACATATTTGAATGGAGGAGAGATCACATGGAGGTGATCTGTCTGGTCACATGACCCTCCATTGGCAGCCATTTTAGGGACAGGACCTCTGTCAACAAGGGAGCATATGTAAGATATGTTAAAAATAAGCACCCCATAAAAAATAAACTAATGCCTATTACATTCACAGTTTCAGCAATCCAAGAGTATGGCTGTGATAATAGGAAAAGCAAACGTATGGCAATTCTAGCTAATCGCCAGTAGATGGCAGCAGAGTGTTCAAAGCCTGAATGACATAGCACTCCCAATAGCAGGGGGAACCTAAAGCACAGACCTGGTTCCTGGAGGACAGAATATCTTGTTACTATCCCGTCTCTCAGACTGAAGGTGGTGTCGTCTGTCATTTGCAGGTAAGAGACAGGGTGCAATGGTGATGCGGTGGGAGTAGATAGACCCTGCACGCGGGGCGGTGAAGTAAACTGAGGTCTGGCATGGTGCCGGCGTGCAGAGAATGCGCTACAGGAGCTGATCTTAGGAGACGTGAAAGTAAGGGTCGCAGCTACAACAACTATCCATTTACACAAGTTACCCAATAACTAAAACCACAACGGCAGGCGCACAGCACAATCTATACCGGGGTATATATACCAGTGTACCACTGTACTGCAGCGCCGTCATAGCAACCACTGACCAAATCCAGCCGCGTTACCACGTACTGCTCGCCTCCGGGTTTCATGGACGTCTGCATCGAGCCTTAGGGGCCCCATGATGTGTATTTACAATATCCGTCACACCAATAGAGGCACAAAGGAAATGGTGGACAATTTGGCGCAAATATTACTCCTAAACAAGGAACAGCTTCCGTCATATACACGCCTTCGCAGTCTTCGTTTCTGCAGGGGCATCGCCCACTGCCCTTTTACCATCCACGAGTTTGTCCGGGTCTTATGTTCACAGCAATGATAAAATATACATGTAATTAGAGTTCTCCTGTTTACAGTATAAGCCCCCTCATGTGCACCCTCAGTTATATTACCCCTCAGATATATTATATGACTGACTAAGCCCTCATGCACACGGCCGTTGTTTTGGTCTGCGTCCGAGCCGCATATTTTGCAGACAGCACTCTGTTTTGTGGCCCCACAAAATAAATAAATAGAGCATGTCTTAGGGTCCATTTACACGTCCGTGTGTGTTTTGCGGATCCGCAAAACACGGACATCGGCGATGTGCGTTCCACATTTTGCGGACCGCACATCGCCGGCACTCTCATAGAAAATGCCTTTTTTTGTCCACAACTGCGGACAAGAATAGGACATGTTCTATTTTTTTCGGGAACGCGATTGCGGACCCGGCCGGGACATTGTCTATCCCCATTGAAATGAAGGGGTCTGCAATTCTGTTCCGCAAAATGCGGAATTGCGGACGTGTGAATGGGGCCTTATTCTTGTCCATTTTGCGGACATGAATAGGCAGTTCTACAATGGGCCGCCCGTTCTGCAAATTACGGAACGGCTTCCATGTTTTGCAGATCCATGGTTTGCGGACCGCAAAACACATACGGTCGTGTGCATGAGGCCTAACTGAGGGGTATACCGTATCCGGGCAGTACAGGGGACAAGAGGACTGGGCAGGCAGGCTCCCCCACAATCCTGGATTCCTCTCTGGCTCCGGTCAGTCACAACTTGTCACAGGAGTCAGGACAGTAGGACACACAGGAGTCAGACTCCACTCTGGATGGGCGCCGGAAATTCAGGTGGGCCTAGCAGCTAGTGACGTCACTCGGCCTACGCCGCACAGCACGCACCGCGAGGCTGCTCTAGTCCAGCCTCCAGGCAGACCAGTCTCCTCCTCTCCGCGGGGTAGGTACAGTACAGGCCAGATTCCGCCCCCTATCCAGGTTAGCGGCAGCCCGCAGCGCCGGAGAGCAAGTGAAGTGAAGCACCCCCAGGCACTGCAGGCAGCGGCGGGGGAGGTTACTGGCTGGGCACACATTCAGTCAGTTGTATGTCACTTGGGGGGCACAGCGTGATATAGGGGGGCCGTGGCGTGCTGCACTATTTGCTTACTGTGATGCAGGTTCAGTAATGACAGAGCTGCACATGGTAACGGCTATTTATCTGGTTATGTGAATGTCAGTACTGAATCGATAGATGTGTATTAATATGCGAGGACAGAGGTTCATCTACGGGGCCCTTACTTCTCGATCTACACCTCTGGGTACAGGCCAGGGGTAGATTCACTGTACTGTAATGTATGTATGTAATGTGTATGTATGTTCGGCGATCACTCAAAAACGCAACCATCGATTTCAGCGACACTTGGTATACACATCTCTTGCTACCTGGAAATAAATCTTGTGGGGGGTGGTCTCGGCTCTCTAGGACGCACCGTTCCCGAGATATTCCCAAAAAATGACCTGCATTAGCCAATAGAAGCCTGCAAGTCTATCCCTTCATATCCCAACTGTAATTCACACCTCACATGACCCTTATCAGCCAATAGAAGCTCACAGGCCCTAGTCTCCACATACACACAGCTTTACTCCAGGTTTCCATAACAACCCAACAATTTTTCATTACTGCTGTAGGTCAGCTTTAGGCTAGGGCTGCACGACGACAATAAGTCGCACAACTACACTGCTACATGCGTCGTGCAACAATTTTTATAATGATAGTCTATGGTGTTACACTGCGACATGTGACATGCTGCGAGTGTCATGTCACAGTCCCAACATGCCACATGTAACAGTGCCACACCATAGCCTATCATTATAACAACTGTTGAGACAAAATGTCGTGCACAACAAGTCGTCGTATAGCCCTAGCATTAAAGGGGCAGGGCACTGTGGAGGTCACTGTTAAAGGGGCACTATGGGGGGAAGCATTACTGCCGCTAGGGGCGGGACAGCATTGTATACTGGCAAAGGGAGGGGCACTATTACATACTGGAACTGGGGGGGGGGGATCATTATATACTGGCACTGGGGGGCATTATATATATACTAGAACTATGGGGGCACCATTATATACTGGCGCTAAGTAGGGAGCATTATATATACTGGCACTGAAGGGGCATCATGATAAACTGGCATTGGGGGTACCATTATATACTGGAACTGGGGGGGCACCATTATATACTGGCACTGGGGGGGCATCATTATATACTGGCACTAAGGGGGGCAATATATGCTGGGGAGGGGGGCATTATGTACTGGCACTAGGAGAGGAGCCTCATATACTGGCACTGGGGGCAGCATTATATACTGGCACTATGTGGGGAGCATTATATAATGGCACTAGGGACAGGGACAGAATTGTATAATGGTACTGGGGAGGGGCAGCATTATATACTGGCACTATGGGAGCAGCAATATATACTAGCCCTAGGGGGGAGTGTTTTATATACTGGCACTATGGGGGCAGCATTATATACTGGCATCTGCAAGTCCAGAACGAAGGATCACACTCACACGGAGAGTGATTCCCGCAATGGACTGGCTCGTGTGCGACAGCCCTAGCAGTTCCCCATGTGCAGTATAGTAATGCTATTGTCTTCTTATTCTTATGTGGCAGAGGGGGCTGCAAACCCCTGACCAAAGACGTCCGCCATGATGGTCTAGACCAGGCATGCTCAACCTGCGGCTCTCCAGCTGTTGCAAAACTACAACTTCCAGCATGCCCGAACAGCTTACAGCTATCAGCCTACAGCAGGGCATGGTGGGAGTTGTAGTTTTACAACAGCTGGAGGGCCGCAGGTTGATTATCACTGGTCTAGACAAAAGAGACGAAAAGGAAAGTGAAGAACTGAAGTACGTGGAGACGTCACCTGTAATCACTGGATCTGCCGTTCACTGCTTCTTTTAATTGTTTTAATCTCTTTATTGAGAAATAATGTGACTTTAAATTGATTCAAGGGGGGGGGGGTGGTTGGAAATTTGCCTGCTCCGCCTAGAGCACCGAAATACCTGTTCCGGACCTGTCATTGTGCTGTGACATTTATGACCGTGCTGTCCTGTGTGATCAATGGGGGGGTCTGTACAGGACAGTTAACAATGGGGAGGGGGGCAGATTTTGATTCCCCCCCCTCCTCAAGCACTTATATGTTTATAATGATGAGTTGTTGAGTTGTGGATCCCCAGATAGCAGGAAGACCCCTGACCCATTCTCGGGGGAGCCCCTATATCCCAGTGCAGGAAGAGCCCCCCTCCCGGTATACACTCTCCTGTGACCAGTACCTATATCTTATTATGGGGGACCCCTGACTGATTCCTGGGGAGCCCCTATATCCTAGTGGACTAGGGATGGAGGACGATGTGACCTGGTCTGCGGGATGGAGGACGATGTGACCTGGTCTGCGGGATGGAGGACGATGTGACCTGGTCTGCGGGATGGAGGACGATGTGACCTGGTCTGCGGGATGGAGGACGATGTGACCTGGTCTGCGGGATGGAGGACGATGTGACCTGGTCTGCGGGATGGAGGACGATGTGACCTGGTCTGCGGGATGGAGGACGATGTGACGTGGTCTGTGGGATGGAGGACGATGTGACGTGGTCTGCGGGATGGAGGACGATGTGACCTGGTCTGCGGGATGGAGGACGATGTGACCTGGTCTGCGGGACGGAGGACGATGTGACGTGGTCTGCGGGATGGAGGACGATGTGACGTGGTCTGCGGGATGGAGGACGATGTGACCTGGTCTGCGGGATGGAGGACGATGTGACCTGGTGTGCGGGATGGAGGACGATGTGACCTGGTCTGCGGGATGGAGGACGATGTGACCTGGTCTGCGGGATGGAGGACGATGTCACCTGGTCTGCGGGATGGAGGACGATGTGACCTGGTCTGCGGGATGGAGGACGATGTCACCTGGTCTGCGGGATGGAGGACGATGTGACCTGGTCTGCGGGATGGAGGACGATGTGACCTGGTCTGCAGGATGGAGGACGATGTGACCTGGTGTGCGGGATGGAGGACGATGTGACCTGGTCTGCGGGATGGAGGACGATGTGACGTGGTCTGCGGGATGGAGGACGATGTGACGTGGTCTGCGGGATGGAGGACGATGTGACCTGGTCTGCGGGATGGAGGACGATGTGACCTGGTGTGCGGGATGGAGGACGATGTGACCTGGTGTGCGGGATGGAGGACGATGTGACCTGGTGTGCGGGATGGAGGACGATGTGACCTGGTCTGCGGGATGGAGGACGATGTGACGTGGTCTGCGGGATGGAGGACGATGTGACCTGGTCTGCGGGATGGAGGACGATGTGACCTGGTCTGCGGGATGGAGGACGATGTGACGTGGTCTGCGGGATGGAGGACGATGTGACCTGGTCTGCGGGATGGAGGACGATGTGACCTGGTGTGCGGGATGGAGGACGATGTGACCTGGTCTGCGGGATGGAGGACGATGTGACCTGGTCTGCGGGATGGAGGACGATGTCACCTGGTCTGCGGGATGGAGGACGATGTGACCTGGTCTGGCGGGATGGAGGACGATGTCACCTGGTCTGCGGGATGGAGGACGATGTGACCTGGTCTGCGGGATGGAGGACGATGTGACCTGGTCTGCAGGATGGAGGACGATGTGACCTGGTGTGCGGGATGGAGGACGATGTGACCTGGTCTGCGGGATGGAGGACGATGTGACGTGGTCTGCGGGATGGAGGACGATGTGACGTGGTCTGCGGGATGGAGGACGATGTGACCTGGTCTGCGGGATGGAGGACGATGTGACCTGGTGTGCGGGATGGAGGACGATGTGACCTGGTGTGCGGGATGGAGGACGATGTGACCTGGTGTGCGGGATGGAGGACGATGTGACCTGGTCTGCGGGATGGAGGACGATGTGACGTGGTCTGCGGATGGAGGACGATGTGACCTGGTCTGGGATGGAGGACGATGTGACCTGGTCTGCGGGATGGAGGACGATGTGACCTGGTCTGGCGGGATGGAGGACGATGTGACCTGGTCTGCGGGATGGAGGACGATGTGACCTGGTCTGCGGGATGGAGGACGATGTGACCTGGTCTGCGGGATGGAGGACGATGTGACCTGGTCTGCGGGATGGAGGACGATGTGACCTGGTCTGCGGGATGGAGGACGATGTGACCTGGTCTGCGGGATGGAGGACGATGTGACCTGGTCTGCGGGATGGAGGACGATGTGACCTGGTCTGCGGGATGGAGGACGATGACCTGGTCTGCGGGATGGAGGACGATGTGACCTGGTCTGCGGGATGGAGGACGATGTGACCTGGTCTGCGGGATGGAGGACGATGTGACCTGGTCTGCGGGATGGAGGACGATGTGACCTGGTCTGCGGGATGGAGGACGATGTGACCTGGTCTGCGGGATGGAGGACGATGTGACCTGGTCTGCGGGATGGAGGACGATGTGACCTGGTCTGCGGATGGAGGACGATGTGACCTGGTCTGCGGGATGGAGGACGATGTGACCTGGTCTGCGGGATGGAGGACGATGTGACCTGGTCTGCGGGATGGAGGACGATGTGACCTGGTCTGCGGGATGGAGGACGATGTGACCTGGTCTGCGGGATGGAGGACGATGTGACCTGGTCTGCGGGATGGAGGACGATGTGACGTGGTCTGTGGGATGGAGGACGATGTGACGTGGTCTGCGGGATGGAGGACGATGTGACCTGGTCTGCGTGGATGGAGGGACGATGTGACCTGGTCTGCGGGATGGAGGACGATGTGACGTGGTCTGCGGGATGGAGGACGATGTGACGTGGTCTGCGGGATGGAGGACGATGTGACGTGGTCTGCGGGATGGAGGACGATGTGACCTGGTCTGCGGGATGGAGGACGATGTGACCTGGTCTGCGGGATGGAGGACGATGTGACCTGGTCTGCGGGATGGAGGACGATGTGACCTGGTCTGCGGTATAGAGAACGAAGTAATATGGTTTGCTGGATGGAGGACAATGTAATGTGGTCTGTAGAGCTGGAAGCCAGCGCAAGGCAAGATGAAGCTCTGACATGCGCCTCTTATTCTGATCTAGTGACCCCGAAACAGAAATCCTATTTGGCTGAAGAGTCTCCAGGTGTAATGGAGCAGAAATGAGTGGGGGGATTAGGGGCCCTGGAAGCACAGGACTGTGATGATAGCTGTGGGTGGCGCAGCTGACGGGATTAATCATCTATCTGTATAATCTCCCCTGTCTGGCGGGTCCCCGCCGCCCTGTGATGCCAGATCCTGCGCACACCACGCGCTCCAACTTATGCCGCTCATCTGCATGCTCACCCCTCCATCGCCTCATTAACCTCCCTGCTCTCTGCGTCCATGGAAAAAAAATCTGAATTCATTGCTCTGGTACCACAAGCACACAAAAAATAGCGGCAGCTGCAGATATGAAAGACATGATCACAAGTGCAAATTATAATAAGCGATTTATAAATAAACAGAGAAAAATACAAAAAAAGAACTACAAGTGCGTGCAATCAACCCCACAAATCACTGCCAACAGAACGGAGCCACATGGGGCTCTGACCGTGACAAACGTCATCATGTGGCAGCCTGACCAGCAGTGCTGTGTGTGTAACATGCACAGCCGTCCCCCACTTCCATTGCTCTTTTCTAAACCCCCCCTCCACCTCCGATGTTCTTTACCCCCTCCCCCACATGTACCAGTGAGAACATACCGGGGAGCCTGTACCAGTGAGAACATACCGGAGAGCCTGTACCAGTGAGAATATATCGGAGAGCCTGTACCAGTGAGAACATACCGGAGAGCCTGCACCAGTGAGAACATACCGGGGAGCCTGCACCAGTGAGAACATACCGGGGAGCCTGCACCAGTGAGAACATACCGGAGAGCCTGTACCAGTGAGAACATACCGGAGAGCCTGTACCAGTGAGAACATACAGGAGAGCCGGTACCAGTGAGAACATACCGGGGAGCCTGCACCAGTGAGAACATACCGGGGAGCCTGCACCAGTGAGAACATACCGGAGAGCCGGTACCAGTGAGAACATACCGGGGAGCCTGTACCAGTGAGAACATACCGGAGAGCCTGTACCAGTGAGAACATACCGGGGAGCCTGCACCAGTGAGAACATACCGGGGAGCCTGTACCAGTGAGAACATACCGGGGAGCCTGTACCAGTGAGAACATACCGGAGAGCCTGTACCAGTGAGAACATACCGGGGAGCCTGCACCAGTGAGAACATACCGGGGAGCCTGCACCAGTGAGAACATACCGGGGAGCCTGCACCAGTGAGAACATACCTTAAGAGTCTCCACCAGTGAGAACATACCGGGGAGCCTGCACCAGTGAGAACATACCGGGAGCCTGCACCAGTGAGAACATACCGGGGAGCCTGCACCAGTGAGAACATACCGGGAGCCTGCACCAGTGAGAACATACCGGGGAGCCTGCACCAGTGAGAACATACCGGGAGCCTGCACCAGTGAGAACATACCGGGAGCCTGCACCAGTGAGAACATACCGGGAGCCTGCACCAGTGAGAACATACCGGGAGCCTGCACCAGTGAGAACATACCGGGGAGCCTGCACCAGTGAGAACATACCGGGAGCCTGCACCAGTGAGAACATACCGGGAGCCTGCACCAGTGAGAACATACCGGGAGCCTGCACCAGTGAGAACATACCGGGAGCCTGCACCAGTGAGAACATACCGGGAGCCTGCACCAGTGAGAACATACCGGGAGCCTGCACCAGTGAGAACATACCGGGAGCCTGCACCAGTGAGAACATACCGGGAGCCTGCACCAGTGAGAACATACCGGGGAGCCTGCACCAGTGAGAACATATCGGGGAGCCTGCACCAGTGAGAACATACCGGGGAGCCTGCACCAGTGAGAACATACCTTAAGAGTCTCCACCAGTGAGAACATACCGGAGAGCCTGTACCAGTGAGAACATACCGGGAGCCTGCACCAGTGAGAACATACCGGGAGCCTGCACCAGTGAGAACATACCGGGAGCCTGCACCAGTGAGAACATACCGGGAGCCTGCACCAGTGAGAACATACCGGGAGCCTGCACCAGTGAGAACATACCGGGAGCCTGCACCAGTGAGAACATACCGGGAGCCTGCACCAGTGAGAACATACCGGGAGCCTGCACCAGTGAGAACATACCGGGAGCCTGCACCAGTGAGAACATACCGGGAGCCTGCACCAGTGAGAACATACCGGGGAGCCTGCACCAGTGAGAACATACCGGGGAGCCTGCACCAGTGAGAACATACCGGGGAGCCTGCACCAGTGAGAACATACCGGGGAGCCTGCACCAGTGAGAACATACCGGGGAGCCTGCACCAGTGAGAACATACCGGGAGCCTGCACCAGTGAGAACATACCGGGAGCCTGCACCAGTGAGAACATACCGGGAGCCTGCACCAGTGAGAACATACCGGGAGCCTGCACCAGTGAGAACATACCTGAGAGTCTCCACCAGTGAGAACATACCGGGAGCCTGCACCAGTGAGAACATACCGGGAGCCTGCACCAGTGAGAACATACCGGGAGCCTGCACCAGTGAGAACATACCGGGAGCCTGCACCAGTGAGAACATACCGGGAGCCTGCACCAGTGAGAACATACCGGGAGCCTGCACCAGTGAGAACATACCGGGAGCCTGCACCAGTGAGAACATACCGGGAGCCTGCACCAGTGAGAACATACCGGGAGCCTGCACCAGTGAGAACATACCGGGAGCCTGCACCAGTGAGAACATACCGGGAGCCTGCACCAGTGAGAACATATCGGGAGCCTGCACCAGTGAGAACATACCGGGAGCCTGCACCAGTGAGAACATACCGGGAGCCTGCACCAGTGAGAACATACCTTAAGAGTCTCCACCAGTGAGAACATACCGGAGAGCCTGTACCAGTGAGAACATACCGGGAGCCTGCACCAGTGAGAACATACCGGGAGCCTGCACCAGTGAGAACATACCGGGAGCCTGCACCAGTGAGAACATACCGGGAGCCTGCACCAGTGAGAACATACCGGGAGCCTGCACCAGTGAGAACATACCGGGAGCCTGCACCAGTGAGAACATGCCGGGAGCCTGCACCAGTGAGAACATACCGGGGAGCCTGCACCAGTGAGAACATACCGGGGAGCCTGCACCAGTGAGAACATACCGGGGAGCCTGCACCAGTGAGAACATACCGGGGAGCCTGCACCAGTGAGAACATACCGGGGAGCCTGCACCAGTGAGAACATACCGGGGAGCCTGCACCAGTGAGAACATACCGGGGAGCCTGCACCAGTGAGAACATACAGGGGAGCCTGCACCAGTGAGAACATACCTTAAGAGTCTCCACCAGTGAGAACATACCTTAAGAGTCTCCACCAGTGAGAACATACCGGGGAGCCTGCACCAGTGAGAACATACCGGGGAGCCTGCACCAGTGAGAACATACCGGGGAGCCTGCACCATTGAGAACATACCGGGAGCCTGCACCAGTGAGAACATACCGGGAGCCTGCACCAGTGAGAACATACCGGGAGCCTGCACCAGTGAGAACATACCGGGAGCCTGCACCAGTGAGAACATACCGGGAGCCTGCACCAGTGAGAACATACCGGGAGCCTGCACCAGTGAGAACATACCGGGGAGCCTGCACCAGTGAGAACATACCGGGGAGCCTGCACCAGTGAGAACATACCGGGGAGCCTGCACCAGTGAGAACATACCTTAAGAGTCTCCACCAGTGAGAACATACCTTAAGAGTCTCCAGGTGTAATTGACCAGAAATGAGTGGGGGGGATTAGGGACCCTGGAAGCACAGGGTGGTGATGATAGCCGTGGGTGGCGCCGCTGACGGGATTAGTAGTCATCTATTTGTATAATCTCCCCTGTCTGGCTCATCTTATGCGCACCAACTTATGCCTGTACCAGTGACAACTAGTGAGGTTGCGAACATAAAACTTCCGCAAATGTTCGCGAACGGGTGAACTGCCATAGACTTCAATTGGCAGGCGAATTTTAAAACCCACAGGGACTCCTTCTGGCCACAATAGTGATGGAAGAGTTGTTTCAAGGGGACTAACACCTGGACTGTGGCATGCCGGAGGGGGATCCATGGCAAAACTCCCATGGAAAATTACGTAGTGGACGCAGAGTCGGGTTTTAATCCATAAAGGGCATAAATCACGTAACATTCCTAAATTGTTTGGAATAACATGCTTTAAAACATCCAGTGTGTGTATACGATCAGGTATGATGTTGTATCGATCAGGTAGTGTAAGGGTCACGCCCGCTTCAGACATTGACAGACCAAACTCCCCTTTTAATGCACCGCAAACAACCACAAACTCCCCATTTGCACAAGGTTGGATACCAAGCTAGCCACGTCCCGGTGATGTCATTGAAGGTTTCTTCCTCCACCAGCCACGTACAACACCAAGGGTCCCCAAAAGGTGAATTGAATTGATTTTTCGAACGGGGAGATGGTTAAAAAAACGCTGGCTCCCTCCCCTTTGGTTTAATCCACGGTGACTGGGTCTGCGCCGTGCAGTTTACTGTCACACCCGATATGAGTGGTATTTTCTGTAGTACTATTCTCATCAGTTTAATCCCTCTAACGTCCCCAATCTGGGTGCCATTTATTGAATAGATTTTTCGAACGGGGAGATGGTTAAAAAAACGCTGGCTCCCTCCACTCTGTTTTTATCCACGGTGACTGCGTCTGCGCCGTGCAATTTACTGTCACACCCGATATGAGTGTTATTTTCTGTAGTACTATTCTCATCAGTTTAATCCCTGTTACGTCCCATATCAGGGATTGCCTTTTGTGAAATAAAATGTAGGCCGGGAACCTTCGACTGCCTTCACAGTGACAGACCAAACTCTCATACACCAAACTGAATTGATTTCAGGAACCGGGAGATGGAAAAGCAGCTTGGTCGGTCCTCATACTCCCAAATTGGGGCACTGCGCGTGCACAGAGCAATGTGCTGTGACACCCTATATGAGTGGTGTCTTAACTAGTACTGTTCCTATCAGTTTAGTCCCTGTTACGGACCCTATCCGGTCGAATTGATTAACCATTGTCGAATTAGCGAACCATTACGACATCATGAAATAATTTAGTTCTGAGCTCTGCACTTGCTTTGTATTGGAATTGATGGGGATTTGTTTAATTGCCTGCATCATTTCTAATAAACTATTAAGAGACTTTATTATGATTTTTTATTTTATGTATTAAAAACCCATACAACATACAAAAAAAAAGGTAAATTAATGTTTTTTCTATGAAATATTATCCAGCCGTCCGATCGCTTTTGGTCTGAACATAATGAAGCAACCGCCTTATCATCTGGGGTGTGGCAACATTGCCAACACACTCATAGAGGTGATGATTGCTTCATTGTGAGACGCAAGCCCCTTCACCACAACAAGGTAACCATCACAAAGGGGAATTGACACTTGTATGGGCCTTTTTTTTTGGTTTGTTTTTGCAGCCACAGTGCTGCACCATAGGACAGAAGAATTAGGCATGTACACATGCCTGAAAAATAATGGCACTGTTGCAGCCGCTATTGTAGCAGCGGCCGGAAAAATTTATGTTTTCCAGGCAGAAAAGTGACTAAAACATTGCGGCTTGAACCCGAGTTGGTGGTGGAGAATTCACGAAAGTCATCCGGTATGCAGACATTAAATACAGCAGCGTGGGGACCATTTTGAGGCCAAGGCATGTAATCAGGCCTTTTGTTAGTCAAACGTATCCCCCACTGTCAGTCCCTTCGGGATCCATGCCTCATTCATCTTTATGAAGGTGAGGTAATCAACACTTTTTGACCGAGGCGACTTCTCTTGTCAGTGACAATGCCTCCTGCTGCACTGAAGGTCCTTTCTGACAGGACACTTGAAGCAGGGCAGGCCAGAAGTTCTATCGCAAACTGGGATAGCTCAGGCCACAGGTCAAGCCTGCACACCCAGTAGTGAAGGGGTTCATTGCTCCTCAGAGTGTCGATATCTGCTGTTAAGGCGAGGTAGTCTGCTACCTGTCGGTCGAGTCGTTCTCTAAGGCTGGATCCCGAAGGGCTGTGGCGATGAGTAGGACTGAAGAAGCTCCGCATGTCCTCCATCAACAACACATCTGTAAATCGTCCAGTCCTTGCCGCCGTGGTAGGAGGAGGATTACACTCACCTCTTCCCCTGTTAGATTCCCGTTGTGCTGTGACATCCCCCTTATAAGCTGTGTAAAGCATATTTTTTAGTTTGGTTTTGAACTGCTGCATCCTTTCCGACTTTCGGTAATTTGGTAACATTTCTGCCACTTTCTGCTTATACCGGGGGTCTAGTAGCGTGGCCACCCAGTACAGGTCGTTCTCCTTCATTCTTTTTATACGTGGGTCCCTCAACAGACATGACAGCATGAAAGACCCCATTTGCACAAGGTTGGATGCAGAGCCACTCATTTCCCGTTCCTCGTCCTTACTGATGTCATTGACGGTCTGTTCTTCCCCCCAGCCACGTACAACACCATGGGTCCCAGATAGGTGACAACAACGAGCACCCTGGGGTGCCTGCTGTGGTTGGTCTTCCTCCTCCTCAAAGCTGCCACATTCCTCCTCTGACTCCTCTTCCTCATACTCCTCTTCCAGCGTTGCTGCAGGTCCGGCAAGCGATGATGACAAGGCTGTTTCTGGTGGTGATGGTGACCACAACTCTTCCTCTTCCTCTTCACGCTCATCTACAGCCTGATCCAGAACTCTTCGCAGGGCACGCTCCAGGAAGAAAACAAATGGGATGAGGTCGCTGATGGTGCCTTCGGTGCGACTGACTAGGTTTGTCACCTCCTCAAAAGGACACATGAGCCTACAGGCATTGCGCATGAGCGTCCAGTAACGTGGCAAAAAGATTCCCAGCTCCGCAGAGGCTGTCCTAGCACCCCGGTCATACAAATACTCGTTGACGGCTTTTTCTTGTTGGAGCAGGCGGTCGAACATTAGGAGTGTTGAATTCCAGCGTGTCGGGCTGTCACATATCAAGCGCCTCACTGGCATGTTGTTTCGCCGCTGAATATCGGAAAAGTGCGCCATGGCCGTGTAGGAACGCCTGAAATGGCCACACACCTTCCTGGCCTGCTTGAGGACGTCCTGTAAGCCTGGGTACTTAGACACAAAGCGTTGTACAATGAGATTCAACACATGTGCCATGCACGGCACATGTGACAACTTGCCCAAATTCAATGCCGACAACAAATTAGTTCCATTGTCACACACCACTTTGCCAATCTCCAGTTGGTGCGGGGTCAGCCACTGATCCACCTGTGCGTTCAGGGCGGACAGGAGTGCTGGTCCTGTGTGGCTCTCTGCTTTCAGGCAAGTCAACCCCAAGACAGCGTGACACTGTCGTATCCGGGATGTGGAATAGCCACTGGTGAGCTGGGGGGATTCAGTGAATGTGCAGCCAGACGCCGCAGAAGAAGAGGACTCAGCCGAAGAGGATATCAAAGAGGATGGAGTAGATGTAGAGGAGGTGGCAGTAGGCCTGCCTGCAAGTCGTGGTGGTGTCACCAACTCCGCTGCGGAGCCACGCATTCCATGCTTGTCAGCCGTCAGCAGGTTGACCCAATGCGCAGTATACGTGATATACCTGCCCTGACCGTGCTTTGCAGACCAGGTATCAGTGATGATATCTGGAGAGCGGTGATGTCACCTCCTGTATAATATAACTGATATCTGGAGAGCGGTGATGTCACTTCCTGTATAATATAACCGATATCTGGGGAGCGGTGATGTCACCTCCTGTATAATATAACTGATATCTGGAGGGCGGTGATGTCACCTCCTGTATAATATAACTGATATCTGGAGGGCGGTGATGTCACCTCCTGTATAATATAACTGATATCTGGAGGGCGGTGATGTCACCTCCTGTATAATATAACTGATATCTGGAGAGCGGTGATGTCACCTCCTGTATAATATAACTGATATCTGGAGAGCGGTGATGTCACCTCCTGTATAATATAACTGATATCTGGAGAGCAGTGATGTCACCTCCTGTATAATATAACTGATATCTGGAGAGCGGTGATGTCACCTCCTGTATAATATAACTGATATCTGGAGAGCGGTGATGTCAACTCCTGTATAATATAACTGATATCTGCAGAGCGGTGATGTCACCTCCTGTATAATATAACTGATATCTGGGGAGCGGTGATGTCACCTCCTGTATAATATAACTGATATCTGGAGAGCGGTGATGTCACCTCCTGTATAATATAACTGATATCTGGAGAGCGGTGATGTCACCTCCTGTATAATATAACTGATATCTGGAGAGCGGTGATGTTACCTCCAGTATAATATATCTGACATCTGGAGAGCGGTGATGTCACCTCCTGTATAATATAACTGATATCTGGAGAGCGGTGATGTCTCCTCCTGTATAATATAACTGATATCTGGAGAGCGGTGATGTCACCTCCTGTATAATATAACTGATATCTGGAGAGCAGTGATGTCACCTCCTGTATAATATAACTGATATCTGGAGAGCGGTGATGTCACCTCCTGTATAATATAACTGATATATGGAGAGCGGTGATGTCACCTCCTGTATAATATAACTGATATCTGGAGAGCGGTGATGTCACCTCCTGTATAATATATCTGATATCTGGAGAGCGGTGATGTCACCTCCTGTATAATATAACTGATATCTGGAGAGCGGTGATGTTACCTCCAGTATAATATATCTGACATCTGGAGAGCGGTGATGTCACCTCCTGTATAATATATCTGGGGAGCGGTGATGTCACTTCCTGTATAATATAACTGATATCTGGAGAGCGGTGATGTCACCTCCTGTATAATATAACTGATATCTGGAGAGCGGTGATGTCACCTCCTGTATAATATAACTGATATCTGGAGCGGTGATGTCACCTCCTGTATAATATAACTGATATCTGGAGAGCGGTGATGTCACCTCCTGTATAATATAACTGATATCTGGAGAGCGGTGATGTCACCTCCTGTATAATATAACTGATATCTGGAGAGCGGTGATGTCACCTCCTGTATAATATACCTGATATCTGGGGAGCGGTGATGTCACCTCCTGTATAATATAACTGATATCTGGAGAGCGGTGATGTCACCTCCTGTATAATATAACTGATATCTGGAGAGCGGTGATGTCACCTCCTGTATAATATAACTGATATCTGGAGAGCGGTGATGTCACCTCCTGTATAATATAACTGATATCTGGAGAGCAGTGATGTCACCTCCTGTATAATATAACTGATATCTGGGAGCGGTGATGTCACCTCCTGTATAATATAACTGATATCTGGAGAGCGGTGATGTCACCTCCTGTATAATATAACTGATATCTGGAGAGCGGTGATGTCACCTCCTGTATAATATAACTGATATCTGGAGAGCGGTGATGTCACCTCCTGTATAATATAACCTATATCTGGAGAGCGGTGATGTCACCTCCTGTATAATATATCTGATATCTGGAGAGCGGTGATGTCACCTCCTGTATAATATAACTGATATCTGGGGAGCGGTGATGTCACCTCCTGTATAATATAACTGATATCTGGAGAGCGGTGATGTCACCTCCTGTATAATATAACTGATATCTGGAGAGCGGTGATGTCACCTCCTGTATAATATATCTGATATCTGGAGAGCGGTGATGTCACCTCCTGTATAATATAACTGATATCTGGAGAGCGGGGATGTCACCTCCTGTATAATATAACTGATATCTGGAGAGCGGTGATGTCACCTCCTGTATAATATAACTGATATCTGGAGAGCGGTGATGTCACCTCCTGTATAATATAACTGATATCTGGAGAGCGGTGATGTCACCTCCTGTATAATATAACTGATATCTGGAGAGCGGTGATGTCACCTCCTGTATAATATAACTGATATCTGGAGGGCGGTGATGTCACCTCCTGTATAATATAACTGATATCCGGACAGCGGTGATGTCACCTCCTGTATAATATAACTGATATCTGCAGAGCGGTGATGTCACCTCCTGTATAATATAACTGATATATGGAGAGCGGTGATGTCACCTCCTGTATAATATAACTGATATCTGGAGAGCGGTGATGTCACCTCCTGTATAATATAACTGATATCTGGAGAGCGGTGATGTCACCTCCTGTATAATATAACTGATATCTGGAGGGCGGTGATGTCACCTCCTGTATAATATATCTGATATCTGGAGGGCGGTGATGTCACCTCCTGTATAATATAACTGATATCTGGGGAGCGGTGATGTCACCTCCTGTATAATATAACTGATATCTGGAGAGCGGTGATGTCACTTCCTGTATAATATAACCGATATCTGGGGAGCGGTGATGTCACCTCCTGTATAATATAACTGATATCTGGAGAGCGGTGATGTCACCTCCTGTATAATATAACTGATATCTGGAGAGCGGTGATGTCACCTCCTGTATAATATAACTGATATCTGGAGAGCGGTGATGTCACCTCCTGTATAATATAACTGATATCTGGAGAGCGGTGATGTCACCTCCTGTATAATATAACTGATATCTGGAGAGCGGTGATGTCACCTCCTGTATAATATAACTGATATCTGGAGAGCGGTGATGTCACCTCCTGTATAATATAACTGATATCTGGAGAGCGGTGATGTCACCTCCTGTATAATATAACTGATATCTGGAGAGCGGTGATGTCACCTCCTGTATAATATAACTGATATCTGCAGAGCGGTGATGTCACCTCCTGTATAATATAACTGATATCCGGAGAGCGGTGATGTCACCTCCTGTATAATATAACTGATATCTGCAGAGCGGTGATGTCACCTCCTGTATAATATAACTGATATCTGGAGAGCGGTGATGTCACCTCCTGTATAATATAACTGATATCTGGGGAGCGGTGATGTCACCTCCTGTATAATATAACTGATATCTGGAGAGCGGTGATGTCACCTCCTGTATAATATAACTGATATCTGGAGAGCGGTGATGTCACCTCCTGTATAATATAACTGATATCTGGAGAGCGGTGATGTCACCTCCTGTATAATATAACTGATATCTGGAGAGCGGTGATGTCACCTCCTGTATAATATAACTGATATCTGGAGAGCGGTGATGTCACCTCCTGTATAATATACCTGATATCTGGAGAGCGGTGATGTCACCTCCTGTATAATATAACTGATATCTGGAGAGTGGTGATGTCACCTCCTGTATAATATAACTGATATCTGGAGAGCGGTGATGTCACCTCCTGTATAATATAACTGATATCTGGAGAGCGGTGATGTCACCTCCTGTATAATATAACTGATATCTGGAGAGCGGTGATGTCACCTCCTGTATAATATAACTGATATCTGGAGAGCGGTGATGTCACCTCCTGTATAATATAACTGATATCTGGAGAGCGGTGATGTCACCTCCTGTATAATATAACTGATATCTGCAGAGCGGTGATGTCACCTCCTGTATAATATAACTGATATCTGCAGAGCGGTGATGTCACCTCCTGTATAATATAACTGATATCTGGAGAGCGGTGATGTCACCTCCTGTATAATATAACTGATATCTGGAGAGCGGTGATGTCACCTCCTGTATAATATAACTGATATCTGGAGAGCGGTGATGTCACCTCCTGTATAATATAACTGATATCTGGAGAGCGGTGATGTCACCTCCTGTATAATATAACTGATATCTGGAGAGCGGTGATGTCACCTCCTGTATAATATAACTGATATCTGGAGAGCGGTGATGTCACCTCCTGTATAATATAACTGATATCTGGAGAGCGGTGATGTCACCTCCTGTATAATATAACTGATATCTGGAGAGCGGTGATGTCACCTCCTGTATAATATAACTGATATCTGGAGAGCGGTGATGTCACCTCCTGTATAATATAACTGATATCTGGAGAGCGGTGATGTCACCTCCTGTATAATATAACTGATATCTGGAGAGCGGTGATGTCACCTCCTGTATAATATAACTGATATCTGGAGAGCGGTGATGTCACCTCCTGTATAATATAACTGATATCTGGAGAGCGGTGATGTCACCTCCTGTATAATATAACTGATATCTGGAGAGCGGTGATGTCACCTCCTGTATAATATAACTGATATCTGGAGAGCGGTGATGTCACCTCCTGTATAATATAACTGATATCTGCAGAGCGGTGATGTCACCTCCTGTATAATATAACTGATATCTGCAGAGCGGTGATGTCACCTCCTGTATAATATAACTGATATCTGGAGAGCGGTGATGTCACCTCCTGTATAATATAACTGATATCTGGAGAGCGGTGATGTCACCTCCTGTATAATATAACTGATATCTGGAGAGCGGTGATGTCACCTCCTGTATAATATAACTGATATCTGGAGAGCGGTGATGTCACCTCCTGTATAATATAACTGATATCTGGAGAGCAGTGATGTCACCTCCTGTATAATATAACTGATATCTGGAGAGCGGTGATGTCACCTCCTGTATAATATAACTGATATCTGGAGAGCGGTGATGTCACCTCCTGTATAATATAACTGATATCTGGAGAGCGGTGATGTCACCTCCTGTATAATATAACTGATATCTGGAGAGCGGTGATGTCACCTCCTGTATAATATAACTGATATCTGGAGAGCGGTGATGTCACCTCCTGTATAATATAACTGATATCTGGAGAGCGGTGATGTCACCTCCTGTATAATATAACTGATATCTGGAGAGCAGTGATGTCACCTCCTGTATAATATAACTGATATCTGGAGAGCGGTGATGTCACCTCCTGTATAATATAACTGATATCTGGAGAGCGGTGATGTCACCTCCTGTATAATATAACTGATATCTGGAGAGCGGTGATGTCACCTCCTGTATAATATAACTGATATCTGGGGAGCGGTGATGTCACCTCCTGTATAATATAACTGATATCTGGAGAGCGGTGATGTCACCTCCTGTATAATATAACTGATATCTGGAGAGCGGTGATGTCACCTCCTGTATAATATAACTGATATCTGGAGAGCGGTGATGTCACCTCCTGTATAATATACCTGATATCTGGAGAGCGGTGATGTCACCTCCTGTATAATATAACTGATATCTGGAGAGCGGTGATGTCACCTCCTGTGTAATATAACAGATATCTGGAGGGCGGTGATGTCACCTCCTGTGTAATATAACTGATATCTGGAGGGCGGTGATGTCACCTCCTGTATAATATAACTGATATATGGAGAGCGGTGATGTCACCTCCTGTATAATATAACTGATATCTGGAGGGCGGTGATGTCACCTCCTGTGTAATATAACTGATATCTGGAGGGCGGTGATGTCACCTCCTGTGTAATATAACTGATATCTGGAGAGCGGTGATGTCACCTCCTGTATAATATAACTGATATCTGGAGAGCGGTGATGTCACCTCCTGTATAATATAACTGATATCTGGAGAGCGGTGATGTCACCTCCTGTATAATATAACTGATATCTGGAGAGCGGTGATGTCACCTCCTGTATAATATAACTGATATCTGGAGAGCGGTGATGTCACCTCCTGTATAATATAACTGATATCTGGAGAGCGGTGATGTCACCTCCTGTATAATATAACTGATATCTGGAGGGCGGTGATGTCACCTCCTGTATAATATAACTGATATCTGGAGAGCGGTGATGTCACCTCCTGTATAATATAACTGATATCTGGAGAGCGGTGATGTCACCTCCTGTATAATATAACTGATATCTGGAGAGCGGTGATGTCACCTCCTGTATAATATAACTGATATCTGGAGAGCGGTGATGTCACCTCCTGTATAATATAACTGATATCTGGAGAGCGGTGATGTCACCTCCTGTATAATATAACTGATATCTGGAGAGCGGTGATGTCACCTCCTGTATAATATAACTGATATCTGGAGAGCGGTGATGTCACCTCCTGTATAATATAACTGATATCTGGAGAGCGGTGATGTCACCTCCTGTATAATATAACTGATATCTGGAGAGCGGTGATGTCACCTCCTGTATAATATAACTGATATCTGGAGAGCGGTGATGTCACCTCCTGTATAATATAACTGATATCTGGAGAGCGGTGATGTCACCTCCTGTATAATATAACTGATATCTGGAGAGCGGTGATGTCACCTCCTGTATAATATAACTGATATCTGGAGAGCGGTGATGTCACCTCCTGTATAATATAACTGATATCTGGAGAGCGGTGATGTCACCTCCTGTATAATATAACTGATATCTGGAGAGCGGTGATGTCACCTCCTGTATAATATAACTGATATCTGGAGAGCGGTGATGTCACCTCCTGTATAATATAACTGATATCTGGAGAGCGGTGATGTCACCTCCTGTATAATATAACTGATATCTGGAGGGCGGTGATGTCACCTCCTGTATAATATAACTGATATCTGGAGAGCGGTGATGTCACCTCCTGTATAATATATCTGATATCTGGAGAGCGGTGATGTCACCTCCTGTATAATATAACTGATATCTGGAGAGTGGTGATGTCACCTCCTGTATAATATAACTGACATCTGGGGAGCGGTGATGTCACCCCCTGTATAATATAAATGATATCTGGAGAGCGGTGATGTCACCTCCTGTATAATATATCTGATATCTGGAGAGCGGTGATGTCACCTCCTGGATAATATAACTGATATCTGGAGAGCGGTGATGTTACCTCCGGTATAATATAACTGATATCTGGAGAGCGGTGATGTCACCTCCTGTATAATATAACTGATATCTGGAGAGCGGTGATGTTACCTCCGGTATAATATAACTGATATCTGCAGAGCGGTGATGTCACCTCCTGTATAATATATCTGGGGAGCGGAGATGTCACCTCCTGTATAATATAACTGATATCTGGGGAGCGGTGATGTCATCTCCTGTATACTATAACTGATATCTGGAGAGCGGTGATGTCACCTCCTGTATAATATAACTGATATCTGGGGAGCGGTGATGTCACCTCCTGTGTAATATAACTGATATCCGGAGAGCGGTGATGTCACCTCCTGTATAATATAACTGATATCTGGGGAGCGGTGATGTCACCTCCTGTATAATATAACTGATATCTGGAGAGTGGTGATGTCACCTCCTGAGATCCAGTCCATAGTAGGATGTAGATTCAGCAGATGCTGCTTCTTCTGATCTATAAGTGCTGTCCACACTGGATCCCTGTACAGAATTTCCTCTAGTTGCCTATATTCTGTAGCGGGGACAGAAGACTCCCTCATAGACAGTCCAGCACATTCCTGGAGACCTCTATGGACTGACTGCACCAGTCTGCACAGGGCTCATCAGGAACAGCAGAGATTAATGCTTAAACGCCACCTGGTGGCCGATCCTGCGGACTCCACAGCAGCACACGGAAGGCAGTCAAGGCAGGAAAGTCGTAGATTAAATAAGAATTGGAAATAGCCAAGGGATCATACACCGACAAACCGCACACCGGATATACAGTACAATATAATACACCGACAAACCGCACGCCGGATATACAGTACAATATAATACACCGACAAACCGCACACCGGATATACAGTACAATATAATACACCGACAAACCGCACACCGGATATACAGTACAATATAATACACCGACAAACCGCACACTGGATATACAGTACAATATAACACACCGACAAACCACACACCGGATATACAGTACAATATAATACACCGACAAACCGCACACCGGATATACAGTACAATATAATACACCGACAAACCGCACACCGGATATACAGTACAATATAATACACCGACAAACCGCACACCGGATATACAGTACAACATAATACACCGACAAACCGCACACCGGATATACAGTACAATATAATACACCGACAAACCGCACGCCGGATATACAGTACAATATAATACACCGACAAACCGCACACCGGATATACAGTACAATATAATACACCGACAAACCGCACACCGGATATACAGTACAATATAATACACCGACAAACCGCACACCGGATATACAGTACAATATAATACACCGACAAACCGCACACCGGATATACAGTACAATATAATACACCGACAAACCGCACACGGATATACAGTACAATATAATACACCGACAAACCGCACACCGGATATACAGTACAATATAATACACCGACAAACCACACACCGGATATACAGTACAATATAATACACCGACAAACCGCACACTGGATATACAGTACAATATAATACACCGACAAACCGCACACCGGATATACAGTACAATATAACACACCGACAAACCACACACCGGATATACAGTACAATATAATACACCGACAAACCGCACACTGGATATACAGTACAATATAACACACCGACAAACCGCACACCGGATATGCAGTACAATATAATACACCGACAAACCGCACACCGGATATACAGTACAATATAATACACCGACAAACCGCACACCGGATATACAGTACAACATAATACACCGACAAACCGCACACTGGATATACAGTACAATATAATACACCGACAAACCGCACACCGGATATACAGTACAATATAATACACCGACAAACCACACACCGGATATACAGTACAATATAATACACCGACAAACCACACACCGGATATACAGTACAATATAATATACCGACAAACACTTTGATAGAAAGAAGGTCTGGCCAAGATGTGGCACCAAGCATGAAAATTGTTGAGCATTTTTTGAGTAAATCTATGTCAACTTATAGGTGACGTAAACCTGATGCCACCTCTTCTAAAGGTAAGTGACACACACACCCAGCTTTCCACGTGATGTAATGTGATTCCTCAGACCAGGCTGCCTTAGTTCTTCCCATAGTGCACCTTGTGCCATCTCTTCTGCAGGTAAGTTACACACAACCCCCAGCCGTCCACATGGTGTAACGTGGTGTAACGTCTTTCCCACCAGGCCATCACCTGCCTATTGTATGCAGTCACATACAAAACAAGCTGTGACAGTCGATTCTGACACTTATTATCCGGATTTTGGTCCTCTGTGGGATTGGACCAGATGGGTTTGCCTTTATTCGCCTACACACACCAGTGAGTCTTTGATGCCCAAAACTCTGTCACCGATTAACCAGTTGTCCTTTGTTCAACCACTTTTTGGTAGGTACTGAATACCAGAAACACCCTATAAGACTGGCCAAGAACTGTTCACTTACCCTTCCCCACCCCACACTGCACGTGTCAGTGATAAAAGGGATGTACAAACAAAAAAATGCAACAGCACTCTGCAACCAGAACTCTGCTCAAGATAGAAGCTATAAGAGGACATTAGTGTACGTTTTGATCAAAAGGTAATAAGCCACTCGCCACGCCAAGGCTGTCCCGTGAGTGGTCCTAGCGCTAAATCTGACCTGTTATGGGCCATGACAGCCACATAAAATCCAGGGAGTGTGGGCCCAGCATGCACCAGAAAGAGTTAATAAGTATGGTTTATCCCAGCATGCATGCTGGGCCCACACTCCCTGGATTTTATGTGGCTGTCATGGCCCATAACAGGTAAGATTCAGCGTTAGGAGGATTTTATGTGGCTGTCATGGCCCATAACAGGTCAGATTTAGCATTAGGACCACTCATGGGACAGCCTTGGCGTGGCGAGTGGCTTATTACCTTTTGATCAAAACGTACACTAATGTCCTCTTATAGCTTCTATCTTGGGCAGAGTTCTGGTTGCAGAGTGCTGTTGCATTTTTTTGTTTGTATGTATAATTGCCATAGCTACGTGCACCTGCATACAGGGACGTGCTGACCGACCCCCCCTTGTGTTTCAGTGATATAAGGGATGGTTACAGCCAGGACCGGCGCGTCCTGTAAGCGGACTAGGCAGCCGCGTAGAGCGCCCCTTGGGAAGGGGCGCTGCTAGGAGCGCCGGCCCCTCTCATGCTGCAGCACTGCCCGGGCTGGCGCGTCCATCCGCTCAGCACTCCCTCCTGTCACTCCCTCATTGTATTGTGGCCGAGCCCGGTATGGTCTGCGGTACAGGGAGCATCTGTCTCCTGTACCCGTGGACCATACAGACCTCGGCCACGCTACACGAGAGGTAGCGGAGGGAGGGGGGGAGAATGACCAGAGGGTCAAAGAGAATGACAAGAGGGGGAGAGAATGACATGGGGGGAGAATGACAAGAAAGGGAGAGAGAATGACAAGAGGGGGAGAGAGAATGACATGGGGGCGGGGGGGGGAGAATGACATGGGGGGGGGGGAGAGAATGACATGGGAAGGAACAGAATGAGAAGAGGGGGAGAGAGGGAACTGGCGTTAGTTAAAGGGGTTCTGCAGTTTATTTAAACTGATAATCTATCCTCTGGATCATCTGCATCTGATCGGCAGGGGTCCGACACCCGGGATCCCCGCCAATCAGCTGTTTGATAAGGCAGCGGCGCTGGCAGTAGCGCCTCAGCCTTCTCGCTGTTTACCGCAGGCGCAGTGACGTGGCCTTGGCGGGGTTAAGCTCTGTTCACTTGAATTAAGCTTAGCCCACCCAGGCCAATGATACTAATCGTGACATCACTGCGAGAAGGCTGAGGCGCTACTGCCAGCACCGCTGCCTTCTCAAACAGCTGATTGGCGGGGGTCCCGAGTGTCGGACCCCTGCCGATCAGTTTAAATAAACTGCAGAACCCCTTTAATATGGCAGATCATATGGGTGGGGCATTGTGATGTCACATGGGGGGGGGCGGCAAACTTTTCTATTACCTAGAGCGGCAAAAATCCTTGCACCGGCCCTGATTTTAGGCCGGAGAGAGAATGACTGTAGGACAGGAGAATACAGTCTATTGCTCCCTGTTATGAGCCATTTCGGGGGAGAGGATGACTGTAGGACAGGAGAATACAGTCTATTGCCCCCTGTTATCAGCCATTTCAGAGGAGAGGATGACTGTAGGACAGGAGAATACAGTCTATTGCTCCCTGTTATCAGCCATTTCAGGGGAGAGGATGGCTGTAGGACAGGAGAATACAGTCTATTGCCCCCTGTTATCAGCCATGTCAGGGGAGAGGATGACTGTAGGACAGGAGAATACAATCTATTGCCCCCTGTTATCAGCCATTTCAGGGGAAAGGATGACTGTAGGACAGGAGAATACAGTCTATTGCCCCCTGTTATCAGACATTTCAGGGGGAGAGGATGACTGTAGAACAGGAGAATACAGTCTATTGCCCCCTGTTGTTAACAGCCATTTCAGGGGAGAGGATGACTGTAGGACAGGAGAATACAGTCTATTGCCCCCTGTTATCAGCCATTTCAGTGGAGAGGATGACTGTAGGACAGGAGAATACAGTCTATTGCCCCCTGTTATCAGCCATTTCAGGGGAGAGGATGACTGTGGTACAGGAGAATAGAGTGTATTGCTTCCTGTTATCAGCCATTTCAGGGGAGAGGATGACTGTAGGACAGGAGAATACAGTCTATTGCCCCCTGTTATCAGCCATTTCAGGGGGAGGATGACTGTAGGACAGGAGAATACAGTCTATTGTCCCCTGTTATCAGCCATTTCAGGGGAGAGGATGACTGTAGGACAGGAGAATACAGTCTATTGCCCCCTGTTATCCAGCCATTTCAGGGAGAGGATGACTGTAGGACAGGAGAATACAGTCTATTGCTCCCTGTTATCAGCCATTTCAGGGAGAGGATGACTGTAAGACAGGAGAATACAGTCTATTGCCCCCTGTTATCAGCCATTTCAGGGGAGAGGATGACTGTAGGACAGGAGAATACAATCTATTGCCCCCTGTTATCAGCCATTTCAGGGGAGAGGATGACTGTAGGACAGGAGAATACAGTCTATTGCCCCCTGTTATCAGCCATTTCAAGGGAGAGGATGACTGTAGGACAGGAGAATACAGTCTATTGCCCCCTGTTATCAGCCATTTCAGGGGAGAGGATGGCTGTAGGACAGGAGAATACAGTTTATTGCCCCCTGTTATCAGCCATTTCAGGGGAGAGGGTGACTGTAGGACAGGAGAATACAGTCTATTGCCCTCTGTTATCAGCCATTTCAGGGGAGAGGATGACTGTAGGACAGGAGAATACAGTCTATTGCTCCATGTTATCAGCCATTTCAGGGGAGAGGATGACTGTAGGACAGGAGAATACAATCTATTGCCCCCTGTTATCAGCCATTTCAGGGGCGAGGATGACTGTAGGACAGGAGAATACAGTCTATTGCCCCCTGTTATCAGCCATTTCAGGGGAGAGGATGACTGTAGGACAGGAGAATATAATCTATTGCTCCCTGTTATCAGCCATTTCAGGGGAGAGGATGACTGTAGGACAGGAGAATACAGTCTATTGCTCCCTGTTATCAGCCATTTCAGGGAGAGGATGACTGTAGGACAGGAGAATACAGTCTATTGCCCCCTGTTATCAGCCATTTCAGGGGAGAGGATGACTGTAGGACAGGAGAATACAGTCTATTGCCGCCTGTTATCAGCCATTTCAGGGGAGAGGATGACTGTAGGACAGGAGAATACAGTCTATTGCTCCCTGTTATCAGCCATTTCAGAGGAGAGGATGACTGTAGGACAGGAGAATACAGTCTATTGCTCCCTGTTATCAGCCATTTCAGGGGAGAGGATGACTGTAGGACAGGAGAATACAGTCTATTGCCCCCTGTTATCAGCCATTTCAGAGGAGAGGATGACTGTAGGACAGGAGAATACAGTCTATTGCTCCCTGTTATCAGCCATTTCAGGGGAGAGGATGGCTGTAGGACAGGAGAATACAGTCTATTGCCCCCTGTTATCAGCCATGTCAGGGGAGAGGATGACTGTAGGACAGGAGAATACAATCTATTGCCCCCTGTTATCAGCCATTTCAGGGAAAGGATGACTGTAGGACAGGAGAATACAGTCTATTGCCCCCTGTTATCAGACATTTCAGGGGGAGAGGATGACTGTAGAACAGGAGAATACAGTCTATTGCCCCCTGTTAACAGCCATTTCAGGGGAGAGGATGACTGTAGGACAGGAGAATACAGTCTATTGCCCCCTGTTATCAGTCATTTCAGTGGAGAGGATGACTGTAGGACAGGAGAATACAGTCTATTGCCCCCTGTTATCAGCCATTTCAGGGGAGAGGATGACTGTAGGACAGGAGAATACAGTCTATTGCTCCCTGTTATCAGCCATTTCAGGGGAGAGGATGACTGTAGGACAGGAGAATACAGTCTATTGCCCCCTGTTATCAGTCATTTCAGTGGAGAGGATGACTGTAGGACAGGAGAATACAGTCTATTGCCCCCTGTTATCAGCCATTTCAGGGGAGAGGATGACTGTAGGACAGGAGAATAGAGTGTATTGCTTCCTGTTATCAGCCATTTCAGGGGAGAGGATGACTGTAGGACAGGAGAATACAGTCTATTGCCCCCTGTTATCAGCCATTTCAGGGGGGGGATGACTGTAGGACAGGAGAATACAGTCTATTGTCCCCTGTTATCAGCCATTTCAGGGGAGAGGATGACTGTAGGACAGGAGAATACAGTCTATTACCCCCTGTTATCAGCCATTTCAGGGGGGAGGATGACTGTAGGACAGGAGAATACAGTCTATTGCTCCCTGTTATCAGCCATTTCAGGGGAGAGGATGACTGTAAGACAGGAGAATACAGTCTATTGCCCCCTGTTATCAGCCATTTCAGGGGAGAGGATGACTGTAGGACAGGAGAATACAATCTATTGCCCCCTGTTATCAGCTATTTCAGGGGAGAGGATGACTGTAGGACAGGAGAATACAGTCTATTGCCCCCTGTTATCAGCCATTTCAAGGGAGAGGATGACTGTAGGACAGGAGAATACAGTCTATTGCCCCCTGTTATCAGCCATTTCAGGGGAGAGGGTGGCTGTAGGACAGGAGAATACAGTTTATTGCCCCCTGTTATCAGCCATTTCAGGGGAGAGGATGACTGTAGGACAGGAGAATACAGTCTATTGCTCCATGTTATCAGCCATTTCAGGGGAGAGGATGACTGTAGGACAGGAGAATACAATCTATTGCCCCCTGTTATCAGCCATTTCAGGGGCGAGGATGACTGTAGGACAGGAGAATACAGTCTATTGCCCCCTGTTATCAGCCATTTCAGGGGAGAGGATGACTGTAGGACAGGAGAATATAATCTATTGCTCCCTGTTATCAGCCATTTCAGGGGAGAGGATGACTGTAGGACAGGAGAATACAGTCTATTGCTCCCTGTTATCAGCCATTTCAGGGGAGAGGATGACTGTAGGACAGGAGAATACAGTCTATTGCTCCCTGTTATCAGCCATTTCAGGGGAGAGGATGACTGTAGGACAGGAGAATACAATCTATTGCCCCCTGTTATCAGCCATTTCTGGAGAGAGGATGACTGTAGGACAGGAGAATACAGTCTATTGCCCCCTGTTATCAGCCATTTCAGGGGAGAGAATGACTGTAGGACAGGAGAATACAGTCTATTGCTTCCTGTTATCAGCCATTTCAGGGGAGAGAATGACTGTAGGACAGGAGAATACAGTCTATTGCTTCCTGTTATCAGCCATTTCAGGGGGGAGGATGACTGTAAGACAGGAGAATACAGTCTATTGCCCCCTGTTATCAGCCATTTCAGGGGAGAGGATGACTGTAGGACAGGAGAATACAGTCTATTGCCCCCTGTTATTAGCCATTTCAGAGGAGAGGATGACTGTAGGACAGGAGAATACAGTCTATTGCTCCCTGTTATCAGCCATTTCAGTGGAGAGGATGACTGTAGGACAGGAGAATACAGTCTATTGCCCCTGTTAGCAGACATTTCAGGGGAGAGGATGACTGTAGGACAGGAGAATACAGTCTATTGCCCTCTGTTATCAGCCATTTCAGGGGAGAGGATGACTGTAGGACAGGAGAATACAGTCTATTGCTCCTGTTATCAGCCATTTCAGGGAGAGGATGACTGTAGGACAGGAGAATACTGTCTATTGCTCCCTGTTATCAGCCATTTCAGGGGAGAGGATGACTGTAGGACAGGAGAATACAGTCTATTGCCCCCTGTTATCAGCCATTTCAGGGGGGAGGATGACTGTAGGACAGGAGAATACAGTCTATTGCCCCCTGTTATCAGCCATTACAGGGGAGAGGATGACTGTAGGACAGGAGAATACAGTCTATTGCCCCGTGTTATCAGCCATTTCAGGGGCGAGGATGACTGTAGGACAGGAGAATACAGTCTATTGCTCCATTTTATCAGTCATTTCAGGGGAGAGGATGACTGTAGGACAGGAGAATATAATCTATTGCCCCCTGTTATCAGCCATTTCAGGGGAGATGATGACTGTAGGACAGGAGAATACAGTCTATTGCCCCCTGTTATCAGCCATTTCAGGGGAAAGGATGACTGTAGGACAGGAGAATACAGTCTATTGCTCCCTGTTATCAGCCATTTCAGGGGAGAGGATGACTGTAGGACAGGAGAATACAGTCTATTGCCCCCTGTTATGAGCCATTTCAGTGGAGAGGATGACTGTAGCACAGAAGAATACAGTCTATTGCTTTCTGTTATCAGCCATTTCAGAGGAGAGGATGACTGTAGGACAGGAGAATACAATCTATTGCCCCCTGTTATCAGACATTTCAGGGGAGAGGATGACTGTAGGACAGGAGAATACAGTCTATTGCCCCTGTTATCAGCCATTTCAGGGGAGAGGATTGACTGTAGGACAGGAGAATACAGTCTATTGCTCCCTGTTATCAGCCATTTCAGGAGAGGATGACTGTAGGACAGGAGAGAATACAGTCTATTGCCCCCTGTTATCCAGCCATTTCAGGGGCGAGGATGACTGTAGGACAGGAGAATACAGTCTATTGCCCCCTGTTATCAGCCATTTCAGGGGAGAGGATGACTGTATGACAGGAGAATACAGTCTATTGCCCCTGTTATCAGCCATTTCAGGGAGAGGATGACTGTAGGACAGGAGAATACAATCTATTGCCCCCTGTTATCAGCCATTTCAGGGAGAGAGGATGACTGTAGGACAGGAGAATACAGTCTATTGCCCCTGTTATCAGCCATTTCAGGGGAGAGGATGACTGTAGGACAGGAGAATACAGTCTATTGCCCCCTGTTATCAGCCATTTCAGAGGAGAGGATGACTGTAGGACAGGAGAATACAGTCTATTGCCCCCTGTTATCAGCCATTTCAGGGGAGAGGATGACTGTAGGACAGGAGAATACAGTCTATTGCCCCTGTTATCAGCCATTTCAGGGGAGAGGATGACTGTAGGACAGGAGAATACAGTCTATTGCCCCTGTTATCAGCCATTTCAGGGAGAGGATGACTGTAGGACAGGAGAAGTACAGTCTATTGCCCCCTGTTATCAGCCATTTCAGGGAGAGGATGACTGTAGGACAGGAGAATACAGTCTATTGCTCCCTGTTATCAGCCATTTCAGGGGAGAGGATGACTGTAGGACAGGAGAATACAGTCTATTGCTCCCTGTTATCAGCCATTTCAGGGGAGAGGATGACTGTAGGACAGGAGAATACAATCTATTGCCCCCTGTTATCAGCCATTTCAGGGGAGAGGATGACTGTAGGACAGTAGAGAATACAGTCTATTGCCCCTGTTATCAGCCATTTCAGTGGAGAGGATGACTGTAGGACAGGAGAATACAGTCTATTGCTCCCTGTTATCCAGCCATTTCAGTGGAGAGGATGACTGTAGGACAGGAGAATACAGTCTATTGCTCCCTGTTATCAGCCATTTCAGGGAGAGGATGACTGTAGGACAGGAGAATACAGTCTATTGCCCCCTGTTATCAGCCATTTCAGGGAAGAGGATGACTGTAGGACAGGGAGAATACAGTCTATTGCCCCCTGTTATCAGCCATTTCAGGGGAGAGGATGACTGTAGGACAGGAGAATACAGTCTATTGCTCCCTGTTATCAGCCATTTCAGGGGAGAGGATGAGCTGTAGGACAGGAGAATACAGTCTATTGCTCCTGTTATCAACCATTTCAGGGGAGAGGATGACTGTAGGACAGGAGAATACAGTCTATTGTCTTCTGTTATCAGCCATTTCAGGGGAGAGGATGACTGTGGGACAGGAGAATACAGTCTATTGCCCCTGTTATCACAGTCATCTCAGGGGAGAGGATGACTGTAGGACAGGTGAATACAGTCTATTGCCTCCTGTTATCAGCCATTTCAGGGAGAGGATGACTGTAAGGACAGGAGAATACAGTCTATTGCCCCTGTTATCAGCCATTTCAGGGAGAGGATGACTGTAGGACATGGAGAATACAGTCCTATTGCTCCCTGTTATCAGCCATTTCAGGGAGAGGATGACTGTAGGACAGGAGAATGCAGTCTGTTGCCCCTGTTATGAGCCATTTCAGTGGAGAGGATGACTGTAGGACAGGAGAATGCAGTCTATTGCCCCCTGTTATCAGCCATTTCAGGGAGGATGACTGTAGGACAGGAGAATACAATCTATTGCCCCTGTTATCAGCCATTTCCAGGGAGGAGGATGACTGTAGGACAGGAGGAATACAGTCTATTGCTCCCTGTTATCAGCCATTTCAGGGAGAGGATGACTGTAGGACAGGAGAATACAGTCTATGCCCCTGTTATCAGCCATTTCAGGGAGAGAGGATGACTGTAGGACAGGAGAATACAGTCTATTGCCCCCTGTTATCAGCCATTTCAGGGGAGAGGATGACTGTAGGACAGAGACTACAGTCTATTGCCCCCTGTTATCAGCCATTTCAGGGAGAGAATGACTGTAGGACAGGAGAATACAATCTATTGCCCCCTGTTATCAGCCATTTCAGGGAAAGGATGACTGTAGGACAGGGGAGAATACCGTCTATTGCCTCCTGTTATCAGCCATTTCAGGGGAGAGGATGACTGTGGGACGAGGAGAATACAGTCTAATGTTCTCTGTATATCAGCCATTTCAGGGGAGAGGATGACTGTAGGACAGGAATACAGTCTATTGCTCCCTGTTATCAGCCATTTCAGGGGAGAGGATGACTGTAGGACAGGAGAATGCAGTCCTATTGCCCCCTGTTATCAGCCATTTCAGGGGAGAGGGACGACTGTAGGACAGGAGGCCACAGTCCTATTGCTCCCTGTTATCGGCCATTTCAGAGAGGATGACTGTGGGACAGGAGTATACCGTCTATTGCTCCCCGTTTATCAGCCATTTCAGGGAGAGGATGACTGTAGGACAGGAGAATAAGTCTATTGCTCCCCTGTTATCAGCCATTTCAGTGGAGAGGATGACTGTAGGACAGGGAGAATACAGTCTAATTGCTTTCTGTTATCAGCCATTTCAGGGGAGAGGATGACTGTAGGACAGGAGAATACAGTCTATTGCTCCCTGTTATCAGCCATTCAGGGGAGAGGATGACTGTAGGACAGGAGAATACAGTCTATTGACTCCTGTTATCAGCCATTTCAGGGAGAGGATGACTGTAGGACAGGAGAATACAGTCCTGCTGCCCCTGTGTCAGCCATTTCAGTGGAGAGGGATGACTGTAGGACAGAGGAGAATACAATCTATTGCCCCCTGTTATCAGCCATTTCGGGGAGAGGATGACTGTAGGACAGAGAATACAGTCTATTGCCCCCTGTTATCAGCCATTTCAGGGTAGAAGATGACTGTAGGACAGGAGAATACAGTCTATTGCTCCCTGTTATCAGCCGTTTCAGGGGAGAGGACTGACTGTAGGACAGGAGAATACAGTCCTATTGCTCCCCGTTATCAGCCATTTCAGTGGAGAGGAGATGACTGTAGGACAGGAGGATACAGTCTATTGCCCCCTGTTATCAGTCATTTCAGAGGAAGGATGACTGTAGGACAGGAGAATACAGTCTATTGCCCCTGTTATCAGCCATTTCAGGGAGAGGATGACTGTAGGACTAGGAGAATACAGTCTATTGCCTCCTGATATCAGCCATTTCAGGAGAGGATGACTGTAGGACAGGAGAATACAGTCTATTGCCCCCTGTTATCAGCCCATTTCAGGGGAGAGGATGACTGTAGGACAGGAATACAGTCGTATTGCCCCTGTTATCAGCCATTTCGGGGAGAGGATGACTGTAGGTACAGGAGACTACAGTCTACTGCTCCCTGTTATCAGCCATTTCAGGAGAGGATGACTGTAGGACAGGAGAATACAGTCCTATTGCCCTAGTCATCAGCCATTTCAGGGAGAGTGACTGTAGGACAGAGAATACAATCTATTCCCCCTGTTATCAGCCATTTCAGGGGAGAGGATGACCTGTAGGACAGGGAGAATACAGTCTATTGCTCCTGTTATCAGCCATTTCCAGGAGAGGATGACTGTAGTGACAGGAGAATACAGTCCTATTGCCCCTGTTATCAGCCATTTCGGGAGAGGATGACTGTGGGACAGGAGAATACAGTCCTATTGCCTCTGTTATCAGCCATTTCAGGGGCGAGGATGACTGTGGGACAGGAGAATACAGTCCTATTGCTCCATGTTATCAGCCATTTCAGGGGAGAGGATATCTGTAGGACAGGAGGAATACTAATCCGTTGGCCCTCCTGTTATCAGCCATTTCAGGGTAGACGATGACTGTAGGACGGGAGAATACAGTCTATTGCCCCCTGTTATCGGCCATTTCAGGGAGAGGATGACTGTAGGACAGGACGAATACACGTCATGTGCTCCTGTTATAGCCATTTCAGGAGAGGATGACTGTAGGACAGGAGAATACAGTCTATTGCCCCCTGTCCATTAGCCATTTCAGGGAGAGGATGACTGGCGACAGAGAGAATACAGTCTATTGCCCCCTGTTATCAGCCATTTCAGGGAGAGGATGACTGTAGGACAGGAGAATACAGTCTATTGCCCCTGTTATCAGCCATTTCAGGGAGAGGATGACTGCAGGACAGGAGAATACAGTCTGATTGCTCGTTATCAGCCATTTCAGGAGAGGATGACTGTAGGACAGGAGAATGCAGTCTATTTGCCCCTGTTATCAGGCCATTTCAAGGGAGAGGATGACTGTAGGACAGGAGAATACAATCTATTGCCCCCTGTTATCAGCCATTTCGAGGAGAGGATGACTGTAGGACCAGGAGAATACAGTCTATTGCCCCTGTTATCAGCCATTTCAGGGAGAGGATGACTGTAGGACACAGAGAATACGGTCTATTGCCCCCTGTTATCAAGCTATTTCAGGAGAGGATGACTGTAGGACAGGAGAATACCAATTGCGCTCCCTGTTATCAGCCATTTCAGGGGAGAGGCATGACTGTAGGACAGGAGAATACAGTCTATTGCTCCCTGTTATCATCCATTTCAGGGAGAGGATGACCAGCTGGGACAGGAGAATACAGTCCTATTGGCCCCCTGTTATCAACTATTTCCAGGAGAGAGAGGATGACTGTAGGACAGGAGAATACAGTCCTATTGCCCCCCTGTTATCAGTATTCCAGGAGAGGATGACTGCAGGACAGGAGAATACAGTCTATTGCTTCCTGTTATCAGCCATTTCAGGGGAGAGGATGACTGTAGGACAGGAGAATACAGTCTATTGCTTCCTGTTATCAGCCATTTTCGGGGAGGATGACTGTAGGACAGGATAATACAGTCCTATTGCCCCTGTTATCAGGCATTTCAGGGGGAGAGGATGACTGTAGGACAGGAGAATACAGTCTATTGCCCCTGTTATCAGCCATTTCAGGGGAGAGGATGACTGTAGGACAAGGGAGAATACAGTCATCGCTCCGTCATCAGCCATTTCAGTGGGAGGATGACTGTAGGACAGGAGAATACAGTCTATTGCCCCTGTTATCAGCCATTTCAGGAGAGGATGACCGTAGGACAGGGGAATACGAGCTCTACTGCCCCCTGCTGGTCCAGCCATTTCAGGGCAGAAGATGACCAGTAGGACAAAGAATACAGTCTATTGCGTCCTGGTATCCAGCCATTTCAGTGGTAGGGATGACCAGGTGGGACAGGAGAATACAATTCCATTGCCCCCTGTTATCAGCCATTTCAGGGGAGAGGATGACTGTAGGACAGGAGAATACACCTATTAGCTCCTGCTATCAGCCATTTCAGGGGAGAGGATGACCGTAGGACAGGAGAATACAGTCTATTGCTCCCTCGTTATCAGCCATTTTAGGGAGAGGATGACTGTAGGACAGGAGAATGGCAGCCTATTGCTCCCCGTTATCAGCCATTTCAGGGGAGAGATGACTGTAGGACAGGAGAATACAGTCTATTGCCCCTGTTATCAGCCATTTTCAGGGAGAGGATGACTGTAGGACTTGAGTAATACAGTCTATTGCCCCTGTTATCCAGCCATTTCAGGGAGAGGATGACTGTAGGACGAGGAGAATACAGTCTATTGCTCCTGTTATCAGCCATTTGTGGGAGAGGATGACGTAGGACTGTGAGAATACCGTCCTATTGGCTCCCGTCATCAGCCATTTCAGGTAGTAGGCTGACTCGCAAGGACAGCGAGGCCACGCCAGCCCGCCGCGCTCCCTGTTGGCCATTGCCATTTGCAGGGGAGAGGAATGACTGTGGGACAGGCGGAACACAAGTCTACGTGCCCCTGTTACCAGTCATGGTCAGGAGAAGGACGACCAGGACAGCGGTGAATGGGGCGATCTGGCCGTCTCCCTGATTAGGTCACAAGCCACTTCCAGGGAGAGGACGAGCTTCGTGAGGACCAAGAGCGAGGGAGAATACGAGTCATTGGGCCCCTGTTAATGCGGCCAAGGTTTAAGGGAGAGGACGACTGCAGGACAGGAGCCACAGCTCTATTGCCCCAAGCTATGGGCCATTTCAGGGGAGAGCTGATGACCGTAGGAGAGGAGAATACAAAGTAGCCAGTCCCGCCCTGTTATGAGCCATTTCTTAGTGAGAGGAATGACTGTAGGACAGTAGAATACAGCCTGTCGCCCCCGTTACCAGCCATTTCAGGGGGAGGGATGACTGTAGGACAGGAGAATACAGTCTATTGCTCCCTGTTATGCAGCCATTTCAGGGGAGGAATGACTGTAGGACAGGAGAATACAGTCTATTGCCCCCTGTTATCAGCCATTTCAGGGGAGAGGATGACTGTAGGACAGGAGAATATACCTATTGCCCCCTGTTATCAGCCATTTCAGGGGAGGATGACTGTAGGACAGGAGAATACAGTCTATTGCCCCTGTTATACAGCCATTTCAGGGAGAGGATGACTGTAGGACAGAAGAATACAGCCTATTGCCCCCTGTTATCAACCATTTCAGGGGAGAGGATGACTGTAGTGACAGGAGAATACAGTCTATTGCCCCTGTTAATCAGCCATTTCAGTGGGAGAGATGACCTGTAGGACAGGAGTAGTACAGTCTATTGCTCCCTGTTATCAGCCATTTCAGGGGAGAGGATGACTGTCGGACAGGAGAATACAGTCTATTGCTCCCTGTTATCAGCCATTTCAGGGGAAGAGGATGACTGTAGGACAGGAGAATACAGTCTATTGCCCCCTGTTATCAGCCATTTCAGGGAGAGAGATGACTGTAGGACAGAGACTACAGTCTATTGCCTCCCTGTTATCAGCCATTTCAGGGAAGAGGATGACTGTAGGACAGGAGAATACAGTCTATTGCCTCCTGTTATCAGCCATTTCAGGGAGAGAGGATGACTGTGGGACAGGAGAATACAGTCTATTGCCCCTGTTATCAGCCATTTCAGGGGAGAGGATGACTGTGGGGCAGGAGAATACAGTCTATTGCCCCCTGTTATCAGCCATTTCAGAGGAGAGGATGACTGTAGGGACAGGAGAATACAGTCTATTGCCCCGTGTTATCAGCCATTTCAGGGTAGAGGATGACTGTAGGACAGGAGGAATACAGTCTATTGCTCCCTGTTATCAGGCATTTCAGATGGAGAGGATGACTGTAGGACTGGAGAATTCCGTCCATTGCTCCCCGTTATCCAGCCATTTCAGGAGGAGAGGATGACTGTAGGATCACTGAGAATACAGTCTGTTGCCCTCCTGTTATCAGCCATTTCAGGGGAGAGGATGACTGTGGGACAGGAGAATACAGTCTGTTGCCCCCTGTTATGAGCCATTTCCAGTGGGGAGGATGACTGTAGGACAGGGGAGATACAGGCTATTGCCCCCCTGTTATCAGCCATTTCAGGTGGAGTGATGACTGTAGGACAGGAGAATACAACCTGTTGCCTCCACTGTTATCAGCCATTTCAGGGGAGAGGATGACTGTGGGACAGGAGAATACAGTCCTATTGCCCCTGTTATCAGCCATTTCAGGGGAGAGGATGACTGTAGGACAGGAGAATACAGTCTATTGCCCCCTGTTATCTGCCATTTCAGGGAGAGGATGACTGTAGGACAGGAGAATTCACAGTCTATATGCCCCTGTTATCAGCCATTTCAGAGGAGAGGATGACTTGTAGGACAGGAGTATACCAGTCTGTTGCTCCCCGTTGCTGCAGCCATTTCAGGAGAGGATGACTGTGAAAGGACATGAGAATACAGCTCCATTGTCCTCTGTTATCAGCCATTTCAGGGGAGGGAGGACATGACTGTAGGACAGGAGGAATACAGCCCATTGCCCCCTGTTATCCCAGCCATTTTCAGGAGAGGATGACTGTAGGTCAGGAGGAATACAGTCTATTGCCCCTGTTATCCAGGCATTTCAGGGGAGAGGGATGACTGGCAGGACAGGAGAATACAGTCTATTGCTCCCTGTTGTCAGCCATGTCAGGAAGGAAGGATGACTGTTGGACAGGAGAGTGCTGCCGTCTATTGCCCCCTGTTATCAGCCATTTCAGGGGAGAGGATGACTGTAGGTTCAGGAGGAATACAGTCCTATTGCTCCCTGTTATCAGCCATTTCAAGGGAGAGGATGACTGTAGGACAGGAGAATATCAGTCTGTTGCCTCCTGTTATCAGCCATTTCAGGTGAGAGGATGACTGTGGGGACAGGAGAGGCCACAGTCTATTGCCCCTGTTATCCCAGCCATTTCAGGAGAGGATGACTGTAGGACAGGAGAATACAGTCCTATTGCCCCCTGTTGTCAGCCATTTCAGGGAGAGGATGACTGTAGGGCAGGAGGAATGCAGTCTATTGCTCCCTGTTATCAGCCATTTCAGGGGAGAGGATGACTGTAGTGGACAGGAGAATACAATCGATTGCCCCCGTGTTATCAGCCATTTCAGGGTGAGAGGATGACTGTAGGACAGGAGAATACAGTCTATTGCTTCCTGTTTATCAGCCATTTCAGGGGAGAGGATGACTGTAGGACAGGAGAATACAGTCTATTGCCCCTGTTATCAGCCATTTCAGGGGAGAGGATGACTGTAGGACAGGAGAATACAGTCTATTGCCCCCTGTTATCAGCCATTTCAGGGGAGAGGATGACTGTAGGACAGGAGAATACAGTCTATTGCTCCCTGTTATCAGCCATTTCAGGAGAGGATGACTCAGGACAGAGAATACAGTCTATTGCTTCCTGTTATCAGACATCAGGAGAGGATGACTGTAGGACAGGAGAATACAGTCTATTGCCCCCTGTTATCAGCCATTTCAGGGGAGAGGATGACTGTAGGACAGGAGAATACAGTCTATTGCCCCCTGTTATCAGCCATTTCAGGGGAGAGGATGACTGTAGGACAGGAGAATACAGTCTATTGCCCCCTGTTATCAGCCATTTCAGGGGAGAGGATGACTGTAGGACAGGAGAATACAGCTCTATTGCCCCCCTGTTATCAGCCATTTCAGGGGAGAGGATGACTGTAGGACAGGAGAATACAGTCTATTGCCCCCCTGTTATCAGCCATTTCAGGGGAGAGGATGACTGTAGGACAGGAGAATACAGTCTATTGCTCCCCTGTTATCAGCCATTTCAGGGGAGAGGATGACTGTAGGACAGGAGAATACAGTCTATTGCCCTCCTGTTATCAGCCATTTCAGGGGAGAGGATGACTGTAGGACAGGAGAATACAGTCTATTGCCCCCTGTTATCAGCCATTTCAGGGGAGAGGATGACTGTAGGACAGGAGAATACAGTCTATTGCCCCCTGTTATCAGCCATTTCAGGGGAGAGGATGACTGTAGGACAGGAGAATACAGTCTATTGCCCCCTGTTATCAGCCATTTCAGGGGAGAGGATGACTGTAGGACAGGAGAATACAGTCTATTGCCCCCTGTTATCAGCCATTTCAGGGGAGAGGATGACTGTAGGACAGGAGAATACAGTCTATTGCCCCCTGTTATCAGCCATTTCAGGGGAGAGGATGACTGTAGGACAGGAGAATACAGTCTATTGCTCCCTGTTATCAGCCATTTCAGGGGAGAGGATGACTGTAGGACAGGAGAATACAGTCTATTGCCCCCTGTTATCAGCCATTTCAGGGTAGAGGATGACTGTAGGACAGGGGATTACCGTCTATTGCCCCCCTGTTATCAGCCATTTGAGAGGTAGATAGATGACTGCAGGGACAGGAGAATATCAGGTCTATTGCTTCCTGATATCAGCCATTTGAGGGGAGAGGATGACTGCAGGACAGGAGAATACCGTCTCATTGCTCCTCTGCTATCAGCCATTTCAGAGGAGAGATGACTGTGGGACAGGAGAATACTGTGCCTATTGCCCCCTGTTATCAGCCATCACTAGAGGAGAGGATGACTGTAGGACAGGAGAATCACCGCCTATTGCTCCCTGTTATCAGCCATTTCAGGGGAGAGGATGACTGCAGGGACAGGTGAATACCGCCTCATTGCTCCCTGTTATCAGCCATTTCAGGGGAGAGGGATGACTGTAGGACAGGAGAATACAGTCTATTGCCCCCAAGTTAGCGCGGCCATTTCAGGGGAGAGGATGACTGTAGGACAGGAGAATTCAGTCTATTGCCCTGTTATGAGCCATTTCAGTGGAGAGGATGACTGCAGGACAGGAGAATTCAGCGTGTGCTGGCCCCCTGCTATGAGCCATTTCCAGGGGGAGAGGACGACTGTGTGGACAGGAGAATACAGCTATTGCCCCCTGTTATCAGCCATTTCCAGGGGAGTGATGACTGTAGGACAGGAGAATACACCCATTGCCCCCTGTTATCAGCCATTTCAGGGAGAGGATGACTGCAGGACAGAGAATACAGTCTATTGCCCCTGTTATCAGCCATTTCAGGGGAGGAGGATGACTGTAGGACAGGAGAATACAGTCTATTGCTCCCTGTTATCAGCCATTTCAGGGGAGAGGATGACTGTAGGACAGGAGAATACAGTCTATATCTGCCTCTGTTACTCGGCCATTTCTTAGAGGAGAGGATGACTGTAGGACAGGAGAATACAGTCTATGTCCCCCTGTTATCAGCCATTTCAGGGGAGAGGATGACTGTAGGACAGGAGAATACAGTCTATTGCCCCTGTTATCAGCCATTTTCAGGGGAGAGGATGACTGTAGGACAGGAGAATATAGTCTATTGCTCCCTGTTATCAGCCATTTCAGGGGAGAGGATGACTGTAGGACAGGAGAATACAGTCTATTGCTCCCTGTTATCAGCCATTTCAGGGGAGAGGATGACTGTAGGACAGGAGAATACACCTATTGCCCCCTGTTATCAGCCATTTCAGAGAGGATGACTGTAGGACAGAGAATACAATCTATTGCCCCCTGTTATCAGCCATTTCAGGGGAGAGGATGACTGTAGGACAGGAGAATACAGTCTATTGCCCCTGTTATCAGCCATTTCAGGGGAGAGGATGACTGTAGGACAGGAGAATACAGTCTATTGCTCCCTGTTATCAGCCATTTCAGGGGAGAGGATGACTGTAGGACAGGAGAATACAGTCTATTGCTCCCCTGTTATCAGCCATTTCAGGGAGAGGATGACTGTAGGACAGAGAATACAGTCTATTGCCCCTGTTATCAGCCATTTCAGGGAGAGGATGACTGTAGGACAGGAGAATACAGTCTATTGCCCCCTGTTATCAGCCATTTCAGAGGAGAGAGATGACTGTAGGACAGGAGAATACAGTCTATTGCCCCTGTTATCAGCCATTTCAGAGGAGAGGATGACTGTAGGACAGGAGAATACAGTCTATTGCCCCTGTTATCAGCCATTTCAGTGGAGAGGATGACTGTAGGACAGGAGAATACAGTCTATTGCCCCCTGTTATCAGCCATTTCAGGGGAGAGGATGACTGTAGGACAGGAGAATACACCTATTGCCCCCTGTTATCAGCCATTTCAGGAGGAGGATGACTGTAGGACAGGAGAATACAGTCTATTGCCCCTGTTATCAGCCATTTCAGGGGAGAGGATGACTGTAGGACAGAGAATACAGTCTATTGCCCCCTGTTATCAGCCATTTCAGGGGAGAGGATGACTGTAGGACAGGAGAATACAGTCTATTGCCCCTGTTATCAGCCATTTCAGGGGAGAGGATGACTGTAGGACAGGAGAATACAGTCTATTGTCCTCTGTTATCAGCCATTTCAGGAGAGGATGACTGTAGGACAGGAGAATACAGCCCATTGCCCCCTGTTATCAGCCATTTCAGGGGAGAGGATGACTGTAGGACAGGAGAATACAGCCCATTGCCCCCTGTTATCAGCCATTTCTAGGAGAGGATGACTGTAGGACAGGAGAATACAGTCTATTGCCCCCTGTTATCAGCCATTTCAGGGAGAGGATGACTGTAGGACAGGAGAATACAGTCTATTGCCCTCCTGTTATCAGCCATTTCAGGGGAGAGGATGACTGTAGGACAGGAGAATACAGCCTATTGCCCCCTGTTATCAGCCATTTCAGGGAGAGGATGACTGTAGGACAGGAGAATACAGTCTATTGCTCCCTGTTATCAGCCATTTCAGGGGAGAGGATGACTGCAGGACAGGAGAATACAGTCTATTGCTCCCTGTTATCAGCCATTTCAGGGGAGAGGATGACTGTAGGACAGGAGAATACAGCCTATTGCCCCTGTTATCAGCCATTTCAGGAGAGGATGACTGTAGGACAGGAGAATACAGTCTATTGCCTCCTGTTATCAGCCATTTCAGGGGAGAGGATGACTGTAGGACAGGAGAATACAGTCTATTGCTCCCCTGTTATCAGCCATTTCAGGGGAGAGGATGACTGTAGGACAGGATAATACAGTCTATTGCTCCCTGTTATCAGCCATTTCAGGGGAGAGGATGACTGTAGGACAGGAGAATACAGTCTATTGCTCCCTGTTATCAGCCATTTCAGTGGAGAGGATGACTGTAGGACAGGAGAATACAGTCTATTGCCCCCTGTTATCAGCCATTTCAGAGGAGAGGATGACTGTAGGACAGGAGAATACAGTCTATTGCCCCCTGTTATCAGCCATTTCAGGGGAGAGAATGACTGTAGGACAGGAGAATACAGTCTATTGCCCTCTGTTATCAGCCATTTCAGGGGAGAGGATGACTGTAGGACAGGAGAATACAGTCTATTGCCTCCTGTTATCAGCCATTTCAGGGGAGAGGATGACTGTAGGACAGGAGAATACAGTCTATTGCCCCCTGTTATCAGCCATTTCAGGGGAGAGGATGACTGTAGGACAGGAGAATACAGTCTATTGCCCCTGTTATCAGCCATTTCAGGGGAGAGGATGACTGTAGGACAGGAGAATACAGTCTATTGCTCCCTGTTATCAGCCATTTCAGAGGAGAGGATGACTGTAGGACATGAGAATACAGTCTATTGCCCCTGTTATCAGCCATTTCAGTGGAGAGGATGACTGTAGGACAGGAGAATACAGTCTATTGCCCCCTGTTATCAGCCATTTCAGGGGGAGGATGACTGTAGGACAGGAGAATACAGTCTATTGCCCCCTGTTATCAGCCATTTCAGGGGGAGGATGACTGTAGGACAGGAGAATACAGTCTATTGCCCCTGTTATCAGCCATTTCAGGGAGAGGATGACTGTAGGACAGGAGAATACAGTCTATTGCCCCTGTTATCAGCCATTTCAGGGGAGAGGATGACTGTAGGACAGGAGAATACAGTCCTATTGCCCCTGTTATCAGCCATTTCAGGGGAGAGGATGACTGTAGGACAGGAGAATACAGTCTATATGCTCCCTGTTATCAGCCATTTCAGAGGAGAGGATGACTGTAGGACAGGAGAATACAGTCTATTGCCCCCTGTTATCAGCCATTTCAGGGAGAGGATGACTGTAGGACAGGAGAATACAGTCTATTGCTCCCTGTTATCAGCCATTTCAGGGGAGATGATGACTGTAGGACAGGAGAATACAGTCTATTGCCCCTGTTATCAGCCATTTCAGGGGAGAGGATGACTGTAGGACAGGAGAATACAGTCTATTGCTCCCTGTTATCAGCCATTTCAGAGGAGAGGATGACTGTAGGACAGGAGAATACAGTCTATTGCTCCCTGTTATCAGCCATTTCAGAGGAGAGGATGACTGTAGGACAGGAGAATACCGTCTATTGCTCCCTGTTATCAGCCATTTCAGGGAGAGGATGACTGTAGGACAGGAGAATACAATCTATTGCCCCTGTTATCAGCCATTTCAGGGGAGAGGATGACTGTAGGACAGGAGAATACAGTCTATTGCCTCCTGTTATCAGCCATTTCAGGTGAGAGGATGACTGTAGGACAGGAGAATACAGTCTATTGCCCCTGTTATCAGCCATTTCAGGGGAGAGGATGACTGTAGGACAGGAGAATACAGTCTATTGCCCCCTGTTATCAGCCATTTCAGGGGAGAGGATGACTGTAGGACAGGAGAATACAGTCTATTGCTCCCTGTTATCAGCCATTTCAGTGGGAGAGGATGACTGTAGGACAGGAGAATACAATCTATTGCCCCTGTTATCAGCCATTTCAGGGTAGAGGATGACTGTAGGACAGGAGAATACAGTCTATTGCTCCCTGTTATCAGCCATTTCAGAGGAGAGGATGACTGTAGGACAGGAGAATACAGTCTATTGCTCCCTGTTATCAGCCATTTCAGGGAGAGGATGACTGTAGGACAGGAGAATACAGTCTATTGCTCCCTGTTATCAGCCATTTCAGGGGAGAGGATGACTGTAGGACAGGAGAATACAGTCTATTGCCCCCTGTTATCAGCCATTTCAGTGGAGAGGATGACTGTAGGACAGGAGAATACAGTCTATTGCCCCTGTTATCAGCCATTTCAGGGGAGGATGACTGTAGGACAGGAGAATACAATCTATTGCCCCTGTTATCAGCCATTTCAGAGGAGAGGATGACTGTAGGACAGGAGAATACAGTCTATTGCCCCCTGTTATCAGCCATTTCAGGGGAGAGGATGACTGTAGGACAGGAGAATACAGTCTATTGCCCCCTGTTATCAGCCATTTCAGGGAGAGGATGACTGTAGGACAGGAGAATACAGTCTATTGCCCCCTGTTATCAGCCATTTCAGGGAAGAGGATGACTGTAGGACAGGAGAATACAGTCTATTGCTCCCTGTTATCAGCCATTTCAGGGGAGAGGATGACTGTAGGACAGGAGAATACAGTCTATTGTCCCCTGTTATCAGCCATTTCAGGGAGAGGATGACTGTAGGACAGGAGAATACAGTCTATTGCCCCTGTTATCAGCCATTTCAGGGGAGAGGATGACTGTAGGACAGGAGAATACAGTCTATTGCCCCTGTTATCAGCCATTTCAGGGGAGAGGATGACTGTAGGACAGGAGAATACAGTCTATTGTCCCCTGTTATCAGCCATTTCAGGGAGAGGATGACTGTAGGACAGGAGAATACAGTCTATTGCTCCCTGTTATCAGCCATTTCAGGGGAGAGGATGACTGTAGGACAGGAGAATACAATCTATTGCCCCTGTTATCAGCCATTTCAGGGTAGAAGATGACTGTAGGACAGGAGAATACAGTCTATTGCTCCCTGTTATCAGCCATTTCAGGGGAGAGGATGACTGTAGGACAGGAGAATACAGTCTATTGCCCCCTGTTATCAGCCATTTCAGGGGAGAGGATGACTGTAGGACAGGAGAATACAGTCTATTGCTCCCTGTTATCAGCCATTTCAGGGAGAGGATGACTGTAGGACAGGAGAATACAGTCTATTGCCCCTGTTATCAGCCATTTCAGGGGAGAGGATGACTGTAGGACAGGAGAATACAGTCTATTGCCCCCTGTTATCAGCCATTTCAGGGGAGAGGATGACTGTAGGACAGGAGAATACAGTCTATTGCTCCCTGTTATCAGCCATTTCAGGGGAGAGGATGACTGTAGGACAGGAGAATACAGTCTATTGCTCCCTGTTATCAGCCATTTCAGGGGAGAGGATGACTGTAGGACAGGAGAATACAGTCTATTGCCCCCTGTTATCAGCCATTTCAGGGAGAGGATGACTGTAGGACAGGAGAATACAGTCTATTGCCCCTGTTATCAGCCATTTCAGGGAGAGGATGACTGTAGGACAGGAGAATACAGTCTATTGCCCCCTGTTATCAGCCATTTCAGGGGAGAGGATGACTGTAGGACAGGAGAATACAGTCTATTGCCCCTGTTATCAGCCATTTCAGGGGAGAGGATGACTGTAGGACAGGAGAATACAGTCTATTGCCCCCTGTTATCAGCCATTTCAGGGGAGAGGATGACTGTAGGACAGGAGAATACAGTCTATTGCCCCCTGTTATCAGCCATTTCAGGGGAGAGGATGACTGTAGGACAGGAGAATACAGTCTATTGCTCCCTGTTATCAGCCATTTCAGGGAGAGGATGACTGTAGGACAGGAGAATACAGTCTATTGCTCCTGTTATCAGCCATTTCAGGGGAGAGGATGACTGTAGGACAGGAGAATACAGTCTATTGCTCCCTGTTATCAGCCATTTCAGGGGAGAGGATGACTGTAGGACAGGAGAATACAGTCTATTGCTCCCTGTTATCAGCCATTTCAGGGAGAGGATGACTGTAGGACAGGAGAATACAGTCTATTGCTCCCTGTTATCAGCCATTTCAGGGGAGAGGATGACTGTAGGACAGGAGAATACAGTCTATTGCCCCTGTTATCAGCCATTTCAGGGGAGAGGATGACTGTAGGACAGGAGAATACAGTCTATTGCCCCCTGTTATCAGCCATTTCAGGGGAGAGGATGACTGTAGGACAGGAGAATACAGTCTATTGCCCCTGTTATCAGCCATTTCAGGGAGAGGATGACTGTAGGACAGGAGAATACAGTCTATTGCCCCCTGTTATCAGCCATTTCAGGGAGAGGATGACTGTAGGACAGGAGAATACAGTCTATTGCCCCTGTTATCAGCCATTTCAGGGGAGAGGATGACTGTAGGACAGGAGAATACAGTCTATTGCTCCCTGTTATCAGCCATTTCAGAGGAGAGGATGACTGTAGGACAGGAGAATACAGTCTATTGCCCCTGTTATCAGCCATTTCAGTGGAGAGGATGACTGTAGGACAGGAGAATACAGTCTATTGCCCCTGTTATCAGCCATTTCAGGGGAGAGGATGACTGTAGGACAGGAGAATACAATCTATTGCCCCCTGTTATCAGCCATTTCAGGTGGAGGATGACTGTAGGACAGGAGAATACAATCTATTGCCCCCTGTTATCAGCCATTTCAGGGGAGAGGATGACTGTAGGACAGGAGAATACAGTCTATTGCCCCCTGTTATCAGCCATTTCAAGGGAGAGGATGACTGTAGGACAGGAGAATACAGTCTATTGCCCACTGTTATCAGCCATTTCAGGGGAGAGGATGACTGTAGGACAGAAGAATACAGTCTATATCTCCCTGTTATCAGCCATTTCAGAGGAGAGGATGACTGTAGGACAGGAGAATACAATCTATGTCCCCCTGTTAACAGCCATTTCAGGGGGGAGGATGACTGTAGGACAGGAGAGTATAGTCTATTGCCCCCTGTTATCAGCCATTTCAGGGGAAAGGATGACTGTAGGACAGGAGAATACAATCTATTGCCCCCTGTTATCAGCCATTTCAGGGGAAATGATGACTGTAGGTCAGGAGAATACAGTCTATTGCTCCCTGTTTTCAGCCATTTCAGGGGAGAGGATGACTGTAGGACAGGAGAATACAGTCTATTGCTCCCTGTTGTCAGCCATTTCAGAGGAGAGGATGACTGTTGGACAGGAGAATACCGTCTATTGCTCCCTGTTATCAGCCATTTCAGGGGAGAGGATGACTGTAGGACAGGAGAATACAATCTATTGCCCCTGTTATCAGCCATTTCAGGGGAGAGGATGACTGTAGGACAGGAGAATACAATCTATTGCCTCCTGTTATCAGCCATTTCAGGTGAGAGGATGACTGTAGGACAGGAGAATACAGTCTATTGCCCCCTGTTATCAGCCATTTCAGGGGAGAGGATGACTGTAGGACAGGAGAATACAGTCTATTGCCCCCTGTTATCAGCCATTTCAGGGGAGAGGATGACTGTAGGGCAGGAGAATACAGTCTATTGCTCCCTGTTATCAGCCATTTCAGTGGAGAGGATGACTGTAGGACAGGAGAATAAAATCTATTTCCCCCCGTTTATCAGCCATTTCAGGGTAGAAGATGACTGTAGGACAGGAGAATACAGTCTATTGCTTCCTGTTATCAGCCATTTCAGAGGAGAGGATGACTGTAGGACTGGAGAATTCCGTCCATTGCTTCACGTTATCAGCCATTTCAGGGGAGAGGATGACTGTAGGACATGATAATACAGTCTATTGCTCCCTGTTATCAGCCATTTCAGGGGAGAGGATGACTGTAGGACAGGAGAATACAGTCTATTGCCCCCTGTTATGAGCCATTTCAGTGGAGAGGATGACTGTAGGACAGGAGATACAGTGTATTGCCCCCTGTTATCAGCCATTTCAGGGGGAGGATGACTGTAGGACAGGAGAATACAATCTATTGCCCCCTGTTATCAGCCATTTCAGAGGAGAGGATGACTGTAGGACAGGAGAATACAGTCTATTGCCCCCTGTTATCAGCCATTTCAGGGGAGAGGATGACTGTAGGACAGGAGAATACAGTCTATTGCCCCCTGTTATCTGCCATTTCAGGGGAGAGGATGACTGTAGGACAGGAGAATACAGTCTATTGCCCCCTGTTATCAGCCATTTCAGGGGAGAGGATGACTGTAGGACAGGATTATACCGTCTATTGCTCCCCGTTATCAGCCATTTCAGGGGAGAGGATGACTGTAGGACATGAGAATACAGTCTATTGTCCTCTGTTATCAGCCATTTCAGGGGAGAGGATGACTGTAGGACAAGAGAATACAGTCTATTGCCCCCTGTTATCAGCCATTTCAGGGGAGAGGATGACTGTAGGACAGGAGAATACAGTCTATTGCCCCTGTTATCAGGCATTTCAGGGGAGAGGATGACTGTAGGACAGGAGAATACAGTCTATTGTCCTCTGTTATCAGCCATGTCAGGGGAGAAGATGACTGTAGGACAGGAGAATACAGTCTATTGCTCCCTGTTATCAGCCATTTCAGGGGAGAGGATGACTGTAGGACAGTAGAATACAATCTATTGCCCCCTGTTATCAGCCATTTCAGTGTGGAAGATGACTGTAGGACAGGAGAATACAGTCTATTGCTCCCTGTTATCAGCCATTTCAGAGGAGAGGATGACAGTAGGACATGAGAATACAGTCTATTGCCCCCTGTTATCAGCTATTTCAGGGGAGAGGATGACTGTAGGACAGGAGAATACAATCTATTGCTCCCTGTTATCAGCCATTTCAGGGGAGAGGATGACAGTAGGACAGTAGAATACAATCTATTGCCCCCTGTTATCAGCCATTTCAGGGGGAGGATGACTGTAGGACAGGAGAATACAGTCTATTGCCCCCTGTTATCAGCCATTTCAGGGGAGAGGATGACTGTAGGACAGGAGAATACAGTCTATTGCTCCCTGTTGTCAGCCATTTCAGAGGAGAGGATGACTGTAGGACAGGAGAATACCGTCTATTGCTCCCTGTTATCAGCCATTTTAGGGGAGAGGATGACTGTAGGACAGGAGAATACAGTCTATTGCCCCCTGTTATCAGCCATTTCAGGGGAGAGGATGACTGTAGGACAGGAGAATACAGTCTATTGCTCCCTGTTATCAGCCATTTCAGGGGAGGGGATTACTGTAGGACAGGAGAATACAGTCTATTGCCCCCTGTTATCAGCCATTTCAGGGGAGAAGATGACTGTAGGAGAGGAGAATACAGTCTATTGCCCCTGTTATCAGCCATTTCAGGGGAGAGGATGACTGTAGGACAGGAGAATACAGTCTATTGCCCCCTGTTATCAGCCATTTCAGGGGAGAAGATGACTGTAGGACAGGAGAATACAGTCTATTGCCCCTGTTATCAGCCATTTCAGGGGAGAGGATGACTGTAGGACAGGAGAATACAATCTATTGCCTCCTGTTATCAGCCATTTCAGGTGAGAGGATGACTGTAGGACAAGAGAATACAGTCTATTGCCCCCTGTTATCAGCCATTTCAGGGGAGAGGATGACTGTAGGACAGGAGAATACAGTCTATTGCCCCCTGTTATCAGCCATTTCAGGAGAAAGGATGACTGTAGGACAGGAGAATACAGTCTATTGCTCCCTGTTATCAGCCATTTCAGTGGAGAGGATGACTGTAGGACAGGAGAATAAAATCTATTGCCCCCTGTTATCAGCCATTTCAGGGTAGAAGATGACTGTAGGACAGGAGAATACAGTCTATTGCTTCCTTTTATCAGCCATTTCAGAGGAGAGGATGACTATAGGACAGGAGAATTCCGTCTATTGCTCCCCGTTATCAGCCATTTCAGGGGAGAGGATGACTGTAGGACAGGAGAATACAGTCTATTGCCCCTGTTATCAGCCATTTCAGGGGAGAGGATGACTGTAGGACAGGAGAATACAGTCTATTGCCCCCTGTTATCAGCCATTTCAGGGGAGAGGATGACTGTAGGACAGGAGAATACAGTGTATTGCCCCCTGTTATCAGCCATTTCAGGGGGAGGATGACTGTAGGACAGGAGAATACAATGTATTGCCCCCTGTTATCAGCCATTTCAGGGGGAGGATGACTGTAGGACAGGAGAATACAATCTATTGCCCCCTGTTATCAGCCATTTCAGGGGAGGATGACTGTAGGACAGGAGAATACAATCTATTGCCCCCTGTTATCAGCCATTTAAGGGGAGAGGATGACTGTAGGACAGAAGAATACAGTCTATTGCCCCCTGTTATCAGCCATTTCAGGGGAGAGGATGACTGTAGGACAGGAGAATACAGTCTATTGCCCCCTGTTATCAGCCATTTCAGGGGAGAGGATGACTGTAGGACAGGAGAATACAATCTATGGCCCCCTGTTATCAGCCATTTCAGGGGGGAGGATGACTGTAGGACAGGAGAATACAGTGTATTGCCCCCTGTTATCAGCCATTTCAGGGGAAAGGATAACTGTAGGACAGGAGAATACAGTCTATTGCCCCCTGTTATCAGCCATTTCAGGGTAGAAGATGACTGTAGGACAGGAGATTACAGTCTATTCCTTCCTGATATTTGCCATTTCAGAGGAGAGGATGACTGTAGGACAGGAGAATACCGTCTATTGCTCCCCGTTATCAGCCATTTCAGGGGAGAGGATGACTGTAGGACAGGAGAATACAGTCTATTGTCCTCTGTTATCAGCCATTTCAGGGAGAGGATGACTGTAGGACAGGAGAATACAGTCTATTGCCCCCTGTTATCAGCCATTTCAGAGGAGAGGATGACTGTAGGACAGGTGAATACAGTCTATTGCCCCCTGTTATCAGTCATCTCAGGGGAGAGGATGACTGTAGGACAGGTGAATACCGTCTATTGCTCCCTGTTATCAGCCATTTCAGGGGAGAGGATGACTGTAGGACAGGAGAATACAGTCTATTGCCCCTGTTATCAGCCATTTCAGGGGAGAGGATGACTGTAGGACAGGAGAATACAGTCTATTGCTCCCTGTTATCAGCCATTTCAGGGGAGAGGATGACTGTAGGACAGGAGAATACAGTCTATTGCTCCCTGTTATCAGCCATTTCAGGGGAGAGGATGACTGTAGGACAGGAGAATACAGTCTATTGCCCCCTGTTATCAGCCATTTCAGGGGAGAGGATGACTGTAGGACAGGAGAATACAGTCTATTGCCCCCTGTTATCAGCCATTTCAGAGGAGAGGATGACTGTAGGACAGGAGAATACAGTCTATTGCTCCCTGTTATCAGCCATTTCAGAGGAGAGGATGACTGTAGGACAGGAGAATACAGTCTATTGCTCCCTGTTATCAGCCATTTCAGGGGAGAGGATGACTGTAGGACAGGAGAATACAGTCTATTGCCCCCTGTTATCAGCCATTTCAGGGGAGAGGATGACTGTAGGACAGGAGAATACAGTCTATTGCCCCCTGTTATCAGCCATTTCAGGGGAGAGGATGACTGTAGGACAGGAGAATACAGTCTATTGCTCCCTGTTATCAGCCATTTCAGGGGAGAGGATGACTGTAGGACAGGAGAATACAGTCTATTGCTCCCTGTTATCAGCCATTTCAGGGGAGAGGATGACTGTAGGACAGGAGAATACAGTCTATTGCCCCCTGTTATCAGCCATTTCAGGGGAGAGGATGACTGTAGGACAGGAGAATACAGTCTATTGCCTCCTGTTATCAGCCATTTCAGGGGAGAGGATGACTGTAGGACAGGAGAATACAGTCTATTGCCCCTGTTATCAGCCATTTCAGAGGAGAGGATGACTGTAGGACAGGAGAATACAGTCTATTGCTCCCTGTTATCAGCCATTTCAGGGGAGAGGATGACTGTAGGACAGGAGAATACAGTCTATTGCCCCCTGTTATCAGCCATTTCAGGGGAGAGGATGACTGTAGGACAGGAGAATACAGTCTATTGCCCCTGTTATCAGCCATTTCAGAGGAGAGGATGACTGTAGGACAGGAGAATACAGTCTATTGCCCCCTGTTATCAGCCATTTCAGAGGAGAGGATGACTGTAGGACAGGAGAATACAGTCTATTGCCCCCTGTTATCAGCCATTTCAGGGGAGAGGATGACTGTAGGACAGGAGAATACAGTCTATTGCCCCTGTTATCAGCCATTTCAGGGGAGAGGATGACTGTAGGACAGGAGAATACAGTCTATTGCTCCCTGTTATCAGCCATTTCAGGGGAGAGGATGACTGTAGGACAGGAGAATACAGTCTATTGCTCCCTGTTATCAGCCATTTCAGGGAGAGGATGACTGTAGGACAGGAGAATACAGTCTATTGCCCCCTGTTATCAGCCATTTCAGGGGAGAGGATGACTGTAGGACAGGAGAATACCGTCTATTGCCTCCTGTTATCAGTCATTTCAGGGGAGATGATGACTGTAGGACAGGAGAATACAATCTATTGCCTCCTGTTATCAGCCATTTCAGGGGAGAGGATGACTGTAGGACAGGAGAATACAGTCTATTGCCCCCTGTTATCAGCCATTTCAGGGGAGAGGATGACTGTAGGACAGGAGAATACAGTCTATTGCCCCTGTTATCAGTCATTTCAGGGGAGAGGATGACTGTAGGACAGGTGAGATTTGCTCCTTTGTCACGTATTTGTATACTGCCTTTGGTCTGTGATAAATGATATGTTATATGATCTATCGGAGGTGATTTAATAGAGGGTGGCGCTTTGTCATTGTCTTTGGGCTGACAACCCTTGTTTCTGGTACAAAACTTCTTCCTGTGTTGTCATTGCTAGTATAAGCCGTTCTGGTCTGTGATGTTGCAGGAACCGGTTCTACAGACTGGCAGGTCACATGAAGATTGTTGTCTTTAAATATCCTGGTAAAAGGGAAAGCGTCATGTCAGGAAATACCAAAGATGGAAAATCATCTGAAAGCTCAAGTAGAGAAATAGGGTCGGGCTGTGACAACTTCTCAGACATGATATACAGACAGGTTGTCAGAAGTCATAGATGTTCCTGTAGTATAAGGTGTGGATCTCTTGTCTGATCACATGTCATTATATCAGTGATGTCATCAGCAGGGGCGGGGCTGACAACCCTCAGGTATAATGTACAGACAGGTTGTCGGCACTGTTACCGTGACCTTCTCTTGTCTCCTGTTCTTGGGTGTGGAGTTTTTTCCATTTCTATATTTAGCTTTATGAATGAGCTCAGTATTTAACGCATAACTTGCCATGAAGTATTTGCCTCCTTGTTATACAGGTGTCGTCAGGTGTCAGTAAGAGCATCGGCAGGGGGTCATATCACATGGTGAGCCCGCAGCTCAGGTGTCACAATCATTTTCAGATATGAGGAAATATCAGAGGTCAGGAGCCGCCATGGTCACTACATCATGCGCTGATTTGCATTCTGCTTTTCTTCCTGATACATTGTTACCTGTATGTACACACCCAATACACTGTTACCTGTATGTACACCTCCTGATACATCATTACCTGTATGTACACTTCCTGATACATTGTTACCTGTATGTACACCTCCTGATACATTGTTACCTGTATGTACACCTCCTGATACACTGTTACCTGTATGTACACCTCCTGATACATCATTACCTGTATGTACACCTCCTGATACATCATTACCTGTATGTACACCTCCTGATACACTGTTACCTGTATGTACACCTCCTGATACATCATTACCTGTATGTAAACCTCCTGATACACTGTTACCTGTATGAACACCTCCTGATACATCATTACCTGTATGTACACCTCCTGATACACTGTTACCTGTATGAACACCTCCTGATACATCATTACCTGTATGTACACCTCCTGATACACTGTTACCTGTATGTACACCTCCTGATACATTGTTACCTGTATGTACACCTCCTGATACATTGTTACCTGTATGTACACCTCCTGATACATTGTTACCTGTATGTATAACTCCTGATACACTGTTACCTGTATGTACACCTCCTCATATAGTGTTATCGGTATGTACACTCCCTGATACACTGTTACCTGTATGTACACCTCCTGATACATCATTACCTGTATGTACACCTCCTGATACATCATTACCTGTATGTACACCTCCTGATACACTGTTACCTGTATGTACACCTCCTGATACATCATTACCTGTATGTAAACCTCCTGATACACTGTTACCTGTATGAACACCTCCTGATACATCATTACCTGTATTTACACCTCCTGATACACTGTTACCTGTATGTACACCTCCTGATACATCATTACCTGTATGTACACTTCCTGATACATTGTTACCTGTATGTACACCTCCTGATACATTGTTACCTGTATGTACACCTCCTGATACAGTGTTACCTGTATGTACACCTCCTGATACATCATTACCTGTATGTACACCTCCTGATACACTGTTACCTGTGTGTACACCTCCTGATACAGTGTTACCTGTATGTACACCCCCGATACACTGTTACCTGTATGTAAACCTCCTGATACATCATTACCTGTATGTACACCTCCTGATACACTGTTACCTGTATGTACACCTCCAGATACATCCGTACCTGTATGTACACCTCCTGATACACTGTTACCTGTATGTACACCTCCTGATACATCATTACCTGTATGTACACCTCCTGATACATTGTTACCTGTATGTACACCTTCTGATACAGTGTTACCTGTATGTACACCTCCCGATACACTGTTACCTGTGTGTACACCTCCTGATACAGTGTTACCTGTATGTACACCCCCGATACACTGTTACCTGTATGTAAACCTCCTGATACATCATTAACTGTATGTATACCTCCTAATACATTGTTACCTGTATGTACACCTCCTGATACATTGTTACCTGTATGTACACCTCCTGATACACTGTTACCTGTATGTACACCTCCTGATACATTGTTACCTGTATGTACACCTCCTGATACATTGTTACCTGTATGTATAACTCCTGATACACTGTTACCTGTATGTACACCTCCTCATATAGTGTTATCGGTATGTACACTCCCTGATACACTGTTAGCTGTATGTACACCTCCTGATACATCATTACCTGTATGTACACCTCCTGATACATCATTACCTGTATGTACACCTCCTGATACATCATTACCTGTATGTACACCTCCTGATACATCGTTACCTGTATGTACACCTCCTGATACATCGTTACCTGTATGTACACCTCCTGATACATCCTTACCTGTATGTACACCTCCTGATACACTGTTACCTGTATGTACACCTCCTGATACATCATTACCTGTATGTATAACTCCTGATACATCATTACCTGTATGTACACCTCCTGATACATCATTACCTGTATGTACACCTCCTGATACACTGTTACCTGTATGTACACCTCCTGATACATTGTTACCTGTATGTACACCTCCTGATACATTGTTACCTGTATGTACACCTTCTGATACAGTGTTAACTGTATGTACACCTCCTGATACACTGTTACCTGTATGAACACCTCCTGATACATTGTTACCTGTATGTACACCTCCTGATACACTGTTACCTATATGTACACCTCCTGATACACTGTTACCTATATGTACACCTCCTGATACACTGTTACCTGTATGTACACCTCCTGATAGTGTTACCTGTATGTACACCTCCTGATACATCATTAACTGTATGTACACCTCCTGATACACTGTTACCTGTGTATACACCTCTTGATACATCATTACCTGTATGTACACCTCCTGATACATCATTACCTGTATGTACACCTCCTGATACACTGTTACCTGTACGTACACCTCCTGATTTATCATTACCTGTATGTACACCTCACTGATACATCATTGCCTGTATGTACACCCCCCTGATACACTGTTACCTGTGTGTACACCTCCTGATACATTGTTACCTGTATGTACACCCCCCTTAAACACTGTTACCTGTATGTACACACCCCTGATACATCGTTACCTGTATGTACACACCCCTGACTCTCGTGTCCCTCTGGCCTCTCTCTTGTCCCCCTGGCCTCTCTCTTGTCCCTCTGGCCTCCCTCGTGTCCCTCTGGCCTCCCTCGTGTCCCTCTGGCCTCCCTCGTGACCCTCTGGCCTCTCTCGTGTCCCTCTAGCCTCCCTTGTGACCCTCTGGCCTCTCTCTTGTCCCTCTGACCTCCGTCGTGATCCTCTGGCCTCCCTCGTGACCCTCTGGCCTCCCTCGTGACCCTCTGGCCTCCCTCGTGACCCTCTGGCCTCCCTCGTGTCCCTCTGGCCACCCTCGTGACCCTCTGGCCTCTCTTGTGTCTCTATGGCCTCCCTTGTGATCCTCTGGCCTCCCTTGTGTCCCTCTGGCCTCTCTCGTGTCCCTCTGGCCTCCCTTGTCTCTCTGGCCTCCCTTGTGTCCCTCTGGCCTCTCTCTTGTCCCTCTGACCTCCGTCGTGTCCCTCTGACCTCCGTCGTGTCCCTCTGACCTCCCTTGTGTCCCTCTGACCTCCCTTGTGTCCCTCTGGCCTCCCTCGTGACCCTCTGGCCACCCTCGTGACCCTCTGGCCACCCTCGTGACCCTCTGTCCTCTCTTGTGTCCCTCTGGCCTCCCTTGTGACCCTCTGGCCTCCCTTGTGACCCTCTGGCCTCTCTCTTGTCCCTCTGACCTCCGTCGTGTCCCTCTGACCTCCCTTGTGTCCCTCTGGCCTCCCTCGTGACCCTCTGACCTCCCTCGTGTCCCTCTGGCCTCCCTCGTGTCCCTCTGGCCTCCCTCGTGACCCTCTGGCCTCCCTTGATTCTCTGGCCTCCCTCGTGTCCCTCTGGCCACCCTCGTGACCCTCTGGCCTCTCTTGTGTCCCTATGGCCTCCCTTGTGACTCTCTGGCCTCTCTCTTGCCCCTCTGGCCTCTCTCTTGTCCCTCTGGCCTCCCTTGTGTCCCTCTGGCCTCTCTCTTGTCCCTCTGACCTCCGTTGTGTCCCTCTGACCTCCCTCGTGATCCTCTGGCCTCTCTCGTGACCCTCTGGCCTCTCTCGTGACCCTCTGGCCTCTCTCGTGACCCTCTGGCCTCTCTCGTGACCATCTGGCCTCTCTCGTGACCCTCTGGCCTCTCTCGTGACCCTTTGGCCTCTCGTGTCCCTCTGGCCATTCGTGATCCTCTGGCCTCCCTCGTGTCCCTCAGGCCTCTCGTGTCCCTCAGGCCTCTCGTGAACCTCTGGCCTCTCTCTTGTTCTTCTGGCCTCTCTTGTGTCCCTCTGGCCTCCCTTGTGACCCTCTGGCCTCTCTCTTGTCCCTCTGACCTCCGTCGTGTCCCTCTGACCTCCCTTGTGTCCCTCTGGCCTCCCTTGTGTCCCTCTGGCCTCCCTCGTGTCCCTTTGGCCTCCCTCGTGTCCCTCTGGCCTCCCTCGTGTCCCTCTGGCCTCCCTTGTGTCACTTTGGCCTCCCTTGTGTCCCTCTGACCTCCGTTGTGACCCTATGGCCTCCCTCGTGATCCTCTGGCCTCCCTCGTGATCCTCTGGCCTCCCTCGTGTCCCTTTGGCCTCCCTCGTGTCCCTCTGGCCTCCCTCGTGTCCCTCTGGCCTCCCTCGTGTCCCTCTGGCCTCCCTCGTGTCCCTTTGGCCTCCCTCGTGTCCCTTTTGGCCTCCCTCGTGTCCCTTTGGCCTCCCTCGTGTCCCTTTGGCCTCCCTCGTGTCCCTCTGGCCTCTCTTGTGACCCTCTGGCCTCCCTCGTGACCCTCTGGCCTCCCTCGTGATCCTCTGGCCTCCCTCGTGATCCTCTGGCCTCCCTCGTGACCCTCTGGCCTCCCTCGTGTCCCTCTGGCCACCCTCGTGACCCTCTGGCCTCTCTTTTGTCCCTATGGCCTCCCTTGTGACTCTCTGGCCTCTCTCATGACCCTTTTGGCCTCTCTCTTGTCCCTCTGGCCTCTCTCTTGTCCCTCTGGCCTCCCTTGTGTCCCTCTGACCTCCGTTGTGACCCTCTGACCTCCCTCGTGATCCTCTGGCCTCCCTCATGTCCCTCTGGCCTCCCTCGTGTCCCTCTGGCCTCTATCTTGTCCCTCTGGCCTCTATCTTGTCCCTCTGGCCTCTATCTTGTCCCTCTGGCCTCCTTCGTGTCCCTCTGGCCTCCTTCGTGTCCCTCTGGCCTCCTTCGTGTCCCTCTGGCCTCTCTCATGATCCTCTGGCCACCCTCGTGATCCTCTGGCCTCTCTTGTGACCCTTTGGCCTCCCATGCTTCCTTCTGCTGCCCTTATTAACCTGGTCTCTCTGTCGGGGCCCTCACATTCTACGTTGTGTTCATGTTTTTGCGCTGACGCACAATAAATCAGAAGCGTCTGGCCCTCCATTACGCTGAGGGTCCGGTATCCGGGTGCAGCACACAAGTCAATGACATTTCCTGACTGCCGGAGTCTCTGATGACTTTTGTCCCATTTCTTGGCTCGTGATCAGCGGCGCCTGTGATAACCATTTACAGTGAGTGTTTCCGTGTGGATGGCGGCCATATCAGCAGGCGGGGAGCAGATAAGGCCTGACTCTGACACCTGCAGGCCCTTATCTCATCTGTAATGGAGTCCGAGGCGCCGCGTGCTGATAGAACCTCTCTGAGGTGCTGTTCACACTTGCGTTGCAGCCTCCGTCGCACAGTCCGTCATATTTATAGGAAGATGGATCCCGCTAAGAGTGGAAAACATGACGCTGATGACTCGTGTCGCCATTTTGTATGGTCACGGTTTTCTCATTATCAAGACTGCCTGAGAGAATCCCGCAGGTGAGGCCACAGCAACCAATCACAGCTCGGCTTCTACAGGGGTAAATAAAAGCTGCTCCGTGATTGGTTCCTTCAGTCTGTTGCAATAAATGTGGCTTTTTGTCGCATGGTCTGTCCGCCATGTTTGCACGTCTTTGTACGTGCCTATATTTGTGCCTGCGGCGTTAGGAAATGGTCACATGATATTCTAGTTGTGTCAGCTGCCGTTTTCTGTGCGGCCACAGGACGTGGTGTCAGCTGCCAGTATCCGTGGCGTCCCTGCGCCCAAGGTCTCATCGCCATACCCTTCATGATGACGCCACAGACCAGACATGATTCCTCTGGGACCCGCGACAATCTCACAGCCATGGCGACTGGCAGAATGGAGACGGACAGGTCAGATTTCAGTCTGAGATAAGCGGCGCCTCAGTTGTCACTAGACAACTCTGACAACTGCCACCATGTCCCCAACCAGGTGTCAGAAGGATTTAGGCGTCAGATTCTCCTTCTTTCAGATCTGATCACTGATCTCCTGGGGGGGGTGTCACTGGACCTCCAACCCCCACTTGGCTTCTACCAGGCTGCCTACATTGGTGTCAGTCTTCACTGTAGTTGTGGCGTTCTATTCATAAACTAGGGGGCACGGGATGAATATGGTCGGTGGAGTGCAGGGCCCTGTGGGAGCATACAGACTGACACTGGTCCCAGAGCATGTGATTGCTGTAAAGCCTCATGCACACGAACGTTGTACTGCCGTTCCGTGCATTGGGGACCGCAATTCGGGGTCCCAATGCACGGGCAACTTCCGTGCGGCGGCCGGGACGGATCGAGACCCATTCAACTTGAACATTCAACTTGGCATGGACAGAAACACCACGGAAGTGCTCCGTAATGCTTCCGCGGGGTTCCGTGCCTCCATTATGCACCGCAGCTCCAGATTGTGGACCCATTCAAGTGAATGGGTCCACATCCATGATTCAGGGAGCACATGGCCGGTGCCCGCATATTGCGGACCCGTTGTTTGGGGGCCGCAATACGGCCAGGGACGGGCAACGGCCGTGTGCATGAGAACCAATGAGGAGCCGCCAATTATCTGGACATAGAAGTGATTACTGGGACATCCCCGGATCAGGCCTGGGTCAAGCTGCAAGTGCAAGGATCGGGATGCAGGGATCGGGCAGGGATCGCACTCCGGATACGGGGATTGGTCCGGGATCGCACTCTGGATACGGGGATTGGTCCGGGATCGCACTCCGGATACGGGGATTGGTCCGGGATCGCACTCCGGATGCTGGGATTACACTCTGGATGCTGGGATTACACTCCGGATGCTGGGATCACACTCCGGATATGGGGATTGGTCTGGGATCGCACTCTGGATGCTGGGATCACACTCCGGATGCTGGGATCACACTCCGGATGCTGGGATCACACTCCGGATGCTGTGATTGGCCTGGGATCACACTCCGGAGGCTGGGATACTGGTACTGGGATCACACTCCGGATGCTGGGATCACACTCCGGATGCTGGGATCACACTCCGGATGCTGGGATTACACTCCGGATGCTGGGATTACACTCCGGATGCTGGGATCACATTACCGATACTGGGATCACACTCCGGATGCTGGGATCACATTACCGATACTGGGATCGCACTCCGGATACTGGGATCACACTCCGGATACTGGGATCGCACTCCGGATACTGGGATCACACTCCGGATGCTGGGATCACACTCCGGATGCTGGGATCACACTCCGGATGCTGGGATCACACTCCGGATGCTGGGATCACACTCTGGATGCTGGGATCACACTCTGGATGCTGGGATTACACTCCGGATGCTGTGATTGGTCTGGGATCACACTCCGGAGGCTGGGATTGGTCTGGGATCACACTCCGGATATGGGGATTGGTCTGGGATCACACTCCGGATATGGGGATTGGTCTGGCATCGCACTCTGGATGCTGGGATCACACTCCGGATACTGGGATCACACTCCGGATATGGGGATTGGTCTGGCATCGCACTCTGGATGCTGGGATCACACTCCGGATACTGGGATCACACTCCGGATGCTGGGATCACACTCCGAATACTGGGATCACACTCCGGATACTGGGATCACACTCCGGATACTGGGACCACACTCCGGATGCTGGGATCACACTCCGAATACTGGGATCACACTCCGGATACTGGGATCACACTCCGGATACTGGGATCGCACTCCGGATACTGGGATCGCACTCCGGATACTGGGATCACACTCCGGATGCTGGGATCGCACTCCGGATGCTGGGATCGCACTCCGGATGCTGGGATCGCACTCCGGATGCTGGGATCGCACTCCGGATGCTGGGATCGCACTCCGGATGCTGGGATCGCACTCCGGATGCTGGGATCGCACTCCGGATGCTGGGATCACACTCCGGATGCTGGGATCACACTCCGGATACAAGGATCAGATGTTCTTAGGTCTGAGCAGATTTTTTTCCCTGGAAATCTGCCGACCATCAGATGCCATAATCACAGCGATATCCTCTCACCAGAAGCTTTAGGATGTGTGCACACCTGCAGGTTTTGTGATGCAGTTCTTGCAGCAGAGAAAGGAGTCTACGGCGCTGCTGTTCTGTAACCTGCAGGTGTGAACACAGCCCTCACATCACAGCTTTCTGGAGAACAGGAAATTCACATTTCCCTATCACACAGAAACTGCATTGGGGGAGGGGGGGTTTTACCTGTAGCCCACACACAGGTGATTGGCTGGCAGCCCCCTGACCCCGCCCCCTGCTGCAGGTGCACTTATAAGGCCAGACAGGTGGAGGTGCTGAGGACACCTGAGTGCGGACGTCGACATCTGCTGGAAGCTGCGAAACCAGAGGTAAGAGACCCACCCGGGGCGCACAGGAGGGGGCACATACTCATATCCCCCCCCCCTGGGGTATTCCTGTATATAGGAGGGGGCAGATACTTATATCCCACCCCGGGGAATACCTGTATATAGGAGGGGGCAGATACCTATATCCCCCCCCGGGGAATACCTGTATATAGGAGGGGGCAGATACTTATATCCCCCCCCGGGGAATACCTGTATATAGGAGGGGCACATACTTATATCCCCCCCCCCCCGGGGTATACCTGTATATAGGAGGGGCAGATACTTATATGCCACCCCAGGGTATACCTGTATATAGGAGGGGGCAGATACTTATATTCCCCCCCCAGGGAATACCTGTATATAGGAGGGGCACATACTTATATCCCCCCCCCGAGGTATACCTGTATATAGGAGGGGGCAGATACTTATATGCCACCCCGGGGTATACCTGTATATAGGAAGGGCACATACTTATATCCCCCCCCCCGGGGTATACCTGTATATAGGAGGGGCACATACTTATATCCCCCCCCCCGAGGTATACCTGTATATAGGAGGGGGCAGATACTTATATGCCACCCCTGGGGTATACCTGTATATAGGAGGGGGCAGATACTTATATCCCACCCCGGGGTATACCTGTATATAGGAGGGGGCAGATACTTATATCCCCCCCAGGGAATACCTGTATATAGGAGGGGCAGATACTTATACCCCCCCCAGGGAATACCTGTATATAGGAGGGGCAGATACTTATATCCCCCCCCCGAGGAATACCTGTATATAGGAGGGGCAGATACTTATATCCCACCCGGGGTATACCTGTATATAGGAGGGGCAGATACTTATATCCCCCGGGGAATACCTGTATATAGAGGGGCGGATACTTATATCCACCCTGAGGTATACCTGTATATAAGAGGGGGCAGATACTTATATGCCACCCCTGGGGTATACCTGTATATAGGAGGGGGCAGATACTTATATCCCCCCCCCCCTGAGGTATACCTGTATATAAGAGGGGGCAGATACTTATATCCCCCCGAGGTATACCTGTATATAGGAGGGGCAGATACTTATATCCACCCCGGGGTATACCTGTATATAGGAGGGGCAGATACTTATATGCCACCCCTAGGGTATACCTGTATATAGGAGGGGGCAGATACTTATATCCACCCTGGGGTATACCTGTATATAGGAGGGGCAGATACTTATATCCCACCCCTGGGTATACCTGTATATAGGAGGGGCAGATACTTATATGCCTCCCCCCCCCCGGGGAATACCTGTATATAGGAGGGGCAGATACTTATATCCCCCCCCCCTGGGGAATACCTGTATATAGGAGGGGCGGATACTTATATCCCACCCCTGGGTATACCTGTATATAGGAGGGGGCAGATACTTATATCCCCCCCCCGGGGTATACCTGTATATAGGAGGGGCAGATACTTATATGCCTCCCCCCCCCCGGGGAATACCTGTATATAGGAGGGGCAGATACTTATATCCCCCCCCCCGGGGAATGCCTGTATATAGGAGGGGCGGATACTTATATCCCACCCCGGGGTATACCTGTATATAGGAGGGGGCAGATACTTATATCCCACCCCGGGGTATACCTGTATATAGGAGGGGCAGATACTTATATCCCTCCCCCCCCCCCCCCGGGGAATACCTGTATATAGGAGGGGCAGATACTTATATTTCCCCCCCCCTCCCCGGGGAATGCCTGTATATAGGAGGGGCAGATACTTATATCCCACCCCGGGGTATACCTGTATATAGAAGGGGGCAGATACTTATATCCCACCCCTGGGTATACCTGTATATAGGAGGGGGCAGATACTTATATCCCACCCCTGGGTATTCCTGTATATAGGAGGGGCAGATACTTATATCCCACCCCTGGGTATACCTGTATATAGGAGGGGGCAGATACTTATATCCCACCCCTGGGTATTCCTGTATATAGGAGGGGCAGATACTTATATCCCACCCCTGGGTATACCTGTATATAGGAGGGGCAGATACTTATATCCCTCCCCGGGGTATTCCTATATAGAGGAGGTGCAGATACTTATATCCCTCCCCGGGGTATACCTGTATATAGGAGGGGGCAGATACTTATATCCCACCCCTGGGTATACCTGTATATAGGAGGGGCAGATACTTATATCCCCCCCCCCCCCCCGGGGAATACCTGTATATAGGAGGGGCAGATACTTATATCCCCCCCGGGGTATACCTGTATATAGGAGGGGCAGATACTTATATCCCACCCCGGGTATACCTGTATATAGGAGGGGCAGATACTTATATCCCCCCGGGTATACCTGTATATAGGAGGGGCAGATACTTATATCCCACACCTGCGGGTATACCTGTATATAGGAGGGGCAGATACTTATATCCCTCCCCGGGGTATACCTGTATATAGGAGGGGCAGATACTTATATCCCACCCCGGGGTATACCTGTATATAGGAGGGGCAGATACTTATATCCCTCCCCGGGGTATACCTGTATATAGGAGGGGCAGATACTTATATCCCTCCCCGGGGTATACCTGTATATAGGAGGGGGCAGATACTTATATCCCACCCCGGGGTATACCTGTATATAGGAGGGCAGATACTTATATCCCACCCCGGGGTATACCTGTATATAGGAGGGGCAGATACTTATATCCCTCCCCGGGGTATACCTGTATATAGAAGGGGCAGATACTTATATCCCTCCCCGGGGTATACCTGTATATAGAAGGGGCAGATACTTATATCCCACCCCGGGGTATACCTGTATATAGAAGGGGCAGATACTTATATCCCACCCCGGGGTATACCTGTATATAGAAGGGGCAGATACTTATATCCCACCCCGGGGTATACCTGTATATTAGAGAGGGCAGATACTTATATCCCACCCCGGGGTATACCTGTATATAGAAGGGGCAGATACTTATATCCCTCCCCTGGGTATTCCTGTATATAGGAGGGGCAGATACTTATATCCCACCCCGGGGTATACCTGTATATTAGAGGGGGCAGATACTTATATCCCACCCCGGGGTATACCTGTATATAGGAGGGGGCAGATACTTATATCCCACCCCGGGGTATACCTGTATATAGGAGGGGGCAGATACTTATACCCCACCCCGGGGTATACCTGTATATAGGAGGGGGCAGATACTTATATCCCACCCCGGGGTATACCTGTATATAGGAGGGGGCAGATACTTATACCCCACCCCGGGGTAGGTTATGGGATGGCGTTGTTTTCCTGGATGCTTTCACTGTCTTTACCGTAAAATTGGCGAAAGATCCAATATGGTGGTATCGGATTGTCGGTTCTTGATTGGGTATAAAATTGGTGATGATGGGGGTTAACTCTTTTTGTGCCTCTGGGGGTGCAGGGCGGGTCATGTGACTATTGCTGGAGACGTCTCCGCATCGGACAGAGCGGCACTTGTTTGATTGGATCGTATGAGGCGCCGCGGATCAGATTGTGCCCCGGGTGATTAACCCCTGCAGTGCCGTGTTGTCTGCCATTGGTAGTCCTGTCCTAATCTGCGTCTCATTAAACCTGATGGGTCTCATTTCGGTCCCTGGATGGTTGCGGCAGGCATTGTGCTCGGATTCCACTGTGATCATCAGTGGCCTGGACACCAGGGGAAATATTACTGGGACCCCAGTATGAGGGCGACTCCCATCAGATCGCCTCACTACTACTACAACCCCCAATAATGGCAACAAACTCTCATAACAAAGTAGTAATGTGATGAGTGGGGGAGGATTACCTTAAGGGTTAACGGGTCTGATCGCTGAATCTGATTGGCATCGAGTCTGTTAGAAGCGATCGGAGTAGATTCCCGCCGCCTCTGTGGTGTATGGGGGGCGCTGGAGGCAGCAGAGTCCTGGGGTCATAGATCCGCTGGGCCCAGAGAGAGTCCCCGAGCTCTGCTCTGTAATGTGTGATCAGCTTCTGGGGTGCAGGGCTCAGGACGCCTGAACTCGCATCTTGGGGCGCTCTGCTCCCGCGGTGTCTCCTCTCCAGTATGTCTCTGCTGCGTCCTCTCCAGTATGCCTCTGTCTCTGCTGCATCCTCTCCAGTATGCCTCTGTCTCTGCTGCGTCCTCTCCAGTATGCCTCTGTCTCTGCTGCGTCCTCTCCAGTATGTCTCTGTCTCTGCTCCCGTGGTGCATCCTCTCCAGTATGTCTCTGTCTCCGCTGCGTCCTCTCCAGTATGCCTCTGTCTCTGCTGCGTCCTCTCCAGTATGCCTTTGTCTCTGCTGTGTCCTCTCCAGTATGCCTCTGTCTCTGCTGCGTCCTCTCCAGTATGCCTCTGTCTCTGCTGCGCCCTTCCAGTATGCCTCTCTTCTGCTGCGCCCTTCCAGTATGCCTCTGTCTCTGCTGCGTCCTCTCCAGTATGCCTCTGTCTCTGCTGCGTCCTCTCCAGTATGCCTCTGTCTCTGCTGCGTCCTCTCCAGTATGCCTCTGTCTCTGCTGCGTCCTCTCCAGTATGCCTCTGTCTCTGCTGCGTCCTCTCCAGTATGCCTCTGTCTCTGCGCCCTTCCAGTATGCCTCTGTCTCTGCTGCGCCCTCTCCAGTATGCCTCTGTCTCTGCCAGCGCCCTCTCCAGTATGCCTCTGTCTCTGCTGGCGCCCTCTCCAGTATGCCTCTGTCTCTGCTGCGCCCTCTCCAGTATGCCTCTGTCTCTGCTGCGTCCTCTCCAGTATGCCTCTGTCTCTGCGTCCTCTCCAGTATGCCTCTGTCTCTGCTGCGTCCTCTCCAGTATGCCTCTGTCTCTGCTGCGCCCTCTCCAGTATGCCTCTGTCTCTGCTGCTGCCCTCTCCAGTATGCCTCTGTCTCGCTGCGCCCTCTCCAGTATGCCTCTGTCTCTGCAGCGCCCTTCCAGTATGCCTCTGTCTCTGCTGCGTCCTCTCCAGTATGCCTCTGTCTCTGCTGCGTCCTCTCCAGTATGCCTCTGTCTCTGCTGCGTCCTCTCCAGTATGCCTCTGTCTCTGCTGCGTCCTCTCCAGTATGCCTCTGTCTCTGCTCCCGTGGTGCGTCCTCTCCAGTATGTCTCTGTCTCTGCTGTGTCAGCTCTTTATAACCCTTCCCTCCTGTTCTATTCCAGACAGAACCATGAGCTGCTTCACCTGCATCAAAGTTCTCATGATCTTGTTCAACTTGGCCATATTTGTAAGTATAGAAGATCCGGGCGGTGTGCGGGTGTCCGGGCGGTGTGCGGGTGTCCTGACTCCTCCCAACAGATGATGTCAGAAGAAAGAAGGATCAGCCATATTGAATCCCAATGACTGATCCTTTCCTTCTTAGGGGAGATGAACAGAGATTCTAGTGAAACAAGCAGGATCTGCAGATAAACCCCTCATGGCTGAATGTGTGGGGGGGAGGGGGGAGGCCGTGACCAGCTGAAGGGGTGGGGGGGGGGGGTAGGCCGGCTGAACGTGGGCAGGAAGGGGGGGAGGCCGTGATCAGCTGAAGGTGGGGGGGAGGGGGGGAGGCCGTGACCGGCTGAAGGTGGGGGGGGGGGCGGAAAGCCGTGACTGTGGGGGAGGGGGGGGGGCATTATTGCCTGAAGGTAAGCAAGAAGGGGGGGGGGAGGTCGTGCCCGGCTGAAGGTGGGCAGAGGCGGCGGAAGGAGCCCGTGCCCGGCTGCTGGTGGGCAGATGGGGGGGAGGCTGTGATCGGCTGAAGGTGGGTGTGGTGAAAATGACCTCGCCACTGGGTTTTGGAGGGGCCTGTTTGCCAGCCTTTTTCCACAGGATTACGCCCTAAATACTAAAACTTTGAAGAATAAGGCAGACCGGCCGCACACCCTAAATCTGTGGAGCTGTTCTGGGAAAGCCATGCTTGCGGTTGGTCAAATGTGACTTGCATAGAATTCGGGAACCCCTGATCTAGGTGATTTTTGGATATGTTGTTCGCTCAGATCAGAGCTCCTCCAGGGATGTATAATTTATGGGGGTATGTGGGGCTTTGGGGTGTTTTTTGTGTTTTGAGGAAAAATGTGTTCTCTGTCTGTAAGTGATTACGTTACCCCATTGTGTTGGTTAATTGTATCACAGGTGGGTGTTTTCTGCCTGTAACTGCATGTGATTGGCTAATGTAAAAGCTGTCTCAGTCTTCCACAAGGTCCCCAGGGGCGTGTCCCTGGCTGGAAGACCTGCATAAAAGGCTGACATGTGGCCCCAATAAAGTGTTCCAGTTTTACCCTCAACGGAGAGCCTCGTCTCATGTATGGGGGGGGGGGGGAGGCTGCATCTACACCGGGGAATGCTATACGCTGTATACTCCCCTGGCTATAATCCCTGAGCTCTCTGAAGGAAGAGAGGTTCACCCACTGGAGCCTGGAAGCCTTGTCGTAGGAGCCCTCGGGAAGCACTAGGAGCATCCGTCAACGAAGGTACCCAGTCGGGGTGCCAGGAGGTCCGTTACAGAGGGAGGGGGGAGGCCATGATCGTCTGAAGGTGGGCAGGAAGAGTGGGGAGGCCATGATCGTCTGAAGGTGGGCAGGAAGAGTGGGGAGGCCATGATCGTCTGAAGGTGGGCAGGAAGAGTGGGGAGGCCATGATCGTCTGAAGGTGGGCAGGAAGTGTGGGGAGGCCATGATCGTCTGAAGGTGGGCAGGAAGTGTGGGGAGGCCATGATCGTCTGAAGGTGGGCAGGAAGTGTGGGGAGGCCATGATCGGCTGAAGGTGGGCAGGAAGTGTGGGGAGGCCATGATCGGCTGAAGGTGGGCAGGAAGTGTGGGGAGGCCATGATCGGCTGAAGGTGGGCAGGAAGTGTGGGGAGGCCATGATCGTCTGAAGGTGGGCAGAGGGAGGGGGGAAAACCCACTTTCATTGTACGTAGTCATAGGAGAGTGTCTGCTGGGAGTAGTAGTCTCCTGTAACAAGTGCATATGTACCCAGCAGCCTGGTAAATGTGAAAATGATGCAGGAAGAGAACCGGTCACCGTCCTCACACGAGTGTTTTTGTGTTTTTGTGTTTTTCCACATGGAGTTGGGCAGGCTAGGCCCAGCTCTAGAGTGAATCGCTTCTGTGCTTGGACCCTCAGGATACAGGAGCAAAAATCCAAGAAAAACTGCTTATTAAAAAGACCTGATAAACATCGGGCTGCTTTATCGCTCTGTAGATAGTGGGGGGGGGCTGCTTGTGATGTCATCGCTCTGTAGATAGTGGGGGTCTTCTTGTGATGTCATCACTCTGTAGATAGCGGGGGCTGCCTGTGATGTCATCGCTCTGTAGATAGCGGGGGGCTTCTTGTGATGTCATCACTCTGTAGATAGCGGGGGGCTGCCTGTGATGTCATCGCTCTGTAGATAGCGGGGGGCTGCTTGTGATGTCATCGCTCTGTAGATAGCGGGGGGCTGCTTGTGATGTCATCGCTCTGTAGATAGCGGGGGGCTTCTGTGATGTCATCGCTCTGTAGATAGCGGGGGCTGCTTGTGATGTCATCGCTCTGTAGATAGCGGGGGGGCTTCTTGTGATGTCATCGCTCTGTAGATAGCGGGGGGCTGCTTGTGATGTCATCGCTCTGTAGATAGCGGGGGGCTGCTTGTGATGTCATCGCTCTGTAGATAGCGGGGGGGCTGCCTGTGATGTCATCGCTCTGTAGATAGTGGGGGGCTTGTGATGTCATCGCTCTGTAGATAGCGGGGGGCTTCTTGTGATGTCATCGCTCTGTAGATAGTGGGGGGCTGCTTGTGATGTCATCGCTCTGTAGATAGTGGGGGTCTTCTTGTGATGTCATCGCTCTGCAGATAGCGGGGGCTTTTGTGATGTCATCGCTCTGTAGATAGCGGGGGCTGCTTGTGATGTCATCGCTCTGTAGATAGCGGGGGCTGCTTGTGATGTCATCGCTCTGTAGATAGCGGGGGGGCTTCTTGTGATGTCATCGCTCTGTAGATAGCGGGGGGCTGCCTGTGATGTCATCGCTCTGTAGATAGCGGGGGGCTGCCTGTGATGTCATCGCTCTGTAGATAGCGGGGGGCTTCTTGTGATGTCATCGCTCTGTAGATAGCGGGGGGCTTCTTGTGATGTCATCGCTCTGTGTTTCATCACCCGATCTCAGAACCATTGGTGGTATCTGTAGGCAGCCGGACTCCGTGCGTTGCTCCCGCTTGTGTGACCCTTGCAGTAAGGAACGGTCCAGGGCAGCAGCGATCTCCGTAAAACTTTAACATCGACCTTTCTGACCCCATTAGCGGTAACAATATGGTAATTGCGGTAACGGGGGTGCCCGCTGCTGCCAGTAACGGCTGTACCGCCTTCTCAGTCGGGGGAATTCCACTTCCTTGTTTGGCGGTTCCTGTCCGACCAGAAGCTCCACATTTCAGGCGCTGGGGTTAGAGCGCGGGCGCTGTGGCGTTTATTGTCCGCCGCTGCTGGTTGTTTATGGGCTGTGTGCATCCGGATCCCAGGGAACAATGTGCCATGTGTTAATGGTGGCGGGGCCCCTCCTGCTCGTGGCGCCGTTCCCATTGTGTATTTTTCCACGTCCCATGGCGGCGATCCTGTTTGCTCATGTTGGATATGCCGTCTGTTCACACTTTATCCCGGGGAGCGCACAGAGTGTAGACCACCGGACGGACCCCGTGTACCCTGTGAGCTGACCGGGGTCCTGCATGACCTTGTGATGTGGGACTTTATATAGTAGCAATGGATAGCTGTGGGGCCCCCAGAGGTAAGGGCCCGGCTGTGACCCCTACTTGTGCACATGGAAGTCCTTACCGTTCAGGACACGCCATTCTGTCCAGACGGTGGCGCTGTCACTCGTGCCGGTATTTTGTCACTCCCGTGTGCTCTCCAGGACCCCATGATCCGTGTCCTGTGCGTGATGTCGCCTCCGTGTATTAACCCCTCTCCTCCTGTTTGCAGCTGGCCGGCGGCACGCTGCTGGGGGTCGGTATCTGGGTCAGCGTGGACAGCGGCTCCTTCCTGAAGATCTTCGGTACGATTCCCGGGAATGTCGCCGTTCAATTCGTCAACGTCGGCTACTTCCTGATCGCCATCGGCGCGCTGCTGCTGATCCTCGGCTTCCTGGGCTGCTGCGGAGCGCAGAAGGAGAGCAAGTGCCTGCTGATCACGGTGAGGTCCTCTGCTGCGACGTATCACACCGCAGGGCTTAGATACATGGGGTCAGCAGACAGGCTATGGAAGTAGATCCTCAGTTTAGCAGACAGTACCGCAGGATGAGATACACAGCTCGGCAGACAGTACCGCAGGATGAGATACACAGCTCAGCAGACAGTATCACACATGGTAGGATTAGATACACAGCTCAGCAGGCAGTATCACACAGGATAGGATTAGATACACAGCTCAGCAGACAGTATCGCACAGGAGAGGATTAGATACACAGCTCAGCAGACAGTATCATACAGGATAGGATTAGATACACAGCTCAGCAGACAGTATCGTACAGGGTAGGATTAGATACACAGCTCAGCAGACAGTATCGCACAGGAGAGGATTAGATACACAGCTCAGCAGACTGTATCATACAGGATAGGATTAGATACACAGCTCAGCAGACGGTATCGCACAGGAGATGATTAGATACACAGCTCAGCAGACAGTATCACACAGGATAGGATTAGATACACAGCTCAGCAGGCAGTATCACACAGGATAGGATTAGATACACAGCTCAGCAGACAGTATCACACAGGATAGGATTAGATACACAGCTCAGCAGACAGTATCACACAGGATAGGATTAGATACACAGCTCAGCAGACAGTATCACACAGGATAGGATTAGATACACAGCTCAGCAGACAGTATCACACAGGATAGGATTAGATACACAGCTCAGCAGACAGTATCACACAGGATAGGATTAGATACACAGCTCAGCAGACAGTATCACACAGGATAGGATTAGATACACAGCTCAGCAGACAGTATCACACAGGATAGGATTAGATACACAGCTCAGCAGACAGTATCACACAGGATAGGATTAGATACACAGCTCAGCAGACAGTATCACACAGGATAGGATTAGATACACAGCTCAGCAGACTGTATCGCACAGGAGATGATTAGATACACAGCTCAGCAGACAGTATCACACAGGACAGGATTAGATACACATGCTCAGCAGGCTGTATCGCACAGGATAGGATTAGATACACAGCACAGCAGACAGTATCACACAGGATAGGATTAGATACACAGCTCAGCAGACAGTATCACACAGGATAGGATTAGATACACAGCTCAGCAGACTGTATCGCACAGGAGATGATTAGATACACAGCTCAGCAGACAGTATCACACAGGACAGGATTAGATACCATCCTCAGCAGGCAGTATCACACAGGATAGGATTAGATACACAGCTCAGCAGACAGTATCGCACAGGGTAGGATTAGATACACAGCTCAGCAGACAGTATCGCACAGGAGAGGATTAGATACACAGCTCAGCAGACAGTATCGCACAGGGTAGGATTAGATACACAGCTCAGCAGACTGTATCGCACAGGATAGGATTAGATACACAGCCCAGCTGAGGTAGGGGGTGGTGTGAGGGGCTCATCGTTCATGTCCTTTGCTCCTTCTTCCTCCAGTTCTTCTCCATCGTCCTCATCATCTTCATTGCGGAGATCGCCGGTGCGGTGGTCGCTCTTGTTTACTCCTCTGTGGTAAGGAAACCCGCCGGTTGTTGACCTTTAACCCCCCACAGAAATGTCGCCGTGGTTGCGCTCGTGTATGTGTAGTACCCCGGGGGATAAGCGGCGCCCATCGCTCGTTCAGGATGTGCGTCTACTGATCGGCCATCTTTCTTTCATTAGGCTGAGAGTTTCTTGGCTTCGGTTCTGACTCCAGTTCTACAGAAAGAGTACGGACCAAATACAGAAGTGACGAAGATCTGGAACGGCACCATGACGGAGGTAAGAGGATCCGTCTGGAACAAGATGGCGGCCAGAGGTCTGTGCCCCGCTCCTCACCGCTCTCTCTCTCCTTGCAGCTGTCGTGTTGCGGCGTGAACGGCTATGGCGACTTCAATAATTCTGCATATATGATCTCAAACAAGCAGTACCCGACCCAGTGCTGCAACGGCACCAACACGTCATGTGACCTGGAGGGGGCGCAGCAGGCGGAAAAACCGGTGGGTATCTGGGGCGGCCGTGGGGCGGCACTGCCATGTAGACGCACTCTAGAACCTTCTCTGACCTCTCCACACAGGGCTGCATCCAGAAGATCGTGGACCTGCTGAAGTCCCACGCCGCCATCGTGGGGGGGGTGGCAGCCGGGATCTGTGCGCTGGAGGTAAGTGCTCCCCATCACTCCGCACCTCTCCTGAGAAGGATCGGCCATATGGAAGTCCTTCTCCCCCATACACATGATGTGAGGCCGACAGGGCTGTTCTATCCTTGTGTCTTCGACTCCAGTCTCGAGTCTGGGGGTTGTCGGCGCTGCTTGAGCCAATGGACGGCAGCTCTGGATGTGACCGGAGTATGAAACCCGGGAACGCAGCAGCCGAGTCTTTACCCCACCAGGGACATGGGGATGCCCCCTGCCCTCCTTCCTTAAGGGGTTCACATATTCCCTCTTTTCAGACTCTTCTGGGGCCCCGTATGAGGGTGTGAATACTTTGTGGGCGCTCACTTAATGTCCTCTCCTTCCAGCTGGCGGCCCTGGTCGTGTCCATGTACTTATACTGCAAGATCGACAAGGAGGGCTCCATCCACTGACGCTGCAGCCGGCGGAGCGACTTCTGTACATTGTGTAAATAACATTGACGTGAATGTGACAGGAAAACAGCGGCCGGATGCCAAGTCAAGGTGCCCTCTGCCCCAGGACTGAACCCCCCCACCCCCCCCCCGGGGCCCGGCGCTGTATGATTGCATTGCACCTTATTTCCTCTCGTCTCCATTTTGTGCCAAAATCCAAATAATTCTGAATGTGAGATTTTTATAATTGTATGTATTTAATGATGGACGGTAATAAAGCGGGACTTCACAGTGGAGCTGAGGTTATATGCCCTCCGCCGGGTCTCTGCTGCCCCTGGGGCAACACTAAAGCCCCCCGCCTCTGTTAGTGACCACCCTGCACCCAGGTGAATGTCAGCAGCAGGTTCTGTATCATCAGATGGCAGTGTGTGCCGCCCGCCGGTGCCTGTGTGTGATGTGTGTGCCGCCCGCCGGTGCCTGTGTGTGATGTGTGTGCCGCCCGCTGCTGCCCTGCCTGTGTGTGATGTGTGTGCCGCTGTGTCTGTGCCCTGCCTCTGTGTGATGTGTGTGCCGCCCTCCGCTGCCCTGCCTGTGTGTGATGTGTGTGCCGCCTGCCGGTGACCTGCCTCTGTGTGATGTGTGTGCCGCCCGCCGGTGCCTCTGTGTGATGTGTGTGCCGCCCGCCGGTGCCCTGCCTGTGTGTGATGTGTGTGCCGCTGTGTCTGTGCCCTGCCTCTGTGTGATGTGTGTGCCGCCCTCCGCTGCCCTGCCTGTGTGTGATGTGTGTGCCGCCCGCCGGTGCCTCTGTGTGATGTGTGTGCCTCTGTGCCCTGCCTCTGTGTGATGTGTGTGCCGCCCTCCGCTGCCCTGCCTCTGTGTGATGTGTGTGCCGCCCGCCGGTGCCTGTGTGTGATGTGTGTGCCGCCCGCCGGTGCCTGTGTGTGATGTGTGCCGCCTACCGGTGCCTGTGTGATGATGTGTGCCACCGCCGGTGCCTGTGTGTGATGTGTGTGCCGCCCGCCGGTGCCTGTGTGTGATGTGTGTGCCGCCTGCCGGTGCCTCTGTGTGATGTGTGTGCCGCCTGCCGCTGCCCTGCCTCTGTGTGAGGTGTGTGCCGCCCGCCGGTGCCTGTGTGTGATGTGTGTGCCGCCCGCCGGTGCCTGTGTGTGATGTGTGTGCCGCCCGCCGGTGCCTGTGTGTGATGTGTGTGCCGCCCGCCGGTGCCTGTGTGTGATGTGTGTGCCGCCCGCCGGTGCCTGTGTGTGATGTGTGTGCCACCCGCCGGTGCCTGTGTGTGATGTGTGTGCCGCCCGCCGGTGCCTGTGTGTGATGTGTGTGCCGCCCACCGGGGCCTCTGTGTGATGTGTGTGCCGCCCGCCGGTGCCTGTGTGTGCCGCCCTCCGGTGCCTGTGTGTGATGTGTGTGCCGCCCGCTGGTGCCTGTGTGTGATGTGTGTGCCGCCCGCCGGTGCCTGTGTGTGATGTGTGTGCCGCCCGCTGGTGCCTGTGTGTGATGTGTGTGCCGCCCGCTGGTGCCTGTGTGTGATGTGTGTGCCGCCCGCCGCTGCCTGTGTATGATGTGTGTGCCGCCCGCCGGTGCCTGTGTGTGATGTGTGTGCCACCCGCCGATGCCTGTGTGTGATGTGTGTGCCGCCCACCGGGGCCTCTGTGTGATGTGTGTGCCGCCCGCCGGTGCCTGTGTGTGATGTGTGCCATGCCTTTGGCTGGGCTCACACATTGCAGTTACGTTATGTGACCCGCAGACGTGTTTGGCGCAGTTTTTTACAGGTGAGAAATGTTGAATAAAATGCATTTCACGTGTAAAAGCCGTGGGAGACGCATAAATACGGCTGCAGAGTTACTGGCCATGTGCCGCGCTACTCAGGGGCGTAACTATAGGGGAAGCGGCTGCTTTGGGGCCCTGACCCAGAAGGGGCCCATCCAAGAGGAGGAGTACTAATAGACTTTGTCAGGGCCCCTCAGCATTACTACACAATGAAATGATATACAGTGGCGGTATAGAAAACGGATGGAGCAGCTGCCGGGCCTGGTCTGAGAGAGCGATCTGTACTAGCCACAGAAAGGGGGCCGCATGATAGGAAGGGGCTGGGGGAGGGGCCCCATTCAAAAATGTGCTGTGTGGCCCAGTCATTTCTAGTTATGTCACTGGCGCTACTACAAGGTGTGGCCCGGCCTCACCCGATGAAGGCGAGGAATTTGTGCACTGTTCACATCTAGCAGGAAACCTCTGCACAGAATGATCGCCCTGGGAATGATATCGGCTGCGGCACGCTCCTTGTTTGGACGAGCTATAACCGCGGATCAGTGGCGGTATATTACAGTGTCAGTGCCTGATGCTTCCGGCCCCTGAGACACCAGACATTACAGAATGAGGGCTCCAGCTTAGAGGCACAAGGTTAATTAGGAACACTGTCCCTTTAAGTGGCAAAAGGCAAATCTAACACTGTCCCTTTTAAGAAGCAACAACTCCCTTTGGGTTACGTTTCCCATAGGTCTTGGGTGATATTTCCCAACAGAAAATAACAGCCAGGTTCACACAGGCAAGGAGGGGGCGTGGTTTGGGGGCGTGACTTAACTAGTTATTAGATACCATTGGTTTGAGTGTCATGAGTTTTTCTTTTTAACCCCTTCCCGTTTACTACAAGATAAAATCCCCCAGTAAACACAGCTGTGGATTACATCCCCCATTGATATGAATGAGGATGCTCTGCTTTAGTGAAGCTGCAGAGCATCGCAGAGACTGACACGTTTCAGGCCCATACGATAACAGGCAGAAGTCTTTATTCTGAGTATTTTCTGATAGATTCTTCCGCCACATCTGGGCGGTCCGCGCAGTCCTGCGTGTACTTGCAGAGTCGGCAGCTGCAGGAATGGGGAGCATGCTGTCAGTGACAGGCGGGGGCCGCTGTTGCTCCAATCCTAGCAATTATGTGATCAGCTGCACAATCAGCTCTACAGTGCTCTATAACCTGGGGCACAGCTTAGGATACAGTCTGGGATATAACCTGGGATACAGCCTGAGATACACCCAGGGATACAAGCTGGGATACAGCCTGGGAGTATATCCGGAGATACACCCCCACTTCCTTATCAGAGTTTGACATACAATAAAGAGTCATGTTCCTTCTGAGTCTGACATGTACTGCTGAAGAATGCTAACTGATATAAAATGCTGCAGAAACTTTTTATTAATGAGAATTCTGTTAGTATGGTGCGGAAGTATTGCCTTTTATGAATAACGAATCAAATCATTAGTTTCGATTTCCAGCCCTTGGTGGTGTGTTAGATATGTCTGTGATTATCTGTAGTGTTATAAGGATGTATGCCTTTATGTAATAAAGTATAGAGAGAATCTGATTCAGCAGTGTGTCTGTGTCAGCTCTCTGAGCGCTCAAAGAAAACTTCAATTGGGACCCCAACAATTACAGAAGAAGCGGGTTTTGCCCCAAACAAAACTTGGCGCCTCATGTGGGGCTCGACTAAAGGACACTTTATTGATCTCCCGACAACTTGGATAATCCGGACTGGGACGGACAGATATAAAAGACAGCACTGCAAGGTAAGAGACTTTATCTTATATCTGTGCCTCCCTGACCGGTTGTCTGGCTCGAGGGATTGTTGAAGAAACATGCGTATAAAGTCCATTTACAGTCGAGTCCATATTAATAAAGAACCTTGAAGGTTGAAAATACCCATGATTGTTGGATTTAGTTTCTGATCAAGAGAAACTTTGATTGATGATGTTTTTGGTCTGGCGTTAGGAGCCACGGTATACGTCGTGATTGTTCTTTACTGTGTTTGGAACATTATAGAAAAGGAAATCAAAGTCCTTGGACTCCGATGTCCGGTTTGTAGATTTTTGATTTGTATAATAAATCTCAGTAACAGAGAACACTAGGTGATATAGAGAGGAAGCTCTGAGGAAACTGAGGCTCAGTAACAGAGTACACTAGGTGATATAGTGGGGAAGCTCTGAGGAAACTGAGGATCAGTACCAGAGTACACTAGGTGATATAGTGGGGAAGCTCTGAGGAAACTGAGGCTCAGTAACAGAGTGCACTAGGTGATATAGTGAGGAAGCTCTGAGGAAACTGAGGCTCAGTAACAGAGTACACTAGGTGATATAGTGAGGAAGCTCTGAGGAAACTGAGGCTCAGTAACAGAGTACACTAGGTGATATAGTGAGGAAGCTCTGAGGAAACTGAGGCTCAGTACAAAGTACACTAGGTGATATAGTGAGGAATCTCTGAGGAAACTGAGGCTCAGTAACAGAGTACACTAGGTGATATAGTGAGGAAGCTCTGAGGAAACTGAGGCTCAGTAACAGAGTACACTAGGTGATATAGTGAGGAAGCTCTGAGGAATCTGAGGCTCAGTAACAGAGTACACTAGGTGATATAGTGAGGAAGCTCTGAGGAAACTGAGGCTCAGTAACAGAGTACACTAGGTGATATAGTGAGGAAGCTCTGAGGAAACTGAGGCTCAGTACAGAGTACACTAGGTGATATAGTGAGGAAGCTCTGAGGAAACTGAGGCTCAGTAACAGAGTACACTAGATGACATAGTGAGGAAGCTCTGAGGAAACTGAGGCTCAGTAACAGAGTACACTAGGTGATATAGTGAGGAAGCTCTGAGGAATCTGAGGCTCAGTAACAGAGTACACTAGGTGATATAGTGAGGAAGCTCTGAGGAATCTGAGGCTCAGTAACAGAGTACACTAGGTGATATAGTGAGGAAGCTCTGAGGAAACTGAGGCTCAGTAACAGAGTACACTAGGTGATATAGTGAGGAAGCTCTGAGGAAACCGAGGCTCAGTAACAGAGTACACTAGGGGATATAGTGGGGAAGCTCTGAGGACACAGGCTCAGTACAGAGTACACTAGGTGATATAGTGAGGCAGCTCTGAGGAAACTGAGGCTCAGTACAGAGTACACTAGGTGATATAGTGAGGAAGCTCTGAGGAAACTGAGGCTCAGTACAGAGTACACTAGGTGATATAGTGAGGAAGCTCTGAGGAAACTGAGGCTCAGTAACAGAGTACACTAGGTGATATAGTGAGGAAGCTCTGAGGAAACTGAGGCTCAGTAACAGAGTACACTAGGTGATATAGTGAGGAAGCTCTGAGGAATCTCTGAGGCTCAGTAACAGAGTACACTGGGTGATATAGTGAGGAAGCTCTGAGGAAACTTAGGATCAGTAACAGAATACACTAGGTGATATAGTGAGGAAGCTCTGAGGAAACTGAGGCTCAGTAACAGAGTACACTAGGTGATATAGTGAGGAAGCTCTGAGGAAACTTAGGATCAGTAACAGAATACACTAGGTGATATAGTGAGGAAGCTCTGAGGAAACTGAGGCTCAGTAACAGAGTACACTAGGTGATATAGTGAGGAAACTGAGGCTCAGTAACAGAGTACACTAGGTGATATAGTGAGGAAGCTCTGAGGAAACTGAGGCTCAGTAACAGAGTACACTAGGTGATATAGTGAGGAAGCTCTGAGGAAACTGAGGCTCAGTAACAGAGTACACTAGGTGATATAGTGAGGAAGCTCTGAGGAAACTGAGGCTCAGTAACAGAATACACTAGGTGATATAGTGAGGAAACTGAGGCTCAGTAACAGAGTACACTAGGTGATATAGCGGGGAAGCTCTGAGGAAACTGAGGCTCAGTACAGAGTACACTAGGTGATATAGTGAGGAAGCTCTGAGGAAACTGAGGCTCAGTAACAGAGTACACTAGGTGATATAGTGAGGAAGCTCTGAGGAAACTGAGGCTCAGTAACAGAGTACACTAGGTGATATAGTGAGGAAGCTCTGAGGAAACTGAGGCTCAGTAACAGAGTACACTAGGTGATATAGTGAGGAAGCTCTGAGGAAACTGAGGCTCAGTAACAGAGAACACTAGGTGATATAGTGAGGAATCTCTGAGGATACTGAGGCTCAGTAACAGAGTACACTAGGGGATATAGTGAGGAAGCTCTGAGGAAACTGAGGCTCAGTAACAGAGTACACTAGGTGATATAGTGAGAAGGCTCTGAGGAAACTGAGGCTCAGTAACAGAGGACACTAGGTGATATAGTGAGGAAGCTCTGAGGATACTGAGGCTCAGTAACAGAGTACACTAGGTGATATAGTGAGAAGGCTCTGAGGAAACTGAGGCTCAGTTACAGAGTACACTAGGTGATACAGTGAGGAAGCTCTGAGGAAACTGGCTCAGTAACAGAGTACACTAGGTGATATAGTGGGGAAGCTCTGAGGAAACTGAGGCTCAGTAACAGAATACACTAGGGGATATAGTGAGGAAGCTCTGAGGAAACTGAGGCTCAGTAACAGAGTACACTAGGTGATATAGTGAGGAAGCTCTGAGGAAACTGAGGCTCAGTAACAGAGTACACAAGGTGATATAGTGAGAAAGCTCTGAGGAAACTGAGGCTCAGTAACAGAGTACACTAGGTGATATAGTGAGGAAGCTCTGAGGAAACTGAGGCTCAGTAACAGAGTACACAAGGTGATATAGTGAGGAAGCTCTGAGGATACTGAGGCTCAGTAACAGAGTACACTAGGGGATATAGTGAGGAAGCTCTGAGGATACTGAGGCTCAGTAACAGAGTACACTAGGGGATATAGTGAGGAAGCTCTGAGGAAACTGAGGCTCAGTAACAGAGTACACAAGGTGATATAGAGGGGAAGCTCTGAGGAAACTGAGGCTCAATAACAGAGAACACTAGGTGATATAGCGGGGAAGCTCTGAGGAAACTGAGGCTCAATAACAGAGTACACTAGGTGATATAGTGAGGAAGCTCTGAGGACACAGGCTCAGTGCAGAGTACACTAGGTGATATAGTGAGGAAGCTCTGAGGAAACTTAGGATCAGTAACAGAGTACACTAGGTGATATAGTGAGGAAGCTCTGAGGAAACTGAGGCTCAGTACAGAGTACACTAGGTGATATAGTGAGGAAGCTCTGAGGAAACAGAGGCTCAGTAACAGAGTACACTAGGTGATATAGTGAGGAAGCTCTGAAGAAACTGAGGCTCAGTAACAGAGTACACTAGGTGATATAGTGAGGAAGCTCTGAGGAAACCGAGGCTCAGTAACAGAGTACACTAGGTGATATAGTGAGGAAGCTCTGAGAAACTGAGGCTCAGTAACAGAGTACACTAGGTGATATAGTGAGGAAGCTCTGAGGAAACTGAGGCTCAGTAACAGAGTACACTAGGTGATATAGTGAGGAAGCTCTGAGGAAACTGAGGCTCAGTAACAGAGTACACTAGGTGATATAGTGAGGAAGCTCTGAGGAAACTGAGGCTCAGTAACAGAGTACACTAGGTGATATAGTGAGGAAACTGAGGATCAGTAACAGAGTACACTAGGTGATATAGTGAGGAAGCTCTGAGGAAACTGAGGCTCAGTACAGAGTACACTAGGTGATATAGTGAGGAAGCTCTGAGGAAACTGAGGCTCAGTACAGAGTACACTAGGTGATATAGTGAGGAAGCTCTGAGGAAACTGAGGCTCAGTAACAGAGTACACTAGGTGATATAGTGAGGAAGCTCTGAGGAAACTGAGGCTCAGTAACAGAGTACACTAGGGGATATAGTGAGGAACCTCTGAGGAAACTGAGGCTGAGTAACAGAGTACACTAGGTGATATAGTGAGGAAGCTCTGAGGAAACTGAGGCTCAGTAACAGAGTACACTAGGTGATATAGTGAGGAAGCTCTGAGGAAACTGAGGCTCAGTAACAGAGTACACTAGGGGATATAGTGAGGAAGCTCTGAGGAAACTGAGGCACAGTAACAGAGTACACTAGGGGATATAGTGAGGAAGCTCTGAGGAAACTGAGGCTCAGTACAGAGTACACTAGGTGATATAGTGAGGAAGCTCTGAGGAAACTGAGGCTCAGTAACAGTACACTAGGTGATATAGCGAGGAAGCTCTGAGGAAACTGAGGCTCAGTAACAGAGTACACTAGGCGATATAGTGAGGAAGCTCTGAGGAAACTGAGGCTCAGTAACAGAGTACACTAGGCGATATAGTGAGGAAGCTCTGAGGAAACTGAGGCTCAGTAACAGAGTACACTAGGTGATATAGTGAGGAAGCTCTGAGGAAACTGAGGCTCAGTACAGAGGACACGAGGTGATATAGTGAGGAAGCTCTGAGGAAGCTGAGGCTCAGTAACAGAGTACACTAGGTGATATAGTGAGGAAGCTCTGAGGAAACTGAGGATCAGTAACAGAGAACACTAGGTGATATAGCGGGGAAGCTCTGAGGAAACTGAGGCTCAGTAACAGTTTCCTCAGAGCTTCTCACTAGTGTCACTCTGTTACTGAGCCTCAGTTCCTCAGAGCTCACTGATCACCTAGTGTACTCTGAGGCTCAGTAACAGAGTACACTAGGTGATATAGTGAGGAAGCTCTGAGGAAACTGAGGCTCAGTAACAGAGTACACTAGGTGATATAGCGGGGAAGCTCTGAGGAAACTGAGGATCAGTAACAGAGAACACTAGGTGATATAGCGGGGAAGCTCTGAGGAAACTGAGGCTCAGTACAGATGACACGAGGTGATATAGTGAGGAAGCTCTGAGGAAGCTGAGGCTCAGTAACAGAGTACACTAGGGCATATAGTGAGGAAGCTCTGAGGAAACTAAGGCTCAGTAACAGAGTACACTAGGTGATATAGTGAGGAAGCTCTGAGGAAACTGAGGCTCAGTAACAGAGTACACTAGGTGATATAGTGAGGAAGCTCTGAGGAAACTGAGGCTCAGTAACAGAGTACACTAGGTGATATAGTGAGGAAGCTCTGAGGAAACTGAGGCTCAGTAACAGAGTACACTAGGTGATATAGTGAGGAAGCTCTGAGGAAACTGAGGCTCAGTAACAGAGTACACTAGGTGATATAGTGAGGAAGCTCTGAGGAAACTGAGGCTCAGTAACAGAGTACACTAGGTGATATAGTGAGGAAGCTCTGAGGAAACTGAGGCTCAGTAACAGAGTACACTAGGTGATATAGTGAGGAAGCCCTGAGGAAACTGAGGCTCAGTAACAGTACACTAGGGGATATAGTGGGGAAGCTCTGAGGAAACTGAGGATCAGTAACAGAGTACACTAGATGATATAGTGAGGAAGCTCTGAGGAAACTGAGGCTTAGTAACAGAGTACACTAGGTGATATAGTGAGGAAACTGAGGCTCAGTAACAGAGGACACTAGATGATATAGTGAGGAAGCTCTGAGGAAACTGAGGCTCAGTAACAGAGTACACTAGGTGATATAGTGGGGAAGCTCTGAGGAAACTGAGGCTCAGTAACAGAGTACACTAGGTGATATAGTGGGGAAGCTCTGAGGAAACTGAGGCTCAGTAACAGAGTACACTAGGTGATATAGTGAGGAAGCTCTGAGGAAACTGAGGCTCAGTAACAGAGTACACTAGGTGATATAGTGAGGAAGCTCTGAGGAAACTGAGGATCAGTAACAGAGAACACTAGGTGATATAGCGGGGAAGCTCTGAGGAAACTGAGGATCAGTAACAGAGTACACTAGGTGATATAGTGAGGAAGCTCTGAGAAAACTGAGGCTCAGTAACAGAGTACACTAGGTGATATAGTGAGGAGGCTCTGAGGAAACTGAGGCTCAGTAACAGAGTACACTAGGTGATATAGTGAGGAAGCTCTGAGGAAACTGAGGCTCAGTAACAGAGTACACTAGGTGATATAGTGAGGAAGCTCTGAGGAAACTGAGGCTCAATAACAGAGTACACTAGGTGACATAGTGAGGAAACTGAGGCGCAGTAACAGAGTACACTGGCATGGCTCAGTCTTACAGGCCAGCACAGCGCCCGCTGCTGGTGATCTCACAGGGACAGTCACCATCCCTTCCTTATGTGATTATTCTTTTTTCTCTATCACCACAGGGAACTTGTTCTGGATCCAGCGGACATCACGCCGACGCCAGTGACACCCTGGATGAGGTAGGACCAGATTTTATTAGGACTGGGTGAGTGTAGCCATTGGGCTTAGGGCTCTTTAACACGAGCGGATCCCGTACGGATCCGCTCCGGACAGTAGAGACATGGAGCAGTGACATGACTGATACTGCTCTGTGCCTCTCTGTGACCTTTTTACTACAAAATCACCGTGAGATAAAGTTGTCACCGTGATTTTGTAGTTAAAAGATCACAGTCAATCATATTACTGCTCCGAGTCTGTGCTGTCCAGAATGGGGCTTGGCACTCATTCATGCAGCGTATTACCCGCACGGAAAGAGCCCTTAGTAGCCCAAAGTGTAACTGCCATATACATTTATTTTTTTGCTAAAGTGTAGGGGAAGTGATAGGTAACATTTTTGTAATATACTTTATTTAGCCAAAACGTTTAATTTTAGTAGTAAACTGGGACTGAAATAGCGCGCTCTCAGAAATGGTGGGCGACGGGGGTGTCCATGGATGAGTTTCGCTTTGGGGCCCCATGGATTGTGCGTACGCCACTGGCCAAACCCATACACCTTACTGTCACAAGTTCCATCCACTGCCACGTGTGTCACAGTGATAGATCTGGTAAATGCTTTCTTTAGTGTCCCGCTGCATCCTGACTGCCGGTATCTCTTTGCCTTTACATTTAAGGGTCACCAGTATACTTGACCGTCCAGCCTCAGGGAGCTCAGAAATCCCCGACCATATATACACCGGCTCTGCAATCTGTCCTTACAGACTGGGCACCGCCCGTGGTTGATTTGCTCCTGTGTGCTGAAGACGATGAGATCTGCTGTGAGACAACTATATCTCTTACTTTTCCTACATCAGAAAGGGTGTAAAGCCTCAAAGCAGAAGGTTGTATTTCTAGGACACGGCCTCTCCCATGGAGCTCGCCACCTAACCCCAGAAAGAAAGGAGGCTGCTGAAAGGATACAAGGGCCCAAAGAGCCTCAAACTGTTGGCAATTACCGAGAACTGGGAGGTGATGGGTAAGCCCCCCTTCAACACCTCTGGCCCCCTCAATACCAAACTGATAATAACGACACTAACACAATTCTATCCTTCTATACTTTAATTGTCATTGTTGGAGGGTAGTCGGCCACAGCTATTTCTTAGCGGTATAACCATAAACCAAAACCGTGCGATCTGCCAGCCGCTGGCCTCCCAGCAGGCAGTTACGCCAATTTTCTTGCCACTAACACCTTGATTTTATTTAATTACCGCCAGCTGCGACTTTACAAATTACTAAACCAGGGTCAATGCCCTCCTCACCTAACAATTAATAACATTCAACCTTATGCGAAACCATGAACAGAGAACTTACATCCAAAACCGAACATCAAAGGGGGGGACACAGCACTTCCGCTTCAGAGGAAGAGAAAGAGAAGAAGGCGGGACAGGGTATATATGCCCTGTCCTACTGCCCGCCTCTTCCCTCCCACAACCAGCTTTCCACATTAACCCCCGCTCCACCTAAACCTCCAACAGCCACACAAGGGGCCATCTAGCCAAACAGGAGGGACAGGAAAAGAGGGGGAGACGACGACGACTGCCTACAGGTGTTTTGGGGGCTGGTGTCATACTGTCGCCCCTGTATTAGACATGCCGCCATGTTAATGCAGCCTCTGTACGATTGTCTATCATCTGACCCATTTCACCTGAGAGAAGAGGCAGTGAATAATTTCCATACATTGAAGCTAAGCATAACCTCGGCCCCGGCCCTGGGTATTCCAAAATAGGACGAGGAATTTCACCTGTTCTGTCCAGAAATGCAGGGTCACAGCACGGCTGTACCGACTCAGAAACATGGTGACCACCAGCGGCCAGTGGTGTACTTTTCAGCCAGATTAGATCCTATCACCAGAGGCGCCCCCTCCTGTGTCAGGGCGGTAGCGGCAGTGCAGGCAATGATAGAAAAAGCCTCTGAAATTGTGTTAGACTACCCGGTGATTGTACAAACACCCCATGACATACAGGGCATATTAACACAGCTTCAACCTCAGCATATTTCTATGGCCAGGCAACTCAGACTCCAGTGTGCGCTCCTCATGCCGCTAACATTTCCTTCACAAGGTTTACTACTCTGAATCCTGCTACTCAGTTACCAATCACAGATTCAGAAATGGGGGAAGGGGGCATAGAAGGTAGAGGCAGCCTCCTAAATGACATGATGAGACATGACCCCCATGACTGTGTACAATTAATGCAACAAGAAACGTCAGGCTTTAATCATGTCCATGAAAACCCCCTTGATAACCCTGATTCTGAGTATTTTGTAGATGGAAGCAGGTTGATGGTAGAGGACGGCTGGTTCCACACTGGATATGCAGTGGTCGCACAGCATGAGGTAGGGCTAGCTGAACCACTGCCACCTCACATGTCAGCACAAGAGGCGGAGCTGAAGGCAATCACTGAGGCGTGGAAGAAGGTGAACATCTACATGGACTCAAGATATGTTTTTGGTATTGCACATGACTATGGCCCCATATGGCGGGCCAGAGACTTTCTAACCTCAGCAGGCCAGCCAATTAAAGATTAAGACTGTACTTCAACTTATGAGCTCTCGGTTATTATCAGAAGAGGTCGCTACTAATTAAGGTAAAGGCTCATACAAGATGTACCACGGTGGAAGCAAAAGGCAATGATCGAGCAGACAAGGAAGCCAAACGAGCTGCACTCCAGCCACTAAATGCTGACGCCACCCCGGTGAGAGCATTGAGATCTGAGGACATTTCTGTAAGTACATTTCAAAGAATGCTCGAACAAGCCCCTCCGAGGAAAAAGAACTTTGGGCAAAACAAGGGGCCAAACCTGATGAACATGGAATTTGGAGAAACAAGGACAAAATTTACCCAGACGCCCTCTATACCCAACTGTGGCTCAGGAGGCCCACGGGCCCACTCACCTATCCAAAGGTGCCATGGTAAGTGTGGTTAATGCAGGGTGGATTGCTCCAGGATTTTCTACAAGAGCCGCTCGGTTTGTACAAGGATGTATGGTCTGTGCATTGAACAATCCCGGTCAAGCGGTGAAGACTCCAAGAGAACAAACCACCAGGCGACTTTACCCGTTCCAGAGACTGTAGATAGACTATATACAACTGCCCAAGGTAAGAGTATAGGAATTTGTACTTGTGTGTGTTGATCTCTTTTCAGGGTGGCCGGAAGCCTTCCCAGTAGCAAAGAACACAGCAAAGAAGCTGGTCAGTGAGCTGGTGGCAGGTATGGTGTCCCTGAGGTTACTGAATCAGACAGGGGTTTCCAACTCACAGGTGAAGTAATGAGGGAAGTGGTGCAGGCTTTAGGGGTCACCCAGCTTTCTATACAGCATACCACCCCCAAAGCAGCGGCCGCGTCGAGCGCCTAAATGGCACGTACAAACTGAAAATTCAGAAAGCCATGCAGGAATCTCAGCGTCCTTGGCCAGAGTGTTTGCCTTTAGCCTTATACTCAGTCAGGACCACCCCAAACGGAGATACAGGATTATCCCCATTGGAGATTCTGTTTGGGAACGCCCCCAGATTAGGATTGTATTTCCCACAACAGTTACAAATAAACTATGATAGCCTAGCAAGCTACATGCGGCCCTCACAAAGAGGCGTGAGCGCACCCATAAACAAGTGTTTGCTTCCCTTCCAGATCCAGTAGAAGGAACACACAGTCTGCAACCAGGAGACCGGCTGGTGATAAAAAGACATGCGAGGAAAGGCCTGGATCCCAAATCTGATGGTCCTTTCCAAGTCCTGTTGACTACTCGTACTGCAGTAAAGGGTGAAGGAAAGCCCAACTGGATACGCGCTTCTCACTGCAAGAAAGTTCTGACGCCGAGGATGAGGATCCTCCTGCTGATGGCCGCCCTAATCCTGGAAACAACGGCCCTGTACCAACATCTGAAGGATAACTGGGACAATGCACTTATCCGACACCACCAGGGGCTGTTTACAGGACTCAATGACACTGACTGTAAAATTAAGGACTGTTGGATCTGTGCTCACAGTCCCGCGAGTTCCAGAACTCTGCCTTATCTGGCAATGCCTTTGACTTCGTCTTGTTGGCAGTTTGTCTCACAAAGAAGACCACGGCCTGATGATCAGAAGTATAACCCCCCCCCTGCAGTCCCTCTCCCCATAGCCGGGTGGGTGGCGGCCCCTGGTGGTCAGACAAACGTGACTGCCCAGAAAGATGCTCCACTGTGGGTACAGGACGGGCAGAAGAGGGCCAGGAAAAAGGTACCAGGGCTTTATCTGGGGAACCTCTCCAGTCCAAGTCTCCTACAGATCAGGGAAGTGTGCAGGGACCGGTTAGGACCCTCCTCAATAAGTCATGGGAATATAAACAGTTGTTCCCTTCAGGTGATGACTGTGAGAAATAGAATGAGGGGTCCATAACAGACACGGGTCTGAGATACTGCTGCGCGTCTGTAAGCGGGGGAGTGAGGGACGGAGTCTTTATGACCCAGGTATACCAGTTACCGCTGCAGCCTATATACCGCTTCACCACTTCACCTAGAATTACACTTTGCCCGGTGAGCTCTGCTTTCCCTGTGGAATAGCAGCATCCAAGTGGATCCCTCCCGGAGCCTCTGGGACGCGCGCAGTAGTACTGACCCCCGCCACTTATTATACCACAAGGTAAGGCTGATGTGAACGCAGTCCCCAAGCATACCCTTTACCGCGGGGCTGCAGACAACACCCCTAGGCCCAATGGAAGACCCCATCTAGTAGAAATGAGTATCGCGAATAAATTCTTTAGCGCTCTGTTCTCTGCAGATGTGGGATAAGGTAGTAGTATCCACAGATTACCTGAATGATCGGATATGGGAAGTGTCAGCAATCAGACTAATGATCTCCGCTCTCATCTCCTGATTGTTACTAACCAATTACCTCACTGATGTGTCAGGTGATCAGTCCCCCCGCTGCCGCTATACAGACCCTCGAAGGGTCAAACCTTCGAGAAAGAGCAGGGATAGAAGGAAGGAAATGCGAGAACAGTGCAGACTAGGGCTGCAACGATTTATCGACGTTATCAATAATATTCGATAACCGGATTCGTGGTTGACTAATCCTGTTATTGAATAATCGGCCGATTCACTGCTATGCGGGCGGGAGCGGGCGGTCAGGCTTTTAGCTTCTTCATATAGTTTCCCTTCCCCCTCGTGACTTCCGGTGGAGGAGCGGGGCTGTACTATGGCTTAGCAGCGGAGGAGGGGGCGGGCGCACTGTACCACGTCTACATTACAAATGCAGGCGGCGGCAGAAACAGATTGCCGGCACCCTTCCTCTGACAGGGCGCTGTGATCAGCGGCAGTTAACCCCTCAGGTGCAGCAAGTAGTGCTGATTAGAATAGTAGAATATGCTGGGACTAAGCTTCTGTTTATGTGCAGCAACAGGAGAAACTACCAGGATTACGGAGAGGTCTTGGGAACTGCATCGATACCCGGGAGGGAATATGGCCTCCGGCCGGCAGTTGGACCTATCACACCTGAAGTATTTCTGGGTTAAGATGTCAGTTCCAAGATATCGCAAAATGGGGGAATTGTGAGGGATGAGAATCCATTTAGTATAAACATGTCCTCCAAGAAGTGGAAAGTTAATGAGAAGCTGAGAGGATGTGGAGACTATGTATATAGATCAGAGGTTCCTAGGTGCAAGGCCAAGGTAAGCAGCTCCCTCACTCCCTTATCAGAGTTTGGCATACAAGAGAGTCATGTTCCTTCTGAGTCCGGGATGTACTGATTAGAGAATGTCAACTCTGATATAAGATGCTGCAGAAACTTCTTAATTATTAGAATTCTGTCACTATGGTGCGGACGTATTGCTTTTTATGAATAACAAATCAAATCATTAGTAGAGATGAGCGAACTTTAAAAAAAAGTTCGGCGTTCGGGTTGTGGTAATCGCCGCATCCCGTTATGGATTCCACTACTGCGGTCTATCGCGGCATATGGAATCCATAAGGGGCGGCTGCCACCAACCTGAACTGTTGAACAGCCGAAGGACCTGGGGTGACGTCACCGTCATGTGATCAGTGCAGGGGGCGTGGCTCAGCACGGGATCAAATCCAGCCCCCTGCACTGATCACATGACGGTGACGTCACCCCAGGTCCTTCGGCTGTTCAACAGTTCAGGTTGGTGGCAGCCGCCCCTTATAGATTCCATATGCCGAGATAGACCGCAGTAGTGGAATCCATAACGGGGTGCGGGGATTACCACAACCCGAACGCCGAACTATTTTTTAAAGTTCGCTCATCTCTAATCATTAGTTTCGCTCCTCGGCGGAGGCCAGATTTGTCTGTGATTATCTGTAGTGTTATAAAGATGTATGCTTGAGTGGAATAAAGGAGAGAATCTGATTCAGCAGTGTGTCTGGGTCAGCTCTCCGAGCGCTCAGAAAGAACTTCACATGACGCTGGCCCCCACAGACACCCCCTCCATGTCACATGACGCTGATCCCCACAGACACCCCCTCCCTGTCACATGACCCTGGCCTCTACAGACACCCCCTCCCTGTCACATGATGCTGGCCGCCACAAACACCCCCTCCCTGTCACATGACCCTGGCCCCCACAGACACCCCCTCCCTGTCACATGACCCTGGCCTCTACAGACACCCTCTCCCTGTCACATGACCCCAGCCCCCACAGACACCCCCCTCCCTGTCACATCACCCTGGCCTCTACAGACACCCCCTCCCTGTCACATGATGCTGGCCCCCACAGACACCCCCTCCCTGTCACATGATGCTGGCCCCCACAGACACCCCCTCCCTGTCACATGATGCTGGCCCCCACAGACACCCTCTCCCTGTCACATGACCCTGGCCTCTACAGACACCCCCTCCCTGTCACATGACCCCAGCCCCCACAGACACCCCCCTCCCTGTCACATCACCCTGGCCTCTACAGACACCCTCCCTGTCACATGACCCCAGCCCCACAGACACCCCCTCCTGTCACATCACCCTGGCCTCTACAGACACCCCTCCCTGTCACATGACCCCAGCCCCCACAGACACCCCCTTCCTGTCACATGACCCCAGCCCCCACAGACACCCCCCTCCCTGTCACATCACCCTGGCCTCTACAGACACCCCCTCCCTGTCACATGACCCCAGCCCCCACAGACACCCCCTTCCTGTCACATGACCCCAGCCCCCACAGACACCACCTCCCTGTCACATGATGCTGGCCCCCACAGACACCCCCTCCCTGTCACATGACCCTGGCCTCTACAGACACCCTCTCCCTGTCACATGACGCTGGCCTCTACAGACACCCTCTCCCTGTCACATGACCCCAGCCCCCACCGTCACATGACGTCAACCCCCACAGACACCCCCCCTCCCTGTCACATGACCCTGGCCTCCACAGACAACCCCCTCCCTGTCACATGACTCCAGCCCCCACAGACAACCCCCCTCCCCGTCACATGACCCCAGCCCCCACAGACACCCCCCTCCCTGTCACATGACGCTGGCCTCTACAGACACCCTCTCCCTGTCACATGACCCCAGCCCCCACAGACACCCCCTCACCCCACACGTCTTCCTCCAGCCGCTCCATGTCTGCAGTCACTGCCCGGGCGGACAGCTGGAACAGGGTGGTCGGACTCCCTCCCGCATCTTCCGGCGATCTCTCCATGGCCTAAGGTCCCCGCTCTGCGGCTCATATCACGTGGACCAAAACCCGGAGCCTCGGACAAGTCAGGAAGGAGCAAAGGGACTGCCCGTCACAGCGCCGCCATCTTACAGGGATGTTTGCATCACGTGACGTCGCAAGGAGGCGTGTCCGCCATCTTGGGACCGTCACTCAGGCTCCTCCCCCTCCAGATGGCTGGGGCCCTGGTGGTCTCCGGGAATATGGCGGCCACTGCTCAGCCTGTCGGGCAGCAGCAGCCTCTGGCGGTGAGTGGGAGCACTGCGCTGGAAGAGTAGGGCTTCCGGGTCGGGGCGGAGCTAAGTGACGAAGTTCCGGCCGCTGACCCCGCTTGTCCTTCTGTTAGCGGCTGCCGGTGACATCATGGTGCTGGAGATGGAGAAGGTGTTTGCTGGAGAACCCGAGGAGGTGAGGAGCCGCCCAGTGTGGCTGGACCGGAGGCGGGAGCGCGGCCCCGGGTAACGCTGTGTCCTTGTGTTTACAGGAGGAAGAAGAAGAGGAGGAGGAAGAAGTGGAGCTGGTGGTGAGTGACCGGGGCTGGTGGTGAGTGACGGAGCCCCCGCACTCATTGGCTACAGCTCTGGGGCCCCCCTTCAGAGGCTGAGCGCGACCCCTCGTGTGTCCACCCCTCAGAGGCTGAGCGCGACCCCCTCATGTGTATCCCCCTCAGAGGCTGAGCGCGACCCCTCGTGTCCCCCCCCCCCTCAGAGGCTGAGCGCGACCCCTCGTGTCCCCCCCCCTCAGAGGCTGAGCGCGACCCCTCGTGTCCCCCCTCAGAGGCTGAGCGCGACCCCTTGTGTGTCCCCCCCCCTCAGAGGCTGAGCGCGACCCCTGTGTGTCCCCCCTCAGAGGCTGAGCGCGACCCTCGTGTGTCCCCCCTCAGAGGCTGAGCGCGACCCCTCGTGTGTCCCCCCTCAGAGGCTGGCGCGACCCCTCGTGTGTCCCCCTCAGAGGCTGGCGCGACCCCTCGTGTGTCCACCCTCAGAGGCTGAGCGCGACCCCTCGTGTGTCCCCCCTCAGAGGCTGGCGCGACCCCTCATGTGTACCCCCCTCAGAGGCTGAGCGCGACCCCTCGTGTCCCCCCTCAGAGGCTGGCGCGACCCCTCGTGTCCCCCCTCAGAGGCTGAGCGCGACCCTCGTGTCCCCCCTCAGAGGCTGGCGCGACCCCTCGTGTGTCCCCCCTCAGAGGCTGAGCGCGACCCCTCGTGTGTCCCCCCTCAGAGGCTGAGCGCGACCCCTCGTGTGTCCCCCCTCAGAGGCTGAGCGCGACCCCTCGTGTGTCCCCCCTCAGAGGCTGAGCGCGACCCCTCGTGTGCCCCCCTCAGAGGCTGAGCGCGACCCCTCGTGTGTCCCCCCTCAGAGGCTGAGCGCGACCCCTCGTGTGTCCCCCCTCAGAGGCTGGCGCGACCCTCGTGTGTCCCCCTCAGAGGCTGAGCGCGACCCCCTCGTGTGTCCCCCCTCAGAGGCTGGCGCGACCCCTCGTGTGTCCCCCTCAGAGGCTGAGCGCGACCCTCGTGTGTCCCCCCTCAGAGGCTGAGCGCGACCCCTCGTGTGCCCCCCTCAGAGGCTGAGCGCGACCCCTCGTGTGTCCCCCTCAGAGGCTGAGCGCGACCCCTCGTGTGTCCCCCTCAGAGGCTGAGCGCGACCCCTCGTGTGTCCCCCCCTCAGAGGCTGAGCGCGACCCCTCGTGTCCCCCCTCAGAGGCTGAGCGCGACCCTCGTGTGTCCCCCTCAGAGGCTGAGCGCGACCCCTCGTGTGTCCCCCTCAGAGGCTGAGCGCGACCCCTCGTGTGTCCCCCCTCAGAGGCTGGCGCGACCCCTCGTGTGTGTCCCCCCCTCGGAGGCTGAGCGCGACCCCTCGTGTGTCCACCCCTCGGAGGCTGAGCGCGACCCCTCGTGTGTCCACCCCTCGGAGGCTGAGCGCGACCCCTCGTGTGTCCACCCCTCGGAGGCTGAGCGCGACCCCTCGTGTGTCCACCCCTCGGAGGCTGGCGCGACCCCTCGTGTGTCCACCCTCGGAGGCTGAGCGCGACCCCTCGTGTGTCCACCCTCGGAGGCTGAGCGCGACCCTCGTGTGTCCACCCCTCGGAGGCTGGCGCGACCCTCGTGTGTCCACCCCTCGGAGGCTGGCGCGACCCTCGTGTGTCCACCCCTCGGAGGCTGAGCGCGACCCCTCGTGTGTCCACCCTCGGAGGCTGAGCGCGACCCTCGTGTGCCTCCACCCTCGGGGCTGAGCGCGACCCCTCGTGTGCCCCCACCCTCGGGGCTGAGCGCGACCCTCGTGTGCCCCCACCCTCGGGGGCTGAGCGCGACCCTCGTGTGCCCCCACCCTCGGGGCTGAGCGCGACCCTCGTGTGCCCCCACCCTCGGGGCTGGCGCGACCCTCGTGTGCCCCCACCCTCGGGGCTGGCGCGACCCCTCGTGTGCCCCCACCCTCGGGGGCTGGCGCGACCCTCGTGTGCCCCCACCCTCGGGGGCTGAGCGCGACCCCTCGTGTGCCCCCCACCCTCGGGGCTGGCGCGACCCCTCGTGTGCCCCCACCCTCGGGGCTGAGCGCGACCCTCGTGTGCCCCCACCCTCGGGGCTGAGCGCGACCCTCGTGTGCCCCCACCCTCGGGGCTGGCGCGACCCTCGTGTGCCCCCACCCTCGGGGGCTGAGCGCGACCCTCGTGTGCCCCCACCCTCGGGGGCTGGCGCGACCCTCGTGTGCCCCCACCCTCGGGGCTGAGCGCGACCCTCGTGTGCCCCCACCCTCGGGGCTGGCGCGACCCTCGTGTGCCCCCACCCTCGGGGGCTGAGCGCGACCCCTCGTGTGCCCCCCACCCTCGGGGGCTGAGCGCGACCCCTCGTGTGCCCCCCACCCTCGGGGGCTGAGCGCGACCCCTCGTGTGCCCCACCTCGGGGGCTGAGCGCGACCCTCGTGTGCCCCCTCGGGGCTGAGCGCGACCCTCGTGTGCCCCCACCCTCGGGGCTGAGCGCGACCCCTCGTGTGCCCCCCTCGGGGGCTGGCGCGACCCCTCGTGTGTCCCCCTCGGGGCTGAGCGCGACCCCTCGTGTGTCCCCCTCGGGGCTGGCGCGACCCCTCGTGTGTCCCCCTCGGGGGCTGATCGCGACCCTCGTGTGCCCCCACCCCCAGTGGCTGGCGCGACCCTCGTGTGTCCCCCACCCCCAGTGGCTGAGCGCGACCCTCGTGTGTCCCCCACCCCCAGTGGCTGAGCGCGACCCCTCGTGTGTCCCTCCCCCACCCCTAGTGGCTGATCGCGACCCCTCGTGTGTCCCCCCACCCCCAGTGGCTGAGCGCGACCCTCGTGTGTTCCCCCAGTGGCTGGCGCGACCCCTCTTGTGTCGTCGCCCCACCCCCCCTCAGAAGCTCAGCGCGACCCCTCGTGTGTGTCCCCCCACTCCCAGAGGCTGAGTCAGGCACTGGTGGGAGGGGCTCCACGTCTGGTCAGACACTGGTGGGCTGGCGGGAGGGGCTCCACGTCTGGTCAGACACTGGTGGGAGGGGCTCCATGTCTGGTCAGACACTGGTTGGGCGAGATTCTTTTTCAGGTTGACATTTGATGTAACGCCCCTTTTATGACAGTAGCACCGTGTGACCTTCTCTCCTCAGGACCCACTGACGGCGGTCAGAGAACACTGTGAGCAGGCAGAGAAGTGTGTGAAGGCGCGGGAGCAGCTGGAGATTTGCGAGACTCGGGTCAACTCCAGATCACAAACAGAGGAACAGTGCACAGAGGAGCTGTTTGACTTCCTGCATGCCCGCGATCATTGTGTGAGTGTCCGCTGGAGGGACCGGGCCATCACTGGCGTGTAGCTCTACTAGCTGGGGGTGGGCATCTGTCTGTGCAGGGCCGGGCCGTCGCGGGCATCTGTCTGTGCAGGGCCGTCGCGGGCATCTGTCTGTGCAGGGCCGTCGCGGGCTTCTGTCTGTGCAGGGCGGGGCCGTCGCGGGCTTCTGTCTGTGCAGGGCGGGGCCGTCGCGGGCTTCTGTCTGTGCAGGGCGGGGCCGTCGCGGGCTTCTGTCTGTGCATGGCAAGGTCGTCGCAGGCATCTGTCTGTGCAGGGCGGGGTCGTCGCGGGCATCTGTCTCTGCAGGGTGAGTCGTCACTGGAGTGTATCACTACATAATGGTGGTGGGCATCTGTCTGCAGGTCGGGGTCCATCGCGAGCATCTGTCTCTGCAGGGTGGGCTGTCACTGGCGTGTATCACTACATAATGGTGGCGGCATTTGTCTGCAGGTTGGGGTCATCGCGGGCATCTGTGCAGGGCGGGGTCGTCGTGGGCATCTGTCTCTACAGGGTGGGTCGTCACTGGCTTGTATCACTACATAATGGTGGCAGGCATCTGGCTCTGCAGGGCGGGGGTCATTGCGGGCATCTGGCTCTGCAGGGCGGGGGTCATTGCGGGCATCCGGCTCTGCATGGCGGGGGTCGTCGCGGGCATCTGTCTCTGCAGGGCGGGGGTCGTCGCGGGCATCTGTCTCTGCAGGGCGGGGGTCGTCGCGGGCATCTGTCTCTGCAGGGCGGGGGTCGTCGCGGGCATCTGGCTCTGCAGGGCGGGGGTCGTCGCGGGCATCTGGCTCTGCAGGGCGGGGGTCATTGCGGGCATCTGGCTCTGCAGGGCGGGGGTCATCGCGGGCATCTGGCTCTGCAGGACGGGGGTCATTGCGGGCATCCGGCACTGCAGGGCGGGGGTCATCGCGGGCATCTGGCTCTGCAGGGCGGGGGTCATCGCGGGCATCTGTCTCTGCAGGGTGAGTCGTCACTGGAGTGTATCACTACATAATGGTGGCAGGCATCTGGCTCTGCAGGGCGGGGGTCATTGCGGGCATCTGGCTCTGCAGGGCGGGGGTCACGGCGGACATCTGGCTCTGCAGGGCGGGGGTCATCGCGGACATCTGGCTCTGCAGGGCGGGGGTCACGGCGGACATCTGGCTCTGCAGGGCGGGGGTCATTGATGAGGGTGATGATCTCATTGTTCTGTGCACAGGTCGCTCATAAACTCTTCAAGCACCTGAAGTAAAGGACGTTGGCTGCTGTCTGCTCCTCGTGCTGCTGTCTGCACCCCCGGAATGTGCTGTCGCTGTGCTGCTCTCCCAATACCCGGAGTTCAGGCCCCCAGGGGTCACCATTGACTGATCAGGAGAGCCTGTCCTCTTCATCAATAAACATGATGTGAAAGTGTTCCTGGTCTGCGCTCTGTTATTCCTCCGCTCCATGTCCCGATACTGCGCGCTGTGAAGTCATCTCCTTCCAGGAGGAACAGCGCAGTCAGAAATGTCAGGGCAGGGTCCTAATTACCGGGGTGCCATTGTCCTGTGGCCCCCAGACATGGAGTAGCCTCTGTTATCTATCTGAGCTTCCCAAAGCAACCAGAGTCCACCTTTCACTTTCCAAAGGATCACTGAAAGTGAAAGGCAGAACCTGCTTGGTTCCTGTGGGTCCATTCTGATAAATCTCCCCCAGCGTGTCTGGAGAAAGACAGCCGATCCCCCGAGACAGTGTCCAACGGAGCCGCTAATGCTCTGGAGGGAATCGGGATGCAGTACTGTGCAAAAGTCTGCTGCGCAGTAAGAAGCCTTCTCTGGTAGAAGTGTTAATAGAGTATAAAAATAAGAGGTAGACAGATATACATCCGTATACAGCATCAGTTCGTCTAGGTACGTATACAGTGGCAGGCAAAAGTTTGTGCACCCCAGGTCACAATTCCCATTCCTGTGAACAGTTAAGCAAGAAGAAGAAATGATCTCCAATAGGCAGAAAGTTACGCAGATTTTATTTTCTGCAAAAACTATTTTCATCTTTTTCAAAATAACGAAAAAGGAAATGGACATGAAGCAAAGCTTTGGGCCCCCTGCATGGTTAGTACCCAGTAGCGCACCCTTTGGCAGGTATCCCAGCTTGTAGTCACTTGTTATAGCAGCCAAGAGTCTTTCATGTCTTGTTTGAGGGATTTTCTTCCATTCCTCCTTGCCCACGTCTTCCAGTTCTGTGGGAATCCTGGGCCGTCTTCCATGCTCTGCTCTTTTGAGATCTATCCACAGATTTTTACTGATGTTCAGATCAGGGGACTGTGAAGACTATGGTAAAACCTTCAGCAGATCAGGGGACTGTGAGGGCCATGGTAAAACCTTCAGCAGATCAGGGGACTGTGAGGGCCATAGTAAATCCTTCAGCAGATCAGGGGACTGTGAGGGCCATGGTAAAACCTTCAGCAGATCAGGGGACTGTGAGGGCCATGGTAAAACCTTCAGCAGATCAGGGGACTGTGAGGGCCATGGTAAAACCTTCAGCAGATCAGGGGACTGTGAGGACCATGGTAAAATCTCCAGCAGATCAGGGGACTGTGAGGACCATGGTAAATCCTTCAGCAGATCAGGAGACTGTGAGGACCATGGTAAAACCTTCAGCAGATCAGGGTACTGTGAGGACCATGGTAAAACCTTCAGCAGATCAGGGGACTGTGAGGACCATGGTAAAACCTTCAGAAGATCAGGGGACTGTGAGGGCCATGGTAAAACCTTCAGCAGATCAGGGGACTGTGAGGACCATGGTAAAACCTTCAGCAGATCAGGAGACTGTGAGGGCCATGGTAAAACCTTCAGCAGATCAGGGGACTGTGAGGGCCATGGTAGAACCTTCAGCAGATCAGGGGACTGTGAGGGCCATGGTAAAACCTTCAGCTGATCAGGGGACTGTGAGGACCATGGTAAATCCTTCAGCAGATCAGGGGACTGTGAGGCCATGGTAAAACCTTCAGCAGATCAGGGGACTGTGAGGGCCATGGTAAAACCTTCAGCAGATCAGGGGACTGTGAGGACCATGGTGAAACCTTCAGATCAGGGGACTGTGAGGACCATGGTGAAACCTTCAGATCAGGGGACTGTGAGGACTATGGTGGAACCTTCAGCAGATCAGGGGACTGTAAGGGCCATGGTAAAACCTTCAGCAGATCAGGGGACTGTAAGGGCCATGGTAAAACCTTCAGCAGATCAGGAGACTGTGAGGGCCATGGTAAAACCGTCAGCAGATCAGGGGACTGTGAGGGCCATTGTAAAACCTTCAGCAGATCAGGGGACTGTGAGGGCCATGGTAAAACCTTCAGCAGATCAGGGGACTGTGAGGGCCATGGTGACACCTTCAGCAGATCAGGGAACTGTGAGGGCCATGGTAAAACCTTCAGCAGATCAGGGGACTGTGAGGACCATGGTAAATCCTTCAGCAGATCAGGAGACTGTGAGGGCCATGGTAAAACCTTCAGCAGATCAGGAGACTGAGAGGGCCATGGTAAAACCTTCAGCAGATCAGGGGACTGTGAGGGCCATGGTAAAACCTTCAGCAGATCAGGGGACTGTGAGGGCCATGGTAAAACCTTCAGCAGATCAGGAGACTGTGAGGACCATGGTAAAACCTTCAGCAGATCAGGGGACTGTGAGGACTATGGTAGAACCTTCAGCAGATCAGGGGACTGTGAGGGCCATGGTAAAACCTTCAGCAGATCAGGGGACTGTGAGGGCCATGGTAAAACCTTCAGCAGATCAGGGGACTGTGAGGGCCATGGTAAAACCTTCAGCAGATCAGGGGACTGTGAGGACTATGGTAGAACCTTCAGCAGATCAGGGGACTGTGAGGGCCATGGTAAAACCTTCAGCAGATCAGGGGACTGTGAGTACCATGGTAAAACCGTCAGCAGATCAGGGGACTGTGAGGGCCATGGTAAAACCTTCAGCAGATCAGGGGACTGTGAGGGCCATGGTGACCCCTTCAGCAGATCAGGGAACTGTGAGGGCCATGGTAAAACCTTCAGCAGATCAGGGGACTGTGAGGACTATGGTAGAACCTTCAGCAGATCAGGGGACTGTGAGGGCCATGGTAAAACCTTCAGCAGATCAGGGGACTGTGAGTACCATGGTAAAACCGTCAGCAGATCAGGGGACTGTGAGGGCCATGGTAAAACCTTCAGCAGATCAGGGGACTGTGAGGGCCATGGTGACCCCTTCAGCAGATCAGGGAACTGTGAGGACCAAAGTAAATCCCTTAGTAGATTAGGGGACTGTGAGGGCCATGGTAAATCCCTTAGCAGATCAGGGGACTGTGAGGGACATGGTAAATCCTTCAGCAGATCAGGGGACTGTGAGGGCCATGGTAAAACCTTCAGCAGATCAGGGGACTGTGAGGACCATGGTAAAACCGTCAACAGATCAGGGGACTGTGAGGACCATGGTAAAACCTTCAACAGATCAGGGGACTGTGAGGGCCATGGTAAAACCTTCAGCAGATCAGTGGACTGTGAGGGCCATGGTAAAACCTTCAGCAGATCAGGGGACTGTGAGGGCCATGGTAATTCCTTCAGATCAGGGGACTGTGAGGACCATGGTAAAACCTTCAGCAGATCAGGGGACTGTGAGGGCCATGGTGACACCTTCAGCAGATCGGGGGACTGTAAGGGCCATGGTGAAACCTTCAGCAGATCAGTGGACTGTGAGGACTATGGTAAAACCTACAGAAGATCAGGGGACTGTGAGGGCCGTGGTAAATCCCTTAGCAGATCAGGGGACTGTGAGGGCCATGGTAAATCCCTTAGCAGATCAGGGGACTGTGAGGGCCATGGTAAAACCTTCAGCAGATCAGGGGACTGTGAGGGCCATAGTAAAACCTTCAGCAGGTCAGGGGACTGTGAGGACCATGGTAAAACCTTCAGCAGATCAGGGGACTGTGAGGGCCATGGTAAAACCTTCAGCAGATCAGGGGACTGTGAGGGCCATAGTAAAACCTTCAGCAGGTCAGGGGACTGTGAGGACCATGGTAAAACCTTCAGCAGATCAGGGGACTGTGAGGGCCATGGTAAAACCTTCAGAAGATCAGGGGACTGTGAGGGCCATGGTAAAATCTCCAGCAGATCAGGGGACTGTGAGGGCCATGGTAAATCCTTCAGCAGATCAGGGGACTGTGAGGGCCATGGTAAAACCTTCAGCAGATCAGGGGATGTGAGGGCCATGGTAAAACCTTCAGCAGATCAGGGGACTGTGAGGGCCATGGTAAAACCTTCAGCAGATCAGGGGACTGTGAGGGCCATGGTAAAACCTTCAGCAGATCAGGAGACTGTGAGGGTCATGGTAAAACCTTCAGCAGATCAGGGGACTGTGAGGGCCATGGTAAAACCTTCAGCAGATCAGGGGACTGTGAGGGCCATGGTAAAACCCTCAGCAGATCAGGGGACTGTGAGGGCCATGGTAAAACCTTCAGCAGATCAGGGGACTGTGAGGGCCATGGTAAAACCTTCAGCAGATCAGGGAACTGTGAGGGCCATGGTAAAACCTTCAGCAGATCAGGGGACTGTGAGTTAATGGTAAAACCTTCAGCAGATCAGGGGACTGTGAGGGCCATGGTAAAACCTCCAGCAGATCAGGGGACTGTGAGGGACATGGTAAAACCTTCAGCAGATCAGGGGACTGTGAGGGCCATGGTAAAACCTTCAGCAGATCAGGGGACTGTGAGGGCCATGGTAAAACCTTCAGCAGATCAGGGGACTGTGAGGGCCATGGTAAAACCTTCAGCAGATCAGGAGACTGTGAGGACCATGGTAAAACCTTCAGCAGATCAGGGGACTGTGGGGGCCATGGTAAAACCTTCAGCAGATCAGGGGACTGTGAGGTCCATGGTAAAACCTTCAGCAGATCAGGGGACTGTGAGGCCATGGTAAAACCTTCAGCAGATCAGAGGACTGTGAGGGCCATGGTAAAACCTTCAGCAGATCAGGGGACTGTGAGGCCATGGTAAAACCTTCAGCAGACCAGGGGACTGTGAGGCCATGGTAAAACCTTCAGCAGATCAGGGGATGTGAGGGCCATGGTAAAACCTTCAGCAGATCAGGGGACTGTGAGGACCATGGTAAAACCTACAGAAGATCAGGGGACTGTGAGGACTATGGTAAAACCTTCAGCTTGTGCCTTTTGAGGTCGCCTATGGTGGATTTTGAGGTGTGTTTAGGATCATTATACAGTTGAAGCCATTCTCTTCAGCTCTGGCTTTTTTACACTTGGTGTTGTTTGCTTTTAGAATTTTCTGGAATTTCATTGAATCTATTCTTCCCGCTACCTGTGAAATGTTCCCTGTGCCGTTGGCTGCAGCAACGCTTAATGGTTCTTCTCATGAAATTCTTGCTCCTTTGACCCTCAGGACCTGTTTCCAGAACACATCAGACTTGTTTAGCTGTTCTTTTTCTGAATTTTGTGATTAGGACGCAAGAGGTTTTCTTCTAATGACTCTTCTAGGCCACATTTGTGTAGGTTCATAATTCAAGTATTCGGGCGAATTATTGGAGCACAAATAAAGCGCACAATAGGGTAGTATGTTCTACACGGTTTGTATGATCAATAGAGCAAAAGTAGAGGCTCACCTTAGGGGGTTGAGCTAAAGAAAAGCACAACCCTATTGTAGACTTTTTAGTAAAATTAAAAAAAAGCTTTGGTCGCCAGGTATGCTGCCGCAGGAACCTTTCCTTCCGGATGAGATGCTGAATCTCTCAAGGAGATGTATTGGATAAAATGAGTCCCTGCTTCGGTGCAAGAACACCGGCATATACAGTTTGAAATAAAGAAGAATTCCTGAAACTTCACAAAGTAATTTGTGCATCAGGAGTAAAACAGCGCATTTCAGGGAATCAAGTCCCTTTCATCAGGTTAAAAAATGTTTTATAAACAAAAATCACAGAACGAAAAGATAGTAATGCACTCAATTTGCACTTTTCGTTCTGGGATTTTTGTTTATAAATGTAGCCATAGACATCCGCATATTGCTTATCATATCGTGCAGGTTGTTTTTATTTCTTTGTTTTTTGTGATTTTTGTTTATTAAGAAATGTTTTAACCTAATCAAGAGGACTTGAGATTTCCCGAAACACTCAGTTTTACTCCTGATGCACAATTTACTTTGAAATAAAGTATTCCTGAAACGTCATAAACTGTATATCCCGGTGTTCTTGCGCCGAAGCAGGGACTCATTTTAAGCCATATTTTTGTAGGTGTCACTGAATAGTAGAACAAAGTCCCCCAACTCTAGACTCTGCTAAATCTTCCTGAAGGTCTTTTGCAGTTAAGCAGGAGTTCTCATTTACCTATCAATCCTATGAAAATGTTCTCTCTCTTCTAGACCTTCTCTTCTCCTCAACTGTTCCTGGTAACTGCAATTTTTTAATGTCAAACTGAGGAAATGGCGACCTGAAGATGCTTTGTGGTCCACAGCCAATTTCAGTGTGTTAGGCAGCTGCTTAGAAGAACTTGACTCCTGGTTTTGTGACAAGGTTAGAGCAGTAAACAAGCCTTAAAGGGAACCTGTCATCACCTTTAACGCAGTGTAAAGTAGAGACAGGTGAGTTGATTTTAGCGGTCGGTCATGTATAAGTTAAAAGTAAGTGGTTGCCGAGAACCAACATCACAATCATTGCAGACTGGGCCTGGAGAAGAGCCCCAGTTATTCCCGCCCGCCCGCTGATGACTGACAGGCCTCTACCTGTTTCTCTCTAGGAGAGATCTGCCAATCATCAGCAGGTGGCGGAGAGCAGGAGGTTATAATCACCAGGACTCTTCTCAGGTAGCTGGGACTCTTCAGTGCCCGGGCTGCAGTGATTATGAGGCTGTTCTCGGGACACAGCGCTGACATCAGCATTCCTGTCACTACTTTATACCGCCCTCAGTGAGGTCACCATAACGCTGATGACGGTTCCCTTTAACACTAGGGTCTGAGACCCTGGTCGGTTATCGGAGTGCTCACATCTCCTGAGGCTCATATGCTTTTTAAAGACGCTTCTTAATTTTTTTCACTAAAATTGTAAAAATCAAAATAATCCACTGCTGTTGTTGAAAAGTGTGTATCATTAACTTTACGTCTTTTGTAGATAATTTAATCTTCAACTTGCTGAACTGTTCACGGTAACGGCCACTGTATATATATATATTCACACTACTCACAAAAAGGGATATTTGGCTTTCGGGTAAAATTTTAGAAAAACGTAAGAAGCTCCAGAGATATTAGATCAGGAAAGTTAGGCGTTAAGTAGAAGCAGTAATGGTGATTTCCTCATCTCAGAAGCCGACCCCAGTGCTGGGTATACCGCCACAAAATGTCAGTGTCTCAGGAACTTGTCCTGTGGTCCTAAGCGTCAATTCAAGCTTGACAATGACGTCTCCTGCTGTTCACACTTTGTTGAGGCATCGCATCCCAGTCTTCTTGAAGGGCAGCCCTCAGGTGATTGAGGTTCGGAGGTACAGAGTTACATGCCTCTACACAGCGACTCAGATGATCCCATAGGTTTTCATTGGGATTCAGGTCTGGAGAAAGTGCAGGCCGCTCCCTGTGAGGTCCCCCAGTCTCCAGCAGCCGCTCCTTGTGAGGTCCCCCGGTCTCCAGCAGCCGCTCCATGTGAGGTCCCCCGGTCTCTAGCAGCCGCTCCCTGTGAGGTCCCCCAGTCTCCAGCAGCCGCTCCTTGTGAGGTCCCCCGGTCTCCAGCAGCCGCTCCATGTGAGGTCCCCCAGTCTCCAGCAGCCGCTCCATGTGAGGGGTCCCAGTCTCCAGCAGCCGCTCCCTGTGAGGTCCCCAGTCTTCAGCAGCCGCTCCATGTGAGGTCCCCAGTATCCGGGGCCGCTCCATGTGAGTCCCCCAGTCTCCAGCAGCTGCTCCATGTGAGGGCCCCAGTCTCCAGCAGCCACTCCCTGTGAGGTCCCCGGTCTCCAGCAGCCGCTCCATGTGAGGTCCCCAGCCTCCAGCAGCCGCTCCATGTGAGGTCCCCGGTCTCCAGCAGCCGCTCCATGTGAGGGTCCCAGTCTCCAGCAGCCGCTCCATGTGAGGTCCCCAGCCTCCAGCAGCCGCTCCATGTGAGGTCCCCAGCCTCCAGCAGCCGCTCCATGTGAGGTCCCCCAGTCTCCAGCAGCCGCTCCATGTGAGGTCCCCAGCCTCCAGCAGCCGCTCCATGTGAGGTCCCCGGTCTCCAGCAGCCGCTCCATGTGAGGGTCCCAGTCTCCAGCAGCCGCTCCATGTGAGGTCCCCCAGCCTCCAGCAGCCGCTCCATGTGAGGTCCCCGGTCTCCAGCAGCCGCTCCATGTGAGGTCCCCAGTCTCTAGCGGCCGCTCCATGTGAGGTCCCCAGTCTCCAGCAGCCGCTCCTGTGAGGTCCCCCAGTCTCTAGCGGCCGCACTATGTGGTGTCTATCTGGTGGGGTTTCAGAAGCCGCTGGACACAATTTACTTGCGGGCACCACACGGTTCCCTTGTTCCTTAGGGTCGTAAACAGGGGTGAGGTGTCTGATACGGGTGTGTCGCCTGCTGCTATCTGTATCGGGTGTGTCGCCGGCTGCTATCTGTATCGGTGTGTCGCCTGCTGCTATCTGTATCGGTGTGTCGCCTGCTGCTATCTGTATCGGTGTGTCGCCTGCTGCTATCTGTATCAGTGTCGCCTGCTGCTATCTGTATCGGGTGTGTCGCCTGCTGCTATCTGTATCGGGTGTGTCGCCTGCTGCTATCTGTATCGGGTGTGTCGCCTGCTGCTATCTGTATCGGGTGTGTCGCCTGCTGCTATCTGTATCGGGTGTGTCGCCTGCTGCTATCTGTATCGGGTGTGTCGCCTGCTGCTATCTGTATCGGGTGTGTCGCCTGGTGCTATCTGTATCGGGTGTGTCGCCTGGTGCTATCTGTATCGGGTGTGTCGCCTGGTGCTATCTGTATCGGGTGTGTCGCCTGCTGCTATCTGTATCGGTGTGTCGCCTGCTGCTATCTGTATCGGTGTGTCGCCTGGTGCTATCTGTATCGGGTGTGTCGCCTGCTGCTATCTGTATCGGGTGTGTCGCCTGCTGCTATCTGTATCGGGTGTGTCGCCTGCTGCTATCTGTATCGGGTGTGTCGCCTGCTGCTATCTGTATCGGGTGTGTCTGTATAGAGGATCTGTCAGCTCTGCTGTGTGGTGTAGTATAGAGGATCTGTCAGCTTTGCTGTGTGGTGTAGTATAGAGGATCTGTCAGCTCTGCTGTGTGGTGTAGTATAGAGGATCTGTCAGCTCTGCTGTGTGGTGTAGTATAGAGGATCTGTCAGCTCTGCTGTATATTGTAGTATAGAGGATCTGTCAGCTCTGCTGTGCGGTGTAGTATAGAGGATCCCCCTGTCCCCCTTCCTCTCCACAGATTCCCCTGTCCCCCCCTCTCCACAGACTCCCTTGTCCGCCCCCCCTCCTCTCCACAGACTCCCCCCCCCCCCTCTCCACAGACTCCCTTGTCCGCCCCCCCTCCTCTCCACAGACTCCTCCCCCTCTCCACAGACTCCCCTGTCCGCCCCCCCTCCTCTCCACAGACTCCTCTGTCCCCCCCTCCTCTCCACAGACTCCCCTGTCCCCCCCTCCTCCTCTCCACAGACTCCCCTGCCCCCCCCTCCTCCTCCCCACAGACTCCCCTGTCCCCCCCTCCACCTCCCCACAGACTCCCTGTCCCCCCCTCCCACAGACTCCCTTTCCCCCCTCCCCACAGACTCCCTTTCCGCCCTCCTCCCCACAGACTCCCTGTCCGCCCCCTCCTCCCCACAGACTCCCCTGTCCGCCCTCCTCCCCACAGACTCCCTGTCCGCCCTCCTCCCCACAGACTCCCTGTCCCCCTCCTCTCCACAGACTCCCTGTCCCCCCTCCTCTCCACAGACTCCCTGTCCCCCCTCCTCTCCACAGACTCCCCCCTCCTCTCCACAGACTCCCCCTCCTCTCCACAGACTCCCCCTCCTCCTCTCCACAGACTCCCCCCTCCTCCTCTCCACAGACTCCCCCTCCTCCTCTCCACAGACTCCCCCTCCTCCTCTCCACAGACTCCCTGTCCCCCCTCCTCCTCTCCACAGACTCCCCTGTCCCCCCTCCTCCTCTCCACAGACTCCCTGTCCCCCCTCCTCCTCTTCACAGACTCCCCTGTCCCCCTCCTCCTCTCCACAGACTCCCCTGTCCCCCTCCTCCTCTCCACAGGGGACAGACTCCCCCTCCTCCTCTCCACAGACTCCCCTCCTCTCCACAGACTCTCCTCTCCACAGACTCCCTCCTCTCCACAGACTCCCCCTCCTCCTCTCCACAGACTCCCCCTCCTCCTCTCCACAGACTCCCCCCTCCTCCTCTCCACAGACTCCCCTGTCCCCCCCCTCCTCCCTCTCCACAGACTCCCCTGTCCCCCTCCTCCTCTCCTCCTTCCACAGACTCCCCTGTCCCCCCTCCTCCTCCTCTCCACAGAGCTCCCTGACTCCCCCCTCACCTCCTCTCCACAGACTCCCTGTCCCCCCCTCCTCCCCACAGACTCCCTGTCCCCCTCCTCCCCACAGACTCCCCTGTCCCCCTCCTCCCCACAGACTCCCCTGTCCCCCCTCCTCCCCACAGACTCCCCTGTCCGCCCTCCTCCCCACAGACTCCCCTGTCCCCCCTCCTCCTCCCCACAGACTCCCTTTCCGCCCTCCTCCCCACAGACTCCCCTGTCCCCCTCTCCACAGACTCCCTGTCCCCCTCTCCACAGACTCCCTGTCCGCCCTCCTCCCCACAGACTCCCTGTCCCACCCTCCTCCTCCCCACAGACTCCCCTTTCCGCCCTCCTCCCCACAGACTCCCCTGTCCCCGCCTCTCCACAGACTCCCCTGTCCCCTCCTCCCCACAGACTCCCCTGTCTGCCCTCCTCCCCACAGACTCCCCTGTCTGCCCTCCTCCCCACAGACTCCCCTGTCTGCCCTCCTCCCCACAGACTCCCCTGTCTGCCCTCCTCCCCACAGACTCCCCTGTCTGCCCTCCTCCCCTGTCTGCCCTCCTCCCCACAGACTCCCCTGTCCGCCCTCCTCCCCACAGACTCCCCTGTCCCCCCTCCTCCCCACAGACTCCCCTGTCCGCCCTCCTCCCCACAGACTCCCCTGTCCCCCCTCCTCTCCTCTCCACAGACTCCCCTGTCCCCCTGCTCTCCACAGACTCCCTGTCCCCCTCCTCTCCACAGACTCCCTGTCCCCCTCCTCTCCACAGACTCCCCTGTCCCCCTCCTCTCCACAGACTCCCTGTCCCCCTCCTCTCCACAGACTCCCTGTCCCCCCTCTCCACAGACTCCCTGTCCCCCCTCCTCTCCACAGACTCCCCTGTCCCCCTCCTCTCCACAGACTCCCCTGTCCCCCTCCTCTCCACAGACTCCCCTGTCCCCCCTCTCCACAGACTCCCTGTCCCCCCTTCTCTCCACAGACTCCCCTGTCCCCCTCTCCTCTCCACAGACTCCCTGTCCCCTCTCTCCACAGACTCCCCTGTCCCCCTGCTCTCCACAGACTCCCCTGCCCCCCTTCTCTCCACAGACTCCCCTGCCCCCTCCTCTCCACAGACTCCCCTGTCCCCCCTCCTCTCCACAGACTCCCTGTCCCCCTCCTCTCCACAGACTCCCTGTCCCCCCTCCTCTCCACAGACTCCCCTGTCCCCCCTCCTCTCCACAGACTCCCCTGTCCCCCCTCCTCTCCACAGACTCCCCTGTCCCCCTCTCCACAGACTCCCCTGTCCCCCCTCCTCTCCACAGACTCCCCTGTCCCCCTCTCCACAGACTACCCTGCCCCCCTCCTCTCCACAGACTACCCTGTCACCCCCTCTCCACAGACTCCCCTGTCCCCCTCTCCACAGACTCCCTGTCCCCCCTCCTCTCCACAGACTCCCCTGCCCCCCTCTCCACAGACTCCCCTGCCCCCCTCTCCACAGACTCCCTGTCCCCCTCCTCTCCACAGACTCCCCTGTCCCCCTCTCCACAGACTCCCTGTCCCCCCTCTCCACAGACTCCCTGTCCCCCCTCTCCACAGACTCCCTGCCCCCTCTCCACAGACTCCCTGCCCCCATCTCCACAGACTCCCTGTCCCCCCTCCTCTCCACAGACTCCCTGTCCCCCTCCTCTCCACAGACTCCCCTGTCCCCCTCCTCTCCACAGACTCCCTGTCCCCCTCCTCTCCACAGACTCCCCTGTCCCCCCTCCTCTCCACAGACTCCCTGCCCCCCTCTCCACAGACTCCCCTGTCCCCCCCTCTCCACAGACTCCCTGTCCCCCCACAGACTCCCCTGTCCCCACCTCTCCGTAGACTCCCCTGTCCCCACCTCTCCACAGACTCCCCATAGACGCCTTACAGACTCGCGGAGGAGGCGGGGCTTTTTGTGCGGGGCTCAGTTTCTGGACGGAAGGATTCTGGGCTGCACAGGAACATGGCGGCCTCCACGGGAGCGAATCTGATACAGCGGAGAACGCGTGCAGCAGTGCGGATATTCTGCCGATACCGCGACAAAAAGAAATGGGTGAGGCTCCGCCCACAGCAGGTCACATGACCCGGGGTAATAAGCAGACCCCCATATATCCCATGACCCGGGGTAATAAGCAGACCCCCATATATCCTATGACCCGGGGTAATGAGCAGACCCCCATATATCTCATGACCCCAGGTAATAAGCAGACCCCCATATATCACATGAACCCGGGGTAATAAGCAAACCCCCATATATCACATGACCTGGGGTAATAAGCAGACCCCCATATATCCTATGACCCGGGGTAATGAGCAGACCCCCATATATCACATGACCACTGGTAATAAGCAGACCCCCATATATCACATGACCCCTGGTAATAAGCAGACCCCCATATATCACATGACCTGGGGTAATAAGCAGACCCCCATATATCCTATGACCCGGGGTAATGAGCAGACCCCCATATATCACATGACCACTGGTAATAAGCAGACCCCCATATATCACATGACCTGGGGTAATAAGCAGACCCCCATATATCACATGACCTGGGGTAATAAGCAGACCCCCATATATCCTATGACCCGGGGTAATAAGCAGACCCCGATTTATCACATGACCCCAGGTAATAAGCAGACCCCCATATATCCCATGACCCCGGGTAATAAGCAGACCCCCATATATCCCATGACCCCGGGTAATAAGCAGACCCCCATATATCACATGACCTGGGGTAATAAGCAGACCCCCCATATATCACATGAACCCGGGGTAATAAGCAGACCCCCATATATCACATGACCTGGGGTAATAAGCAGACCCCCCATATATCACATGAACCCGGGGTAATAAGCAGACCCCCATATATCACATGAACCCGGGGTAATAAGCAGACCCCCATATATCACATGACCTGGGGTAATAAGCAGACCCCCATATATCCTATGACCCGGGGTAATGAGCAGACCCCCATATATCACATGACCTGGGGTAATAAGCAGACCCCCCATATATCACATGAACCCGGGGTAATAAGCAGACCCCCATATATCACATGAACCCGGGGTAATAAGCAGACCCCCATATACCACATGACCCGGGGTAATAAGCAGACCCCCATATACCACATGACCCGGGGTAATAAGCAGACCCCCATATATCCTATGACCCGGGGTAATAAGCAGACCCCCATATATCACATGACCCCAGGTAATAAGCAGACCCCCATATATCACATGACCCCTGGTAATAAGCAGACCCCTGGGGTAATAAGGGTCATGTGACTGCCTTCTCTTGCAGGCCACTAGTTTTGTGGGCCCCTCGCCCCCGCGCCTCGCTCTGCAGTATTTCGATATGACGTACAGCGCGCAGTTTGGTGACCTGTGGCCCTCGGTGCGGATCGGACTCCTATCGGAGCAGAAATATGGCGCCCTCATCAATAACTTCTCCAGCGAGGAGCGCGTGACCGGCGACCTGCGCTCTATGGGTGCCAGTGACTTCCTGCACGAGACGCCGCACACCTCAGACCTCTCATGTTACACCTTCCCCCGTGGTGACATCACCCGCTTCCCACCAGCCAGGTACTGAGCCTTCACTGATCCCAGGGCCCCTGAGGGCCACATCCTATCTGTTCTGGGGGCTGTGCTCTAGTTACAGCTCGGGGCAGCTGCCGCTGTGCTGTAATACGCTTATTACGCTCTCGCCCCTCTGTGACAGATCCGGCGCCCGGGGCCTCCTGGAGTATTACCTGCTGGACGCCGCCTCGCTCCTCCCTGTCCTCGCCCTCAGCGTCCGGCCGGAACACCGCGTCCTGGACCTGTGCGCCGCACCTGGGGGCAAGACCTTGGCGCTGCTGATGGAGAGCTGCAGTAAGAGGGGGTGTGAATAGGAGCTTGGGGTTGTCCGGGGGGTGTGAATACTTTAATTCTCTCTCTGCTGCAGGATACCTGGCAGCCAATGACGCGTCGCTCTCCCGCTGTAGACGCCTGCGCCGTGTCCTGCTGTCCTACATTCCCCAAGAGCTGCACTCAGAGGAGCGGCTGCGAGTCACATCGGAGGACGGCACAGAGTGGCCGGAGGAGGCCGTGTACGACAGGGTCAGTATCCGGGGAGGGGGGCGCACACTGGGGGTCATCCTGTCAGACACTGGGGGTGACATGTGATCACACAGGTTCTGGTGGACGCTCCCTGCACTGCAGACCGTCACTCCCTCCTGGAGGAGGAGAACAACATCTTCAATCGCATGAGGATGAAGGAACGCCAGGTGTTACCCCTGCTGCAGACCCAGCTCCTGCTGTAAGTATGTGAACCCCCCCATAAGGTCCCTTATTGCCCTGTCCAACCCCTGCAGAACATCGCATGACCCTATCTTTCTGCAGAGCATCTCATGGCCTTGTCTATCTACCTGCAGAGCATCTCAGTGACCCTGTCCAACCCCTGCAGAACTTTGCATATCTCAATGCAGAGCATCTCATGACCCTGTCTACCTACCTACAGAGCATCTCTCAATGACCTTTTCCACCCCTGCAGAGCATTTCACTTGAGTTTAGCTTTTCTTTTGTATTGAAGAGTGATTTCTCATTTTCCCCAGTTCTGGGCTACGGGCGGTGGTGCCAGGGGGCGACGTGGTCTACTCCACCTGCACCTTGTCGACTCTGCAGAACGAGTGTGTAGTGGAGAGAGCGCTGGGCCTGGCTGCGTCCGAGTACGGCATCCGCACAGGGTTCTCAGGAACTTGTCCTGTGGTCCTAAGCGTCAATTCAAGCTTGACAATGACGTCTCCTGCTGTTCACACTTTGTTGAGGCATCGCATCCCAGTCTTCTTGAAGGGCAGCCCTCAGGTGATTGAGGTTCGGAGGTACAGAGTTACATGCCTCTACACAGCGACTCAGATGATCCCATAGGTTTTCATTGGGATTCAGGTCTGGAGAAAGTGCAGGCCGCTCCCTGTGAGGTCCCCCAGTCTCCAGCAGCCGCTCCTTGTGAGGTCCCCCGGTCTCCAGCAGCCGCTCCATGTGAGGTCCCCCGGTCTCCAGCAGCCGCTCCCTGTGAGGTCCCCCAGTCTCCAGCAGCCGCTCCTTGTGAGGTCCCCCGGTCTCCAGCAGCCGCTCCATGTGAGGTCCCCCAGTCTCCAGCAGCCGCTCCATGTGAGGGGTCCCAGTCTCCAGCAGCCGCTCCCTGTGAGGTCCCCCAGTCTTCAGCAGCCGCTCCATGTGAGGTCCCCCAGTATCCGGGGGCCGCTCCATGTGAGGTCCCCCAGTCTCCAGCAGCTGCTCCATGTGAGGGGCCCCAGTCTCCAGCAGCCACTCCCTGTGAGGTCCCCCGGTCTCCAGCAGCCGCTCCATGTGAGGTCCCCCAGCCTCCAGCAGCCGCTCCATGTGAGGTCCCCCGGTCTCCAGCAGCCGCTCCATGTGAGGGGTCCCAGTCTCCAGCAGCCGCTCCATGTGAGGTCCCCCAGCCTCCAGCAGCCGCTCCATGTGAGGTCCCCCAGCCTCCAGCAGCCGCTCCATGTGAGGTCCCCCAGTCTCCAGCAGCCGCTCCATGTGAGGTCCCCAGCCTCCAGCAGCCGCTCCATGTGAGGTCCCCCGGTCTCCAGCAGCCGCTCCATGTGAGGGGTCCCAGTCTCCAGCAGCCGCTCCATGTGAGGTCCCCCAGCCTCCAGCAGCCGCTCCATGTGAGGTCCCCCGGTCTCCAGCAGCCGCTCCATGTGAGGTCCCCCAGTCTCTAGCGGCCGCTCCATGTGAGGTCCCCCAGTCTCCAGCAGCCGCTCCCTGTGAGGTCCCCCAGTCTCTAGCGGCCGCTCCATGTGGTGTCTATCTGGTGGGGTTTCAGAAGCCGCTGGACACAATTTACTTGCGGGCACCCACACCGGTTCCCTTGTTCCTTAGGGTCGTAAACAGGGGTGAGGTGTCTGATACGGGTGTGTCGCCTGCTGCTATCTGTATCGGGTGTGTCGCCGGCTGCTATCTGTATCGGGTGTGTCGCCTGCTTCTATCTGTATCGGGTGTGTCGCCTGCTGCTATCTGTATCGGGTGTGTCGCCTGCTTCTATCTGTATCGGGTGTGTCGCCTGCTGCTATCTGTATCGGGTGTGTCGCCTGCTGCTATCTGTATCGGGTGTGTCGCCTGGTGCTATCTGTATCGGGTGTGTCGCCTGGTGCTATCTGTATCGGGTGTGTCGCCTGGTGCTATCTGTATCGGGTGTGTCGCCTGCTGCTATCTGTATCGGGTGTGTCGCCTCCCCTGTCCCCCCTCCTCTCCACAGACTCCCCTGCACCCCCTCCTCCTCTCCACAGACTCCCCTGCCCCCCCTCCTCCTCTCCACAGACTCCCCTGCCCCCCCTCCTCTCCACAGACTCCCTGTCCCCCTCTCCACAGACTCCCTGTCCCCCCTCCTCTCCACAGACTCCCTGTCCCCCCTCTCCACAGACTCCCCTGTCCCCTCTTCTCTCCACAGACTCCCTGCCCCCCTCTCTCTCCACAGGCTCCCTGTCCCCTCCTCCTCTCCACAGGCTCCCTGTCCCCCCCCTCCTCTCCACAGACTCCCCTGTCCCCCTCCTCTCCACAGACTCCCCTGTCCCCCTCCTCTCCACAGACTCCCCTGTCCCCCTCCTCTCCACAGACTCCCTGTCCCCCTCCTCTCCACAGACTCCCTGTCCCCCTCCTCTCCACAGACTCCCTGTCCCCCTCCTCTCCACAGACTTCCCTGTCCCCCCTCCTCTCCACAGACTCCCCTGTCCCCCTCCTCTCCAAAGACTCCCCTGTCCCCCCCTCCTCTCCCCACAGACTCCCCTGTCCCCCCTCTCCACAGACTCCCCTGTCCCCCCTCCTCTCCACAGACTCCCCTGTCCCCCTCCTCTCCCACAGACTCCCTGTCCTCCTCCTCTCCACAGACTCCCTGTCCCCCCTCCTCTCCACAGACTCCCTGTCCCCCCCTCCTCTCCACAGACTCCCCTGTCCCCCTCCTCCTCCACAGACTCCCCTGTCCCCCTCCTCTCCACAGACTCCCCTGTCCCCCCCTCCTCTCCACAGACTCCCTGTCCCCCTCTCCACAGACTCCCTGTCCCCCCTCCTCTCCACAGACTCCCCTGTCCCCCTCTCTCTCCACAGACTCCCTGTCCCCTCTCTCCACAGACTCCCTGTCCCCCTCTCTCCACAGACTCCTGTCCCCCCTTCTCTCCACAGACTCCCCTGTCCCCCTCTCCTCTCCACAGACTCCCTGTCCCCCTCTCTCCACAGACTCCCCTGTCCCCCTCGCTCTCCACAGACTCCCCTGCCCCCCTCCTCTCCACAGACTCCCTGTCCCCTCCTCCTCTCCACAGACTCCCCTGTCCCCCTCCTCTCCACAGACTCCCCTGTCCCCCTCCTCTCCACAGACTCCCTGTCCCCCTCCTCTCCACAGACTCCCTGTCCCCCCTCCTCTCCACAGACTCCCCTGTCCCCTCTCTCCACAGACTCCCTGTCCCTCCTCTCCACAGACTCCCTGTCCCCTCTCTCCACAGACTCCCCTGTCCCCCTCCTCTCCACAGACTACCCTGTCACCCCCTCTCCACAGACTCCCTGTCCCCCTCTCCACAGACTCCCTGTCCCCCTCCTCTCCACAGACTCCTGCCCCCTCTCCCAGCTCCCCTCCTCCCTCTCCACAGACTCCTGTCCCCTGTCCTGCCTCTCCACAGACTCCCTGTCCCCCTCTCCACAGACTCCTGTCCCCCTCTCCACAGACTCCCTGCCCCCTCTCCACAGACTCCCTGCCCCCCATCTCCACAGACTCCCTGTCCCCCCTCCTCTCCACAGACTCCCTGTCCCCCCTCCTCTCCACAGACTCCCCTGTCCCCCTCCTCTCCACAGACTCCCTGTCCCCCCCTCCTCTCCACAGACTCCCTGTCCCCCCTCCTCTCCACAGACTCCCTGCCCCCTCTCTCCACAGACTCCCTGTCCCCCCCTCTCCACAGACTCCCCTGTCCCCCCACAGACTCCCTGTCCCCACCTCTCCGTAGACTCCCCTGTCCCCACCTCTCCACAGACTCCCCATAGACGCCTTACAGACTCGCGGAGGAGGCGGGGCTTTTTGTGCGGGGCTCAGTTTCTGGACGGAAGGATTCTGGGCTGCACAGGAACATGGCGGCCTCCACGGGAGCGAATCTGATACAGCGGAGAACGCGTGCAGCAGTGCGGATATTCTGCCGATACCGCTACAAAAAGAAATGGGTGAGGCTCCGCCCACAGCAGGTCACATGACCCGGGGTAATAAGCAGACCCCCATATATCCCATGACCCGGGGTAATAAGCAGACCCCCATATATCCTATGACCCGGGGTAATGAGCAGACCCCCATATATCTCATGACCCCAGGTAATAAGCAGACCCCCATATATCACATGACCCCTGGTAATAAGCAGACCCCCATATATCACATGACCTGGGGTAATAAGCAGACCCCCATATATCCTATGACCCGGGGTAATGAGCAGACCCCCATATACCACATGACCACTGGTAATAAGCAGACCCCCATATACCACATGACCCGGGGTAATAAGCAGACCCCCATATATCCTATGACCCGGGGTAATAAGCAGACCCCCATATATCACATGACCCCAGGTAATAAGCAGACCCCCATATATCACATGACCTGGGGTAATAAGGGTCATGTGACTGCCTTCTCTTGCAGGCCACTAGTTTTGTGGGCCCCTCGCCCCCGCGCCTCGCTCTGCAGTATTTCGATATGACGTACAGCGCGCAGTTTGGTGACCTGTGGCCCTCGGTGCGGATCGGACTCCTATCGGAGCAGAAATATGGCGCCCTCATCAATAACTTCTCCAGCGAGGAGCGCGTGACCGGCGACCTGCGCTCTATGGGTGCCAGTGACTTCCTGCACGAGACGCCGCACACCTCAGACCTCTCATGTTACACCTTCCCCCGTGGTGACATCACCCGCTTCCCACCAGCCAGGTACTGAGCCTTCACTGATCCCAGGGCCCCTGAGGGCCACATCCTATCTGTTCTGGGGGCTGTGCTCTAGTTACAGCTCGGGGCAGCTGCCGCTGTGCTGTAATACGCTTATTACGCTCTCGCCCCTCTGTGATAGATCCGGCGCCCGGGGCCTCCTGGAGTATTACCTGCTGGACGCCGCCTCGCTCCTCCCTGTCCTCGCCCTCAGCGTCCGGCCGGAACACCGCGTCCTGGACCTGTGCGCCGCACCTGGGGGCAAGACCTTGGCGCTGCTGATGGAGAGCTGCAGTAAGAGGGGGTGTGAATAGGAGCTTGGGGTTGTCCGGGGGGTGTGAATACTTTAATTCTCTCTCTGCTGCAGGATACCTGGCAGCCAATGACGCGTCGCTCTCCCGCTGTAGACGCCTGCGCCGTGTCCTGCTGTCCTACATTCCCCAAGAGCTGCACTCAGAGGAGCGGCTGCGGAGTCACATCGGAGGACGGCACAGAGTGGCCGGAGGAGGCCGTGTACGACAGGGTCAGTATCCGGGAGGGCGCACACTGGGGTCATCCTGTCAGACACTGGGGTGACATGTGATCACACAGGTTCTGGTGGACGCTCCCTGCACTGCAGACCGTCACTCCCTCCTGGAGGAGGAGAACAACATCTTCAATCGCATGAGGATGAAGGAACGCCAGGTGTTACCCCTGCTGCAGACCCAGCTCCTGCTGTAAGTATGTGAACCCCCCATAAGGTCCCTTATTGCCCTGTCCAACCCCTGCAGAACATCGCATGACCCTATCTTTCTGCAGAGCATCTCATGGCCTTGTCTATCTACCTGCAGAGCATCTCAGTGACCCTGTCCAACCCCTGCAGAACTTTGCATATCTCAATGCAGAGCATCTCATGACCCTGTCTACCTACCTACAGAGCATCTCTCAATGACCTTTTCCACCCCTGCAGAGCATTTCACTTGAGTTTAGCTTTTCTTTTGTATTGAAGAGTGATTTCTCATTTCCCCCAGTTCTGGGCTACGGGCGGTGGTGCCAGGGGGCGACGTGGTCTACTCCACCTGCACCTTGTCGACTCTGCAGAACGAGTGTGTAGTGGAGAGAGCGCTGGGCCTGGCTGCGTCCGAGTACGGCATCCGCACAGAGGTCCAGGATTTGCGCTGCTTCCGGGAGATTTTCAAGAAAACATTTGACTTTCAGAAGGACTGTCGCCTAGGAGAACTGGTGCTGCCGAACCTCACTGCCAACTACGGCCCCCTGTATCTGTGCAAGCTGCGGCGACTGCACTGACAACCCCATGTTATGTATCTCACCCATTATAATAAAGATCATGTGACCACAGATGTGTGACACCAAGTAGTTGTCATGTGAACAACATGGGGTCCATATGTGAAAGATAATAGGGGGCAATAGACTGTATTCTCCTGTCCTACAGTCATCCTCTCCCCTGAAATGGCTGATAACAGGGGGCAATAGATTGTATTCTCCTGTCCTACAATCATCCTCTCCCCTGACATGGCTGATAACAGGGGGCAATAGATTGTATTCTCCTGTCCTACAGTCATCCTCTCCCCTGAAATGGCTGATAACAGGGGGCAATAGACTGTATTCTCCTGTCCTACAGTCATCCTCTCCCCTGAAATGGCTGATAACAGGGAGCAATAGATTGTATTCTCCTGTCCTACACTCATCCTCTCCCCTGAAATGGCTGATAACAGGGAGCAATAGACTGTATTCTCCTGTCCTACAGTCATCCTCTCCACTGAAATGGCTGATAACAGGGAGCAATAGACTGTATTCTCCTGTCCTACAGTCATCCTCTCCACTGAAATGGCTGATAACAGGGAGCAATAGATTGTATTCTCCTGTCCTACAGTCATCCTCTCCCCTGAAATGGCTGATAACAGGGGGCAATAGATTGTATTCTCCTGTCCTACAGTCATCCTCTCCCCTGAAATGGCTGATAACAGGGGGCAATAGACTGTATTCTCCTGTCCTACAGTCATCCTCTCCCCTGAAATGGCTGATAACAGGGAGCAATAGACTGTATTCTCCTGTCCTACAGTCATCCCCTCCCTGAAATGGCTGATAACAGGGGCAATAGACTGTATTCTCCTGTCCTACAGTCATCCTCTCCTGAAATGGCTGATAACAGGGGGCAATAGACTGTATTCTCCTGTCCTACAGTCATCCTCTCCCTGAAATGGCTGATAACAGGGGCAATAGACTGTATTCTCCTGTCCTACAGTCATCCTCTCCCCTGAAATGGCTGATAACAGGGAGCAATAGACTGTATTCTCCTGTCCTACAGTCATCCTCTCCCCTGAAATGGCTGATAACAGGGGCAATAGACTGTATTCTCCTGTCCTACAGTCATCCTCTCCCCTGAAATGGCTGATAACAGGGGCAATAGACTGTATTCTCCTGTCCTACAGTCATCCTCTCCCTGAAATGGCTGATAACAGGGAGCAATAGACTGTATTCTCCTGTCCTACAGTCATCCTCTCCCTGAAATGGCTGATAACAGGGGGCAATAGACTGTATTCTCCTGTCCTACAGTCATCCTCTCCCCTGAAATGGCTGATAACAGGGAGCAATAGACTGTATTCTCCTGTCCTACAGTCATCCTCTCCCCTGAAATGGCTGATAACAGGGGCAATAGACTGTATTCTCCTGTCCTACAGTCATCCTCTCCCCTGAAATGGCTGATAACAGGGAGCAATAGACTGTATTCTCCTGTCCTACAGTCATCCTCTCCCTGAAATGGCTGATAACAGGGGCAATAGACTGTATTCTCCTGTCCTACAGTCATCCTCTCCCCTGAAATGGCTGATAACAGGGAGCAATAGACTGTATTCTCCTGTCCTACAGTCATCCTCTCCCCTGAAATGGCTGATAACAGGAGGCAATAGACTGTATTCTCCTGTCCTACAGTCATCCTCTCCCTGAAATGGCTGATAACAGGGAGCAATAGACTGTATTCTCCTGTCCTACAGTCATCCTCTCCCTGAAATGGCTGATAACAGGGAGCAATAGACTGTATTCTCCTGTCCTACAGTCATCCTCTCCCTGAAATGGCTGATAACAGGGGCAATAGACTGTATTCTCCTGTCCTACAGTCATCCTCTCCCCTGAAATGGCTGATAACAGGAGCAATAGACTGTATTCTCCTGTCCTACAGTCATCCTCTCCCTGAAATGGCTGATAACAGGGGCAATAGACTGTATTCTCCTGTCCTACAGTCATCCTCTCCCTGAAATGGCTGATAACAGGGAGCAATAGACTGTATTCTCCTGTCCTACAGTCATCCTCTCCCCTGAAATGGCTGATAACAGGGGCAATAGACTGTATTCTCCTGTCCTACAGTCATCCTCTCCCCTGAAATGGCTGATAACAGGGGGCAATAGACTGTATTCTCCTGTCCTACAGTCATCCTCTCCCCTGAAATGGCTGATAACAGGGAGCAATAGACTGTATTCTCCTGTCCTACAGTCATCCTCTCCCCTGAAATGGCTGATAACAGGGGCAATAGACTGTATTCTCCTGTCCTACAGTCATCCTCTCCCCTGAAATGGCTGATAACAGGGGCAATAGACTGTATTCTCCTGTCCTACAGTCATCCTCTCCCTGAAATGGCTGATAACAGGGGCAATAGACTGTATTCTCCTGTCCTACAGTCATCCTCTCCCCTGAAATGGCTGATAACAGGGGCAATAGACTGTATTCTCCTGTCCTACAGTCATCCTCTCCCCTGAAATGGCTGATAACAGGGAGCAATAGACTGTATTCTCCTGTCCTACAGTCATCCTCTCCCCTGAAATGGCTGATAACAGGGGCAATAGACTGTATTCTCCTGTCCTACAGTCATCCTCTCCCCTGAAATGGCTGATAACAGGGAGCAATAGACTGTATTCTCCTGTCCTACAGTCATCCTCTCCCCTGAAATGGCTGATAACAGGGGCAATAGACTGTATTCTCCTGTCCTACAGTCATCCTCTCCCTGAAATGGCTGATAACAGGGGCAATAGACTGTATTCTCCTGTCCTACAGTCATCCTCTCCCTGAAATGGCTGATAACAGGGGCAATAGACTGTATTCTCCTGTCCTACAGTCATCCTCTCCCCTGAAATGGCTGATAACAGGGGCAATAGACTGTATTCTCCTGTCCTACAGTCATCCTCTCCCTGAAATGGCTGATAACAGGGAGCAATAGACTGTATTCTCCTGTCCTACAGTCATCCTCTCCCCTGAAATGGCTGATAACAGGGGCAATAGACTGTATTCTCCTGTCCTACAGTCATCCTCTCCCCTGAAATGGCTGATAACAGGGGCAATAGACTGTATTCTCCTGTCCTACAGTCATCCTCTCCCCTGAAATGGCTGATAACAGGGGGCAATAGACTGTATTCTCCTGTCCTACAGTCATCCTCTCCCCTGAAATGGCTGATAACAGGGGCAATAGACTGTATTCTCCTGTCCTACAGTCATCCTCTCCCTGAAATGGCTGATAACAGGGGCAATAGACTGTATTCTCCTGTCCTACAGTCATCCTCTCCCCTGAAATGGCTGATAACAGGGACAATAGACTGTATTCTCCTGTCCTACAGTCATCCTCTCCTGAAATGGCTGATAACAGGGAGCAATAGGACTGTATTCTCCTGTCCTACAGTCATCCTCTCCCTGAAATGGCTGATAACAGGGGCAATAGACTGTATTCTCCTGTCCTACAGTCATCCTCTCCCCTGAAATGGCTGATAACAGGGGGCAATAGACTGTATTCTCCTGTCCTACAGTCATCCTCTCCCTGAAATGGCTGATAACAGGGAGCAATAGACTGTATTCTCCTGTCCTACAGTCATCCTCTCCCCTGAAATGGCTGATAACAGGGGGCAATAGACTGTATTCTCCTGTCCTACAGTCATCCTCTCCCTGAAATGGCTGATAACAGGGGGCAATAGACTGTATTCTCCTGTCCTACAGTCATCCTCTCCCCTGAAATGGCTGATAACAGGGAGCAATAGACTGTATTCTCCTGTCCTACAGTCATCCTCTCCCCTGAAATGGCTGATAACAGGGGCAATAGACTGTATTCCTCCTGTCCTACAGTCATCCTCTCCCCTGAAATGGCTGATAACAGGGGCAATAGACTGTATTCCTCCTGTCCTACAGTCATCCTCTCCCCTGAAATGGCTGATAACAGGGGCAATAGACTGTATTCTCCTGTCCTACAGTCATCCTCTCCCTGAAATGGCTGATAACAGGGGGCAATAGACTGTATTCTCCTGTCCTACAGTCATCCTCTTCCCTGAAATGGCTGATAACAGGGGCAATAGACTGTATTCTCCTGTCCTACAGTCATCCTCTCCCCTGAAATGGCTGATAACAGGGGGCAATAGACTGTATTCTCCTGTCCTACAGTCATCCTCTCCCCTGAAATGGCTGATAACAGGGGCAATAGACTGTATTCTCCTGTCCTACAGTCATCCTCTCCCCTGAAATGGCTGATAACAGGGGCAATAGACTGTATTCTCCTGTCCTACAGTCATCCTCTCCCCTGAAATGGCTGATAACAGGGGGCAATAGACTGTATTCTCCTGTCCTACAGTCATCCTCTCCCCTGAAATGGCTGATAACAGGGGGCAATAGACTGTATTCTCCTGTCCTACAGTCATCCTCTCCCTGAAATGGCTGATAACAGGGGCAATAGACTGTATTCTCCTGTCCTACAGTCATCCTCTCCCTGAAATGGCTGATAACAGGGAGCAATAGACTGTATTCTCCTGTCCTACAGTCATCCTCTCCCCTGAAATGGCTGATAACAGGGGCAATAGACTGTATTCTCCTGTCCTACAGTCATCCTCTCCCTGAAATGGCTGATAACAGGGGGCAATAGGACTGTATTCTCCTGTCCTACAGTCATCCTCTCCCCTGAAATGGCTGATAACAGGGGGCAATAGACTGTATTCTCCTGTCCTACAGTCATCCTCTCCCTGAAATGGCTGATAACAGGGAGCAATAGACTGTATTCTCCTGTCCTACAGTCATCCTCTCCCCTGAAATGGCTGATAACAGGGGGCAATAGACTGTATTCTCCTGTCCTACAGTCATCCTCTCCCTGAAATGGCTGATAACAGGGGCAATAGACTGTATTCTCCTGTCCTACAGTCATCCTCTCCCTGAAATGGCTGATAACAGGGAGCAATAGACTGTATTCTCCTGTCCTACAGTCATCCTCTCCCCTGAAATGGCTGATAACAGGGAGCAATAGACTGTATTCTCCTGTCCTACAGTCATCCTCTCCCCTGAAATGGCTGATAACAGGGGCAATAGACTGTATTCTCCTGTCCTACAGTCATCCTCTCCCCTGAAATGGCTGATAACAGGGGGCAATAGACTGTATTCTCCTGTCCTACAGTCATCCTCTCCCCTGAAATGGCTGATAACAGGGAGCAATAGACTGTATTCTCCTGTCCTACAGTCATCCTCTCCCTGAAATGGCTGATAACAGGGGCAATAGACTGTATTCTCCTGTCCTACAGTCATCTCTCCCCTGAAATGGCTGATAACAGGGGGCAATAGACTGTATTCTCCTGTCCTACAGTCATCCTCTCCCTGAAATGGCTGATAACAGGGGCAATAGACTGTATTCTCCTGTCCTACAGTCATCCTCTCCCCTGAAATGGCTGATAACAGGGAGCAATAGACTGTATTCTCCTGTCCTACAGTCATCCTCTCCCCTGAAATGGCTGATAACAGGGGGCAATAGACTGTATTCTCCTGTCCTACAGTCATCCTCTCCCTGAAATGGCTGATAACAGGGGGCAATAGACTGTATTCTCCTGTCCTACAGTCATCCTCTCCCTGAAATGGCTGATAACAGGGGCAATAGACTGTATTCTCCTGTCCTACAGTCATCCTCTCCCTGAAATGGCTGATAACAGGGGCAATAGACTGTATTCTCCTGTCCTACAGTCATCCTCTCCCCTGAAATGGCTGATAACAGGGGGCAATAGACTGTATTCTCCTGTCCTACAGTCATCCTCTCCCCTGAAATGGCTGATAACAGGGGCAATAGACTGTATTCTCCTGTCCTACAGTCATCCTCTCTCCTGAAATGGCTGATAACAGGGGGCAATAGACTGTATTCTCCTGTCCTACAGTCATCCTCTCCCTGAAATGGCTGATAACAGGGGCAATAGACTGTATTCTCCTGTCCTACAGTCATCCTCTCCCTGAAATGGTTGATAACAGGGGCAATAGACTGTATTCCTCCTGTCCTACAGTCATCCTCTCCCCTGAAATGGCTGATAACAGGGGGCAATAGACTGTATTCTCCTGTCCTACAGTCATCCTCTCCCCTGAAATGGCTGATAACAGGGGGCAATAGACTGTATTCTCCTGTCCTACAGTCATCCTCTCCCCTGAAATGGCTGATAACAGGGGGCAATAGACTGTATTCTCCTGTCCTACAGTCATCCTCTCCCTGAAATGGCTGATAACAGGGGGCAATAGACTGTATTCTCCTGTCCTACAGTCATCCTCTCCCCTGAAATGGCTGATAACAGGGGGCAATAGACTGGTATTCTCCTGTCCTACAGTCATCCTCTCCCCTGAAATGGCTGATAACAGGGGGCAATAGACTGTATTCTCCTGTCCTACAGTCATCCTCTCCCCTGAAATGGCTGATAACAGGAGGCAATAGACTGTATTCTCCTGTCCTACAGTCATCCTCTCCCTGAAATGGCTGATAACAGGGGCAATAGACTGTATTCTTCTGTCCTACAGTCATCCTCTCCCCTGAAATGGCTGATAACAGGGAGCAATAGACTGTATTCTCCTGTCCTACAGTCATCCTCTCCCCTGAAATGGCTGATAACAGGGGGCAATAGGACTGTATTCTCCTGTCCTACAGTCATCCTCTCTCCTGAAATGGCTGATAACAGGGGCAATAGACTGTATTCTCTCTGTCCTACAGTCATCCTCTCCCTGAAATGGCTGATAACAGGGAGCAATAGACTGTATTCTCCTGTCCTACAGTCATCCTCTCCCCTGAAATGGCTGATAACAGGGAGCAATAGACTGTATTCTCCTGTCCTACAGTCATCCTCTCCCCTGAAATGGCTGATAACAGGGGGCAATAGACTGTATTCTCCTGTCCTACAGTCATCCTCTCCCCTTAAATGGCTGATAACAGGGGGCAATAGACTGTATTCTCCTGTCCTACAGTCATCCTCTCCCCTGAAATGGCTGATAACAGGGAGCAATAGACTGTATTCTCCTGTCCTACAGTCATCCTCTTCCCTGAAATGGCTGATAACAGGGAGCAATAGATTGTATTCTCCTGTCCTACAGTCATCCTCTCTCCTGGAATGGCAGATAACAGGGAGCAATAGACTGTATTCTCCTGTCCTACAGTCATCCTCTCCCCTGAAATGGCTGATAACAGGGAGCAATAGACTGTATTCTCCTGTCCTACAGTCATCCTCTCCCCTGAAATGGCTGATAACCGGGAGCAATAGACTGTATTCTCCTGTCCTACAGTCATCCTCTCCCCTGAAATGGCTGATAACAGGGGGCAATAGATTGTATTCTCCTGTCCTACAGTCATCCTCCCCCTGAAATGGCTGATAACAGGGGCAATAGACTGTATTCTCCTGTCCTACAGTCATCCTCTCCCCTGAAATGGCTGATAACAGGGGGCAATAGTCTGTATTCTCCTGTCCTACAGTCATCCTCTCCCCTGAAATGTCTGATAACAGGGAGCAATAGACTGTATTCTCCTGTCCTACAGTCATCCTCTCCCCTGAAATGTCTGATAACAGGGGGCAATAGATTGTATTCTCCTGTCCTACAGTCATCCTCTCCCCTGAAATGGCTGATAACAGGGGGCAATAGACTGTATTCTCCTGTCCTACAGTCATCCTCTCCCCTGAAATGGCTGATAACAGGAGGTAATAGACTGTATTCTCCTGTCCTACAGTCACCCTCTCCCCTGAAATGGCTGATAACAGGGAGCAATAGACTGTATTCTCCTGTCCTACAGTCATCCTCTCCCCTGAAATGGCTGATAGCAGGGGGCAATAGACTGTATTCTCCTGTCCTACAGTCATCCTCTCCCCTGAAATGGCTGATAACAGGGGGCAATAGACTGTATTCTCCTGTCCTACAGTCATCCTCTCCCCTGAAATGGCTGATAACAGGGGGCAATAGACTGTATTCTCCTGACCTACAGTCATTCTCTCCCCTGAAATGGCTGATAACAGGGAGCAATAGACTGTATTCTCCTGTCCTACAGTCATCCTCTCCCCTGAAATGGCTGATAACAGGGGCAATAGACTGTATTCTCCTGTCCTACAGTCATCCTCTCCCCTGAAATGGCTGATAACAGGGAGCAATAGACTGTATTCTCCTGTCCTACAGTCATCCTCTCCCCTGAAATGGCTGATAACAGGGACAATAGACTGTATTCTCCAGTCCTACAGTCATCCTCTCCCCTGAAATGGCTGATAACAGGGAGCAATAGACTGTATTCTCCTGTCCTACAGTCATCCTCTCCCCTGAAATGGCTGATAACAGGGGGCAATAGACTGTATTCTCCTGTCCTACAGTCATCCTCTCCTCTGAAATGACTGATAACAGGGAGCAATAGACTGTATTCTCCTGTCCTACAGTCATCCTCTCCCCTGAAATGGCTGATAACAGGGGGCAATAGATTGTATTCTCCTGTCCTACAGTCATCCTCTCCCCTGAAATGGCTGATAACAGGGGGCAATAGACTGTATTCTCCTGTCCTACAGTCATCCTCTCCCCTGAAATGGCTGATAACAGGGGGCAATAGACTGTATTCTCCTGTCCTACAGTCATCCTCTCCTCTGAAATGACTGATAACAGGGAGCAATAGACTGTATTCTCCTGTCCTACAGTCATCCTCTCAACTGAAATGGCTGATAACAGGGAGCAATAGACTGTATTCTCCTGTCCTACAGTCATCCTCTCCCCCCTGAAATAGCTGATAACAGGGGGCAATAGACTGTATTCTCCTGTCCTACAGTCATCCTCTCCCCTGAAATGGCTGATAACAGGGGGCAATAGACTGTATTCTCCTGTCCTACAGTTATCCTCTCCCCTGAAATGGCTGATAACAGGGAGCAATAGACTGTATTCTCCTGTCCTACAGTCATCCCCTCCCCTGAAATGGCTGATAACAGGGGGCAATAGATTGTATTCTCCTGTCCTACAGTCATCCTCTCCCCTGAAATGGCTGATAACAGGGGGCAATAGACTGTATTCTCCTGTCCTACAGTCATCCTCCCCCTGAAATGGCTGATAACAGGGGCAATAGACTGTATTCTCCTGTCCTACAGTCATCCTCTCCCCTGAAATGGCTGATAACAGGGGACAATAGACTGTATTCTCCTGTCCTACAGTCATCCTCTCCCCTGAAATGGCTGATAACAGGGGGCAATAGACTGTATTCTCCTGTCCTACAGTCATCCTCTCCCCTGAAATGGCTGATAACAGGGGGCAATAGACTGTATTCTCCTGTCCTACAGTCATCCTCCCCCCTGAAATGGCTGATAACAGGGGGCAATAGACTGTATTCTCCTGTCCTACAGTCATCCTCTCCCTGAAATGGCTGATAACAGGTGGCAATAGACTGTATTCTCCTGTCCTACAGTCATCCTCTCCCCTGAAATGGCTGATAACAGGGGGCAATAGACTGTATTCTCCTGTCCTACACTCGGTCTGGGGAGGGTCTGTTACATTGTATCATCCTGTTCCCTGTGATCTGATTGTTGCAGCCACTTATGAGACCTGTTTTGCAGTGAATGATTTACAGGGGGCGGGGTTACAGTTCAGTGCTGTGATCTGATTGGCAGGGGCGGGGTTACAGTTCAGTGCTGTGATCTGATTGGCAGGGGCGGGGTTAGAAGTCAGAGTTAACCTCTGCTCACCTGTGTCTTGGCTCAGTCGTCATGCAGCAGCTTTCTGGTCTGGTGCCTCGGGAGCCCCGGGCCCTGTGTTTGCTCCTGGGCTGCTCGGTTGGCTCTTTTTGGTTGCTCTTCCATTGGGTGACTTGGAGACGGATCCGCAATAAAATCAAGACCGCCCAGGAGCGGAGGGCGATGGCACTAGAGCAGATGAAGAGGATGGCGGCAAGACTCCGCAATCAGGTCTGTTACTTATTATACCGCTATTAACCTATTCTACTCCAGGTCACAGCCTTTTAAATATAAATCCAACACATACAAAGGTCCCTCAAGTTACAATATTATTTGGTTCCAGGGCGACCTGTATGTGGAAAACATTGTAACTTAAGTAATCAGTTCCAAAGCCCAAAAATGTCATTCAAGATAAGAGAAAATGAAGATTTAAGAAAAATAAGCAGATAACTAAGAGATAAAACTAGTCTTCACATATTACAGTCAGGAATAGCTGCTAACTATAACTAATCCACCTATTACCAGAGAAGTGGCCTGGATTGGTCGGATCTGAGTCTGAGGAGTCGAGTGTCAACTAACGATGGACCAGAAAAGACCATTGTATTCCGAGTAGAGATGAGCGAACTTTAAAACAAAGTTCGGCGTTCGGGTTGTGGTAATCGCCGCATCCCGTTATGGATACCACTATCGCGGACTATCGCGGCATATGGAATCCATAAGGGGCGGCTTCCACCAACCCGAACTGTTGAACAGCCGAAGGACCTGGGGTGACGTCACCGTCATGTGATCAGTGCAGGGGGCTGGATTTGATCCCCCCCACTGAGCCACGCCCCCTGCACTGATCACATGACGGTGACGTCACCCCAGGTCCTTCGGCTGTTCAACAGTTCAGGTTGGTGGAAGCCGCCCCTTATGGATTCCATATGCCGCGATAGTCCGCGATAGTGGAATCCATAACGGGATGCGGCGATTACCACAACCCGAACGCCGAACTTTGTTTTAAAGTTCGCTCATCTCTAATCCGGAGGCATCACTGTAATATGCATATATTACACCTCTGCAGATATCAGTTATATTATACAGGAGGTGACATCACCGCTCCCCAGATATCAGGTATATTATACAGGAGGTGACATCACCGCTCCCCAGATATCAGTTATATTATACAGGAGGTGACATCACCTCTCTCCAGATATCAGGTATATTATACAGGAGGTGACATCACCGCCCTCCAGATATCAGTTATATTATACAGGAGGTGACATCACCGCTCTGCAGATATCAGTTATATTATACAGGAGGTGACATCACCGCTCTCCAGATATCAGGTATATTATACAGGAGGTGACATCACCGCCCTCCAGATATCAGTTATATTATACAGGAGGTGACATCACCGCTCTCCAGATATCAGTTATATTATACAGGAGGTGACATCACCGCTCTCCAGATATCAGTTATATTATACAGGAGGTGACATCACCGCTCTCCAGATATCAGGTATATTATACAGGAGGTGACATCACCGCTCTCCAGATATCAGTTATATTATACAGGAGGTGACATCACCGCTCTCCAGATATCAGTTATATTATACAGGAGGTGACATCACCGCTCTGCAGATATCAGTTATATTATACAGGAGGTGACATCACCGCTCTCCAGATATCAGTTATATTATACAGGAGGTGACATCACCGCTCTCCAGATATCAGTTATATTATACAGGAGGTGACATCACCGCTCTCCAGATATCAGTTTTATTATACAGGAGGTGACATCACCGCTCTCCAGATATCAGTTATATTATACAGGAGGTGACATCACCGCTCTCCAGATATCAGTTATATTATACAGGAGGTGACATCACCGCTCTCCAGATATCAGTTATATTATACAGGAGGTGACATCACCGCTCCCCAGATATCAGTTATATTATACAGGAGGTGACATCACCGCTCTCCAGATATCAGTTATATTATACAGGAGGTGACATCACCGCTCCCCAGATATCAGTTATATTATACAGGAGGTGACATCACCGCTCTCCAGATATCAGTTATATTATACAGGAGGTGACATCACCGTTCTGCAGATATCAGTTATATTATACAGGAGGTGACATCACCGCTCCCCAGATATCAGTTATATTATACAGGAGGTGACATCACCGCTCCCCAGATATCAGTTATATTATACAGGAGGTGACATCACGAGGCAGTCACCGACCTCGCCCAATAGTGCCCCAGCGACCACCGTCAATGAGAGCTCACCTGAGTTATCCAGTGTTTGCCCCCTAATGTAGCCAGTTTAAGAATAAGACGTTCCTCACAACCATTATGCCGCCATTACTGTCCCCAAGCGATTGTCGCTAAGCTTGGTGATGACTTTGGCGCACGGTTTTTTTGGAGGATTCTTAGTTGCAGAGAATCTACCATCATGCCTGGTTCAGCTCACCTCAGGTGATTCTCCTGCCAGGTCCTTGCTGAGAGCAGGACCACCTACCATCATGTGCGATACTCTGCAGTGGGTGGGGAGGCTGACCTGCAGCTCTGTGTCCTTTCAGCATCCGGTGACCGATCCATCAGTGATCCTGTCCCTAAGCCTGACAGACCTTACAGTGAAGCTGAGAGACGGAGAGCTCTCCCCTGAGATGGTTCTGCACACCTACATGAGCAAGGTAAGTGAACAGTACAAACATGTGGGAGCAGCCCTGCAGATGTGGGGTTCCCCAGATTTATCCCTGCTTTATATTGTTTCTTCAGCTGGGTTTTGGATTTGCGATGCTGATCACATGACGTTTTTCTCGCAGGCGTGGGACGTGACCCAAGACCTGAACTGCATCACTGACTTCCTGCCAGAATGTGAGCTGCAGCTGCGAAGACTCCAGGAGCAGACAAGCAGGGGGCCACTGTACGGGGTCCCCATCAGCCTGAAGGATAACTATAGTTGCAAGGTACCATCGTATATTCAGTGCTGTCTGGGCGCGGGTCCGGTTCATAGATCACTGATCAGATTCTGTAGTCACTATGCTGAGACAGAGAACAAACCCTGAGGATAACCCTGAAAGACAGGCTGCGCTTGGGCTGAACTGCAGGTCTGTATCTAGTTGTCCCGCCCCTGAGGATAACCCTGAAAGGGAGGCTGTGCTTGGGCTGAACTGCAGGTCTATGACTGGCTGTCCCGCCCCTGAGGATAACCCTGAAAGGGAGGCTGTGCTTGGGCTGAACTGCAGGTCAGTATCTAGTTGTCCCGCCCCTGAGGATAACCCTGAAAGGGAGGCTGTGCTTGGGCTGAACTGCAGGTCTGTATCTAGTTGTCCCGCCCCTGAGGATAACCCTGAAAGGGAGGCTGTGCTTGGGCTGAACTGCCGGTCTATGACTGGATGTCCCACCCCTGAGGATAACCCTGAAAGGGAGGCTGTGCTTGGGCTGAACTGCAGGTCTATGACTGGATGTCCCGCCCCTGAGGATAACCCTGAAAGGGAGGCTGTGCTTGGGCTGAACTGCAGGTCTATGACTGGCTGTCCCGCCCCTGAGGATAACCCTGAAAGACAGGCTGCGCTTGGGCTGAACTGCAGGTCTGTATCTAGTTGTCCCGGCCCTGAGGTTAACCCTGAAAGGGAGGCTGCGCTTGGGCTGAACTGCAGGTGTGTGACTGGCTGTCCCGCCCCTGAGGATAACCCTGAAAGACAGGCTGCGCTTGAGCTGAACTGCCGGTCTATGACTGGCTGTCCCGCCCCTGAGGATAACCCTGAAAGGGAGGCTGTGTTTGGGCTGAACTGCAGGTCTGTATCTAGTTGTCCCGGCCCTGAGGATAACCCTGAAACGGAGGCTGTGCTTGGGCTGAACTGCAGGTCTGTATCTAGTTGTCCCGCCCCTGAGGATAACCCTGAAAGGTAGGCTGCGTTTGAGTTGAACTGTCGGTCTATGACTGGATGTCCCGCCCCTGAGGATAACCCTGACATGCTCCTCATACTCATAGCTAGTGTGAAGATTATTGTGGGGCTGGAGTCTGCAGGTGGAGAAGCATTATATAGAGATAGAATTTTTTGTCTTCTCCAGGGTCATGACGCCACATTGGGGTTAATTAAGAATCTGGAACGCCCGGCCCCAGAAGACTGCGTTATTGTCCAGGTGCTAAAGAAGCAGGGAGCCGTGCCGTTTGTGAAAACCAACATCCCGCAGTCCATGCTGAAGTAAGACTACTGATGTGAAGGGCGTGGACCTGGGAGGGGCGTGCACTACGTGTGCTGCTGTATATATGTATTATGGAGGTGACCACTCGTGATGAATAAATCGCCTTCATTATAGTCTTGATGAGAATGTGGTGCAAATGACAGTATGCCAGGAACCGAGCTCCAGCCGCCATTACCGCAAACCGATGGTCCGTGTACTGAAACCTCCTCCTGTACTGCCGCCCTGCTGCGCGCCACCCACCATGCTGCGCTGCCCACCCCCTGCGCTGCCCGCCACACTAGATAATTATAGGAGCAGCAGAGAAGCCGTACACTGCTCAATGTTGAGGCAGATTATCGCTGACAGGCGCTCATACGGTGCTCGTTAGCGATAATCTGCTGGTGTGAAGGTGATGTGCCGGTGTCTCCTCCACTGACGAGCGATGGCATTAGTGATCACTGCTCCTTATACTGTGGAGGAGATTGCTGCATGTAAACGTGTCTCCTCCACCGACGAGCAGGAGATTGTCAGGAGGGAACGCTTCTGTGTGAGCGCAAGTGATGGCAAAATCTACTGATTCCCCATTGCCCAGCAAATCCATTAAAAAAAAAATTGTGCTGCACTGTGGTATCTGGTTCTGCTGGGGCGGTATATTGTGCTGCACTGTGGTATCTGGTTCTGCTGGGGCGGTATATTGTGCTGCACTGTGGTATCTGGTTCTGCTGGGGCGGTATATTGTGCTGCACTGTGGTATCTGGTTCTGCTGGGGCGGTATATTGTGCTGCACTGTGGTATCTGGTTCTGCTGGGGCGGTATATTGTGCTGTACTGTGGTATCTGGTTCTGCTGGGGCAGTATATTGTGCTGCACTGTGGTATCTGGTTCTGCTGGGGCGGTATATTGTGCTGCACTGTGGTATCTGGTTCTGCTGGGGCGGTATATTGTGCTGCACTGTGGTATCTGGTTCTGCTGGGGCGGTATATTGTGCTGCACAGTGGTATCTGGTTCTGCTGGGGCGGTATATTGTGCTGCACTGTGGTGTCTTTGTTATGAAGAGTTGCCGCCTCCCCATACCTTCACCGCTGTGGGGCCCGGTTTGTATTTCACGGCGTCAGACCCGTATATAAAGTGTAGGTGACGCAGATCGTTGTTCGCTGTAATCGTTACATCGGCCAAACTGATAGAAAAGAACCTCATCGGTGAAGTGACCGCAACACCGGGAAGAGAGGAGGTACTGCCCCCCCACTGCGACAGATATGTGTGAGCGAGCCGATCGTGAGGTATACGGCACCAGGCGCAGCAGCCACAAGATGTCTGCCAGGGACCGGCCCGCAGCGGCTAATCTTGTATAATGTACGCCGGGTCGGTGAGTAAATCCCGTATGTGGCGGTGTTGTAAATGTCGTCGCAAACTGACATTTCTGATGTGATGCGGTGTCCTCATTTTTCTGGAATTGAGGTCAGAATATAAAGAGCCAGCGGCCCGTGTTCCTCATAATGGCCTGTGCGGTATTTACACACCGACTGTACACGTGGTCCGCACAGGGGGAGCGGGGCCACCGGGAATCTGTACTTCATCCTTCCAAGGCTAAATCCCCCTCCTGTGTAATCGCAGGTTAAACATAGATATAAAAGGCATATACGGAGTGGGCGCCTTTCCCTCCCACGTCCCTTTTGTGAATAGTTTCGGCTGTTGCTCGGAGGTACATTGTACGGATCTCACGTCCAGGACCTGCTGCCTCCTCACCCGATTCCCTCCGGAGCGTCCGGCAGATCGCACATCCTGGATCTTCCCAGCGGAGATCTTACTCTTAGAAACTATGACTATACCGTCCGCGAACCAGACGACTTGAGCTAAACTTCGAAACGTTTGCCGGATTTTTATTTTTTTATTAGGAATCAAACTGAATATTTTATAGAAAATGACATTTTCATCATTCTTACATTTATTCCCTTTTTTATTTTTGCCGGATTATCATGCCCTTCAAGCCGTTCCTCTCACGTTTCCTCGACGACTTTACCTGGAGATTTCCCTGTGGGTCAGTATAGTGGCAGCAGGTCGGCCCGATAATTTGGCAGATCCCCCGTCTTTTGCGGTCTCATGATCTAGCGCTATTGTGTGCCGGTTTGTGACTAGTATGAGCTGAGCCCCTACAGAACTCGTCTGAGCATCTCTTAAAAACCTCCCAAATGATCATCCAAGTAATCTGTGGCTCCCACTAATCTGTCCACATCCCCATGGATATAAGAAGAGTGTACAGAAGAATCTGTGAGCCGCCCCCATCGATACTATATGTGGCCTCCTGCCTGGTCTGCCCTCTTATATAGGGGGTGCTCGGAGACCGACTCTATAAAGGTGTCAGCCGGAGCAAGGCGCCTGTTCCAGAGGCCCCAGAAGGGATCCACGTGTCGGCTGCGACTCCACCGGAAAGGTCCTCATCGTCTCCCATACTACAGCAAACTGACGGGAGTAATTTACCTGGTTCTGATATGGAGCCGTCACTGCCTGGAGGGAAGAACCGGTTGTGTAGCCCCTGCATACGGCCTCGGTCTGTGCCTACCCCTTCTAGAAGTCCACATCAGACCTGGACAGGGAACCCTAATTCTCCCAAATGAAGCCGTGGCACCTTTCTCCTAGCCCACTTCTGTCCACGAAAATCCCACTCCCAACTGTTCCATCCTTCTGAGCAGTGACATTGGCTTTCCACCAAGGGGCCTCTACCCACCCAGCTGTGCGGGGGCCACTGCTGTGGAGTTATATATATATATTTGGTCATCCTGTCCCTCTCTCCTCTTTGAGACAAACCGCCAGCAAGACATATGGGTGAGAAAAGGCCCCGAGCTCACAGGGCTGAGGACAAATCCAGCAGGTCCTAAGATTCAAGTCTCTGTGCAATATTTGGCGATCAGAAACTTCTTGTCCCAGTCCTCCTCCAGCATCTCATTGAGGGTCCATGTTCTTGGCACCAGGATCAGTGGCCACACAAGGGGTGAGAGGCATCATCTCTTCCCACCTCAACACTCAAAACATTCTTGAAATGCATGGACCCAATCTGTTTACTGTGGTGGCCGTTGTGAAGAGGACTTGGAAGGGTTCGTCAAAATGGGGGTCAAGGCTTTTCCTGACGTGTCTCCTGAGGACCACCCAAAGAGTGGCTCCCTTCAGGACTATTGGGATCTGGACTAGATGCAAACACCGGTTTATGTACCTTCTGTAGTTGCGCCTGTAGGGCCCGCACATACTCTGACAATGAGCTGGGTGTCATGGCCAGTACTAGTGGGAAATACAGGCCAGTATGAGGGGAGACCCCAAGAGGATTTCATTAGGGGACAATCCAGTTTTTCTACACGGAGTGTAACTGACTGAGAACAAGGCTTCATGTGAGGAGTCAACCCAACCCTTCCCGTCTCCTCCGAGGCTTTTTGAATTTTCAACTTAAGTGTGCCATTCATTCTTACGACTCTTCCTGATCTCTGCGGGTGATATGAAACATGGGCGGCTTGTTGGATACCTGAGGCCTCTGTCACTGCTTTCATGATTTCTCCTGTGACGTGTGTCCCCGGTCACGTTCTATTCCGGGACCCCATATCTGCACACTACTTCCTTGAGCAGTTTCGGAGCAGTGGCTTTTGCAGTAGCATGTCTCACCGGCCCGGCTTCAGGCCATCCAGAGAAGAAGTCTAGTCAGACCAGGACATACTCGGAATTACCCACCTTAGGCAGCTGTATGTAGTCCACCTGCAATCTCTGGAACCGGTAATCTGGTCTCGTGCTGCTCTTCCTGGGTACTCGGGTAGGCTTTCCAGGGTTATGCCTTGCACATGAAAGGCCTCCCTGTACAACTTTTCCTCAGCCGCATTCTGAAACCCTGAGGCTGTTGAAGTTATAGACCACTGACTGGGACAGGGCGGCCATCATGGAAAACAAACAGGGCGGACAGACCTTAGTGCGTATACGCCAGGACCCTCCTTCTCCTTGTACGTCGCCTCCCTCCATCCACACCTTTTTTCCTTGTGAGGGGATGGAGGGTTCGTAGCAGTTCTACCCCTACTGAGGCATAGCCGATGGGGCAGCCGCCATCAGGGGGAGTAATGCTGCCTTTGTGGCTGCCTGATCTGACAATGTATTCCCCAGAGTTTCAGCGGGGGTGCTATTTGGTGTGCTGACACCTTCACCACGGCCGCCCTCTTATCTAATATCAGTCCGATATCTGCTGTACAGCCTCAGCATTCTATATACACTTACCTACAGAGCTCCAGAGACTGCAGCTCCGCCAAATGGCTGCAAAGTCATGTGCTCCACCTAACGCATACCTCGAGTCCGTATGGATGCTCACCTCTTACCCAGGTCACACGCTGCAGTGATTGCCTTCAGCTCCACATCTTGTGTCATACATCTAGACGGGAGTGGTTTCTGTATCGCCGCCTCACCATATTGGACTGCGGCATACCCGGTGACGAACCTTCCTTGGTCCTTGTTCCGTGATCTCGAGCCATCTACAAAATACTTAGCAGACAGATTATTGAGTGGGACAAGAGGAATATTAGCCAACCCCTTGTTTTCATACCTATCAATACTTAGACCATCATATTTTTGTGTCGTGTTACCTGGGCATTTCTCACTGACTAATTGGAAAACCAGAGACTGGATTTCACATTGTTCTCCTCATGCCCCCCCGCCCCCCATTTCCAAATACATGAGCAGCAAGGTGGTTGGATTCAGAATATTGCAACACTTAACTAGATTGGAGGGTGAGAAGTGAAACCTCATATCTGATGAATCTAACCTTGGAAAGGCGTCTGGCGCGGCCGTAGACGGGATGTCTGGCGCGGCCGTAGACGGGATGTCTGGCGCGGCCGTAGACGGGATGCCTGGCGCGGCCGTACAGGGTGCAGAACCACTGAGTAATACCCCATCAGTCTCTGCCTGCCTCCTTGGTCTTGGGTAAGGACTCCTCTAGCTCGCCCTGCTTATTCATGGCAAAATAACACAAGTCATGGAGGCCTAGTCCAAGGGGCGGCAATCAATGCACATTTCAGGTTATAAGGCATCCATTACCTCTGCAATTATGTTGGTCCAACACGGGCCATTGCACTAAAAGCACAAGATCCACAGGCAACAATAATTGGCAAGGAAGGGATGAAAATCCTATAAGTCAATGTTTAACCCTTTATATAGGCCTTGAGACGGGACTCGGATATTACATAGGCCAGCACCTCATCTGCAGACAGCTGTTTCGGGGCGATTGCCCCTCCAAAGCGATTTAAGGCGCTCTTTTTCCAAGGAGACATAGTACCCCCAAATCTATTTGGCAGCACACGAGGTCAGAACTCGGTTCCATACAGACATAATAAGGAACAGACACAACATTTAACGTGGAACAGACATAGAAACATCCTCCGGGGACAGACACAAAGAGACGTTCCCAATACAGTAACGCACGTTCCTTTAACAACAAGCAGAAGGTTTTCCTGGAGCTCCGTTCACATTACAGAAAAACGCATAAAACACGCGTGATTATTAACTCTCTCTGAACACTCAGTGACTTATTAACCATTCACATTCTGCTTTGGCTACAAAGTTCAGACTCAAACAATCAATTTACGACAGCAACACTTTAGCTACACGTTCCATTATCTCTTCAGGGTCATGAGGTCGCTCCACTCACCGCTGCGGCCCCTTCATACAAGTACCCAGCTTTCCTGTAACTATCCATTCACACACAGATATTCAGGGAGAAAGAAACATATAAAAACCACAATTTCTGGCTAATAATGGACATTCTGCTCATCTTCCCTCCGACAGACAGAAACATATAACAGATCCAAATCATTCAAGACAAAACCTTAAAAATGCATATAACAGGCGTGGACTTACTGATATATTAGGGATATCTCAAACTATATACAAACGTCATCATTAAAATGGCTTATTGGATAGGTAGACCTATAGACCTATAAATGTACAGTTCTCTTTTTTTTTTTTTTCTTCTCAAATGTTGCACATTAGAAATTGGGAAGAAATAATCCGTCTCGGCTCTGATTCTTCTCGGTTACTCTCTATAGTAAACAAAATGAAGACAATTCACGGCCATCACTTCAAACCCCAGTTTCATCCCTTCGTTCACTATATATCCACCTTTCCCGCTCTCTTAATGTTTTGTCTGGCAGCATTCCTCTTTCGATGTCTGGACTTGCTTCCTGTGGTCCCCATGGTCTGTCTCAGTCCAATCCCAGGATTTGGGTCTGGCTCACAAGGTACTTTAACCCCCCAAATCCTAAATTACATAATTTGCCAGCCGGGCCTTCTCTAGGTCCTCCTCCCTCAGACGGTCCTTCTGGTACACCTAGTCTAGGTCCTCCTCCCTCAGACGGACCTTCTAGTACACCTCCTCTAGGTCCTCCTCCCTCAGACGGTCCTTCTGGTACACCTAGTCTAGGTCCTCCTCCCTCAGACGGTCCTTCTGGTACACCTCCTCTAGGTCCTCCTCCCTCGGATTTTAATCCTTCTGGTAACCTAGTCAAAATGTACTCTAGGTCCTCCTCCCTCAGACGGTCCTTCTGGTACACCTCCTCTAGGTCCTCCTCCCTCAGACGGTCCTTCTGGTACACCTAGTCTAGGTCCTCCTCCCTCAGACGGTCCTTCTGGTACACCTCCTCTAGGTCCTCCTCCCTCAGACGGTCCTTCTGGTACCCCTCCTCTAGGTCCTCCTCCCTCAGACAGTCCTTCTGGTACACCTTCTCTAGGTCCTCCTCCCTCAGACGGTCCTTCTGGTACACCTCCTCTAGGTCCTCCTCCCTCAGACGGTCCTTCTGGTACACCTCCTCTAGGTCCTCCTCCCTCAGACGGTCCTTCTAGTACACCTCCTCTAGGTCCTCCTCCCTCAGACGGTCCTTCTGGTACACCTCCTCTAGGTCCTCCTCCCTCAGACGGTCCTTCTGGTACACCTAGTCTAGGTCCTCCTCCCTCAGACGGTCCTTCTGGTACACCTCCTCTAGGTCCTCCTCCCTCAGACTCTGGTAACCTCCTCAGGTCCTCCTCCTCAGACGGTCCTTCTGGTACACCTCCTCTAGGTCCTCCCTCAGACGATCCTTCTGGTACCTCCTCTAGGTCCTCCTCCCTCAGACGGTCCTTCTGGTACACCTCCTCTAGGTCCTCCTCCCTCAGACGGTCCTTCTGGTACACCTCCTCTAGGTCCTCCTCCCTCAGACGGTCCTTCTGGTACACCTCCTCTAGGTCCTCCTCCCTCAGACGGTCCTTCTGGTACACCTCCTCTAGGTCCTCCTCCCTCAGACGGTCCTTCTGGTACACCTCCTCTAGGTCCTCCTCCCTCAGACGGTCCTTCTGGTACACCTCCTCTAGGTCCTCCTCCCTCAGACGGTCCTTCTGGTACACCTCCTCTAGGTCCTCCTCCCTCAGACGGTCCTTCTGGTACACCTCCTCTAGGTCCTCCTCCCTCAGACGGTCCTTCTGGTACACCTCCTCTAGGTCCTCCTCCCTCAGACGGTCCTTCTGGTACACCTCCTCTAGGTCCTCCTCCCTCAGACGGTCCTTCTGGTACACCTCCTCTAGGTCCTCCTCCCTCAGACGGTCCTTCTGGTACACCTCCTCTAGGTCCTCCTCCCTCAGACGGTCCTTCTGGTACACCTCCTCTAGGTCCTCCTCCCTCAGACGGTCCTTCTGGTACACCTCCTCTAGGTCCTCCTCCCTCAGACGGTCCTTCTGGTACACCTCCTCTAGGTCCTCCTCCCTCAGACGGTCCTTCTGGTACACCTCCTCTAGGTCCTCCTCCCTCAGACGGTCCTTCTGGTACACCTCCTCTAGGTCCTCCTCCCTCAGACGGTCCTTCTGGTACACCTCCTCTAGGTCCTCCTCCCTCAGACGGTCCTTCTGGTACACCTCCTCTAGGTCCTCCTCCCTCAGACGGTCCTTCTGGTACACCTCCTCTAGGTCCTCCTCCCTCAGACGGTCCTTCTGGTACACCTCCTCTAGGTCCTCCTCCCTCAGACGGTCCTTCTGGTACACCTCCTCTAGGTCCTCCTCCCTCAGACGGTCCTTCTGGTACACCTCCTCTAGGTCCTCCTCCCTCAGACGGTCCTTCTGGTACACCTCCTCTAGGTCCTCCTCCCTCAGACGGTCCTTCTGGTACACCTCCTCTAGGTCCTCCTCCCTCAGACGGTCCTTCTGGTACACCTCCTCTAGGTCCTCCTCCCTCAGACGGTCCTTCTGGTACACCTCCTCTAGGTCCTCCTCCCTCAGACGGTCCTTCTGGTACACCTCCTCTAGGTCCTCCTCCCTCAGACGGTCCTTCTAGTACACCTCCTCTAGGTCCTCCTCCCTCAGACGGTCCTTCTGGTACACCTCCTCTAGGTCCTCCTCCCTCAGACAGTCCTTCTGGTACACCTCCTCTAGGTCCTCCTCCCTCAGACGGTCCTTCTGGTACACTTAGTCAGGACTTACGCACAGACCACTTTGGGGACCCACCAGGTCTCTTAACTTCAGTACGGGGTGTCCCTTTAATTTTTCCAGCCAGACAAATATATTCTCAGTACACACAATACTGTGGGGACTATCTCTACGTCCTCTATCCCCATCTCAGACTTACTTCTATTACTTCTAGCTATTCCATGGTGGGAGTACTTTCCCTCCATGGAAATTTCCTACTGGTTATATTTCTCACTCGCGTCCCTCCCCTTCCGTCTCTTCCTGTCACATACAAGACGTCCCTCATCAATCAGGGGCATCTTCTTTTGTCCCTCATAGATCATTCACTCTCTTACACCTTCTCATTCAGTTATTCTGATAAAAGTCACGTTCTGACATGTCAACCGTCAGTAGGTAAGATAGTGAGTGATAATAAAGTTAGAGCGTATCACCGAGACTGTTATCACCATAAAATATAACTTTTAATGTAGTCTTTTTAAAAAGATAGACAATTTATCAAATAGACCTCCAATCCGAGTAGGGGGAGAGTAGCGATGGACCAGAAAGTAAGTATCCTTAGTCTGTCCGTTATATACTAGCATCCCTGCCTACAAAACGGAGTAGCCGCCCCGATAGGGGCGATCCCGTGTCTGGAACCTCCTAGTGTCCCTAATGAGGCCCTGACACAGGATAGAACCCACCACCTGTGTGACGTGCGATAGTCACAAACAAGAGTTTGTCAGTAGTCACAAAGATACAATGCCTGGGGAATCGCACAGAGCGAGAGGCATCGGGTGAACCAAAAGGGAATGTCTCTCACTCCTGGCGGTTCTCCCAATCCTACACAGACACTACAGAGGAATGGATGTTTAAACACAAATATATAGTAGTCCCTTATTAGTATTAGGTAGCCCGACGCGTTTCACTACAACCGTATGCTGTGTTGTAGATCATCAGGGGACCAAACATAAAATAATGGTGTCACAATGTCACAGACACCAGAGATGAACAAAATACAGAATGTGCCAAGGGATTCTGATAAAACATGCAGTCTGTATGGAGATGACCTGACCCTATAGATTTCTCCACCACTATCACATTGCAACCCCCTAATAGGAAGAAGCGTCCCTACTGACATTACTACGTATACCCTGACAGATGTCTCACACAACTGACAGTAATGTACAATGCTGTTATGGGGCTACAATGCTCGCTGCACTCCGGGAACGCCCAGAGCCGCTTACCAAAACGTAGCCGTGAGACGCAGACCGGTTACTGAGAAGTAAACCCCGGCGTCCGTAGATTGTCTCCGCTCCGGACTTACCAATGTTGGTACAGAACTGACTGCCTGCTCGCCGCACTCGGGGAACGTTCCAAGCCGCTTATCAATAAGCAGTCATGAGACCCGATACCAGTCTCTGTGGAGACTGTCTCAATTCCACATCGGCAGCACAACATTAAACCAGCATCACATCGGTATCGCGGGTCCTTGGACAGGACGATTATGACATGTAAGAGTCGCCCAGATCTCAGCAGTCACACGGGGAGGGACAGAGGGTCATTTGTAAGAATACCATTTCTTACCGTGCAGCTTCCGTCCCGGTGGAGCACATGCCGTTGTTGATCCGAATGGCCTTACTAGATGTCCTGTCCCTGTTCGGGCGCCATTTTCTGTTGTCACAAACTGACATTTCTGACGTGATGCGGTGTCCTCATTTTTCTGAAATTGAGTGAGCCGCTCGAGTTTAAAATAGAAAGAGCCAGCGGCCCGTGTTCCTCATAATGGCCTGTGCAGTATTTACGCACCGACTGTCCGACTGTACACGTGGTCCGCACAGGGGGAGCGGGGCCACCGGGAATCTGTACTTCATCCTTCCAAGGCTAAATCCCCCTCCTGTGTAATCGCAGGTTAAACATGGATATAAAAGGAATATGTATACAAAATGGACGCCTTATAATATCCCTCACATATAATGTGGCGATGTTGTATATGGCGTACGCGGAGTCAGTGTGGCGTTTGTACAACGTACGCAGGTTCGGTGTGTAAATCCTATATATATGCACACATACTGGCTGAAGGACTCGGCTTCGCCCGGGTATATTTAATTTATTTCATTTAATGTTTCTGTGTGTTGTTAAAAGATATTGAGAGTATCCACTATGACATCTACAGCACCCCGCCCCTTAACACTGACCCCCCCCACAGTGCCCCATCCCTTAAAATGGGACCTCCACAGCAGCCCACCAGCTTAACTTTGACCTTTACAGCAGCCTTCCCCTTTAGCAGTGAGTTTCACAGCACAGCACCCCCTTGAGGGTCACCTCCACAGGGGCCCTCCCCCTTAACAGTGGCCTGTACAGCAATCTGCCCCTTAATACTAACCTCATAGCAGACCATTCCCTTAACTGTGACCTCCACAGCAGCCTGCCCCTAGGGTGGCCAGAGGTCCAGTTTTAGGCCAGACAGCCTGGCTTTCAGACTCCATGTCCTCCGTTTGGTGCAGGGCCTGGACGGACACAGGGATGTCCTTTTTGAACAGCTCACTCTCAGACAGCAGCACTGTGCTGTCTGAGCGTGAGCTGCTAGGAGAGAGTCACCCTCACTGCACCACCCCTGCAGCTGACAGAAGTTGATTTTTAACTTCATTTTGGCCATCCCTGTCAGCTGCGGAGGGGGAGGGACGTGGCCTAACGGGTGAGGGGTGTGGCGTAGCGGCACCTAGACGTAGATTTTTTTTTACTTTTTTTCAATTCCTGTTGGGCCTTGGAAGGGGCGTGACCTAATGGAATTGAAGGCGTGGATTAGGAGCACCTGGGGGCGGGGTTTTAAGGGTGACTTGAATGGCCACCCTACCTGCCCCCTGAACTGTGAGCTCCACAGCACTCCCTTAACAGTGTCATCCACAGAGTTGTTATGGAAACCTCAGGAAATAAGGTACTAAGTGCTCTTAGGCCACGGCTTTACTTCAATAGCGATTATCCTGGTGACAGATTTCCTTTAAAGCTCATCTACAGCAGTGAATAAACATGGCAGGGTTGTTATTGTTACCTGGAGTAAAACTGTGCGTGTGGAGAAGAACTGCCAGCGAGCTATTGGCTGAAAAGGGCCATGTGACCAGGCTTCTAATGGCTAATGCATTTTTTGGGACTATCTCAGGAACGGTACGTCCCAGAGAGCTGAGACCCGGTCTAAAACCTTCGGACACCTGATGTACCCGTGCGCCAAATTTCGTGATTGTAAATGCGACGGTGCAGATTCCTTTAGCGGACATACACACATACACTCAGCTTTCTAGATTAGATAGAGAGATTATATATATATATATATATATATAATATAATCTCCAGGTTTGGAGTTAAGTGGTTCTCCTTGACATCCCCTCTCCACTGCTCTGGTACATTGTGACAGACTTCAGCTGTGAACAGGACACTGATCGGGTTTCTTTCCTCTCGTCTTCCCACAGCTATGACTGCAGTAATCCCATCTATGGACAGACCCTGAACCCCCTGAACCACAAGAGGACCCCGGGGGGCTCATCTGGAGGGGAGGGGGCGCTCATCTCGGCACAAGGCTCCATCCTCGGCTTTGGCTCAGACATTGGAGGAAGTATCCGCTTCCCGAGCGCCTTCTGCGGAGTCTGCGGCTTCAAACCAACAGGAAACCGACTCAGGTATGTTCTGTGCCGTGGGCTTATTCTACAGGCGGGGGCATTTACTAATACTGGTGATACTGATACTGGTGAGGACACAGAAGACATTACTGATACTGGTGATGATAATACAGGAGACTTTACTGATACTGGTGAGGATACAGGAGACATTACTGATACTGGTGATGATACAGGAGACATTACTGATACTGGTGAGGATAATACAGGAGACATTACTGATACTGGTGAGGATACAGGAGACATTACTGATACTGGTAAGGATACAGGAGACATTACTCATACTGGTAAGGATACAGGAGACATTACTGATACTGGTGATGATACAGGAGACATTACTGATACTGGTGAGGATAATACAGGAGACATTACTGATACTGGTGAGGATACAGGAGACATTACTGATACTGGTGAGGATACAGGAGACATTACTGATACTGGTAAGGATACAGGAGACATTACTGATACTGGTAAGGATACAGGAGACATTACTGATACTGGTGAGGATACAGGAGACATTACTGATACTGGTGATAATAATCCAGGAGACATTACTGATACTGGTGAAGATAATACAGGAGACATTACTGATACTGGTGAGGATACAGAAGACATTACTGATACTGGTGAGGATACAGGAGACATTACTGATACTGGTGATGATACAGGAGACATTACTGATACTGGTGATGATAATACAGGAGACTTTACTGATACTGGTGAGGATACAGGAGACATTACTGATACTGGTGATGATACAGGAGACATTACTGATACTGGTGAGGATACAGGAGACATTACTGATACTGGTGATAATCCGGGAGACATTACTGATACTGGTGAGGATACAGGAGACATTACTGATACTGGTGATGATAATCCAGGAGACATTACTGATACTGGTGAGGATACAGGAGACATTACTGATACTGGTGAGGATACAGGAGACATTACTGATACTGGTGAGGATACAGGAGACATTACTGATACTGGTGATGATAATACAGGAGACTTTACTGATACTGGTGAGGATACAGGAGACATTACTGATACTGGTGAGGATACAGGAGACATTACTGATACTGGTGATGATACAGGAGACATTACTGATACTGGTGATGATAATACAGGAGACTTTACTGATACTGGTGAGGATACAGGAGACATTACTGATACTGGTGATGATACAGGAGACATTACTGATACTGGTGAGGATACGGGAGACATTACTGATACTGGTGAGGATACGGGAGACATTACTGATACTGGTGAGGATACGGGAGACATTACTGATACTGGTGAGGATAATACAGGAGACATTACTGATACTGGTGATAATAATCCAGGAGACATTACTGATACTGGTGATAATAATCCAGGAGACATTACTGATACTGGTGAGGATAATACAGGAGACATTACTGATACTGGTGAGGATACAGAAGACATTACTGATACTGGTGAGGATACAGGAGACATTACTGATACTGGTGATGATAATACAGGAGACTTTACTGATAATGGTGATGATAATACAGGAGACTTTACTGATACTGGTGAGGATACAGGAGACATTACTGATACTGGTGAGGATACAGGAGACATTACTGATACTGGTGAGGATACAGGAGACATTACTGATACTGGTGAGAATACAGGAGACATTACTGATACTGGTGAGGATACAGGAGACATTACTGATACTGGTGAGGATGATACAGGAGACATTACTGATACTGGTGAGGATAATACAGGAGACATTACTGATACTGGTGAGGATACAGGAGACATTACTGATACTGGTGAGGATACAGGAGACATTACTGATACTGGTGATAATAATCCAGGAGACATTACTGATACTGGTGATAATAATCCAGGAGACATTACTGATACTGGTGATAATAATCCAGGAGACATTACTGATACTGGTGATAATAATCCAGGAGACATTACTGATACTGGTGAGGATACAGGAGACATTACTGATACTGGTGAGGATACGGGAGACATTACTGATGGTGCTGATTTTTTTTATATATTTTTTTATATTGCACACACCTTTTATTACAATTAAATCGTGCAGCGTGCCACACTAAAACGTGCGCTTGGTCACAGTCCATCGCAGGCCCTCTACATTAGAGAAGGGGCCCCCATAAACCAATCCCAGTCCCTTCGGGCCAGAAGGCTCCTGCAGGGACTGAATGTTCGTTATCAATGATCTGGCAGTGTAGTACCGCCGCCGATTACCCAATGCTCCTTCAGTGTACAATTGGAAGCTTTCAGCAAGTTTCAAAATCTTTTATTTGCCGGCGGCAGATGGTGCCGTGTAATCAGCGCTCTGCTGCCGGCAAATAATGATTCTGTATGGGGAAGGGCGAGGCCATAGCGATCATTGCTCCCCGTTCTGTGGAGGAGATCACTGCATGTAATAGCGGCAGTCTCCTCCACTGACGAGCAGTTGGTTGCCGCTTCCCTCCAGACAATCGCCTAGATGACCTGCATGTCTAATAGAAGCTTGAGGACACCTGCATACAATCTGCAACCACAAATAGCGCTCCGCAATGCAGGAGCACCAGCCGTGTGCTCGCCGTATGTAGATGCGGGCCCATTTACTAGAATGGATCCGTGATCCCTATGATTCAGTACGCACCGCAAAAAAATAGAACATATTCATTTTTGCGTTCTGTAACAGACACTTTATTGGGTCCACATGTCAGCCTTTTATGCAGGTCTTCCAGCCAGGGACACGCCCCTGGGGACCTTGTGGAAGACTGAGACAGCTTTTACATTAGCCAATCACATGCAGTTACAGTATGGAAACACTCCCAGCAAATGTACACAACCCCCCCCCCCTTTTTCCTTGGGTTAAAATTAACAACCACAATGGGCTCTGCCTGGGATACAATTAATAACCACAATGGGCTCTGCCTGGGATACAATTAACAACCACAATGGGCTCTGCCTGGGATACAATTAATAACCACAATGGGCTCTGCCTGGGATACAATTAACAACCACAATGGGCTCTGCCTGGGATACAATTAACAACCACAATGGGCTCTGCCTGGGATACAATTAACAACCACAATGGGCTCTGCCTGGGATACAATTAATAACCACAATGGGCTCTGCCTGGGATACAATTAATAACCACAATGGGCTCTGCCTGGGATACAATTAACAACCTCAATGGGCTCTGCCTGGGATACAATTAACAACCTCAATGGGTTCTGCCTGGGATACAATTAATAACCACAATGGGCTCTGCCTGGGATACAATTAACAACCACAATGGGCTCTGCCTGGGATACAATTAACAACCACAATGGGCTCTGCCTGGGATACAATTAATAACCACAATGGGCTCTGCCTGGGATACAATTGATAACCACAATGGGCTCTGCCTGGGATACAATTAACAACCTCAATGGGCTCTGCCTGGGATACAATTAACAACCACAATGGGCTCTGCCTGGGATAAAATTAACAACCACAATGGGCTCTGCCTGGGATACAATTAACAAGGGTCTGCCTTCTCCTTCAAGAATGTACAAATTGCATAAACGGATCCGTTCATGCATACTTTCATTGAAAGCGTCTTGTTCGGTAGCTTGTCCGGTAAATCCCATTTGCCGAACCACATAGTGAAAAGACACGAACAAGCCTTTTTACGGAGGGGAAACAAAGTTTTAGTATATGGGCCGTAATCCTGAGGCAAAAAGCTGGCAAACGGGCCCCTCCAAACCCCAGTGGCGAGGTTATCTTCACCACAAGTTCCAATTAAGTTTTGGGACAGCACGCCAAAGAAGTAATGTTCAAAAATTCGGTTTTTATTCATTCAAACTTCAGCACCAGTGGTACTTTTCGGGCGTGGATTCAGACTCCCTCAAACACCGCTGGAAGAAGGGCGCCAAGATTAGGCCCGTGCGTTGCAATAAATGTCAGGAATGTACCACTGGTGCTGAAATTTGAATGAATAAAAACCAAATTTTTGAACATGACTTCTTTGGCGTGCTGTCCCAAAACGGGAACGATTTATATAGATTTCCACGGTGGAAGGAATCGGCTTCGGACGTGCACCCAAGGAAGCCATTAGTGGATGAGTGCTGTGGTCTTATTTTGATTCACAGGAAATTCTTTATTGCGGTGTGGAAGCACGGACTAAAATCCCGCAGAAGCACTCGGAAGTACTTCCGCTCCATGCCTCCGCGCCGTATCTTGCAGATCGTGGACCCAATCGAATTAATGGGCCCCCATCCCTGATGCAGAGCGCACATGGCGGTGCCATAAATTGCATACCTGCTGTTTGCAGGCCAGAATACGGGCACACGTTCGTGTGCATGAACCCTTACTTGTGTCTTTCTATTGCAGTAAAATTGGCCTCACATCAAGCTGCCCCGGACAGAAATCAGGTGACGTATGTGAGCGACAATGTGGCTGACGGCCTGCACGTAAAAAGGACCGCATCAGCTACAGCCCCATACCTACTGCTGAGAAAACTGTGCTGAAGCTAAATCATCTCTTACAGCTCTGAATGTGACTGCAGTATGTCCGACAACATGCAGCCTTCACTAGAGGGAGCTCACAGCGTACAGATTATACAGCCACCACTAGAGGGAGCTCACTACATACAGATTATACAGCCACCACTAGAGGGAGCTCACTGCATACAGATTATACAGCCACCACTAGAGGGAGCTCACAGCGTACAGATTATACAGCCACCACTAGAGGGAGCTCACTACATACAGATTATACAGCCACCACTAGAGGAAGCTCACTACATACAGATTATACAGTCACCACTAGGGGGAGCTCACTGCATACAGATTATACAGCTACAACTGGGAGAGCTCACTAAATACAGATTATACAGCCACCACTAGAGGGAGCTCACTGCATACAGATTATACAGCCACCACTAGAGGGAGCTCACTATATACAGATTATACATCCACCACTAGAGGGAGCTCACTACATACAGATTATACATCCACCACTAGAGAGACCTCACTACATACAGAATATACAGCCACCACTAGAGGGAGCTCACTACATACAGATTATACAGCCACCACTAGAGGGAGCTCACTACATACAGATTATACAGCCGCCACTAGGGGGAGCTCACTACATACAGATTATACAGCCACCACTAGAGGGAGCTCACTACATACAGATTATACAGCCGCCACTAGGGGGAGCTCACTACATACAGATTATACAGCCACCACTAGGGGGAGCTCACTACATACAGATTATACAGCCGCCACTAGAGGGAGCTCACTACATACAGATTATACAGCCACCACTAGGGGGAGCTCACTACATACAGATTATACAGCCACCACTAGGGGGAGCTCACTACATACAGATTATACAGCCACCACTAGGGGGAGCTCACTACATACAGATTATACAGCCACCACTAGAGGGAGCTCACAGCGTACAGATTATACAGCCACCACTAGAGGGAGCTCACTACATACAGATTATACAGTCACCACTAGAGGGAGCTCACTACACACAGATTATACAGCCACCACTAGAGGGAGCTCACTACATACAGATTATACAGTCACCACTAGAGGGAGCTTACTACATACAGATTATACAGCCACCACTAGAGGGAGCTCACTGCATACAGATTATACAGCCACCACTAGAGGGCGCTCACTACATACAGATTATACAGCCACTGCTAGAGGGAGCTCACTACATACAGATTATACAGCCACCACTAGAGGGAGCTCACTACATACAGATTATACAGACACCACTAGAGGGAGCTCACTACATACAGATTATACAGTCACCACTAGAGGGAGCTCACTACATACAGATTATACAGCCACATACAGATTATACGTTCCCCCTTTTAGTCGGTGCTGCTTGTAATTTGTTGTATTGTCTTCTCCATTTTCAGTCACAGCAATGATTGGACCAATAGCCCGAGACGTGGATAGTCTGGTGACCGCCATGAGAGCCGTGTTATGTGAGGATATGTTTCAGTTGGACCCCACCGTCCCACCGATCCCCTTCAATGAGGAGGTATTGCCCCTTGTCAAGGATTGGCTGTTGCAGGAACTACAAGGCCCAGCATTCCCTGCCGGTTTGTTGCAGTGGTGTCGGTCTTGGTGTAGCAGTGCAGTTTCTGTGTAGTGGTTGGTTGATAATCAGTGTCCATCCTGTAGGGGGCGCCGTGTGCTAGGGGATCTGTCCCTTTGCAGTCTGGTTGGGCGCCCTCTGCTGGCAGGTGTCGTGTAATAACAGTGGGTCCAATGACGGCTTCGATGGAACCCCCAAACTACCCCGGAGAGTGTTTCCTGATCCTGTGGAGGCACATGATGTGTCACATGACTCCTGTCCACCATTTAGCTGCTCTGGAAATGTGACGCTGTTTGTACCTGATTTGTGATGTGGCTGCTGACTGGCTGAGAGGGATCATGTGACCCCCCCAGAACCAGGAAGTAGTCTGGTTTATCTCCAGAACCAGAACTGCATTCAGTGACCACAAGCAGAGATATAGGGTGAGACGGTTCTGTTACTCCCTTTGCAGGTTTTCTCTAGCACGCAGCCTCTGCGCATCGGATATTATGAGACGGACGACACCACCATGGCCACGCCCTCCATGAGACGCGCCGTCCTGGAGACCAAGGAGCTCCTGGAGAAAGCTGGACACGAGGTAAGTAGTCGTGTGACTCCAGTCTGAGACTGTTCACGCCCCCTCTGCCATCTTTGCCGTGTTTTCCCCCTATAGGTGGTGCCGTTCACTCCGCCGTCAGTGGAACGCTCGCTGTATGAGCTGGCATTGAGGGGGCTGCTGGCCGACGGGGGCGCCACCTTCCTGGACAACTTGTAGGTATTTCATCTTTAGACGGGAATGTTCCGGAGCCGGGGGCGAGTAATAAGCGACGCTGCTTTATTCCTAGCAAAGGCGATCTCGTGGATCCTAACCTGAGGAGCCAGGTCGCTGTCTACCGCTGTCCGTCCTGGCTGAAGAGCTTGCTGTCAGTCCTGGTCAGGCCGCTGGTGAGTGTCCCTTCTGACGGCTGAGGCCTCCCTCCCCGTCCTGTCATCTCCAGTGTGAATGAGGCTCGGCGGTGTTCTTGGTGCTCGCCTGGGGTCGGTGTCGTCACCTATAGACGGCTACGTGAGAACCAACCGATTCAGTGTGGAGAATGCGCATCCAGCAGGAGACACCGCCCCATGTATACCGCTCTAACGTCCCCCGCCCCATGTATACCGCCCCATGTATACCGCTCTAACGTCCCCCGCCCCATGTATACCGCTCCATGAATACCGCTCTAACATCCCCCGCCCCATGTATACCGCCCCATGTATACTGCCCCATGTATACCGCTCTAACGTCCCCGCCCCATGTATACCGCTCCATGTATACCGCTCTAACGTCCCCCGCCCCATGTATACCGCTCTAACGTCCCCCGCCCCATGTATACCGCTCTAACGTCCCCCGCCCCATGTATACCGCTCTAACGTCCCCCGCCCCATGTATACCGCTCTAACGTCCCCCGCCCCATGTATACTGCCCCATATATACCGCTCTAATGTCCCCCGCCCCATGTATACCGCTTTAATGTCCCCCGCCCCATGTATACCGCTCTAATGTCCCCAGTTCCTTCTCTACAAGTGACTCTCCAGTGTTACTCCTCCTAGAACATATGATTTATGTAGATTATTAGTACCTCATCCTTCTCTACAAGTGACTCTCCAGTGTTACTCCTCCTAGGACATATGATGTATGTAGATTATTAGTACCTGATCCTCCTCTACAAGTGACTCTCCACTGTTACTCCTCCTAGGACATATGATGTATGTAGATTATTAGTATCTTATCCTTCTCTACAAGTGACTCTCCCAGTGTTACTCCTCCTAGGACATATGATGTATGTAGATTATTAGTACCTGATCCTTCTCTACAAGTGACTCTCCAGTGTTACTTCTCCTAGGACATATGATGCCCAGAGATTATTAGTACCTGATCCTTCTCTACAAGTGACTCTCCAGTGTTACTCCTCCTAGGACATATGATGTATATAGGTTATTAGTACCTGATCCTTCTCTACAAGTGACACCCCAGTGTTACTCCCCTCAAGACATATGATGTTTTGTAGATTATTAGTACCTGATCCTTCTCTACAAGTGACTCTCCAGTGTTCCTCCTCCTAGGACATATGATGTATGTAGATTATTAGTACCTGATCCTTCTCTACAAGTGACTCTCCAGTGTTACTCCTCCTAGGACATATGATGTATGTAGATTATTAGTATCTGATCCTTCTCTACAAGTGACTCCCCAGTGTTACTCCTCATAGGACATATGATGTATGTAGATTATTAGTACCTTATCCTTCTGTACAAATGACTCTCCAGTGTTACTCCTCCTAGGACATGTGATGTATGTAGATTATTAGTACCTGATCCTTCTCTACAAGTGACTCTCCAGTGTTACTCCCCCTAGGACATATGATGTATGTAGTTTATTAGTACCCGATCCTTCTCTACAAGTGACTCTCCAGTGTTACTCCTCCTAGGACATATGATGTATATAGATTATTAGTACCCGATCCTTCTCGACAAGTGACTCTCCAGTGTTACTCCTCCTAGGACATATGATGTATGTAGATTATTAGTATCTTATCCTTCTCTACAAGTGACTCTCCAGTGTTACTCCTCCTAGGACATATGATGTATGTAGATTATTAGTACCTGATCCTTCTCTACAAGTGACTCTCCAGTGTTACTCCTCCTAGGACATATGATGTATGTAGATTATTAGTACCTGATCCTTCTCTACAAGTGGCTCTCCAGTGTTACTCCTCCTAGGATATATGATGTATGTAGATTATTAGTACCTGATCCTTCTCTACAAGTGACTCTCCAGTGTTACTCCCCCTAGGACATATGATGTATGTAGATTATTAGTACCCGATCCTTCTCTACAAGTGACTCTCCAGTGTTACTCCTCCTAGGACATATGATGTATATAGATTATTAGTACCTGATCCTTCTCTACAAGTGACTCTCCAGTGTTACTCCCCCTAGGACATATGATGTATGTAGTTTATTAGTACCCAATCCTTCTCTACAAGTGACTCTCCAGTGTTACTCCTCCTAGGACATATGATGTCTGTAGATTATTAGTACCTGATTGTTACTCCTCCTAGGACATATGATGTATATAGATTATTAGTACCTGATCCTTCTCGACAAGTGACTCTCCAGTGTTACTCCTCCTAGGACATATGATGTATGTAGATTATTAGTATCTTATCCTTCTCTACAAGTGACTCTCCAGTGTTACTCCCCCTAGGACATATGATGTATGGGGATTATTAGTACCCGATACTTCTCTACAAGTGACTCTCCAGTGTTAGTCCCCCTAGGACAGTGATCGGCAAAGTGCGGCTCTCCAGCTGTTGCAGAACTACAACTCCCAGCATGCAAATACTGTCTACAGCTATCAGCCTACTGCAGGGCATGGTGGGAGTTGTAGTTTTGCAACAGCTGGAGAGCCGCACTTTGCCCATCGCTGCCCTAGGACATATGATGTATGGGGATTATTAGTATCTGATCTTCTCTACAAGTGACCAGTGTTACTTCCTCTAGGACATATGAAGCACAGAGATTATTACTACCCAGATGCAGAACTTCTACTTACCTCACTACATCCACAGATGCCCCTCTGTCCAGGCTTCTACTCGCCTCATTATATCCACAGCCGCCCCTCTGTCCAGGCTTCTACTCGCCTCACTACATCCACAGCCACCCATCTGTCCAGACTACTACTAACCTCACTACATCCACAGCCGCCCTCTGTCCAGGCTACTACTCACCTCACTACATCCACAGCCGCCCTCTGTCCAGGCTTCTACTCGCCTCACTACAACCACAGCCGCCCCTCTGTCCAGACTACTACTCACCTCACTACATCCACAGCCACCCCTCTGTCCAGGCTTCTACTCACCTCACTACATCCACAGCCGCCCCTCTGTCCAGGCTACTACTCACCTCACTACATCCACAGCCGCCCCTCTGTCCAGGCTTCTACTCACCTCACTACATCCACAGCCACCCCTCTGTCCAGGCTTCTACTCACCTCACTACATCCACAGATGCCCCTCTGTCCAGGCTTCTACTCACCTCACTACATCCACAGATGCCCCTCTGTCCAGGCTTCTACTCGCCTCATTATATCCACAGCCGCCCCTCTGTCCAGACTACTACTCACCTCACTACATCCACAGCCGCCCCTCTCTCCAGGCTTCTACTCACCTCACTACATCCACAGCCGCCCCTCTGTCCAGGCTTCTACTCGCCTCATTATATCCACAGCCGCCCCTCTGTCCAGACTACTACTCACCTCACTACATCCACAGGCCTCTGTCTCACTACAGCCACCCATCTGTCCAGGCTTCTACTCACCTCACTACATCCACAGCCGCCCCTCTGTCCAGGCTACTACTCACCTCACTACATCCACAGCCGCCCCTCTGTCCAGGCTTCTACTCACCTCACTACATCCACAGCCACCCCTCTGTCCAGGCTTCTACTCACCTCACTACATCCACAGATGCCCCTCTGTCCAGGCTTCTACTCACCTCACTACATCCACAGCCGCCCCTCTGTCCAGGCTTCTACTCGCCTCATTATATCCACAGCCGCCCCTCTGTCCAGACTACTACTCACCTCACTACATCCACAGCCGCCCCTCTGTCCAGGCTTCTACTCGCCTCACTACAGCCACCCATCTGTCCAGGCTTCTACTTACCTCACTACATCCACAGATGCCCCTCTGTCCAGGCTACTACTCACCTCACTACATCCACAGCCGCCCCTCTGTCCAGACTACTACTCACCTCACTACATCCACAGCCGCCCCTCTGTCCAGGTTTCTATTCACCTCACTACATCCACAGCCGCCCCTCTGTCCAGGTTTCTATTCACCTCACTACATCCACAGCCGCCCCTCTGTCCAGACTACTACTTACCTCACTACATCCACAGCTGCCCCTCTGTCCAGGCTTCTACTCACCTCACTACATCCACAGCCGCCTCTCTGTCCAGACTACTACTCGCCTCACTACATCCACAGCCGCCCCTCTGTCCAGGCTTCTACTCACCTCACTACATCCACAGCCGCCCCTCTGTCCAGACTACTACTCACCTCACTACATCCACAGCCGCCCCTCTGTCCAGGCTACTACTCGCCTCACTACATCCACAGCCGCCCCTCTGTCCAGGCTACTACTTACCTCACTATATCCACAGCCGCCCCTCTGTCCAGGCTTCTACTTACCTTACTACATCCACAGCCATCCCTCTGTCCTGTCTTCTACTTACCTCACTACATCCACAGCCGCCCCTCTGTCCACTCTACTACTCACCTCTCTACATCCACAGCCGCCCCTCTTTCCAGGCTTCTACTCTCCTCACTACATCCACAGCCGCCCCTCTGTCCAGGCTACTACTTACCTCACTACATCCACAGCCGCCCCTCTGTCCAGGCTTCTACTTACCTTACTACATCCACAGCCATCCCTCTGTCCTGACTTCTACTTACCTCACTACATCCACAGCCGCCCCTCTGTCCACTCTACTACTCACCTCTCTACATCCACAGCCGTCCCTCTGTCCAGGCTTCTACTCTCCTCACTACATCCACAGCCGCCCCTCTGTCCAGGCTACTACTTACCTCACTATATCCACAGCCGCCCCTCTGTCCAGGCTTCTACTTACCTCACTACATCCACAGCCATCCCTCTGTCCTGACTTCTACTCGCCTCCTCATAAAAACAAATCAGGTAAACCCTTGGTAAACCCATGTTGGTCAGCACTTATGATATTATTACAGTCCCTTAAGAGTCCTTCAAACATTTTCCCCACAACAGAAGTTAAACTAACTGGTCTATAATTACCTGTGGAGGACCTAGATCCTTTTTTGAATATGGGCACCACGTTTGTCTTGCGTTAATCGCTTGGTACTGTACCAGTCCCTAGAGCAGGCATGCTCAACCTGCGGCCCTCCAGCTGTTGCAAGACTACAACTCCCATCATTCCCAGACAGCCTACAGCTATCAGCCTACAGAAGGGCATGGTGGGAGTTGTAGTTTTACAACAGCTGGAGGGCCGCAGGTTGAGCATCCCTGCCCTAGAGAATGTTTAAACATTATAAACCGGGGCACAGCAATGACTGAACTGAGCGCTTTATGAACTCTTGGGTGTAATCCATCGGGACCTGGAGCCTTGTTCACATTTACCCTATTTAACTTATCTTGGACCATATCTACAGTCAGCCAATTGAGTATATTACTGGAGGTACCAACAGCCCCAGCACCACAGATATCTGCTCCTTTCTCTTTTGTATATACACAGCTAAAAAACCCATTTAGTAAACAAGCCTTTTCCTTATCTTCAGTGACCCCCCCCCCCCCTCTTACCATTATTTAGGGCACCTACCTGCTCAGACTTCGTTTATATATTTAAAGATTTTGTAGGGATTTATTTTGCTCTCTTTTGGTACCTGTTGTGTGTTTAGTATTTTTGCTAATTTTATCTCCTTTTTACAGATTTTATTAAGTCCTTTGTAATCTTCAAACGCTTCAGCTGACCCCTCAGATGTACATCACTCTAATGTCCCCCCGCCCCATGTACGCGGCTCTGATGTCCCCCCGCCCCATGTACGCGGCTCTGATGTCCACCACCCCATGTGCACCTCTCTAATTTTGTGTGGTTTTGGGTTGGGGCCGGGGACACGCACGGTTTTCCACACATGGCTCTGTCATCTGTCGTCTTTCTGTGTCCTCAGTTTCCCAGACTCTCGATGCTCCTTGACAACTCGCGAGGAATAAGGTGAGACATCCTACGTGGCCCCGGCCACGGTACAATGACCGCGCAGTGTGATGGGCGCTACACTCAAGATGGCCACCTGGGCGAAGACTTGTGCAGACCACAAACTGGCAGAATGGCCCATAGGAGCCAATCTGATTCCAGCTTCCACTTTCCAAAGGAGCTCTTAAAATGATAGGAGGAATCTGATTGGCTGTTCTGAGCCCCCCCCTGCCCCCTTTCCCTAGCTCTTCTCATAAAGCTGCACGAAGGAAGCTTCAAGAACGGGCCCTATGCCTGTGCGAGCGGGACTGGGAGACATTGTAACAACACCTCAGCTCTGCGAGCGGGACCGGGAGATATTGTAACAAAACCTCAGCTGTGATAGTGAGATGGGGAGACATTTTAACAAAACCGCAGCTGTGAGAGCGGTGCGTGGAGACATTGTAACGAGGCCTCAGCTGTGAGAGCGGGACGGGGAGACATTGTAACGAGGCCTCAGCTGTGAGAGTGGGGCGGGGAGACATTGTAACGAAACCTCAGCTGTGAGAGCGTGACGGGGAGACATTGTAACGAGACCTCAGCTGTGCGAGCGGGTCAGGGAGACATTGTAACGAAACCTCAGCTGTGCAAGCGGGACGGGGAGAGATTGTAACGAGGCCTCAGCTGTGCGAGCAGGACGGGGAGACATTGTAACGAGACCTCAGCTGTGCAAGCGGGACAGGGAGACATTGTAACGAGGCCTCAGCTGTGTGAGCAGGACAGGGAGACATTGTAACGAAACCTCAGCTGTGTGAGCGGACGGCAAGACATTGTAACGAGGCCTCAGCTGTGCAAGCGGGACAGGGAGACATTGTAATGAGGCCTCAGCTGTGTGAGCGGGACGGCGAGACATTGTAACGAGGCCTTAGCTGTGCAAGCGGGACGGGGAGAGATTGTAACGAGGCCTCAGCTGTGTGAGCGGGACGGCGAGACATTGTAACGAGGCCTCAGCTGTGTGAGCGGGACAAGGAGACATTGTAACGAGGCCTCAGCTGTGTGAGCGGGACGGCGAGACATTGTAACGAGGCCTCAGCTGTGCGAGCGGGTCAGGGAGACATTGTAACGAAACCTCAGCTGTGCAAGCGGGACGGGGAGACATTGTAATGAGGCCTCAGCTGTGTGAGCGGGACGGGGAGACATTGTAACGAGGCCTTAGCTGTGTGAGCGGGACGGCGAGACATTGTAACGAGGCCTCAGCTGTGTGAGCGGGACGGCGAGACATTGTAACGAAACCTCAGCTGTGCAAGCGGGACAGTGAGAGATCGTAACGAAACCTCAGCTGTGCGAGCTGGACGGGGAGACTTTGTAACGAGGCCTCAGCTGTGCGAGCGGGTCAGGGAGACATTGTAACGAAACCTCAGCTGTGCAAGCGGGACGGGGAGACATTGTAATGAGGCCTCAGCTGTGTGAGCGGGACGGCGAGACATTGTAACGAGGCCTTAGCTGTGCAAGCGGGACGGGGAGAGATTGTAACGAGGCCTCAGCTGTGTGAGCGGGACTAGATGAGGGCAAGTTATCTGTCTTTACATGTAAACCATTCAGTGACAGCAAGCAGATATCCTGACAGTGCTGAGGAGGATTTCATTAACCCTTCAATATGTTTTCCTCTAGTTCGGTGAAGGAGCTGTGGAGGCACCATATGGCGGTGGAGGTAAGTAATACGCCGATACAGTTTAAAGAGCCTCATACAGGTATAATACTGTTTGAGGGGCCCCTGATATGAAGCACAGTACGATACAGTTTGAGGGGGCCCCTAATGCGGGGCACAGTACTATACAGTTTGAGGGGCCCCTGATGCGGGGCACAGTATGGTACAGTTTGAGGAGCCCCTGATGTGCGGCAGAGTATGGTACAGTTTGAGGGGCCCCTGATGCGGGGCACAGTACAATACTGTTTGAGGGGCCCCTGATGCGGGGCACAGTACGATACAGTTTGAGGGGCCCCTGAATCGGGGCACAGTACGATACAGTTTGAGGGGCCCCTGAATCGGGGCACAGTACGATACAGTTTGAGGGGCCCCTGATGCGGGCACAGCACTGACACGGGTCCCGGTCTCTCTGCAGGAGTACCGGCAGGAGTTCATCGCCCGCTGGACGGCACGTGGCCTGGATGCTCTGATCTGTCCTATTCTGGGTCCTGCTCTGACCATTGGATCTCCTGGAAAGCTGTCAAGTATGTGACATTCTCAGGTGCCGTGTGAGCGTGTCCTCAGCTGTCGCCATACTGTCCACATACCGGGAACAGGGGGGGCTCATGTTATGTCATATGCCTGTGTAACTTAAAGGGGTAGTGCCTGCTATGAGCCTATGGGAATGGGTGGAGGTCTAGGTGTGGCAGGTGGGTGTCTCAGGTTGGATGGTGGTCTTGAGGTGGAGCAGATCTCTGGGATCGCAGTACATTCACCCTTCCCATGTAGGTGGCCATCTTTATATACAGTTCTAATGCACTGACCGCAGGTGCCGTGTCCTACACCATCCTCTACAATCTGGTGGACTTCCCAGCTGGCGTTCTCCCCGTTACCACAGTGACCAGTGAGGATGAGGAGGCCCTGAAGAAGTACGAAGGTCATCACAAGGACGCCTGGGACGCACTTCTCAGAAAGGTACAAGTAAATAGAAAAAATGTAGAATCAGTCAGAGGAAATGCCTCTTTCTCCACTTATCTGCTGCTAATTCCCCCAGTACCTCTGACACTGAAGGATCAGGTTACAGCCACTGCCCATAGAAGTCAGTGGAGGGGAATATGCTTCTGGAGGTAGACAGAGGCACATGTAGGTAGTACTGCAGCTTCCAGTATGTTTCTTTGTTCACAGCTCACTGCTGAGTACTGCTTAGTAACGCCCTCCATGCTGCTTCTGAGGGGGCTGCAGAGAGGAGGAGCAGTGAGGGACGGGAGTAAGGAGGAGGAGGAGCAGTGAGGGACGGGAGTAAGGAAGAGGAGGATCAGTGAGGGACGGGAGTAAGGAGGAGGAGGAGCAGTGAGGGACGGGAGTAAGGAGGAGGAGGAGCAGTGAGGGAAGGGAGTAAGAAGGAGGAGGAGGAGCAGTGAGGGACGGGAGTAAGGAGGAGGAGGAGGAGCAGTGAGGGACGGGAGTAAGGAGGAGGAGGAGGAGGAGCAGTGAGGGACGGGAGTAAGGAGGAGGAGGAGGAGCAGTGAGGGACGGGAGTAAGGAGGAGGAGGAGGAGCAGTGAGGGACGGGAGTAAGGAGGAGGAGCAGTGAGGGACGGGAGTAAGGAGGAGGAGCAGCAGTGAGGGACGGGAGTAAGGAGGAGGAGGAGCAGTGAGGGACGGGAGTAAGGAGGAGGAGGAGCAGTGAGGGACGGGAGTAAGGAGGAGGAGGAGCAGTGAGGGACGGGAGTAAGGAGGAGGAGGAGCAGTGAGGGACGGGAGTAAGGAGGAGGAGGAGCAGTGAGGGACGGGAGTAAGGAGGAGGAGGAGGAGCAGTGAGGGACGGGAGGGAGGAGGAGGAGAAGGAGCAGTGAGGGATGGGAGTAAGGAGGAGGAGGAGCAGTGAGGGACGAGACTGAGGAGGAGCAGTGAGGGACAGGAGTAAGGAGGAGGAGGAGGAGCAGTGAGGGACGGGAGGGAGGAGGAGGAGGAGCAGTGAGGGACGGGAGTAAGGAAGAGGAGGAGGAGCAGTGAGGGATGGGAGTAAGGAGGAGGATGAGCAGTGAGGGACGGGAGTAAGGAAGAGGAGGATCAGTGAGGGACGGGAGTAAGGAGGAGGAGGAGCAGTGAGGGGACGGGAGTAAGGGGAGGAGGAGGAGCAGTGAGGGACGGGAGTAAGGGGAGGAGGAGGAGCAGTGAGGGACGGGAGTAAGGAGGAGGAGGAGGAGCAGTGAGGGACGGGAGGGAGGAGGAGGAGGAGGAGCAGTGAGGGATGGGAGTAAGGAGGAGGAGAAGGAGCAGTGAGGGATGGGAGTAAGGAGGAGGAGGAGCAGTGAGGGATGGGAGTAAGGAGGAGGAGCAGGGAGGGATGGGAGTAAGGAGGAGGAGCATTGAGGGACGGGAGTGAGGAGGAGGAGGAGCAGTGAGGGACAGGCGTGAGGAGGAGGAGGAGCAGTGAGAGACGGGAGTGAGGAGGAGGAGGAGAAGGAGCAGTGAGGGATGGGAGTGAGGAGGAGGAGCAGTGAGGGATAGGAGTAAGGAGGAGGAGGAGGAGCATTGAGGGACGGGAGTGAGAAGGAGGAGCATTGAGGGACGGGAGTGAGGAGGAGGAGGAGCATTGAGGGACGGGAGTGAGGAGGAGGAGGAGCAGTGAGGGATGGGAGTGAGGAGGAGGAGGAGGAGGTGGAGCAGTGAGGGGTGGGAGTGGGAGTGAGGAGGAGGAGGAGGAGAAGGAGCAGTGAGGGACGGGAGAGAGGAGGAGCAGTAAGGGATGGGAGTAAGGAGGAGGAGGAGCAGTGAGGGACGGGAGTGAGGAGGAGCAGCAGTGAGGGACGGGAGTGAGGAGGAGCAGCAGTGAGGGACGGAAGTGACGGAGAGCATAGAGGAGGACCAGTGTACAGAAGACATCACAGCAGCTCCTCCGTACAAGTGGAGATGAACACAGAACAACCAGCATCACTAATGCCCCTGGTGCATGGAGGGACAAGGCCCATGAGGGGACGCCCACCAGCTCCCAGCCCCTCCCCCTATCACTATATGGCTGTAGTACTGTATGAGGGGGAGGTAAGGGCAGACGCCCGCCAGCCCCTCTCTCTATCACTGTATGGCCGCAGTACTGTATGAGGGGGCGGTGAGGGCAGATGCCCGGCAGCTCCCAGTCCCTCTCCCTATCACTGTATGGCCGCAGTACTGTATGAGGGGGCGGTGAGGTCAGATGCCCGGCAGCTCCCATCCCCTCCCCCTATTACTGTATGTCCGCAGTACTGTATGAGGGGGCGGTGAGGTCAGATGCCCGCCAGCTCCCAGCCCCTCCCCCCTAGCACTGTATGGCCGCAGTACTGTATGAGGGGGCAGTAAGGTCAGATGCCCGCCAGCTCCCAGCCCCTCTCCCTATCACTGTATGGCCGCAGTACTGTATGAGGGGGCAGTGAGGGCAGACACCCGCCAGCTCCCAGCCCCTCCCCCTATCAGTGTATGGCCGCAGTACTGTATGAGGGGGCAGTGAGGTCAGATGCCCGGCAGCTCCCAGCCCCTCCCCCTATTACTGTATGTCCGCAGTACTGTATGAGGGGGCAGTGAGGGCAGACACCCGCCAGCTCCCAGCCCCTCCCCCCTAGCACTGTATGGCCGCAGTACTGTATGAGGGGGCAGTAAGGTCAGATGCCCGGCAGCTCACAGCCTCTCCCCCTATCACTGTAAGTAGCAGCTAAGTTGATGCCCCAGGACATGAGCGCCTCAGCTTACTGTACGCAGTTCCCTGGCGCTCTCCACCTAGCGATATGCCCCTATTGTGTGAGACGGGACAACCCCTTTAAGGATATTTGCTCTGAATCCTGGAAGTCTGCAGAAGGTGGTGGGAAACCCGGCTGGTTGTGATTTCACTATATGGTTTGGATCCAGAATAAATCTTGCGTTTCTCTGGCGTTCTGCGGCTTCACGCTGCCGTTTCTAGGAGATTACAGAAAGCCGACCAGGCTGGGACCGGAGGCGAGCGGATCTGCTAGGGTGTGAATTGTGTCTGTAGGACAAGGACCTACCTGCAGCTCTTGGTGTCTTTTTTTTTTCCGCCTGGATTTTTCTCCATTTAGTATTCAGACGAGGGAGGACAGAAATCGGGAAGCGATGCGCCTGCGCCCTTAGGGGTGAGATTGGCAGCCTGGTGGGATGTGGCTGTCTTCCAGGATCTTCCTCTCCTTCGTACCAGCATTGTTTGGGGCCATTGCTATGAGCCGGGTTATCGCCTAGCTTGGCCTGGTTAATTTACGGACGGGCTTTTGATTGCATTGCCTTTAACCCTTTTGTTGCTGGGGGTCGCGTATGCTCTGTGTTTCCTTCCAGATTCTTAGTATCTTGTAATGTGTATCCTGGGACCTGTGGTCCTCCAGCCTTTGATACATTGCTGGTCCTCTCTGGTTCTGAGCAGTTCAGCCCATCTCTCTGCCGTCATTCATCTTCTCTCATGCTGTATGTCCTCCTCCATCTCCGCCATGACCGGACCACCTCTAGGTCTCTTCAGCCCATCTCTCTGCCGTCATCCTCCATCTCCGCCATGGCCGGACCACCTCTAGGTCTCTTCAGCCCATCTCTCTGCCGTCATTCATCTGCTCTCTCTCATGCTGTATGTCATCCTCCATCTCCGCCATGACCGGACCACCTCTAGGTCTCTTCAGCCCATCTCTCTGCCGTCATCCTCCATCTCCGCCATGGCCGGACCACCCCTAGGTTTCTTCAGCCCATCTCTCTGCCGTCATTCATCTGCTCTCTCTCATGCTGTATGTCCTCCTCCATCTCCGCCATGGCCGGACCACCCCTAGGTTTCTTCAGCCCATCTCTCTGCCGTCATTCATCTGCTCTCTCTCATGCTGTATGTCCTCCTCCATCTCCGCCATGGCCGGACCACCTCTAGGTTTCTTCAGCCCATCTCTCTGCAGTCATCCTCCATCTCCGCCATGGCCGGACCACCTCTAGGTCTCTTCAGCCCATCTCTCTGCCGTCATCCTCCATCTCCGCCATGGCCGGACCACCTCTAGGTCTCTTCAGCCCATCTCTCTGCAGTCATCCTCCATCTCCGCCATGGCCGGACCACCTCTAGGTCTCTTCAGCCCATCTCTCTGCCATCATTCATCTGCTCTCATGCTGTATGTCCTCCTCCATCTCCGCCATGGCCGGACCACCTCTAGGTTTCTTCAGCCCATCTCTCTGCAGTCATCCTCCATCTCCGCCATGGCCGGACCACCTCTAGGTTTCTTCAGCCCATCTCTCTGCCGTCATTCATCTGCTCTCATGCTGTATGTCCTCCTCCATCTCCGCCATGGCCGGACCACCTCTAGGTTTCTTCAGCCCATCTGGTTGTTCTCAGCCCCAAGCGCCATTGTTAGTGCCTGGGACAGCGAGTGCTATAGGATGCCCCTAGTTGTGCGGAGACGTGGACCGCTGCTATCATTACAGCTGCTGTGGGTGTCCTGACGGGGAGAACCTGAAGTTGGTGATGATGAATGTGACCAGCTCGTGAGGCTGCCCCCTAGTGGCCGTGTCATCTCCTGGCAGCTGAGGGCAGTTGTCCTCCTAAACCTCCTGTCAGATTTGGGGGAATACACGCCATGATAGAAGTCATTTACTGGCACTTCTTCTAGAACTCCTCCAACGCTCTGAGCGTCCCTATGACACCGGCTGACCTGTTACATGTGCACTTGGCAGCGGAAGGCATCTGTGTTGGTCCCTGTTCACATGTGCCCACATTGCTGGGAATAATGAGGTTTTAATATATGCAAAAGAGTCCCTAGGAGCAACGGGGGGCGTTACCATTACACCTAAAGGCTCTGCTCTCTCTGTCACGCCCTCTGCACTTTGAATGACAGGCTCAGGAGTGATGACCTTTTCACTACCAGGCCCTGTCAACGAAAGTGCAGAGGGCGTGTTGCTCCTAAGGCCTCATTTGCATATATTAAAACCTAATTTTTCTCAGCAATGCGGGCACATGTGAACAGGGACGACTTCAGCGGCCGAGCGCACATGTAACAGGTCAGCCGGGGTCATAGGGACAGAACTGCTGACAGATGCCCTTTAAGGGATGGGGCAAGCCGAGCCCAGCCGGGAGCTAGGGTCCCTTGATGCCACTCATATTTAACCCTTTGTATCATTTGTCCCAGTATACAGCAGGGGATATACCCCATGGGTTTGTGCAGCATACATGTCATATGAGGGCCAGCCGTAGTGCATATCTCAAGTTTCAGAGGTAATGCTATAATCCCTTCATGTGCTCCGCAGGCCGTGTCAGACAGCGTGGGTCTCCCTGTGGCCCTTCAGTGCGTGGCCCTTCCCTGGCAGGAAGAGCAGTGTCTCCGTCTAATGAAGGAAGTGGAGAAGATTACCCGAACGGAGAAAAGATTGTGAACTGGGAAAGCGGGGATTGCCCAAGATATCAGTGTGACCGAGGGTTTCTCCAATCTCATAAACAGCAGCTATAGGGCGCTAAGATATATGCAAACATGTCATTTAATCTTTCTGATCAGGTTTTAAGTTCATTTTTGCACATGTTGTTGATCAAATTTTGTCTGTCCAATGAACATGAGAAAAGTACTTCTCAATTATGAGCTATCCTTTTAAGATAGACATATACTGTATTAAATACAAATAAACATATAATTTACAGAAAAGTACTCTACAAGATGGGATCCGACACAATCGGGGAATTATCCGCCTCTCATGGGCAGGTGGGAGGAGTGCACGACGAAGATGGAGGCAATAATCAACCGCCATACAAAAAGCTACATACTTCTATCTGCCAATTCATTACACTTTCCGGGAAGAATGAAAAATCTCCTGAAATGAGCAGCTATGCTAACTTCCAATGATATCATACTATAATACTGCCCCCTACTAATAAGAATATAACTACTATAATACTGCCCCTATGTACAGGAATAGAACTACTATAATACTGCTCCTATCTACAAGAATATAACTACTATAATACCGCCTCCTATGTACAAGAATATAACTACTATAACACTGCCTCCTATGTACAAGACTATAACTACTATAATACTGCCTCCTGTGTACAAGAATATAACTACTATAATACTGCTCCTATGTACAGGAATATAACTACTATAATACTGCTCCTATGTACAAGAATATAACTACTATAATACTGCTCCTATGTACAGGAATATAACTACTATAATACTGCTCCTATGTACAAGAATATAACTACTATAATACTGCTCCTATGTACAAGAATATAACTACTATAATACTGCCCCTATGTACAGGAATATAACTACTATAATACTGCTCCTATGTACAAGAATATAACTACTATAATACTGCTCCTATGTACAAGAATATAACTACTATAATACTGCCTCCTATGTACAAGAATATAACTACTATAATACTGCTCCTATGTACAGGAATATAACTACTATAATACTGCTCCTATGTACAAGAATATAACTACTATAATACTGCTCTATGTACAAGAATATAACTACTATAATACTGCTCTATGTACAAGAATATAACTACTATAATACTGCTCCTATGTACAAGAATATAACTACTATAATACTGCTCCTATGTACAGGAATATAACTACTATAATACTGCTCCTATGTACAAGAATATAACTACTATAATACTGCTCCTATGTACAAGAATATAACTACTATAATACTGCTCCTATGTACAAGAATATAACTACTATAATGCTGCTCCTATGTACAGGAATATAACTACTATAATACTGCTCCTATGTACAAGAATATAACTACTATAATACTGCCTCCTAGTGTACAAGAATATAACTACTATAATACTGCTCCTATGTACAAGAATATAACTACTATAATACTGCTCCTATGTACAAGAATATAACTACTATAATACTGCTCCTATGTACAAGAATATAACTACTATAATACTGCTCCTATGTACAAGAATATAACTACTATAATACTGCTCCTATGTACAAGAATATAACTACTATAATACTGCTCCTATGTACAAGAATATAACTACTATAATACTGCTCCTATGTACAAGAATATAACTACTATAATACTGCTCCTATGTACAAGAATATAACTACTATAATACTGCTCCTATGTACAAGAATATAACTACTATAATACTGCTCCTATGTACAAGAATATAATCTACTATAATACTGTCTCTATGTACAAGAATATAACTACTATAATACTGCCTCCTATGTACAAGAATATAACTACTATAATACTGCCTCCTATGTACAAGAATATAACTACTATAATACTGCTCCTATGTACAAGAATATAACTACTATAATACTGCTCCTATGTACAAGAATATAACTACTATAATACTGCTCCTATGTACAAGAATATAACTACTATAATACTGCTCCTATGTACAAGAATATAACTACTATAATACTGCTCCTATGTACAAGAATATAACTACTATAATACTGCTCCTATGTACAAGAATATAACTACTATAATACTGCCTCCTATGTACAAGAATATAACTACTATAATACTGCTCCTATGTACAAGAATATAACTACTATAATACTGCTCCTATGTACAAGAATATAACTACTATAATACTGCTCCTATGTACAAGAATATAACTACTATAATACTGCCTCCTATGTACAAGAATATAACTACTATAATACTGTCTCCTATGTACAAGAATATAACTACTATAATACTGCTCCTATGTACAAGAATATAACTACTATAATACTGCTCTATGTACAAGAATATAACTACTATAATACTGCTCCTATGTACAAAGAATATAACTACTATAATACTGCTCCTATGTACAAGAATATAACTACTATAATACTGCTCCTATGTACAAGAATATAACTACTATAATACTGCTCCTATGTACAAGAATATAACTACTATAATACTGCTCCTATGTACAAGAGATATAACTACTATAATACTGCCTCCTATGTACAAGAATATAACTACTATAATACTGCTCCTATGTACAAGAATATAACTACTATAATACTGCTCCTATGTACAAGGAATATAACTACTATAATACTGCTCCTATGTACAAGAATATAACTACTATAATACTGCTCCTATGTACAAGAATATAACTACTATAATACTGCTCCTATGTACAAGAATATAACTACTATAATACTGCTCCTATGTACAAGAATATAACTACTATAATACTGCCTCCTATGTACAAGAATATAACTACTATAATACTGCTCCTATGTACAAGAATATAACTACTATAATACTGCTCCTATGTACAAGAATATAACTACTATAATACTGCTCCTATGTACAAGAATATAACTACTATAATACTGCTCCTATGTACAAGAATATAACTACTATAATACTGCCTCCTATCGCACATGACGTGGCAGAACTCTCCTAAACGGATACGTCCCACACTGGAGGCATCTCACTTTTCCTACTTACATATTGGGAAGGAAGGGATGCAAATGAGCTCTTTACAAGCTGCACCTCTGATGCCATCAGATGTAAGGCTGCTCTCCTATAAGTCAATGTTTAACTCTTCATCACGCTGATATTAAATAAGCCAGCGTCCCATCTGCAGACGGATGTTTCCGGGTGATTGCTGGCTGTGTACATAGGGGGGCACTCACCATTGTAGGCCTCCCCCCCCCCCTTTTTGTCTTGTTCCCTCTCCCACTGGACTAGGGTATGTAGCGATTATACTTTGTTGCCCACTGGCATCCCGATAATCCAACTTTTTTCTGAGCCTTCTATTGTTATATACTGGTCTATGGCATCTTGAATATCGATCCCAGTATATTTATATAGGCCTTTATTACTATAGCCCCATTTTTGTCTATTACTCCCCTGATGATTTCCGAGGCACGATTGAAACGTGGCACGTCGGGAGATTTTTTCTTGTGTATGGGAGCTCTTTCTCTCTCTAGGGCTTTACTAGGGACTCCGGCCGTGTCAGGGACAGGCAACCGGACGGGGTCGCCCCTTTCGGGGCGGGTAGCTCTGTATAGGTAGGTAGGGCGTCTGTTAGTTCCCTTTCCCTTCACAGGGCATCTATAGGGTTTTGTGACCGCTCCCTGCTACTTCCTCCTATGCAGAGTCCCCTTTTCTCATGTACAGCATTGACAGCAACCAACCGAGACTTTGACTCCATCCACCCACGGTGGCCATGTCTTCTACCCACCACCTCCTCTCCGATTGACCACCTCGAGGATTTGGTGAGCATGTTCCATGTTTTTGACTTGGTCACATCACAGTGGTTACGTTCATTTGTCATGCATATGTCTTGTTGTTTTGCTGGCTATTTGAGCTCTTTGAGCCTGGTGTTTGGCCAAGGGCCCTATAGCTGTGTCTTCACCTCATTTTTTGTGTAGTATTACTACCTGGCGCATATTTTACACTTGAGCATTAAAAGTTATGTTTTAGTTTTCTCATTCCCCCTCTATCCCCCTTAGGGGTTAGTACATTTGTTTTTCCGGGTGATTGCCCCTCATCAGTGTAGAACAGAAAGGACTGGCTTTACTGGGAGAGAGGCTAAGTCAGGATTTGGGGGAGGAGGGGGTACTATCTTTTTTTGGGGAGAACACCTTAATTGGCGTGAGGGGACTTATAGGTCATACACGCTCCTTAGGAATTCTGGGAAGAAAGAGATTCAAATGAGCTGTTAAAAATCTCTGCCTGTAATGCTACCAGATGTACAGCTGTCTGCAGATGAGCTGCTGACTTAGCTAAGGCTACTGTCACACTTGCGGAAGCAGGGTCTGGCAGGTTGTTCAGGTGGGGGAACAGCCTGCAGGATTCATGCTAATGCTAGCGCACCGTGCCGTCAGAAGTCTGCTCCGGCCCCATTCACTATAATGCTGTAGTTTTTGTGCGGCAGCCTCTCAGCATTTTTGCAATGCTGCAGCCGGACCTCCGGCCCACCAATATTATAGTGAATGTGGCTGAAGCGGGTTTCCGGCCGCATGGTGGGCTAGCTGCCGCAAGTGTGAAAGTAGCCTAATATACGAGTCATGTCTCAAGGCCTGTTTACAGGGTCGAACACTTTCTTATAGGATAGCTGCCTTACAGCTGTTGGCCTCAGAGGCGGTTTGCCAAGAGCTCATTTGCATAACCTCTTCCCAGAATTCCAGAGGAGCAGGTATGGTCTATAAGGTCTCAATCCGACTAAGGCGCTCTCTCCCCAAGGAGAGATCGATATCTATTACAAGGATCCTGCAGCTACTCTAATTCTAGGAGGGGACTTTAATACGACACTGGATTGTGAGTCGGATAGCACAGGCACTTCTAGGATGTACCCTCCTTGAAGAAATGATAGATGCTTGGAGAGGTCTCCATGGCTCAGAGAAGTATGTTAGCAGGAGACTCTGGCACTCGGACCATGCAGCAGTCTCACCATTAATTGGGACGCCCTAGCTTCACTATGGCGTCTGCATCATCCGAGGCACTGAGCGCATCCTAGGGAAGGCACTGAACGCTCCCTCTGCACAGTGTGGCCCTCGCATCAGACTTTCATGAGGGGCCTCTTTCTGAAATATGGGGCAATGGAACAGAAGGGCAGACGTGAGAAGATTGATGATTTGATGCAGATTCTCAAAACAAAGCTTCTCCTTCATTGCCCAGAAGTCAGCCGTAACTTCCAGACCGTTCTTCCTTCCCATCCTAATTTACCTCTCCGCAGGGTTTAGTGTAACCCCTCTCTGAATGATGAGGCTGGGACTCTGCCGGCTCGAAAACTAAAGAGGCTCGAAGAGAAGTCTCCAAAATAGTGAGTCCGCAGTATATTGCGGAACACTTTGGTAATTACTATGCTAAGCTTTGTAATCTGTATATCTACTACAGAAGACAGTATACTGTATATATATACTACAGAGGACAGTATACTGTATATATACTACAGAGGACAGTATACTGTATATACTACAGAGGACAGTATACTGTATATATACTACAGAGGACAGTATACTGTATATACTACAGAGGACAGTATACTGTATATATACTACAGAGGACAGTATACTGTATAAACACACTACAGAGGACAGTATACTATATATATACTACAGAGGACAGTATACTGTATATAAACTACAGAGGACAGTATACTGTATATATATATAACAGAGGACAGTATACTGTATATATATACTACAGAGGACAGTATACTGTATATATACTACAGAGGACAGTATACTGTATATATATATAACAGAGGACAGTATACTGTATATATATATACTACAGAGGACAGTATACTGTATATATATACTACAGAGGACAGTATACTATATATATACTACAGAGGACAGTATACTGTATATATACTACAGAGGACTGTATATATACTACAGAGGACAGAATACTGTATATATACTACAGAGGACAGTATACTGTATATACACTACAGAGGACAGTATACTGTATATATACTACAGAGGACAGTATACTGTATATATACACTACAGAGGACAGTATACTGTATATATATACTACAGAGGACAGTATACTGTATATATACTACAGAGGACAGTATACTGTATATATACACTACAGAGGACAGTATACTGTATATATACTACAGAGGACAGTATACTGTATATATACTACAGAGGACAGTATACTGTATATATACTACAGAGGACAGTATACTGTATATATATACTACAGAGGACAGTATACTGTATATATACTACAGAGGACAGTATACTGTATATAAACTACAGAGGACAGTATACTGTATATATATACTACAGAGGACAGTATACTGTATATATCTATATCCTACAGAGGACAGTATACTGTATATATACTACAGGGGACAGTATACTGTACATATACACTACAGAGGACAGTATACTGTATATACACTACAGAGGACAGTATACTGTATATACACTACAGAGGACAGTACACTGTATATATACTACAGAGCACAGTACACTGTATATATACTACAGAGCACAGTATACTGTATACATATACTACAGAGGACAGTATACTGTATATATATACTACAGAGGACAGTATACTGTATATATACTACAGAGGACAGAATACTGTATATTTACTACAGAGGACAGTATACTGTGTGTATATATATATATATATATATATATATATATATATACTACAGAAGACCTATACTGTATAGATATATACCACAGAGGACAGTATACTGTAAATATATACTACAGAGGACAGTATACTGTATATATACTACAGAGGACAGTATATTGTATATGCACTACAGAGGACAGTATACTGTATATATGATACAGAGGACAGTATACTTTATATATACTAGAGGACGGTATACTGTATATATACTACAGAGGACAGTATACTGTATATATACTACAGAGGAAAGTATACTGTATATACACTACAGAGGACAGCATACTGTATATATACTACAGAGGACAGTATACTGTATATACACTACAGAGGACAGTATACTGTATATACACTACAGAGGACAGTATACTGTATAGATACTATAGAGGACAGTATACTGTATATACACTACAGAGGACAGTATACTGTATATATACTACAGAGGAAAGTATACTGTATATACACTACAGAGGACAGCATACTGTATATATACTACAGAGGACAGTATACTGTATATACACTACAGAGGACAGTATACTGTATAGATACTATAGAGGACAGTATACTGTATATACACTACAGAGGACAGTATACTGTATATATACTACAGAGGACAGTATACTGTATATACACTACAGAGGACAGTATACTGTATATATACTACAGAGGACAGTATACTGTATATACACTACAGAGGATAGTATACTGTATATATACTACAGAGGACAGTATACTGTATATACACTACAGAGGACAGTATACTGTATATACACTACAGAGGACAGTATACTGTATATACACTACAGAGGAAAGTATACTGTATATATACTATAGAGGACAGTATACTGTATATATACTACAGAGGACAGTATACTGTATATATACTATAGAGGACATTATACTGTATATATACTACAGTGGACAGTATACTGTATATATACACTACAGAGGACAGTATACTGTATATATACTACAGAGGACAGCATACTGTATATATACACTACAGAGGATAGTATACTGTATATATACTACAGAGGACAGTATACTGTATATATACTACAGAGGACAGTATACTGTATATACACTACAGAGGATAGTATACTGTATATATACTACAGTGGACAGTATACTATATACACACACTACAGAGGACAGTATACTGTATATACACTACAGAGGACAGTATACTGTATATATACTACAGAGGACAGTATACTGTATATACTCACTACAGAGGACAGTATACTGTATATATATATACTACACAGGACAGTATACTGTATATATACACTACAGAGGACAGTATACTGTATATATACACTACAGAGGCCAGTATACTGTATATATACTACAGAGGACAGTATACTGTATATATACTACAGAGGACAGTATACTGTGTATATATATATATACTACAGAGGACAGTATACTGTATATAAACTACAGAGGACAGTATACTGTATATATATACTACAGAGGACAGTGTACTGTATATAAACTACAGAGGACAGTATACTGTATATATACTACAGGGGACAGTATACTGTATATATATATACTACAGAGGACCGTATACTGTACATATACACTACAGAGGACAGTATACTGTATATACACTACAGAGGACAGTATGCTGTATATACACTACAGAGGACAGTGTACTGTATATATACTACAGAGGACAGTATACTGTATATATATATACTACAGAGGACAGTATACTGTATATATACTACAGAGCACAGTATACTGTATACATATACAACAGAGGACAGTATAGTGTATATATACTACAGAGGACAGTACACTGTATATATACTACAGAGGACAGTATACTGTATACATATACTACAGAGGACAGTATACTGTATATATATACTACAGAGGACAGTATACTGTATATATACTACAGAGGACAGTATACTGTATATTTACTACAGAGGACAGTATACTGTGTATATATATATATATATATATATATATATACTACAGAAGACCTATACTGTATAGATATATACCACAGAGGACAGTATACTGTAAATATAATACAGAGGACAGTATACTTTATATATACTAGAGGACGGTATACTGTGTATATACTACAGAGGACAGTATACTGTATATATACTACAGAGGAAAGTATACTGTATGTATATATATATATATATATATATATATATACACACACTACAGAGGACAGTATACTATATATATACTACAGAGGACAGTATACTCTCTCTCTCTCTCTCTCTCTCTCTCTATATATATATATATATATATATATATATATATATATATATATTATACTGTTTATACTATAGGACTGTATTTACAGAGGACAGTATAATGTAGATACACTACAGAGGACAGTATACTGTATATATACTAGAGGACAGTATACTGTATATATACACTACAGAGGACAGTATACTGTATATATACTACAGAGTAGAGTATACTGTATATATACTACAGAGGACAGTATACTGTATATACACTACAGAGGATAGTATACTGTATATATACTACAGAGGACAGTATACTGTATATACACTACAGAGGGCAGTATACTGTATATATACTACAGAGGACAGTATACTGTATATACACTACAGAGGACAGTATACTGTATATATACTATAGAGGACAGTATACTGTATATATACTACAGAGGACAGTATACTGTATATACACTACAGAGGACAGTATACTGTGTATATATATATATATATATATATATATATATACTACAGAGGACCGTATACTGTATATACACTACAGAGGACAGTATACTGTATATATACTACAGAGGACAGTATACTATATGCAGACACTACAGAGGACAGTATACTGTATATACACTACAGAGGACAGTATACTGTATATATACTACAGAGGACATTATACTGTATATACACTACAGAGGACAGTATACTGTATATATACTACAGAGGACAGTATACTATATACACACACTACAGAGGACAGTATACTGTATATACACTACAGAGGACAGTATACTGTATATATACTACAGAGGACAGTATACTATATACACTCACTACAGAGGACAGTATACTGTATATACACTACAGAGGACAGTATACTGTATATATATACCACAGAGGACAGTTTACTGTATATATACTACAGAGGACAGCATACTGTATATACACTACAGAGGACAGTATACTGTAACTATATACTACAGAGGACAGTATACTGTATATATATACTACAGAGGACAGTATACTGTTTATATACTACAGAGGACAGTATACTGTATGTATACTACAGAGGACAGTATACTGTATATATATACACTACAGAGGACAGTATACTGTATATACACTACAGAGGACAGTATACTGTATATACACTACAGAGGACAGTATACTGTATATATACCACAGAGGAGAGTTTACTGTATATATACTACAGAGGACAGCATACTGTATATACACTACAGAGGACAGTATACTGTAACTATATACTACAGAGGACAGTATACTGTATATATACACTACAGAGGACAGTATACTGCATATATACTACAGAGGACAGTATACTGTATATATACTACAGAGGACAGGATACTGTATATATACTACAGAGGACAGTATACTGTATGTATACTACAGAGGACAGTATACTGTAACTATATACTACAGAGGACAGTATACTGTATGTATACTACAGAGGACAGTATATATACACTATATAGGACAAGAAAGGATGCCATCCTACACCACTACATGAAGAACGTCCAAACAAAGATAAATCCTCAATACCTAAAGATGCTGAGGATGAAAATAAAGTATCGGTATTATCTTGCAGAGTGAGGGAATGAGACAGCAATGGCACATCAAAGGTTGTACCAGTGTGCATTTCAAATCCTAAAAGGAGGAACAAGAAGGTATACGCCTATGCGCTACTGGATGCCCCGAGTGACGTCACCTTCATTGATCAAGAAATCTGCAAGAAATTACAAGTGGCGACAGAACCAGTGAAGCTGAAACTCCCCACAATGACGGGGAGAGACACATTAGTGAACGGTCAAAGGACTGAGAGTTAGAGGACTTTATTCAAACCTCACATTAGATCTACCTCCAGCTTATACAAAAGACAATATACCTCTAGATTGAGATTGCATACCTACCTGTGAAACAGCCAATGAATGGAAGCACCTATCTGTCATATCTCATGAAATGTCCCCGCTGAAGGAGTTTGGTGTTGGACTGTTAATAGGCTATGATTGTCCCAAAGCCTTGGTACCACGAAAGGTAATCACAGGAGGAAAGGGTGAACCCTACACTGTTTAAACTGATCTAGGATGGGGTGTCGTTGGAGGAAAACAGCAGATCGCAAACTCAAGACAGGTAACAGGATTGTGTCATGGAATATCTGTCCAAGAGTTGAATCCGACTTTGCAGACATAAGTTCTAAAGAAAAGAGTGTATCCCAAGAAGACATGAAGTTCGTAGACACTCTAGAAGAAAATATTCAGCAGAATCAACAAGGTCATCTTGAAATGCCCTTAACCTTTAGGGAACGACCTCTTCTGCCAAATAACAGAGATCTTGCCCTAGCAAGATTGAAATGTTTGAAGAAAAAGATGGGAAGAGATCCCAAATTCAAACAGGATTATTTGAAATTCCTGGAAGGCATCCTCGAAGAAGGACATGCAGAGAAAGTTAACAACCAACCTAAAGTAGGAGAAGTGCGGTAGGTCCCACATCAAGGTGTTTACCACTCAAAGAAACCAGATACGATCAGAGTAGTATGTAATTGCTCAAGTACAATAGTGTTGCATTAAACCATTATCTTTTAAAAGGACCAGATCTTACGAACACTCTGCTTGGAGTACTCTGTAGATCTCAGAAAGTATCCCATAGCGGTTATGTGTGACGTTGAAAAGATGTTCCACCAGTTTTATGTGGAGAATGAAGATAGAGACCTCCTGAGGTTCCTATGGCGGGAGCACGGAGATACAGATACAAAGCCAGCAGAATACAGAATGAACTTGTTCGGAGCAGCATCGTCTCCAGGTTGTGCCAATTATGGTATGACGTACCTTACCAATCAGAATGAAAAGGATTGCCCATCAGCAGCAAATTTTCTCAAGAAAAACTTTTATGTACATGATGGACTTATAAGTCTAGAGTCCACAGAATCTGCAATCAAACTAGTGACAGAAAGCCAAGAGTTATGCGCAAGAGGAAACCTGCACCTTCATAAATTCATCTCAAACATCAGAGAGGTACTGGAATCCATCAGTGACTCTGAACCTGCATCAACAATGAAGAATGTAGATCTCAGTTATGATCATCTTCCAGTTCAGAATGTACTCGGATTGGGATGGAATGTAGAGAACGACAAGTTGTTCTTTGAAGAATCTATGGAAGAGAAAGTTGCAACTAGACGTACCATTCTTTCCGCAGTGACTTCTATATTTGATCCATTGGGATTCTTGGCCACGGTGGTCCTCAGAGCAAGAGAAATACTACAAGAATTATGCAGACAGAAGTTGGGATGGGACGAGCCCATCCCTGAAGATTTGAGGCCAAGGTGGGAGAGTTGGATAAGAAACTTGCAAAACTTGACAGAAGTTTGGATACCCAGATGCTTTATACCTCATGATTTCGGAAAGTACAAGAAAATAGAACTTCATCACTTTTCAGATTCCAGTAGTTATGGTTATGGTCAGTGTTCCTACATCAGAGTGATCGGAGAAGAGAAGATACTCTGTGCCCTGGATATGGTCAGTGCTCCTACATCAGAGTGATCGGAGAAGAGACGATACTCTGTGCCCTGGTTATGGTCAGTGCTCCTACATCAGAGTGATCGGAGAAGAGAAGATACTCATTGCCCTGGTTATGGTCAGTGCTCCTACATCAGAGTGATCAGAGAAGAGAAGATACTCTGTGCCCTGGTTATGGTCAGTGCTCCTACATCAGAGTGATCGGAGAACAGAAGATACTCTGTGCCCTGGTTATGGTCAGTGCTCCTAAATCAGAGTGATAGGAGAAGAGAAGATACTCTGTGCCCTGGTTATGGTCAGTGCTCCTACATCAGAGTGATCGGAGAAGAGAAGATACACTGTGCCCTGGTTATGGTCAGTGCTCCTAAATCAGAGTGATCGGAGAAGAGAAGATACTCTGTGCCCTGGTTATGGTCAGTGCTCCTACATCAGAGTGATCGGAGAAGAGAAGATACACTGTGCCCTGGTTATGGTCAGTGCTCCTACATCAGAGTGATCGGAGAAGAGAAGATACTCTGTGCCCTGGTTATGGTCAGTGCTCCTACATCAGAGTGATCGGAGAAGAGAAGATACACTGTGCCCTGGTTATGGTCAGTGCTCCTACATCAGAGTGATCGGAGAAGAGAAGATACTCTGTGCCCTGGTTATGGTCAGTGCTCCTACATCAGAGTGATCGGAGAAGAGAAGATACTCTGTGCCCTGGTTATGGTCAGTGCTCCTACATCAGAGTGATCGGAGAAGAGAAGATACTCTGTGCCCTGGTTATGGTCAGTGCTCCTACATCAGAGTGATCGGAGAAGAGAAGATACTCTGTGCCCTGGTTATGGTCAGTGCTCCTACATCAGAGTGATCGGAGAAGAGAAGATACACTGTGCCCTGGTTATGGTCAGTGCTCCTACATCAGAGTGATCGGAGAAGAGAAGATACTCTGTGCCCTGGTTATGGTCAGTGCTCCTACATCAGAGTGATCGGAGAAGAGAAGATACACTGTGCCCTGGTTATGGTCAGTGCTCCTACATCAGAGTGATCGGAGAAGAGAAGATACACTGTGCCCTGGTTATGGTCAGTGCTCCTACATCAGAGTGATCGGAGAAGAGAAGATACACTGTGCCCTGGTTATGGTCAGTGCTCCTACATCAGAGTGATCGGAGAAGAGAAGATACTCTGTGCCCTGGTTATGGTCAGTGCTCCTACATCAGAGTGATCGGAGAAGAGAAGATACTCTGTGCCCTGGTTATGGTCAGTGCTCCTACATCAGAGTGATCGGAGAAGAGAAGATACACTGTGCCCTGGTTATGGTCAGTGCTCCTACATCAGAGTGATCGGAGAAGAGAAGATACACTGTGCCCTGGTTATGGTCAGTGCTCCTACATCAGAGTGATCGGAGAAGAGAAGATACACTGTGCCCTGGTTATGGTCAGTGCTCCTACATCAGAGTGATCGGAGAAGAGAAGATACTCTGTGCCCTGGTTATGGTCAGTGCTCCTACATCAGAGTGATCGGAGAAGAGAAGATACACTGTGCCCTGGTTATGGTCAGTGCTCCTACATCAGAGTGATCGGAGAAGAGAAGATACTCTGTGCCCTGGTTATGGTCAGTGCTCCTACATCAGAGTGATCGGAGAAGAGAAGATACTCTGTGCCCTGGTTATGGTCAGTGCTCCTACATCAGAGTGATCGGAGAAGAGAAGATACACTGTGCCCTGGTTATGGTCAGTGCTCCTACATCAGAGTGATCGGAGAAGAGAAGATACTCTGTGCCCTGGTTATGGTCAGTGCTCCTACATCAGAGTGATCGGAGAAGAGAAGATACACTGTGCCCTGGTTATGGTCAGTGCTCCTACATCAGAGTGATCGGAGAAGAGAAGATACACTGTGCCCTGGTTATGGTCAGTGCTCCTACATCAGAGTGATCGGAGAAGAGAAGATACACTGTGCCCTGGTTATGGTCAGTGCTCCTACATCAGAGTGATCGGAGAAGAGAAGATACTCTGTGCCCTGGTTATGGTCAGTGCTCCTACATCAGAGTGATCGGAGAAGAGAAGATACTCTGTGCCCTGGTTATGGTCAGTGCTCCTACATCAGAGTGATCGGAGAAGAGAAGATACACTGTGCCCTGGTTATGGTCAGTGCTCCTACATCAGAGTGATCGGAGAAGAGAAGATACTCTGTGCCCTGGTTATGGTCAGTGCTCCTACATCAGAGTGATCGGAGAAGAGAAGATACTCTGTGCCCTGGTTATGGTCAGTGCTCCTACATCAGAGTGATCGGAGAAGAGAAGATACACTGTGCCCTGGTTATGGTCAGTGCTCCTACATCAGAGTGATCGGAGAAGAGAAGATACTCTGTGCCCTGGTTATGGTCAGTGCTCCTACATCAGAGTGATCGGAGAAGAGAAGATACTCTGTGCCCTGGTTATGGTCAGTGCTCCTACATCAGAGTGATCGGAGAAGAGAAGATACTCTGTGCCCTGGTTATGGTCAGTGCTCCTACATCAGAGTGATCGGAGAAGAGAAGATACACTGTGCCCTGGTTATGGTCAGTGCTCCTACATCAGAGTGATCGGAGAAGAGAAGATACACTGTGCCCTGGTTATGGTCAGTGCTCCTACATCAGAGTGATCGGAGAAGAGAAGATACTCTGTGCCCTGGTTATGGTCAGTGCTCCTACATCAGAGTGATCGGAGAAGAGAAGATACACTGTGCCCTGGTTATGGTCAGTGCTCCTACATCAGAGTGATCGGAGAAGAGAAGATACTCTGTGCCCTGGTTATGGTCAGTGCTCCTACATCAGAGTGATCGGAGAAGAGAAGATACACTGTGCCCTGGTTATGGTCAGTGCTCCTACATCAGAGTGATCGGAGAAGAGAAGATACTCTGTGCCCTGGTTATGGTCAGTGCTCCTACATCAGAGTGATCGGAGAAGAGAAGATACTCTGTGCCCTGGTTATGGTCAGTGCTCCTACATCAGAGTGATCGGAGAAGAGAAGATACTCTGTGCCCTGGTTATGGTCAGTGCTCCTACATCAGAGTGATCGGAGAAGAGAAGATACACTGTGCCCTGGTTATGGTCAGTGCTCCTACATCAGAGTGATCGGAGAAGAGAAGATACACTGTGCCCTGGTTATGGTCAGTGCTCCTACATCAGAGTGATCGGAGAAGAGAAGATACACTGTGCCCTGGTTATGGTCAGTGCTCCTACATCAGAGTGATCGGAGAAGAGAAGATACACTGTGCCCTGGTTATGGTCAGTGCTCCTACATCAGAGTGATCGGAGAAGAGAAGATACTCTGTGCCCTGGTTATGGTCAGTGCTCCTACATCAGAGTGATCGGAGAAGAGAAGATACTCTGTGCCCTGGTTATGGTCAGTGCTCCTACATCAGAGTGATCGGAGAAGAGAAGATACACTGTGCCCTGGTTATGGTCAGTGCTCCTACATCAGAGTGATCGGAGAAGAGAAGATACTCTGTGCCCTGGTTATGGTCAGTGCTCCTACATCAGAGTGATCGGAGAAGAGAAGATACTCTGTGCCCTGGTTATGGTCAGTGCTCCTACATCAGAGTGATCGGAGAAGAGAAGATACTCTGTGCCCTGGTTATGGTCAGTGCTCCTACATCAGAGTGATCGGAGAAGAGAAGATACACTGTGCCCTGGTTATGGTCAGTGCTCCTACATCAGAGTGATCGGAGAAGAGAAGATACTCTGTGCCCTGGTTATGGTCAGTGCTCCTACATCAGAGTGATCGGAGAAGAGAAGATACTCTGTGCCCTGGTTATGGTCAGTGCTCCTACATCAGAGTGATCGGAGAAGAGAAGATACTCTGTGCCCTGGTTATGGTCAGTGCTCCTACATCAGAGTGATCGGAGAAGAGAAGATACACTGTGCCCTGGTTATGGTCAGTGCTCCTACATCAGAGTGATCGGAGAAGAGAAGATACACTGTGCCCTGGTTATGGTCAGTGCTCCTACATCAGAGTGATCGGAGAAGAGAAGATACACTGTGCCCTGGTTATGGTCAGTGCTCCTACATCAGAGTGATCGGAGAAGAGAAGATACTCTGTGCCCTGGTTATGGTCAGTGCTCCTACATCAGAGTGATCGGAGAAGAGAAGATACACTGTGCCCTGGTTATGGTCAGTGCTCCTACATCAGAGTGATCGGAGAAGAGAAGATACACTGTGCCCTGGTTATGGTCAGTGCTCCTACATCAGAGTGATCGGAGAAGAGAAGATACTCTGTGCCCTGGTTATGGTCAGTGCTCCTACATCAGAGTGATCGGAGAAGAGAAGATACACTGTGCCCTGGTTATGGTCAGTGCTCCTACATCAGAGTGATCGGAGAAGAGAAGATACACTGTGCCCTGGTTATGGTCAGTGCTCCTACATCAGAGTGATCGGAGAAGAGAAGATACACTGTGCCCTGGTTATGGTCAGTGCTCCTACATCAGAGTGATCGGAGAAGAGAAGATACTCTGTGCCCTGGTTATGGTCAGTGCTCCTACATCAGAGTGATCGGAGAAGAGAAGATACACTGTGCCCTGGTTATGGTCAGTGCTCCTACATCAGAGTGATCGGAGAAGAGAAGATACTCTGTGCCCTGGTTATGGTCAGTGCTCCTACATCAGAGTGATCGGAGAAGAGAAGATACTCTGTGCCCTGGTTATGGTCAGTGCTCCTACATCAGAGTGATCGGAGAAGAGAAGATACACTGTGCCCTGGTTATGGTCAGTGCTCCTACATCAGAGTGATCGGAGAAGAGAAGATACTCTGTGCCCTGGTTATGGTCAGTGCTCCTACATCAGAGTGATCGGAGAAGAGAAGATACACTGTGCCCTGGTTATGGTCAGTGCTCCTACATCAGAGTGATCGGAGAAGAGAAGATACTCTGTGCCCTGGTTATGGTCAGTGCTCCTACATCAGAGTGATCGGAGAAGAGAAGATACACTGTGCCCTGGTTATGGTCAGTGCTCCTACATCAGAGTGATCGGAGAAGAGAAGATACTCTGTGCCCTGGTTATGGTCAGTGCTCCTACATCAGAGTGATCGGAGAAGAGAAGATACTCTGTGCCCTGGTTATGGTCAGTGCTCCTACATCAGAGTGATCGGAGAAGAGAAGATACACTGTGCCCTGGTTATGGTCAGTGCTCCTACATCAGAGTGATCGGAGAAGAGAAGATACTCTGTGCCCTGGTTATGGTCAGTGCTCCTACATCAGAGTGATCGGAGAAGAGAAGATACACTGTGCCCTGGTTATGGTCAGTGCTCCTACATCAGAGTGATCGGAGAAGAGAAGATACACTGTGCCCTGGTTATGGTCAGTGCTCCTACATCAGAGTGATCGGAGAAGAGAAGATACACTGTGCCCTGGTTATGGTCAGTGCTCCTACATCAGAGTGATCGGAGAAGAGAAGATACTCTGTGCCCTGGTTATGGTCAGTGCTCCTACATCAGAGTGATCGGAGAAGAGAAGATACACTGTGCCCTGGTTATGGTCAGTGCTCCTACATCAGAGTGATCGGAGAAGAGAAGATACTCTGTGCCCTGGTTATGGTCAGTGCTCCTACATCAGAGTGATCGGAGAAGAGAAGATACACTGTGCCCTGGTTATGGTCAGTGCTCCTACATCAGAGTGATCGGAGAAGAGAAGATACACTGTGCCCTGGTTATGGTCAGTGCTCCTACATCAGAGTGATCGGAGAAGAGAAGATACACTGTGCCCTGGTTATGGTCAGTGCTCCTACATCAGAGTGATCGGAGAAGAGAAGATACACTGTGCCCTGGTTATGGTCAGTGCTCCTACATCAGAGTGATCGGAGAAGAGAAGATACTCTGTGCCCTGGTTATGGTCAGTGCTCCTACATCAGAGTGATCGGAGAAGAGAAGATACTCTGTGCCCTGGTTATGGTCAGTGCTCCTACATCAGAGTGATCGGAGAAGAGAAGATACACTGTGCCCTGGTTATGGTCAGTGCTCCTACATCAGAGTGATCGGAGAAGAGAAGATACACTGTGCCCTGGTTATGGTCAGTGCTCCTACATCAGAGTGATCGGAGAAGAGAAGATACACTGTGCCCTGGTTATGGTCAGTGCTCCTACATCAGAGTGATCGGAGAAGAGAAGATACTCTGTGCCCTGGTTATGGTCAGTGCTCCTACATCAGAGTGATCGGAGAAGAGAAGATACTCTGTGCCCTGGTTATGGTCAGTGCTCCTACATCAGAGTGATCGGAGAAGAGAAGATACTCTGTGCCCTGGTTATGGTCAGTGCTCCTACATCAGAGTGATCGGAGAAGAGAAGATACTCTGTGCCCTGGTTATGGTCAGTGCTCCTACATCAGAGTGATCGGAGAAGAGAAGATACTCTGTGCCCTGGTTATGGTCAGTGCTCCTACATCAGAGTGATCGGAGAAGAGAAGATACACTGTGCCCTGGTTATGGTCAGTGCTCCTACATCAGAGTGATCGGAGAAGAGAAGATACTCTGTGCCCTGGTTATGGTCAGTGCTCCTACATCAGAGTGATCGGAGAAGAGAAGATACACTGTGCCCTGGTTATGGTCAGTGCTCCTACATCAGAGTGATCGGAGAAGAGAAGATACTCTGTGCCCTGGTTATGGTCAGTGCTCCTACATCAGAGTGATCGGAGAAGAGAAGATACTCTGTGCCCTGGTTATGGTCAGTGCTCCTACATCAGAGTGATCGGAGAAGAGAAGATACACTGTGCCCTGGTTATGGTCAGTGCTCCTACATCAGAGTGATCGGAGAAGAGAAGATACTCTGTGCCCTGGTTATGGTCAGTGCTCCTACATCAGAGTGATCGGAGAAGAGAAGATACTCTGTGCCCTGGTTATGGTCAGTGCTCCTACATCAGAGTGATCGGAGAAGAGAAGATACACTGTGCCCTGGTTATGGTCAGTGCTCCTACATCAGAGTGATCGGAGAAGAGAAGATACTCTGTGCCCTGGTTATGGTCAGTGCTCCTACATCAGAGTGATCGGAGAAGAGAAGATACACTGTGCCCTGGTTATGGTCAGTGCTCCTACATCAGAGTGATCGGAGAAGAGAAGATACTCTGTGCCCTGGTTATGGTCAGTGCTCCTACATCAGAGTGATCGGAGAAGAGAAGATACTCTGTGCCCTGGTTATGGTCAGTGCTCCTACATCAGAGTGATCGGAGAAGAGAAGATACTCTGTGCCCTGGTTATGGTCAGTGCTCCTACATCAGAGTGATCGGAGAAGAGAAGATACTCTGTGCCCTGGTTATGGTCAGTGCTCCTACATCAGAGTGATCGGAGAAGAGAAGATACACTGTGCCCTGGTTATGGTCAGTGCTCCTACATCAGAGTGATCGGAGAAGAGAAGATACTCTGTGCCCTGGTTATGGTCAGTGCTCCTACATCAGAGTGATCGGAGAAGAGAAGATACACTGTGCCCTGGTTATGGTCAGTGCTCCTACATCAGAGTGATAGGAGAAGAGAAGATACACTGTGCCCTGGTTATGGTCAGTGCTCCTACATCAGAGTGATCGGAGAAGAGAAGATACTCTGTGCCCTGGTTATGGTCAGTGCTCCTACATCAGAGTGATCGGAGAAGAGAAGATACACTGTGCCCTGGTTATGGTCAGTGCTCCTACATCAGAGTGATCGGAGAAGAGAAGATTCTCTGTGCCCTGGTTATGGGGAAGGCCAGAGTCGCTCCTACCAGTATTCGGACAACACCAAGACTTGAACTGACAGCAGCAGTTGTTTCAGCATCAGTAAGCAAGTTTCTGAGAGAAGAATTGGAATTGAAAATAGATGAAGAATATTTTTGGACAGACTCACAAGTTGTCCTAGAACACGTAAACAACGAAGCTCGAAGATTCCATGTCTTTGTTGCCAATAGAGTTCAGAAAATACGGGAAATAACAAATCCAGAACGTTGGCATCACATTGACACAAAGCATAACCCAGCAGATCATGCTTGAAGAGGCCCGAATGTAACAGAATTGAAGAATTTAAACTGGTTCACCGGTCCAGAGTTCCTTTGGGTAAAGGAAATCATACCCAGTAAAGGTTACACAGAATTGTCTGTGGGTGATCCAGAAGTAAAGGTTGTATAAACATTGAGCACTGCTGCCAAGTGTCAAGATGACATACTTGAAAGACTAGCCAGATGTTCAAAATGGAATACAGTCATAAACGTAGTAGCTCAAATTCAACGTTTGGCAAAGGGAATCAGAAAGAAGGAATCATTGAATGTAGAGAAAAGAATGAAAGCTGAAGAAACAGTCATAAGACTCATTCAACAGAGATTCTACAGTGAAGAGTTGAAGAGACTTAGTCAAGAACCTAAAAGGCTTCCAAACAACCACCCATTGTACGGGCGTAATCTTGTTCTGCAGGACGGTATACTGCAGGTGGGAGGGAGTCTGGAAAATGCATCGTTACCGAGCAGAGTGAAGCTTCCAGCAATTCTACCCAAAAATTCTACCTTTACAAGATTGATTATTGATCACTACCACAACAAATCCTGGCACCAGGGAAGAAGCTTTACTCAAAGCTGATCGAGAGAAGGTGGTTACTGGATAGTGAAAGGAAGCAAAGTTATAGCAAAGTATATAAGTAAATGTGTAGTCTGTAGAAAAGCTCGTAGACCTACCGAAGAACAAAGAATGGCAGATTTACCGGCAGATCGTGTAAACCCATCACCACCATTTCTCTATAGCGGAATTGATTGTTTTGGCCCATTCATCACCAAACAGAACCACAAGGAGTACAAGAGATATGGACTAATAGTTACATGTCTGAGCTCCAGAGCAATTCACCTGGAAATGTTAGAAGATATGTCAACTGACGCATTCATCAACGCCTTGAGATGTTTCATAGCCATTAGAGGTGCTGTCAGAGAGCTTAGATACGACCAAGGATCTAAATTTTTCGGGGCAAAGAATGAATTAAAGAAAGCTCTAAAGGAGATCGATAAAGAAAAAGTAACTGAGTATTTGCTAGAGAAACAGTGTGATTTTCATATGAATGCTCCAAGTGCAAGCCATACAGGAAGAGTTTGGGGAAGACGAATCAGAACTGTAAGAAATGTGTTGAGTTCAGTGTTGAAAAAGAACGCCGGAAGAATGGATGATGCTTTACTGAGGACCCTGCTCTATGAAGTAAGAGTCATCCACTTACAGTTGAGAACATCAACAACCCAACAAGTTTGGACCCTTTAACTCCCAACAATCTACAATCTACTTCACCTTAAGTCTGGTTACATACAGCCACCGCCTGTCAAATTTGGGAGGGAAGATAATGCCAAACTAAATTGGGAAGAAAAGTTGGAATCCGGAAATGTAAAGGTTCAGCGATGGAAGAACTGGAGGCTGACCTATAGAGAAAGGGTTACTATGTTGAAGACTTACCTGGTCCCTGTCTTCTTGTACGTCTCTGTCGTCTTTTCTTTGCCAGAATCTTTCTCGGCTAGGCTCTTTAGCCTGTTCTTTCAGCTGTTATGGGGGAACAGGTTGAACCCAGTAAAAAGAGGGATCACCTACCTACAGAGGAGAGAGGGTGGGCTGGATATGATAAATCCAAGGGTGTTCTTTGACTCCATGTTTCTAAAAGTATAATTCTTGGCTGCCTGACTCAAACAGCAGCTCCCTGTGGGTGAACAGTGTCAGGGACTGGATATTGCCTTTTGCAGAGTCTTGGGTGCGAGGCGGCAGTCTCAAGAGGGGTCGGTTAACTCGTGGCTTCTTCCCCCAGTACCTGGAGTATGGTCTAAAGTGTATGAAGAAATGGGGAATAGACAAGGTGTATCTGGAGACTAAGACCAGGAAGGATCTATATATCAGGATCTGTAGGACCTTCTATAACTTGGAGCCAGCACTGAGAGACTGTACATCGGCCACCTTGCAGAAAAGTCTCAGGTTCCTCAACGGACCAAGGCTTCCTGCAAAGTAGTTTGACATCGCCTGGCTGTCAGTCCATGGGAAGCTTTTTGTCAGAGGCAATTTAAAGTTCCTGAGTGTTCTAGATCGCATGTGTCCCTTGGGCTGTCAGCAGGAGGAGACTATGGAACATTTTATAACCGAGTGCTGGGGAGGGCGACAGATATGGCAGGAGATAACCAGCAAGCTAAAAATCCCAAGGCTGCAGTCTCTGACCTACCCTGACATTGTATATGGTGTGACATCACGGGTAGCTGACATTGACCGGGGGACCATGCATCTGATTATTACCACCATTAAATACTATCACTGGCATACAAGAACGAGAGTGTCCATCCACAGTGAGCCCTTCAATCATGAGAAAGCCGTAAACCTCATCCTGTCGGAGCTAAGGTGGATCAGATCTATAGAGGTTAGGAGAAAGGGCGAGAATGAAAAATTATGGAGGAATGTATATTTGGAGTAATTTTGGTTCATGTACCTGAAATTATGTTTATTTATTTATCTTTTCTCCCATTTATTTGCAATGGACTCTTAAGATAAAGTTATTATAAATTTATTATTTTGATGATATGTATGATTTCAGTTTAATAACTGTTTGTTCATTCTGATTCTGAAATGTATTATTGTATTTTTGCTTGTTTTTACTAATAAAAATTGCCTCCTATGTACAAGAATATAACTACTATAATACTGCTCCTATGTACAAGAATATAACTACTATAATACTGCTCCTATGTACAAGACTATAACTACTATAATACTGCCTCCTATGTGCAAGAATATATCTACTATAATACTGCTCCTATGTACAAGAATATAACTACTATAATACTGCCTCCTATGTACAAGAATATAACTACTATAATACTGCTCCTATGTACAAGAATATAACTACTATAATACTGCTCCTATGTACAAGAATATAACTACTATAATACTGCTCCTATGTACAAGAATATAACTACTATAATACTGCCTCCTATGTACAAGAATATAACTACTATAATACTGCTCCTATGTACAAGAATATAACTACTATAATACTGCTCCTATGTACAAGAATATAACTACTATAATACTGCTCCTATGTACAAGAATATAACTACTATAATACTGCTCCTATGTACAAGAATATAACTACTATAATACTGCTCCTATGTACAAGAATATAACTACTATAATACTGCCTCCTATGTACAAGAATATAACTACTATAATACTGCCTCCTATGTACAAGAATATAACTACTATAATACTGCTCCTATGTACAAGAATATAACTACTATAATACTGCTCCTATGTACAAGAATATAACTACTATAATACTGCTCCTATGTACAAGAATATAACTACTATAATACTGCCTCCTATGTACAAGAATATAACTACTATAATACTGCTCCTATGTACAAGAATATAACTACTATAATACTGCTCCTATGTACAAGAATATAACTACTATAATACTGCCTCCTATGTACAAGAATATAACTACTATAATACTGCTCCTATGTACAAGAATATAACTACTATAATACTGCTCCTATGTACAAGAATATAACTACTATAATACTGCTCCTATGTACAAGAATATAACTACTATAATACTGCTCCTATGTACAAGAATATAACTACTATAATACTGCCTCCTATGTACAAGAATATAACTACTATAATACTGCTCCTATGTACAAGAATATAACTACTATAATACTGCCTCCTAGCTGTGAGGACGTGTGTGAGTAGCTCTCCTGAGCCTGTGGATGTCTGTCCAGAGCCCAGGGTGTGGCCAGCCCGGGCGGGGAACTTCCCTCAGCAAGGCCCAGGCTTCCAGGCCTACACTGGGAGAAAACTCCCAAACCATTTCTAAAGTGGATACTAATCCCAAAGTTTCCAGTCAGCAGCAGAATGAAGGAAATATTGTTGTTCTGAAGAAAGAAGAAGAGAAGAAAGTGAGTGCAGTGAAGATGGAAGCGGATCCCAAGTCCAGCCAGCAAGGTGCAGGGGTGATGAGCACAGGCCGTGCAGCAGGTGAGCAGCTCCCTCTCCTGCACACAGACAGAGACGGACATCACTGGAGAAACAAACATTGCAAGAAAACCTGAAACAGCAAGTTGTGGTTTCCAGCATGGCCTGCCAAGGCCGCACCAGATCTGCAGCAATGCCTCTGCAGGTAACCAGGAATGCCATGTCTACAAACACTGCAAAGTGTGAACAGGCCTCAGCAGATGCAACTGCAAGTACTAGCAGTAACGCTGGAAAGGCAAAGCTGCAGGAGACCAGTGAATCCACACAGCCTGGACCCCTGCCCCGACCAGGACAGCAGGTGAAGGAGACCACGCGAGCACCTGAGCTGCAGATGGCGGAGGAGATCCCGGCTCTGGTAAGGAGAATGGGGAGTTAAAGCACCACAAACAACTGCTGCAGATGCAGATAGACTGTGTATACAACCTGAAAACTGCGCACCCGATAGTAACACCTTGTATGATACCAAGCTGCACTCACTGAGCATAGAGCTGGCACAGGTGGTGAAGGAGATGGACTGTGTCCTGGAGAGGATGGGGCCCCTGGCCGAGTCCTACAGGAACCAGGAACGCTTCTCACAGCAGAGACAGAACAGTGACTCTGGATCCCGCTCCTCTAGAGCACAATCAGGGTCCGTGTCCCCAGATGAGCCCCGGCGTGTGACACAAACTATACTGAAACCTGCAAGTTTCTCTTTCCAGAAGGGAGGTGGGCAAGTGCAGCCGCAAGCACCTTCAGCTGTCCCTGAGCAACATCATGAAGCTGTGGCACCACAAGTCCCAGCAGAGCCAGGCCAACAGCAGGACAGTGGACATGTATCCATGGTTCAGGGTGATGCGGAGACGCAGGAGAGCTCTGTTACTGGGGTACAGGCCGGGGACATTGATAATGTACCTGAGGGGTCGGGGGCTGGGGATACTGTACAGTCTGTGTGGGATATGCAGCCATCTGAGGAGGACATAGAGGTGGATGGCGGTCAGGAATGTGTACAGAATGATGTCTGTAATTTCCCCCTTAACAAAACCCACATCGGATGAGACTGTCCCCTCTAGTGCAGACGTGCACCCCAATACTCAGGGAAGTGATCCCCCGTCAGGCCCCTCTAGTGGAGACACTCGCCCCAATACTCAGGGAAGTGATCCCCCGTCAGGCCCCTCTAGTGGAGACACTCGCCCCAATACTCAGGGTAGTGAGCCCCGTCAGGAACCCCCCAGAAACGCCTGGAGCCGCGGCGCTCCATCCTTCACCTCCAGTGCAGGCTATACAGGCCAGGCGTTTAAGAGGAGGAACGTGGTGAGGTTTAAACACCGAGGCACCAAAGAAGACCTCCCCGATAGGAGGTTTGTGGTGAGGGAACTCCTGTGCCACCAGATGGGGTTTGCTCCAGAGGACATCCTGGCCGTGATAAATCTACCAGACAGGCAGGGCTATGATGTCAGCTTTAAGCTTATGTCTAGTCTGGATAGGTTCTGGGCAAACTTTGCCAGGGTTAGAGACACCGAGGGCTGGAATAAATTCATTTTCATTCCCATTTCCAAGCCAGACACTGTTATTGTGAATGTCATCTTCTGGAATGAATCTGTTCCTCCCCAGGACATTGTGGTGTGGCTCCGGAGGCACTGTGACCTCGTGTCCGACCTCACCAAGAACAGGGACGATGATGGTGTCTGGACGGGGGGTGGAAGGTGCTGGTGAAGCTGCGCCAGCACAATAACGTCACCTTACATCTCCCTAACTCCTTCTTTATTGGTAGAGAGAAGGGCGTCTGTTTCTATCCTGGGCAACCTAGAAAGTGCTTCAAGTGTGGCAAGGTCGGTCATGTGGCAAATGTGTGCACAGTGGTCAAGTGCAACCTGTGCGGTGAGCTCGGCCATCTGAGTGCCACGTGTAAGAACGTTAGGTGCAATCTCTGCGGACAGATAGGCCACTCACATAAGGATTGCCCAGATGCCTGGCATAACGTATGCAGGGAGCTTCCAGATGAGGAGTTAGTGGAGGCCGCAGACGCTATAGAGGAGGAGGCTTTGATGTCAGGGACCATACTGACGAGGCACGAGGTACAACAGGGGTCAGGTGAGACAACACCCGAACCTCAGCCTTCAGAGAACACTCAGGGCACCATGGAGGTGGTCACTCAGGACCAGCCTCAGGCAGCCGCCTCTGTATCACCTTCTGTATGTGAAGAGGCCAAGAGGAACAAAAGGAGGAAGAAAGATAAGTCTTCCCGTAAGTCTGAGGAGGAACATAACCTGGGCCAAAACACCAGGAAAAAAGTCAGTACCGGTGCAGGAGTCATGGTCCTATCAAACAGGTATGAGGCGTTATCCGAGTCTGATGGGGATTATGAGCAAGAGCAACAGAGAATAGATAAGGAGTGTGAGGCAGACACAGGGGACCCCCCAACAAAGAAGAAGCCCCCTCCTGTAGAAGCCCCAGTAGAGTCAGATATGGAGACCAGTGGTCGGCAGGAAGCCTCCGATTCTGACCTTTGATGATGGGAGTCGCTTATCTGCTCTTTCTCTGTTGTCTTGTGATGGCTGGGTTCTCTCTAAAAGTTGCTTCGAGCAATGTGAACAGCATCAAAGTAAGAAGGAGCAGACACGCGGTATACGATCACCTCAGATACCTGGATGCAGATGTCATCTTTCTGCAGGAGACGCGTTTGAACACCTTGGGGCATCTACGTGAGGCTGAGAGTGAATGGCGGTCTGGTCCTTCTTACTGGTCGCTGGCTGTGGAGCCTTATGCCGGGGTGGCCATATTGTTTAACACCAATGACGTGACTGTGCACAGGTTAACGGAGGTAGCTATGGGAAGATGCCTGGTGCTGGAAGTGACCATCCATGGTAGACGGCTCCGCTTCATTAACATCTACGGCCCACAGACAGTGGCGGAGAGAATCCAGCTGTTTAATGATATGAAGCAGTACCTTTTCACCTCTATACCTGTGGTAATGGCGGGGGACTTTAATGTTACTTTGTCATCAGGTGACCGGTCCTCGGGCAGAGCGGTGGTCAGAGACTCCAGAGTCTTAAGTAACATAATATCGCAGGCTGGCCTAAGTGATGTCTTCACATGGGGCGGCAGGAAGCCAAACTTCACATATTCTTGTGCTGACAGGAGCAGTAGAATCGACATGGCGTTTGTGAACCCCACAGAGACTGTTAGCGGGATAAGTGAGAAGGTCGTCCCCTACTCGGACCACCTGGCTTTGGTATTCTGCTTGGGAGCCACTAGACGCTCTGATATTGGTAGGGGGCTATGGAGGCTTAATTCCAGCCTCCTGGATGATGTCTATGTCCAGGACTGTGTCCACTCCCTTTTCCAGGTTCAGCTACAGAGAGTGGACTTTTATAACAACGTGGCCGACTGGTGGGAGGATGTCAAGGTGGAGATCAGATCCCTCTTACAGAGACTGTCAGTTAAGAAGGGGAAGAGTAAGTACAGCCAGTATCTCAAGCTGCGGAAAGAATTGGAGTCACTGTATTCGGCGGGTGGGGATGAAAAACAAAAGATCGACCGACTGAAATCTGAGATAAGGCAGTATCAGTACAGCAGGTACACCTCCCTGGTTCTGGAACGGGATTATGGGACCTTAGGGGCTCCTGATCCCTTTGAGAACTGTCGGAAGCGTGTGGCTAATAAATCGGTGGCAGGTCTCACTGACTCCCAGGGTGTTTTGCAGGAATCTCGGGAGGGTATCCTGGGGGTGGTGAGATCTTACTATGCTGACTTATTTCAGAAGAAGGTTTTGGATAAAGAGAAGATGACTCAATTCTTGGAGGCAACTCCAGGCCCTGATACTAACGATGTGGACTTTTCTCCTTTGACAGCAGAATTAACGGTGGAGGAGGTTAAAGTGGCCATTGATCAGTTACATCTGAAGAAGGCACCAGGTCCAGATGGTATAACAGCAGAATTCTATAAGAAGTTTAGAGACCACTTAGCCCCAATCCTCATGGACGTGTACAAAAATTGTCTAGAAAGTCACCTGATGCCTCCGTCCATGAGGGTGTCCTCGTTAATTCTGCTGTCCAAAGGTAAGGAGCCTAGTGACATCAAGAACTGGAGGCCGATTGCCCTCTTGAATGTCGACAGGAAGATTCTGGCAAAAATTTTGTTCTCTAGGTTAGTCTGTTTGTCCCGGGCACTGTTGGCAGGCTGTCAGTTCGGCACAGTAAAAGGGCGGAACATCTCTGGAGCAGTCATCTCGATAAGGGAGATGTTTGAGAGATGTAAAGCTCTGAGGTGTGGGAGATATGTTGTAGGTCTGGACCAGGCTAAAGCCTTTGACAGAGTGGATCACGAGTATCTATGGGCCACTTTGTCAAAGTACGGTATTCCGGGACAATTTGTAGATTGGCTGAAAACTTTATATTGTGAGGCAAAGAGCTTTCCTCTAATCAATGGTTGGCAGGGGGACACTTTTGAAGTAGAGGCAGGGGTGAGACAGGGTTGCCCTTTGAGTCCACTGCTGTATGTGTTTGCCTTGGACCCGTTCCTGAGGTCACTGCAGGAGTGTGATTTTCAGGGGGTGCCGGTCCCCCGCTGCTTGCCTTTGAAAGTAGTTGCCTATGCGGATGATGTGACTGTGGTGATATCTGAGCCTCGAGAGGTGGAGATGTTGTCTGCAGCCATCAGAAGTTACTCGGAGGCCTCAGGGTCTCTGGTTAACCTTGAGAAGAGTCAAGCTCTCTGGACTTCAAGTACTGATCCAGACTTTGATCTGCCACAGTTTGCGAAGGCCTCCACCCATATTAAAATCCTTGGGGTCAAATTTGGGAGGGAAGATAATGCCAAACTAAATTGGGAAGAAAAGTTGGAATCCGGAAATGCAAAGGTTCAGCGATGGAAGAACTGGAGGCTGACCTATAGAGAAAGGGTTACTATGTTGAAGACTTACCTGGTCCCTGTCTTCTTGTACGTCTCTGTCGTCTTTTCTTTGCCAGAATCTTTCTCGGCTAGGCTCTTTAGCCTGTTCTTCCAACTTTTGTGGGGGAACAGGTTGAACCCAATAAAAAGAGGGATCACCTACCTACAGAGGAGAGAGGGTGGGCTGGATATGATAAATCCAAGGGTGTTCTTTGACTCCATGTTTCTAAAAGTTAATTTTGGTTGCCTGGACTCAAACAGCAGCTCCCTGTGGGTGAACAGTGTCAGGGACTGGATATTGCCTTTTGCAGAGTCTTGGGTGCGAGGCGGCAGTCTCAAGAGGGGTCGGTTAACTCGTGGCTTCTTCCCCCAGTACCTGGAGTATGGTCTAAAGTGTATGAAGAAATGGGGAATAGAGAAGGTGTATCTGGAGACTAAGACCAGGAAGGATCTATATATCAGCATCTGTAGGACCTTCTATAACTTGGAGCCAGCACTGAGAGACTGTACATCGGCCACCTTGCAGAAAAGTCTCAGGTTCCTCAACGGACCAAGGCTTCCTGCAAAGTAGTTTGACATCGCCTGGCTGTCATTCCATGGGAAGCTTTTTGTCAGAGGCAATTTAAAGTTCCTGAGTGTTCTAGATCGCATGTGCCCCTTGGGCTGTCAGCAGGAGGAGACTATGCAGCATTTTATAACCAAGTGCTGGGGAGGGCGACAGATATGGCAGGAGATAACCAGCAAGCTAAAAATCCCAAGGCTGCAGTCTCTGACCTACCCTGACATTGTATATGGTGTGACATCACGGGTAGCTGACATTGACCGGGGGACCATGCATCTGATTATTACCACCATCAAATACTATCACTGGCATTCAAGAACAAGAGTGTCCATCCACAGTGAGCCCTTCAATCATGAGAAAGCCGTAAACCTCATCCTGTCGGAGCTAAGGTGGATCAGATCTATAGAGGTTAGGAGAAAGGGCGAGAATGAAAAACTATGGAGGAATGTATATTTGGAGTAATTTTGGTTCATGTACCTTAAATTATGTTTATTTATTCATCTTTTTTTTCCCATTTATTTGCAATGGACTCTTAAGTTAAAGTTATTATAAATTTATTATTTTGATGATATGTATGATTTCAGTTTAATAATTGTTTGTTCATTCTGATTCTGAAATGTATTATTGTATTTTTGCTTGTTTTTACTAATAAAAATTGCCTCCTATGTACAAGAATATAACTACTATAATACTGCCCCTATGTACAAGAATATAACTACTATAATACTGCTCCTATGTACAAGAATATAACTACTATAATACTGCTCCTATGTACAGGAATATAACTACTATAATACTGCCTCCTATGTACAAGAATATAACTGCTATAATACTGCTCCTATGTACGAGAATATAACTACTATAATACTGCTCCTATGTACAAGAATATAACTACTATAATACTGCCTCCTATGTACAGGAATATAACTACTATAATACTGCTCCTATGTACAAGAATATAACTACTATAATACTGCTCCTATGTACTAGAATATAACTACTATAATACTGCCATTATATATAAGAATATAACTACTATAATACTGCTCCTGTGTACAAGAATATATCTACTATAATACTGCTCCTATGTACAAGAACATAACTACTATAATACTGCTCCTATGTACAAGAACATAACTACTATAATACTGCTCCTATGTACAAGAACATAACTACTATAATACTGCTCCTATGTACAAGAATATAACTACTATAATACTGCTCCTATGTACAAGAATATAACTACTATAATACTGCTCCTATGTATAAGAATATAACTACTATAATACTGCTCCTATATACAAGAATATAACCACTATAATACTGCTCCTATGTACAAGAATATAACTACTATAATACTGCCTCCTATGTACAAGAATATAACTACTATAATACTGCTCCTATGTACAGGAATATAACTACTATAATACTGCCTCCTATGTACAAGAATATAACTACTATAATACTGCCTCCTATGTACAAGAATATAACTACTATAATACTGCTCCTATGTACAAGAATATAACTACTATAATACTGCTCCTATGTACAAGAATATAACTACTATAATACTGCTCCTATGTACAAGAATATAACTACTATAATACTGCTCCTATGTAGAAGAATATAACTATTATAATACTGCCCCTATGTATAAGAATATAACTACTATAATACTGCTCCTATGTACAAGAATATAACTACTATAATACTGATCCTATGTGCAAGAATATAACTACTATAATACTGCTCCTATGTACAAGAATATAACTACTATAATACTGCTCCTATGTACAAGAATATAACTACTATAATACTGCCCCTATGTACAACAATATAACTGCTATAATACTGCTCCTATGTACAAGAATATAACTACTATAATACTACCTCCTATGTACAAGAATATAACTGCTATAATACTGCTCCTATGTACAGGAATATAACTACTATAATACAGCTACCTAGGTACAAGAATATAACTGCTATAATAGTGCACAGTACCACTTCTCTCTTGGGCCCGTCATGTCTCGGGCACAGTACCACTTCTCTCTTGGTCCCCTCATGCCTAGGGCACAGTACCACTTCTCTCTTGCTCCCCTCATGTCTAGTACACAGTACCACTTCTCTCTTGGACCCGTCATGTCTAAAGGCACAGTATTACTTCTCTCTTGGCCCCATCATGCCTAGGGCACAGTACCACTTCTCTCTTGGTCCCCTCATGTCAAGTACACAGCACCACTTCTCTCTGGGTCCCCTCATGTCTAGGGCACAGTACCACTTCTCCCTTGGTCCCCTCATGTCTAGGGCACAGTACCACTTCTCTCTTGGTCCCCTCATGTCTAGTACACAGTACCACTTCTCTCTTGCTCCCCTCATGTCTAGGGCACAGTACCAATTCTCTCTTGGTCCCCTCATGCCTAGGGTACAGTACCACTTCTCTCTTGCTCCCCTCATGTCTAGTACACAGTACCACTTCTCTCTTGGTCCCCTCATGTTTAGGGCACAGTACCACTTCTCTCTTGGTCCCCTCATGTCTAGGGCACAGTACCACTTCTCTCTTGGTTCCGTCATGTCTAGTGCACAGTATCACTTTTCTCTTGGTCCTCTCATGTCTAGTACACAGCACCACTTCTCTCTTGGTTCCGTCATGCCTAGGGCACAGTACCACTTCTCTCTTGGTCCCCCCATGCCTAGGGCACAGTACCACTTCTCTTTCGGTCCCCTCATGTCTAGTACACAGCACCACTTCTCTCTTGGTCCCCTCATGCCTAGGGCACAGTACCACTTCTCTCTTGGTCCCCTCATGTCTAGGGCACAGTACCAATTCTCTCTTGGTCCCCTCATGTCTAGGGCACAGTACCACTTCTCTCTTGGTCCCCTCATGTCTAGGGCACAGTACCACTTCTCTCTTGGTCCCCTCATGTCTAGTACACAGCACCACTTCTCTCTTGGTCCCCTCATGCCTAGGGCACAGTACCACTTCTCTCTTGGTCCCCTCATGTCTTGTACACAGTACCACTTCTCTCTTGGTCCCCTCATGTCTAGGGCACAGTACCAATTCTCTCTTGGTCCCCTCATGTCTAGGGCACAGTACCAATTCTCTCTTGGTCCCCTCATGCCTAGGGTACAGTACCACTTCTTTCTTGGTCCTCTCATGTCTAGGGCACAGTACCACTTCTCTCTTGGTCCCCTCATGTCTAGGGCACAGTACCACTTCTCTCTTGGTCCCTTCATGTCTAGGGCACAGTACCACTTCTCTCTTGGTCCCCTCATGTCTAGGGCACAGTACCACTTCTCTCTTGGTCCCCTCATGTCTAGGGCACAGTACCACTTCTCTCTTGGTCCCCTCATGTCTAGGGCACAGTACCACTTCTCTCTTGGTCCCTTCATGTCTAGGGCACAGTACCACTTCTCTCTTGGTCCCCTCATGTCTAGGGCACAGTACCACTTCTCTCTTGGTCCCTTCATGTCTAGGGCACAGTACCACTTCTCTCTTGGTCCCCTCATGTCTAGGGCACAGTACCACTTCTCTCTTGGTCCCCTCATGTCTAGGGCACAGTACTACTTCTCTCTTGGTCCCCTCATGTCTAGGGCACAGTACCACTTCTCTCTTGGTCCCCTCATGTCTAGGGCACAGTACCACTTCTCTCTTGGTCCCCTCATGTCTAGGGCACAGTACTACTTCTCTCTTGGTCCCCTCATGTCTAGGGCACAGTACCACTTCTCTCTTGGTCCCCTCATGTCTAGGGCACAGTACTACTTCTCTCTTGGGCCCCTCATGTCTAGGGCACAGTACTACTTCTTGTATGTCCTGGGATTAATTCTCTGTGTCTTACACATTTGATATTGTAGATGTGATGCAGAAGAGAACTCTTGCTGGGCTCTTCTCCCATGTGATTTGGGCTTTGTCGGCATGTTGGGGGTTGTAGTCCTGACCGTGTAAGGATGCAGAGCCTCCTCCTTAGCGTCTGCTGGGATCCAGGCCAGGTCTCTTGGCATCTGGTCCCTGCTGCACTTGGGTCAGATCTCCGGCGAACACTCGGACGAGGGACCTGCGCCCGGGGAGGCTGTGGCCACCATGCTCCTGAAGATCCTCGCCCTCCTGCTCCCCGAGTTCCTGGTAGATTTGGCTTTTGTGTTTCTGCTCCTTGGTTTGGTCGGCTCCTTCCTGATTCTACAATGGATGAGGGAGCGAAGCACCAAGATGAAGATCGAGCGAGCGCAAACGCAAAGAGATCGCTCCCTGGAACTGATGGAGAAGACGGTCCTGCGTCGTAAATCCCGGGTACGAGGCCATGGGGCGGACTGGCCATGATCTGTCCGTATTGTGCCCAATTATGTGGTAAATGACGAAAGTAACCAGTTATAGGTGTGTACAAGAGGATATAGGGGAGGTGTGTATGTATATAGGTGTATAAGAGGATATAGGGGGCTGTGTATGTATATAGGTGTACAAGAGGATATAAGGGAGGTGTGTATATAGGTGTACAAGAGGATATAGGGGGGGCTGTGTATGTATATAAGTGTATAAGAGGATATAGGGGGGCTGTGCATGTATATAGGTGTATAAGAGGATATAGGGGAGGTGTGTATGTATATTGGTGTACAAGAGGATATAGGGGAGGTGTGTATGTATATAGGTGTACAAGAGGATATAGGGGGCTGTGTATGTATATAGGTGTATAAGAGGATATAGGGGGCTGTGTATGTATATAGGTGTATAAGAGGATATAGGGAGCTGTGTATGTATATAGGTGTATAAGAGGATATAGGGGAGCTGTGTATGTATATAGGTGTATAAGAGGATATAGGGGAGGTGTGTATGTATATAGGTGTATAAGAGGATATAGGGGAGGTGTGTATGTATATAGGTGTACAAGAGGATATAGGGAGGCTGTGTATGCATATAGGTGTATAAGAGGATATAGGGGGCTGTGTATGTATATAGGTGTATAAGAGGATATAGGGGAGCTGTGTATGTATATAGGTGTATAAGAGGATATAGGGGGCTGTGTATGTATATAGGTGTATAAGAGGATATAGGGGGCTGTGTATGTATATAGGTGTATAAGAGGATATAGGGGAGGTGTGTATGTATATAGGTGTACAAGAGGATATAGGGAGGTGTGTATGTATATAGGTGTATAAGAGGATATAGGGGAGCTATGTATGTATATAGGTGTATAAGAGGATATAGGGGGGCTGTGTATGTATATAGGTGTATAAGAGGATATAGGGGGGCTGTGTATGTATATAGGTGTATAAGAGGATATAGGGGGGCTGTGTATGTGTATAGGTGTATAAGAGGATATAGGGGGGCTGTGTATGTATATAGGTGTATAAGAGGATATAGGGGAGGTATGTATGTATATAGGTGTACAAGAGGATATAGGGGAGGTATGTATGTATATAGGTGTACAAGAGGATATAGGGGAGGTGTGTATGTATATAGGTGTATAAGAGGATATAGGGGAGCTATGTATGTATATAGGTGTATAAGAGGATATAGGGGGGCTGTGTATGTATATAGGTGTATAAGAGGATATAGGGGAGCTATGTATGTATATAGGTGTATAAGAGGATATAGGGGGGCTGTGTATGTATATAGGTGTATAAGAGGATATCGGGGGGCTGTGTATGTACATAGGTGTATAAGAGGATATAGGGGGGCTGTGTATGTATATAGGTGTATAAGAGGATATAGGGGGGCTGTGTATGTATATAGGTGTATAAGAGGATATAGGGGGGCTGTGTATGTATATAGGTGTGGATATAGGGGAGGTGTATATGTGTGTGTATGTATATAGCTGTATATACCAGGATATAAGGTAATTGTATATGTATGTATAAAGAGATATAGGGGTGTGCAGCTGCTTTGGGACCGGTGGGGAAGGGAGGCCTGTAATGAACCAAAGGCCCTGCCCCCTAATTACATTTAATACAGGGTCCCGTCCAGCTCCAGTTTAAAATAGCTATCATCAGCGGAGGAAGCTAAAGGATTTGTGGTGATGTCATCACAGGTCCTGTACATCTAATAAAGGAACCGCACAGAGAATGGTGTGGCTGCAAGGTTAGAAAAGGGCATCTGCCCGGCCCAGGACCCGTGGTGACATCATCATCACAGGTCCTACACCCTCCATACTTCCCAACTGTCCCAGATCCGGTGGGACAGTCCCAGACTTTAGTGGCTGCCTTTCAGTCCAGGAACAGCTGAGGATTGTCCCAGTTTCAGCTGACTGTGATGGTGGAGCAGGAGGCATCTGCGCCACCATTCCTCTCAGGTGCTCGCGCTCCCCACTCCTCCATAAATACTGTGAGGGGGCACATATCTGGTATAACTACTGTGAGGGGCACATATCAGGGCATAACTACTGTGAGGGGGCACATATCTGGTATAACTACTGTGAGGGGCACATATCAGGGCATAACTACTGTGAGGGGGCACATATCTGGTATAACTACTGTGAGGGGCACATATCTGGTATAACTACTGTGAGGGGCACATATCTGGGTATAAATACTGTGAGGGGAACATATCAGGGCATAACTACTGTGAGGGGCACATATCAGGGCATAACTACTGTGAGGAGGCACATATCAGGGCATAACTACTGTGAGGGGGCACATATCTGGGCATAACTACTGTGAGGGGCACATATCTGGTATAACTACTGTGAGGGGCACATATCAGTGCATAACTACTGTGAGGGGGCACATATCTGGTATAACTACTGTGAGGGGCACATATCAGGGCATAACTACTGTGAGGGGGCACATATCTGGGCATAACTACTGTGAGGGGCACATATCTGGTATAACTACTGTGAGGGGCACATATCTGGGTATAAATACTGTGAGGGGAACATATCAGGGCATAACTACTGTGAGGGGCACATATCAGGGCATAACTACTGTGAGGAGGCACATATCAGGGCATAACTACTGTGAGGGGGCACATATCTGGGCATAACTACTGTGAGGGGCACATATCTGGTATAACTACTGTGAGGGGCACATATCAGTGCATAACTACTGTGAGGGGGCACATATCTGGGCATAACTACTGTGAGGGGCACATATCTGGTATAACTACTGTGAGGGGCACATATCTGGGTATAAATACTGTGAGGGGAACATATCTGGTCATAACTACTGTGAGGGGCACATATCTGGGTATAACTACTGTGAGGGGGCACATATCTGGGCATAACTACTGTGAGGGGGCACATATCTGGTATAACTACTGTGAGGGGCACATATCTGGGCATAACTACTGTGAGGGGCACATATCTGGGTATAACTACTGTGAGGGGGCACATATCTGGGCATAACTACTGTGAGGGGGCACATATCTGGTATAACTACTGTGAGGGGCACATATCTGGGCATAACTACTGTGAGGGGCACATATCTGGGTATAACTACTGTGAGGGGGCACATATCTGGGTATAACTACTGTGAGGGGCACATATCTGGGATAACTCCTGTGAGGGGCACATATCTGGATATAACTACAGTGAGAGGGCACATATATATATATATTGCGGTGTACGGGTATATAGGGCGATGTATATGTTGCGGTGTACGGGTATATAGGGCGATGTATATGTTGCGGTGTACGGGTATATAGGGCGATGTATATGTTGCGGTGTACGGGTATATAGGGCGATGTATATGTTGCGGTGTACGGGTATATAGGGCGATGTATATGTTGCGGTGTACGGGTATATAGGGCGATGTATATGTTGCGGTGTACGGGTATATAGGGCGATGTATATGTTAGCGGTGTAACGGGTATATAGGGCGATGTATATGTTGCGGTGTAACGGGTATATAGGGCGATGTATATGTTGCGGTGTACGGGTATATAGGGCGATGTATATGTTGCGGTGTACGGGTATATAGGGCGATGTATATGTTGCGGTGTACGGGTATATAGGGCGATGTATATGTTGCGGTGTACGGGTATATAGGGCGATGTATATGTTGCGGTGTACGGGTATATAGGGCGATGTATATGTTGCGGTGGTAACGGGTATATAGGGCGATGTATATGTTGCGGTGTACGGGTATATAGGGCGATGTATATGTTGCGGTGTACGGGTATATAGAGGCTGATGTATATGTTGCGGTGTACGGGTATATAGGGCGTATGTATATGTTGCGGTGTACGGGTATATAGGGCGATGTATATGTTGCGGTGTACGGGTATATAGGGCGATGTATATGTTGCGGTGTACGGGTATATAGGGCTGATGTATATGTTGCGGTGTACGGGTATATAGGGCGATGTATATGTTGCGGTGTATGCAGGTATATAGGGCGATGTATATGTTGCGGTGTACGGATACAGGGCGATATATATGTGATGGCGGTATATAGGCGTATATGTTTGCGGTATACGGGTATATAGGGCGATGTATATGTTGCGGTGTACGGGTATATAGGGCGATGTATATGTTGCGGTGTATCGCGGTATATAGGGCGATGTATATGTTGCGGTGTACGGGTATATAGGGCGATGTATATGTTGCGGTGTACGGGTATATAGGGCGATGTATATGTTGCGGTGTACCGGGTATATAGGGCGATGTATATGTTGCGGTGTACGGGTATATAGGGCGATGTATATGTTGCGGTGTACGGGTATATAGGGCGATGTATATGTTGCGCGTGTATGCGGGTATATAGGGCGATGTATATGTTGCGGTGTACGGGTATATAGGGCGATGTATATGTTGCGGTATACGGGTATATAGGGCGATGTATATGTTGCGGTGTACGGGTATATAGGGCGATGTATATGTTGCGGTGTACGGGTATATAGGGCGATGTATATGTTGCGTGTGTACGGGTATATAGGGCGTATGTATATGTTGCGGTGTACGGGTATATAGGGCGATGTATATGTTGCGGTGTATACGGGTATATAGGGCTGATGTATATGTTGCGGTGTAACGGGTATATAGGGCGATGTATTTGTTGCGGTGTAACGGGTATATAGAGGCGATGTATATGTTGCGGTGTACGGGTATATAGGGCGATGTATATGTTAGCGGTGTACGGGTATATAGGGCTGATGTATATGTTGCGGTGTACGGGTATATAGGGCGATGTATATTGTTACGCGTGTATACGTAGGTATATAGAGGCTGATGTATTATGTTGCGGTGTACGGGTATATAGGGCTTGCATGTATATGTTGCGTGTGTACGGGTATATAGGGCGATGTATATGTTGCGGTGTACGGGTATATAGGGCGATGTATATGTTGCGGTGTACGGGTATATAGTGCGATGTATTTGTTGCGGTGTACGGGTATATAGGGTGATGTATATGTTGCGGTGTACGGGTATATAGGGCGATGTATATGTTGCGGTGTACGGGTATATAGGGCTGTACGTATATGTTGTCGTGGTGTACGGGTATATAGGGCGATGTATTATGTTGCGGTGTACGGGTATATAGGGCGATGTATATGTTGTGGTGTACGGGTATATAGGGCGATGTATTTGTTGCGGTGTACGGGTATATAGGGCGATGTATATGTTGTGGTGTACGGGTATATAGGGCGATGTATATGTTACCGTGTGTACGGGTATATAGGGCGATGTATATGTTGCGGTACGCCCTCCTTCATCTTACCCCTGTTAGGACAGGGTCAGTGTTCTTCACAAGGTCTTACAGGAGTGGAGAGTGGGGGAGGGGTGGTCACTGACTACTGGAGATGTGCACAGGGTCATGTGATCTGGGATATACAGGGGTCGGGAGGACGTACACAGCGCGGGAGGTGTATAGGCCGCTCTGTCCGCACCACATTTCTCCCGCTTCTTTCTCAGCAGCTGAAGAGTTAAGACCTTTCCTGTAGTTTGGCCTGGTCCCGTCCTGCGCTTCTATTTTTGTCAGGCTCTGATCTGGTTTCTGATGCCGGGATTAGCCCCTGATAGGAGTGATAGTCCTCTCAGCTGTCGCACTATGGGCAGAGTTGTCAGGAAAAGCTGAAGCTGAACGTTCATGTAGAAGACGTCGCGGACGCCTCATCCACTCTCTGGTGGTCCGCGTTGCGGACTTGCTCCATGCCCAGTGCAGCCCACTCCTCGCTCTGACCAGTTCCTGCTCCAGCACCATGTTCTGGTCCCTGCTGGAATTTGCTATCAGCCACTTGTTACTGTCCACGTTCTGCTGCTTTGTGGCCTCCACCATTGTCCTGAGATGTTATAACCGACTGCGCAGCCGCATGAAGATTGAGCGGGCGCAGAAGCTACGGGATCAGGCCCTTCACCTAATGGAACGCCGCATTGCAGACTTTAAGAAACAGGTAACCATCCTGGTGGAGAGTGTAAGCTCTGTGGCCCAGGCCACCTCCACCGCAGCACTATCAGGAAATCTTCACGCAAGGCTTAATATGTATTGTGCGTGTAACCGATTGTGGGATGTGGGATCTGCCGCGCACTAAGCCACAGCCCATTGTTACTAAGAGCATTAAACGGGCGCTGGTGATAATCGGGCGAGCGGCGGAACAGTTCTGATGTATTGGTCATTATGGTGGGAAGAGGAGTGAATGGGGGGGTGGGGCGCTGTGGTGCATGATGGGTGCGGGGGTGCATGAGTGGTGAGGTGGTGCATGATGGGTGCGGGGGTGCATGAGTGGTGAGGTGGTGCATGATGGATACGGTGGGTGGGTTCAGAGTTATAGCTAGACAATTCTTACCTGGGGCAAATATGTCATGTGTGCCATATGTATGATATAGTGCCGCTATCCAACACAGAGTAGTCGGCTCTTTCCTACACAGGATGTACATGTATGTGCTGTATGTGTGCTGTATGTGTTATATGTATAATATAGCACATATCTGCTCATATTACTGTAAGGGGGCATATATCTGGGTATAACTACTGTGAGGGGGCACATATCTGGGCATATTACTGTGATGGGGCATATATCTGGTCATAACTACTGTGTGGGGCACATGTCTGGGCATAACTACTGTAAGGGGCACATATCTGTATGTAACTACTGAGGGGGGCACATATCTGGTCATAACTTCTGTGGGGGGCACATATCTGGACATATTACTGTGAGGGGGAACATATCTGGGCATATTACTGTGAGAGGGCACATATCTGGGCATAACTACTGTAAGGAGCACATATCTGGGCATATTACTGTAAGGGGGCACATATCTGGATATAACTACTGTGAGGGGGCATATATCTGGGCATATTACTGTGATGGGGCACATATCTGGTCATAACTACTATGTGGGGCACATGTCTGGGCCTATTACTGTAAGGGGGCACATATCTGGGTATAACTACTGTAGGGGGTACATATCTGGGCATATTACTGTAAGGGGCACATATCTGGGCATATTACTGTGAGGGGCACATATCTGGTCATAAATACTGTGAGGGGGCACATATATGGGCATATTACTGTAAGGGGGCACATTTCTGGGTATAACTACTGTGAGGGGAAATATATCTAGGCATATTACTGAGAGGGGGCACATAGCTGGGCATATTACTGTAAGGGGGCACATATCCGGGTATAACTACTGTGTGGGGCACTTGTATGGGCATATTACTGAGAGGGGGGCACATATCTGGGCATATTATTGTAAGGGGGCACATATCTGGGATAACTACTGTGAGGGGCACATATCTGGGATAACTACTGTGAGGGGGCACATATCTGGGTATAACTAAGGTGAGGGGGCACATATCTGGCCATAACTACTGTAAGGGAGCAAATATCTGTGTATAACTATTGTGGGGGGGGGGCATATATCTGGGTATAGCTACTGTGAGGGGGCACATATCTGGGTATAGCTACGGTGAGGGGGCACATATCTGGGTATAACTACTATGAGGAGGCACATATCTGGCCATAACTACTGTGAGGAGGTACATGTCTGGGCATAACTACTGTGAGGGGCAGATATCTGGGCGTAACTACTGTGAGGAGGCACATATCTGGGCATAACTACTGTGAGGGGCACATATCTGGTATAACTATTGTGAGGGGCACATATCTGGTCATAACTACTGTGAGGGCACAACTGGCATAACTACTGTGAGGGGCAATATCTGCATAACTACTGTGAGGGCACATATCTGGGCATAACTACTGTGAGGGGCACATATCTGGCATAAGGGCACGTATGGGATAACTACTGTAGAGGGGGCACATATCTGGGTATAAAAAAAAAACTAAGGTGAGGGGCACATATCTGGCCATAACTACTGTAAGGAGCAAACATCTGTGTATAACCATTGTGGGGGGGCATATATCTGGGTATAGCTACTGTGAGGGGGCACATATCTGGGTATAGCTACGGTGAGGGGGCACATATCTGGGTATAACTACTATGAGGAGGCACATATCTGGCCATAACTACTGTGAGGAGGTACATGTCTGGGCATAACTACTGTGAGGGGCAGATATCTGGACGTAACTACTGTGAGGAGGCACATATCTGGGCATAACTACTGTGAGGGGGCACATATCTGGTATAACTATTGTGAGGGGCACATATCTGGTCATAACTACTGTGAGGGGCACATACCTGGACATAACTACTGTGAGGGGGCACATATCTGGTATAACTACTGTGAGGGGCACATATCTGGGCATAACTACTGTGAGGGGGCACATATCTGGTATAACTATTGTGAGGGGCACATATCTGGTCATAACTACTGTGAGGGGGCACATATTTGCTATAACTACTGTGAGGGGGCACATATCTGGGCATAACTACTGTGAGGGGCACATGTCTGGGTATATTACTGTAAGGGGGCACATATCCGGCCATAACTACTGTGTGGGGCACATGTATGGGCATATTACTGAGAGGGGGCACATATCTGGGCATATTACTGTAAGGGGCACATATCTGGGTATAACTACTGTGAGGGGTACATATCTGGGATAACTACTGTGAGGGGGCACATATCTGGCCATATTACTGTGAGGGGGCACATATCTGGTCATAACTACTGTGTGGGGCACATGTATGGGCATATTACTGAGAGGGGGGCACATGTCTGGGCATATTACTGTAAGAGGGCACATATCTGGGATAAGTACTGTGAGGGGCACATATCTGGGTATAGCTACTGTGAGGGGGCACATATCTGGGTATAACTACTGTGGGGGGGGCATATATCTGGGTATAGCTACTGTGAGGGGGCACATATCTGGTCATAACTTCTGTGGGGGGCACATATCTGGGCATATTACTGTAAGGGGCACATATCTGGGCATATTAATGTAAGGGGGCACATATCTGGGTATAACTACTGTGAGGAGGCACCTATCTGGCCATAACTACTGTGAGGGGGCACATATCTAGGCATAACTACTGTGAGGAGGCACATATCTGGGTATAACTACTGTGAGGAGGCACCTATCTGGCCATAACTACTGTGAGGGGGCACATATCTAGGCATAACTACTGTGAGGAGGCACATATCTGGGTATAACTACTGTGAGGGGCAGATATCTTGACGTAACTACTGTAAGGAGGCACATATCTGGTTTAAATACTGTGAGGGGGCACATATCTGGGCATAACTACTGTGAGGGGGCACATATCTGGTATAAATACTGTGAGGGGGCACATATCAGGTATAACTACTTTGAGGGGCAGATATCTGGATGTAACTACTGTGAGGGGGCACATGTCTGGTATAACTACTGTGAGGGGCACATATCTGGGCATAAATACTGTTAGGGGGCGCATATCTGGTATAACTACTGTGAATGGGCACATATCTGGTATAACTACTGTGAGGGGGCACATATCTGGGCATAAATACTGTTAGGGGGCACATATCTGGTATAACTACTGTGAATGGGCACATATCTGGTATAACTACTGTGAGGGGGCACATATCTGGTATAACTACTGTAAGGGGCACATATCTGGTATAACTACTGTGAGGGGGCACATTTCTGGGCATAACTACTGTGAGGGGGCAAATTGCAGTGCATTATTACCCTCTCCAGGATTGGTTGACCAGCATAGATTATACCAAGGGCAAGGCGTGTAATAGTTCACAAAGCAGCCCAGAGAAACTTCTCAGATCAGCTTATTCTGCTGAGTCTACCATCAGGAGGACACTGAACCACAGAAGTGGGCATGGCATGACAAGTTGGGGGTCACCACACCCCCTGTAGCGCTGAAAACCCCCTCTGATATATCACTGGAGGCAGTGCAAGAAAGAAGTTAGAGAACGTCCTGTTCCAGTCTGCCTGCCCACAAACCCATGGGGTCACTGAACTGATTATGCACCAGACAGGCCAGAGCGTAGGTAGGCCCGATCCTGGGCGTTCAGGCGGGAGCTGTCGGCCGTTTTGCACCTGACTTCTCTCTCTCACCTAAAGGACCCCATTATGGTCTATGGGGTCTTTAGGCTCCGTTTGGCTCAGTTATGAGCTACATCCGTCCTTTCCGCTCTGCTCCTGAACAAAGCAGGAGAAGGGAAAGGCCGAGCGGTGGTGTGAACAAAGGCTAAACCCATGAACTGAAATAAAGTGAGGAGGTGGTGACTCTGAACTGGGGAAAAAGGAGCAGATGTTGACAAATGTCCAGACATCAAAGTTCCCCTGCTCCCGGCACTGCGCACGCCTGAGGAGCCAGTTCTTTCTGCAAGGTGCGTCAGCTGCTCTTCCTTTCTCGTCCCCTGCTCCATGAGCATCATATGAGAGGGATAATGTCACTGCTGACAAACTTTGTGGCCTCTCCGAAGGTCTTCAGCACCTGGAAGCGTCTCCGATGAGCTGCCACTGCCTGACCTCCCTCTGGTACATTACAATATTCTTCATGGCTTTCCACTGCTCGTACCGATGCTTGAGCATGTGCCACGTTGAATCCCAGCCACTTGGCACATGTTCTTCTTTTTAAAATGTAGGCGGGCCCGGCACATCAGGGGGGCGTTCCTGGGCACCTTGGTAAAGGAATAACGCCCCTCTTTGCTCCTTACAGCTTAATTTGAGAAATGACAGGGCACACAAGTAAAACAAGAACACGTGGAAAGAAGGTAATTTATAAAAAATGTAGCTAATCTGCTGGTGACAGATTCCCTTCAAACGCAGGATTGAGGTCAGAGGCGCCATCCTGCCAGTATCCGTGTCGACCCCGCGTGGATGCAACAGTCAGTACTCAGAGCCAGCCGTGTTCTAGAACTGGGGAGGACAATGGGCCCCTGGCCCCTGCTGTAGTCCTGGGGGTGATGGTTCTCCTGCTCTGTGTTTTTCAGCATGGGGACATGGACGTCAGCCGCATCCTTTCCCTGCCGCTAGTGGAGCTGGTGGAGCAACTGAAGAAAGGATCACTGAGTCCGGAGACGGTGCTCCATGTCTACATGGAAAAGGTGAGGAGCATGCACGCCCCAACGCCCCATGGGACGCCCCATTCCTGCATCTGAACCAAACACCTTTTCGCACTTTCTGAAGTCTTTTACTTCTGATTTTAAGGCAGTAAAAGCCAACAGATAAGTGAGATGAACAAGGGCCAGAGGCTAACAGGAAAATCTGCTGCTGCCAACTGATACATTGGTACAAAACATCAGCCAATTGTAAGATCAGGACAGGTCTTCAGCCTCTAAATGAAAACAAGAATGCTTCAATTCACCAACTGAAAGCAGAGATCTAGTGATAAGTAAGGAGTAGACGTCTGCAAACTTAATGATAACATAGTATATGATTATTTACGTCACGTTGTAAGACATTCACCAAATTATCATCCTAATCGCAAGGAAGGTCCTAGAAATGTAAAAAGGGAAGGCTGCATGCAACTCCCCCACCACTAGAGGGAGCTCACTACATACAGATCATAGAGCCACCACTAGAGGGAGCTCTCTACATACAGATTATACAGCCACCACTAGAGGGAGCTCACTACATACAGATTATACAGCCACCACTAGAGGGAGCTCACTACATACAGATTATATAGCCACCACTAGAGATAGCTCACTACATACAGATTATACAGCCACCACTAGAGGGAGCTCACTACATACAGATTATACAGCCACCACTAGGGGGAGCTCACTACATACAGATTATACATCCACCACTAGAGGGAGCTCACTACATACAGATTATACAGCCACCACTAGAGGGAACTCACTACATACAGATTATACAGCCACCACTAGAGGGAGCTCACTACATACAGGTTATACAGCCACCACTAGAGGGAGCTCACAACATACAGATTATACAGTCACCACTAGAGGGAGCTCACTACATACAGATTATACAGTCACCACTAGAGGGAGCTCACTACATACAGATTATACAGCCACCACTAGGGGAGCTCACTACATACAGATTATACAGCCACCACTAGAGGGAGCTCACAATATACAGATTATACAGCCACCACTAGAGGGAGCTCACAACATACAGATTATACAGCCACCACTAGAGGGAGCTCACAACATACAGATTATACAGCCACCACTAGAGGAAGCTCACTGCATACAGATTATACAGCCACCACTAGGGGGAGCTCACTACATACACATCATAGAGCCACCACTAGAGGGAGCTCACTACATACCGATTATACAGCCACCACTAGAGGGAGCTCACTACATACAGATTATACAGCCACCACTAGAGGGAGCTCACAATATACAGAATATACAGTCACCACTAGAGGGAGCTCACTACATACAGAGTATACAGCCACCACTAGGGGGAGCTCACTACATACACATCATAGAGCCACCACTAGAGGGAGCTCACTACATACAGATTATACAGCCACCACTAGAGGGAGCTCACTACATACAGATTATAAAGCCACCACTAGGGGGAGCTCACTACATACACATCATAGAGACACCACTAGAGGGGGCTCACTACATACAGATTATACAGCCACCACTAGAGGGAGCTCACTACATACAGATTATACAGCCACCACTAGGGGGAGCTCACTACATACATATCATAGAGCCACCACTAGAGGGAGCTCAATACATACAGATTATACAGCCACCACTAGAGGGAGCTCACTACATACAGATTATACAGCCACCACTAGAGGGAGCTCACTACATACCGATTATACAGCCACCACGAGAGGGAGCTCACTACATACAGATTATACAGTCACCACTAGAGGGAGCTCACTACATACTGATTATACAGCCACCACTAGAGGGAGATCACTACATACAGATTATACAGCCACCATTAGAGGGCGCTCACTATATACAGATTATACTGTCACCACTAGAGTGATCTTACTTGATACAGATTATACAGCCACCACTAGGGGGAGCTCACTACATACAGGTTATACAGCCACCACTAGAGGGAGCTGACTACATACAGATTATACAGCCACTACTAGAGGGCGCTCACTATATACAGAGTATACAGTCACCACTAGAGGGAGCTCACTACATACAGATTATACAGCCACCACTAGAGGGAGCTCACTACATACAGATTATACAGCCAGCACTAGAGGGAGCTCACTACATACAGATTATACAGCCACCACTAGAGGGAGCTCACTACATGCAGATTATACAGCCACCACTAGAGGGAGCTCACTGCATACAGATTATGAAGTCATCACTAGGGAGAGCTCACTACATACAGATTATACAGCCACTACTAGAGGGCGCTGACTATATACAGAGTATACAGTCACCACTAGAGTGAGTTTACTTCATACAGATTATACAGCCAACACTAGAGGGACCTCACTACATACAGATTATAGAGCCACTACTAGAGGGAGCTCACTACAAAATGATTATACAGCCACCACTAGAGGGAGCTCACCACAGACAGATTATATAGCCACCACTAGAGTTTACTTACTACATTTAGATTTTACAGCATCCACTATGTGGTGAGTCCCCTCCAAAGTGTAGGCTTTACCGTGTGTAGTGAGCTCCCTCTAGTGGTGGCTGTATGATCTGTATGCAGTGAGCTCCCTCTAGTGGTGGCTGTATAATCTGTATGTAGTGAGCTCCCTCTAGTGGTGGCTGTATAATCTGTATGTAGTGAGCTCCCTCTAGTGGTGACTGTATGATCTGTATGTAGTGAACTCCCTCTAGTGGTGGATATATAATCCATATGTAGTGAGCTCCCTCTAGCGGTGGTTGTATAACCTGTACGTAGTGAGCCCCCTCTAGTGGTGGCCTTATAATCTGTATCTAGTGAGCTCCCTCTAGTGGTGACTGCATAATCTGTATGTAGTGAGATCCCTCTAGTGGTGGCTATATAATCTGTATGTAGTGAGCTCCCCCTAGTGGTGGCTGTATAATCTATATGTAGTGAGCTCCCTCTAGTGGTGGCTGTATAGTCTGTATGTAGTGAGCTCCCTCTAGTGGTGGCTGTATAATCTGTATGTAGTGAACTCCCTCTAGTGGTGACTGTATAATCTGTATGTAGTGGGCTCCCTCTAGTGGTGGCTGTATTATCTATATGTAGTGAGCTCCCTCTAGTGATGGCTGTATAATCTGTATGTAGTGCGCTTCCTCTAGTGGTGGCTGTATAATCTGTATGGCTATATGTTGGGAGCTCCCTCTAGTGGTGGCTGTATACTCTGTATGTAGTGAGCTCCCTCTAGTGGTGGCTGTATAATCTGTATGTAGTGAGCTCCCTCTAGTGGTGGCTGTATTATCTATATGTAGTGAGCTCCCTCTAGTGATGGCTGTGTAATCTGTATGTAGTGAGATCCCTCTAATGGTGACTGTATAATCTGTATGTAGTGAGCTCCCTCTAGTGGTGGCTGTATAATCTGTATGTAGTGAGCTCCCTCTAGCAGTGGCTGTATAATCTGTATGTAGTGAGCTCCTTCTAGTGGTGGCTGTATAATCTGTATGTAGTGAGCTCCCTCTAGTGGTGGCTGTATAATCTGTATGTAGTGAGCTCCCTCTAGTGGTGGCTGTATAATCTGTATGTAGTGAGCTCCCTCTAGTGGTGGCTGTATAATCTGTATGTAGTGAGCTCCTCTAGTGGTGGCTGTATAATCTGTATGTAGTGAGCTCCCTCTAGTGGTGGCTGTATAATCTGTATGTAGTGAGCTCCCTCTAGTGGTGGCTGTATAATCTGTATGTAGTGAGCTCCCTCTAGTGGTGGCTGTATAATCTGTATGTGATGAGCTCCCTCTAGTGGTGGCTGTATAATCTGTATGTAGTGAGCTCCCCCTAGTGGTGGCTGTATAATCTGTATGTAGTGAGCTCCCTCTAGTGGTGGCTGTATATTCTGTATGTAGTGCGCTTCCTCTAGTGGTGGCTGTATAATCTGTATGGCTATATGTTGGGAGCTCCCTCTAGTGGTGTTCTCAGGTAGCAGAATTTTATTATTTAAGTCTGCAGAGTTTTATTTTTGTGCTTTTCATGTGATATGAGTTTTCTTACAGTCACTAGACAACCGTTTGGATACTGATTGGTTGATTGAATGACTCCGCGTATTTTTCTTTTCATTTTGGGAAGTCCTTGGAGGTGAACAAAGAAGTGAACTGCCTGACCGACTTTCTGTCGGAGTGTGAGACGCAGGTTCAGGAGGTGAAGAAGCAGCAGGAAAAAGGTCTTCTGTATGGGGTGCCCATCACCCTGAAGGACAATGTTGGATATAAGGTTCCTGAAGCATAAAGTGCTCATGTTGTCATTTATGGTGCAGTAATAGGTTGGGTTCTGGTGTCTAGAATCAGGCGGTAGGTGAGGGGTCGGATCGTGTCACTGGGATGAGGAGGGGCAGCTGCCTCAGATCAGGGCACTTGGGGTATTTGATGGGATGAGGTGGGGACGGCTGCCTCAGATAGAGGTACTTGGGGTATTTGGTGGGATGAGGAGAAAGCTGCCTCAGATCGGGGGACTCCGGGTATTTGGTGGGATGAGGGGGGGGGGCAGTTGCCTCAGATCGGGGCACTTGGGGTATTTGGTGGGATGAGGAGGGGCAGCTGCCTCAGATCAGGGCACTTGGGGTATTTGATGGGATGAGGTGGGGACGGCTGCCTCAGATCAGGGCACTTGGGGTATTTGATGGGATGAGGTGGGGACGGCTGCCTCAGATAGAGGTACTTGGGGTATTTGGTGCGATGAGGAGAAAGCTGCCTCAGATAGAGGTACTTGGGGTATTTGGTGGGATGAGGAGGAAGCTGCCTCAGATCAGGGCACTTGGGGTATTTGATGGGATGAGGAGAAAGCTGCCTCAGATCGGGGGACTCGGGGTATTTTGTGGGACGAGGGGGGTGACAGCTGCCTCAGATCGGGGCACTCAGGGTATTTGGTGGGATGAGGAGGTGGATAGCTGCCTCAGATCAGGGCACTTGGGGTATTTGGTGGGATGTGGAGGAGACAGCTGCCTCAGATCAGGGCACTTGGGGTATTTGGTGGGATGAGGAGGGGGACAGCTGCCTCAGATCGGAGCACTTGGGGTATTTGGTGGGATGAGGGGGGGACAGCAAGCTCAGATCGGGGCACTCAGGGTATTTGGTGGGATGAGGAGGGGACAGCTGCCTCAGATCAGGGCACTTGGAATATTTGATGGGAGGAGGGGGGCAGCTGCCTCAGATCGGGGCACTCAGGGTATTTAGTGGGATGAAAAGGGGACAGCTGCTTCAGATCGGGGCACTTGGGGTATTTGGTGGGATGAAGGGGGGGACAGCTGGCTCAGATCGGGGCACTTGGGGTATTTTTTGGGATGAAGAGGGGGATAGCTGCCTCAGATCGGGGCACTCTGGGTATTTGGTGGGATGAGGGTGGGGGCAGTTGCCTCAGATCGGGGCACTTGGGGTATTTGGTGGGATGAGGGGGGGACAGCAAGCTCAGATCGGGGCACTTGGGGTATTTGGTGGGATGAGGGGACAGCTGCCTCAGATCAGGGCACTCGGGGTATTTGGTGGGATTAGGAGGGGACAGCTGGCTCAGATCGGGGCACTTGGGGTCCTGTTCACTCTTTGATTTGGTTTTTATCTTGGTGCAGGGGCACAATTCGAACTGTGGTCTCGTCCACTTTCTGGGGGTGGAGGATGCTGAGGACAGCGCCGTTGTTCAGGTTCTAAAGAAGCAAGGCGCCATCCCTTTCGTGAAGACCAACGTCCCACAGTCCCTAATAAAGTAAGAGTGAGACATCAACACCACAGTACCATGCCTGACCCTGTACTGATCCTGAGTATACTCTAGTCACATCCAGAGCTGCGATCACGCTTCTGCTGGTCTCCTGCTAGCCTCTCTCAGAACCTTTTCTCTTCTAGCTTTGACTGCAGTAACTCCATCTATGGACAGACCCTGAACCCCCACAACCATAAGAAGACGTGTGGAGGCTCCAGCGGGGGGGAGGGGGCGCTGATAGCAGGAGGAGGGGCCATACTGGGAGTGGGCACCGATGTACTGGGAAGCATCCGGATGCCCTCCAGCTTCTGTGGAATCTACGGACTGAAGCCTTCCGGAGACAGACTTAGGTGAGTAGTGGAGATGATTGGGGGGTCGTTAGGAAGAATGATGTTACCCCTACCCCACTCCCTCCCCTTCCTTCTTCCATCCCTACACCTGCCTTCTCTTCTTCCACCTCCTTCTTCCTGTTCTCCTTTTTCCTCTTACTTCTCCTACCCCCTCCTTTTCCCTTTCCTTCCCCTTCCTTCTTCCATCCCCATACCTTCCTCCTCCTTCCTGTTCTCCATTTTTCCTCTTTCTTCTCCTACCCCCTCCTTTGTCCTTTCCTTCCCCTTCCTTCTTCCATCCCCATACCTTCCTCCTCCTTCCTGTTCTCCTTTTTCCTCTTACTTCTCCTACCCCCTCCTTTGTCCTTTCCTTCCCCTTCCTTCTTCCATCCCCATACCTTCCTCCACCTTCCTGTTATCCATTTCCCCCTCTTCCTCTCTTTTCCTGCACTTTATTCCACTTCTCTCAACTCCTTCTTTTGTCTTCTGTATATTCCTATTTCCTTCTTTCTTATTATTTCTTCTGCTCCATCTTCGCCTCCTATCTTTCCTTCCTTCCCTTTCCCCTCTACCATATTCCTTTCCTCTCCTCCTTTCTTTTCTTCCTTCCTCTGTCTTTTTTCGCCAGAAGCAGAGAGAGAAAGCACTTTAATATGAAACAGTCTCTAACCCGACTGTCCATTGTGACACCCACAGTATATGACACGGTCCACCGTGAGACCCACAGGACATGACACGGTCCACCGTGACACCCACAGGACATGACACGGTCCACTGTGACACCCACAGGACATGACACGGTCCACTGTGACACCCACAGGACATGACACGATCCACTGTGACACCCACAGATCATGACACGGTCCACAGTGACACCCACAGGTCATGACACTGTCCACAGTGACACCCACAGGACATGACATGGTCCACCGTGACACCAACAGGACATGACACGGTCCACTGTGACACCCACAGGACATGACATGGTCCACTGTGACACCCACAGGACATGACACGATCCACAGTGACACCCACAGGTCATGACACGGTCCACAGTGACACCCACAGGAAATGACATGGTCCACAGTGACACCAACAAGATATGATACGGTCCTCCTTAGCACCCACAGGACGACACACTGTTAGCCCAGCGCTCTGCCGGGCGTTGGGCTCCTTCACTTCTTCCTGATGCCGCGTGCCATGCTGACAAGCGTGGACAGCAGGTAGCTTAACTGTTGTATACGTTCCACTCCGGCGCCTCCTTCCTTGCTGGCACGGGCGCAGCTATGTAGTCTCTGGCATCCTCCTTCCAGCTCAGAGTCCTGTACTGTTTGTTAGGGCGTGCCGGGCGTGTCTCTCCTCCTTTTGTGAGACAGGTGTGCAGTGTGTATTTATAGACAAATTGGTCGGCACTCCTAGTCGTGGGTGGTGCTCAGTGGTAAGTATCATGTGAGGTCAAATCGAGTAGTGAATATTATTTATTTGGCCCACGTTTCGGTCTATCCTGGACCTTGTTCCCGCCCATAAATGCGGCTGCCAGGAGTTTGTGTTACAGGATGGCGCCTCCTCTAAATATACTGTCCCCATGTATGTGACGGGCAGTGCGGCCAGAGCTTAGAATCACGCGCACGCTGGTTTACAGGTATATCAGGATCTTTTCAGAAGATTGGAATAGGCAGAATATATATTGTGAGTAAAGGGAGACTGTAGCCTCCGGTATATGAAGTGTGGGGTATATCCAGATGTGAGAAATAAACACAGGCGAGCATTAGAGCGAACAGAATGTATATATTGCATAGAGCGGAGTATGACAATACTGGTGGGCAGTGGAGGCTTACCATAAGTGCGGCTGCCAGGAGATGGCGCTACAACGCTGAGCTATGCGCCTCAGTCTGCCGGGCGGACAGCGTCTGACATCCCGCGCCGCACATGCGCATTAAGTGTACTGAGGGTACAGAAGTGCTGGCAATCTCGGATGGGAAGCATTGAATCTTCCGTCCGGCTCGCGCATGTGCGGTGAGTCATGCGCAAGCTGGAGGCGCCATCCTGTAACACAAACTCCTGGCAGCCGCATTTATGGCAGTGAACAAGGTCCAGGATAGAGCGAAACGTTGGCCAATGGCTCCTTGTTAAAATTTTTGGGATGGAATAAATAATCTTCACTAATACAGTTCTCGATTTGACGAGTGTGTATTTAAAGGCGCCTCCTTCACCTGGGAGGAAGAAGACACGACCATACGGAAAAATCCTCCATCTTCTATTACAGCATAAATAAACACATGTATAAATGTAAAAAAAATGGGGACAAAACATCAGATTATGGAACGGTCTCCACAACCGCTACACTGAGTGCGGACCCCTAAACACCCACATTACTCCCGCCAAAGAAGGAAATACATGCAAATAACACGGGGTCGCAGACCTGTTCCCATCCAAATAATCCTGCAAAATAACCGGGGCAAATCCACGCAGTAGACCTAACGCCGCAGAGGGGACGAGAGAACAAACCCACTCAGAGGATGGGCCCGCTCCTCAGAGAAACGGAGAGGAAAAGACATAAAGGTCAGGACAATAACCAACCCATGGGGCAAAGGGTCCAAAACACACCTCGACGGGCATTTCACCTTAGCTTCGTCAGGAGGCTAGATATACACAATCTGGGGCCAGATGTAAAAAGGGGAATAGCGCCAATCTGCTGTTGGGTATATACGGTCACGTGTGTCAGGTGAATAGAATAACACCAATCGACTTCCCCACCTACTTCCTCCTCTCTCTCCTCCTCCTTCCTGTGTTCTCCCCTCCTTCTTCCTCTGCCTTCCTTCTCTTTCCTCCTTTCTTCTGCCTCCTCTCTCCTTCTTCCTCTGCCTCACCTGTCTCCTCCTTCCTCCTCTCTCCTTTCCTACCTCTGCCTCCCCTCTCTCTTCTCCTCCCTCCTTCTTCCTGTGCCTCTCCTCCTTCCTCCTCTCTCTCCTCCTCGTTCCTTCTTCCTGTGCCTCTCCTCCTCTTTCTTCTGCCTCCTCCTTCCTCCTCTCTCTCCTTTCATGACTTAGCCTTTCCTCTTTCTTCTCCTCCTTCCTCTGCTATCTCTTCCTCCTTCCTTCTCTCCTCTTTCTTTCTCTGTTCTCTATTCTCCTTCCTTTGTTCTCTCCTCCTTCTTCCTCGGCCTCCCTTCTCTTTCCTTCTTTCTTCTGCCTCCTCTCTCCTTCTTCCTCTGCCTTCCCTCTCTCTCCTCCTCTCTCTTTCTTCTTCTTCTGCCTTTCCTCTCTCTCCTCCTCTCTCTCCTCCTCTCTCCTTCATCTGCCTCCTTTTTCTCTCCTCCTTCCTCCTCTCTTCTTCTGCCTCCCTGCTCTTTCCTCCTCTTTCTTCTGCCTCCTCTCTCCTTCCTCTGCCTCCCCTTTCTCTCCTCCTCTCTCTTTCTTCTTCTTCTGCCTTTCCTCTCTCTCCTCCTCTCTCTCCTCCTCCTTCCTGTGTTCTCTCCTCTCCTTCATCTGCCTCCCTGCTCTTTCCTCCTCTTTCTTCTGCCTCCTCTCTCCTTCTTTCTCTGCCTTCCCTGTCTCTTCTTCTTCCTCTGCCTCCACTTTCTCTCCTTTCTGCTTTTTCCTTCCTCCCTTTGTTGCCTCTTCTTTTACTTCCTCCATCTTCCTTCTCTCCTCCTTGTAGTGATCGGACCTCATTCTGTTCTCTTCCAGTAATCTTGGAGTCCTTAGTCCGGTCAGTGGGATGAAGTCAGGTTCGTCACGTTGGCAGTGGTTGCTGCCGTCCTTCCCTCTGTCTTACATCTCTGTAGTCTGCATTGGGGATTCAGCTTGTCTCTATGTCACCCCCATAACACATGATAATATCGCCTCCTGTAGGCGTCCTGTCGCCTCTGTATGACTGTTCTGGTTCTGTGCTTGTAGCGGTGTCGATGCCGGGTCCGATGGCTCGGGACGTGGACAGCTTGGCCCTGTTTATGAAAGCCGTTCTGTGTGATGACCTGTTCCAGCTCGACCCCACTGTGCCGCCAGTCCCGTTCAATGATGAGGTACGGCACACCGTCCTATACATGTCTATGTACTGTGACCAGTCATTCCCAGTCACTATGGCTGCCTCCAGCTGAGCTCTGCTATACCAGGGTCTGCACCGGTTACTGTACTTCTCTGGTGTCACTTTCTGTTGTCGGCCCCTAACTTTGCCCTGTTGTCGCAGATTTATAACAGCAGAAAGCGCCTGACCATTGGCTTCTATGACACTGATGGATATTTCCTCCCGCACCCGAGCATGAGGCGAGCCGTGCAGGAGACCAAGACCCTGCTGGAGGAGGCCGGACACAAGGTGCCGATGATGTATTGGGGGCGCCTGTAACGTGGGGACAATCCCAGATTATAGCAGTTCTGCTACATGAGGCTTCTCTGGAGGCCTTTATATTACCCAAATCACCATCATCATCCTCACTATCATCAACACCCCATCATCATTACCATCATTCTCATCATTACCATCATCGTTACCTTCGTCATCACCATCTCTGGATATTTCAGGGTAGATCAGAGGTAGGTTTATATGGTGGTGGTCCCTGTGTTGGGCCTAGCAGCTGCCTTATAAAGATGAGATTGCTGGAGGATGTAGAAGGTTCGGTGCTGGTCCTGGCCTGCAGGAGGTGGATGGGCGCTCCACATTCACGCCCTGCGGCTCGTTGTGTCCTGACCACACCGGAACCCACCCCAATCACTCTCCATCTTTGGTATTGACTTCAATCACTTTGTCGTTTCTTCCTGTTGAGCAGAGACTGGGAAGACATTTGTGGTGATCCTGAGGATGAGAGGAGAGCACTGATCGGAAGAATCATCAAGGAGTCGAGTGAATGGTGCCAAGTGAACTATGGATGTCACGAACCAACGAGTGTGACCCCACTGTGCCACGTGTCCTACCTCCTCTAAGAGCATTGTCTAAGTGAACCCCTCGATCTTCACAGTACCCCTGATGGTGGGGATAGACTTTCCCGAGGGGAACACTAGGTCGCTACCTCTTGAGGAGGATTAGCACATGAAGCAGCTGGTCCAGGCGGACCAGAAGGTACCAGAGGCACAGGCGTTGTCAGCAGGCAGAGTCATTACCAGGAGCAACAGTGCAGGACTGAAGGATGAGGAAGAGGCGTAGTCAGACAGACAAAAGGTCAGGGCAGGCGGCACAGGTACAGGTCAGGCAATCCAGGTGGTCAATAGGAGAGTCAAGGCAAGCAGGCAGGGATCAGACGGGAAGCAGAGTCCAGGAATACAGGAACACAAGTGAATATCAGGAACCTTAGCAAAGCACAAGGACCTTGACACTGAGGCATCTGGGAAGGGGGCTGAGCCACTTATATAAGTGCAGGTCAGGGAGGTCACATGACCTAACCCATAAAGCACAGGAAGTGACGCGCACCGGCCCTCAAGGAAATGCTGCAAAAAAACAGCAGCAAGCATGCTGTGGCCAGGGCTGAGAGGAAACTGTGGAGCGGAACAAAGAGCACCCACACAGAGCCCAGGACTGCAGCGGTGAGTGGGAAGCACTGGCCGCAGATCACCGCTGAGCATGGCGCCCGGGACCGCAGCGGTAAGCAGGGGAACAGCGGCACACAGTAGCCACTGTTACAGTACCTTCCCCCCTTACGCCCCCTCTTATTGACTCCACAATGAGACAGAAACCTTTTTAACAAGTTCGGAGCATGAATGTTCTCTTCTGGTTTCCAAGACCTCTCCTCAGGACCAAAGCCCTTCCAGTTTACAAGATAGTAGGTCTTCTTACCACACTTCTTGATGTCCAGGATGTCTTTGACCTCAAATATCCCCTCAGAATCCTCAGATACCGGAGCTGGAGTAGAAGGAGCCGTCGAGAAGCGATTAAGAACTACTGGTTTTAGTTAGGACACGTGGAAGGCATAAGGAATAAACAGAGAGAGAGAGAGGCAGACGAAACTTATATGTCACTTCGTTGATCCTCCTCAATACTTCAAAGGGTCCAAGGTACCTAGGAGCAAACTTGAAACTGGGAACCCTTAAGCGGATGTTTTTAGAGGAGAGCCATACCTTATCTCCAGATGAGAACTGAGGCGGTTTTCTTCTTCTCTTGTCTGCATTCGCTTTCATGCGAGTCACCGCTTTGTTGATGCAGTCCTTGGTGTCACGCCAAATCTTCAAAAAATCCCTACAAGAGGAATCCGCTGGTACCCCAGAAGATGTAGGAACAGGGAGAGGAGTACGAGGGTGGTGTCCATAAACGACAAAAAATGGAGAGGATCCAGTAGACTCACTAGAGTGGTTGTTATAGGAGAGTTCAGCCCAAGGTAGCAATTGTACCCAGTTGTTGTGTTTGGGCTGAAACAAAATGCCGGAGACAGTTCTCTAATATCTGATTGCTCTACTTGCCCGTTGGTCAGCGAATGATAATCGGAAGAGAAGTCCAGCTCAATTTCGAGCAGCCGGCAAAGAGCTCTCCTGGGGTCTTATTGGGAGGGAGGGGTGTAATGGTTTTTCAATCTCTTTTTGAGTCAGTGGCCTGATCAGCGGCGCACTAAGAACCAGGACAGGCGAACGGAGCAGCGGCGCACTGGGAGCCAGAACAGGCGAACGGAGCAGCGGCGCACTACGAGCCAGGACAGGTGAACGGAGCAGCAGCGCACTACGAGCCAGGACAGGTGAACGGAGCAACGGTGCACTAAGGGCCAGGACAGGCGAACAGAGCAGCAGCGCAATAAGGGCCAGGACAGGTGAACAGAGCAATGGCGCACTAAGAGCCAGGACAGGTGAACGGAGCAATGGCGCACTAAGAACCAGGACGGGCGAACGGAGCAGCGGCATACTGAGAGCTCAGCGAGGACAGGCGAACAGAGCAGCGGCGCACTACGAGCCAGGACAGGTGAACGGAGCAACGGCATACTTAGAGCTCAGCGAGGACAGGCGAACGGAGCAGCGGCGCACTAAGAGCCAGGACAGGTGAACGGAGCAGCGGCATACTGAGAGCTCAGCGAGGACAGGCGAACGGAGCAGCGGCGCACTAAGAGCCAGGACAGGTGAACGGAGCAGCGGCATACTGAGAGCTCAGCGAGGACAGGCGAACGGAGCAGCGGCGCACTGGGAGCCAGGACAGGCGAACGGAGCAGCGGCGCACTACGAGCCAGGACAGGTGAACGGAGCAGCGGCGCACTGAGAGCCAGGACAGGTGAATGGAGCAGCAGTGCACTGAGAGCCAGGACAGGCGAACGGAGCAGCGGCATACTGAGAGCTCAGCGAGGACAGGCGAACGGAGCAGCAGCGCACCATGAGCCAGGACAGGTGAACGGAGCAATGGCGCACTGAGAGCCAGGACAGGTGAATGGAGCAGCAGTGCACTGAGAGCCAGGACAGGCGAACGGAGCAGCGGCATACTGAGAGCTCAACGAGGACAGGCGAACGGAGCAGCGGCGCACTACGAGCCAGGACAGGTGAACGGAGCAGCGGCGCACTACGAGCCAGGACAGGCGAACGGAGCAGCGGCGCACTACGAGCCAGGACAGGTGAACGGAGCAGAGGCATACTAAGAGCTCAGCGAGGACAGGCGAACGGAGCAGCGGCGCACTGAGAGCCAGGACAGGTGAACGGAGCAGCGGCGCACTAAGAGCCAGGACAGGTGAACGGAGCAGCGGCGCACTAAGAACCGGGACAAGGGAACGGAGCAGCGGCGCACTGGGAGCCAGGACAGGCGAACGGAGCAGCGGCGCACTGGGAGCCAGGACAGGCGAACGGAGCAGCGGCGCACTACGAGCCAGGACAGGTGAACGGAGCAACGGCACACTGAGAGCCAGGACAGGTGAATGGAGCAGCACTGCACTGAGAGCCAGGACAGGTGAATGGAGCAGCAGTGCACTGAGAGCCAGGACAGATGAACAGAGCAGCAGTGCACTGAGAGCCAGGACAGGTGAACGGAGCAGCAGTGCACTGAGAGCCAGGACAGGTGAACGGAGCAGCAGTGCACTGAGAGCCAGGACAGGTGAACGGAGCAGCAGTGCACTGAGAGCCAGGACAGGTGAACGGAGCAGCAGTGCACTGAGAGCCAGGACAGGTGAATGGAGCAGCAGTGCACTGAGAGCCAGGACAGGTGAACGGAGCAGCAGTGCACTGAGAGCCAGGACAGGTGAACGGAGCAACGGCGCACTGAGAGCCAGGACAGGTGAATGGAGCAGCACTGCACTGAGAGCCAGGACAGGTGAACGGAGCAGCAGTGCACTGAGAGCCAGGACAGGTGAACGGAGCAGCAGTGCACTGAGAGCCAGGACAGGTGAATGGAGCAGCAGTGCACTGAGAGCCAGGACAGGTGAATGGAGCAGCAGTGCACTGAGAGCCAGGACAGATGAACGGAGCAGCAGTGCACTGAGAGCTCAGCAAAGGCAGGCGAACGGAGCAGAGGCTGGTCGGATGATGATGGACAGGCCAGCACCGCACTGTATGTGAAGGGGCCCGGCCTGGCCTGAAAAACTTTATTAGATAATAAATCAACTCAAGAGAAACTTGGTGTCACGCTGCCGGGTGCCTGGCACCTTGTCAGCCAGGGCCACGAAGTAGCTGCTTCCCCGGTAGTTACGCCACTGCTAACAGTCATAACATCTACTCTAAGTAATACTACAGCTAGATAAACATCACTGCAGAGGATAATATCCCTGAGACAAGGCAGATCTCACTAACCAGATATACATGCACAAAGATGGTGGGGTTTAAGAAGGAGAAATGCAGGAGGCAGCTCTGCTGAGGTCCTGTGGAGACTGGGCTTCTCCTTCCCAGAATGCTTTGCACCTCCCACAAATACAATAATCTTTATTAACAAGAAACACAAGTGCAATACATTTTTACCACCGCTAGATGGTGCTGTTACCTAACTAATAACTACAGAATACAGCAGATGTGATCTGGAATGACACTGAAATGAATCTCCCAGTGCTGGGACAGAACAGTGGTGATGAGGAGGATGATGGTGCTGATGAGGATGATGATGGTACTGATGAGGATGATGATGGTGCTAATGAGGATGATGATGGTGCTGATGAGGATGATGATGATGCTGATGAGTAGTGTTGATCACGAATATTCGAATTGCGAATTTTAATTGCGAATATCGGCACTTCGAGAATTCATGAATATTTAGAATATCTCAAAATATATTCGTAATCGCAAATATTCTTTTTTTTTTTAAATACCAGTCTATGCGAATTTTTCTAATGCGAATTTTCACAATCAAGAAAATAATGCCTGAATATATGGCGAATATTCGCCCAAATATTCGCGAAATATCGCAAATTCGAATATTGCCCCTGCCACTCATCACTACTGATGAGAATGATGATGGTACTGATAAAGGAGTATGGTGATGCTGATGAGGATGATGATGGTGGTGATGAGGATAGTGATCACTCCACTTGACCATTCTGTTTCTGTCGCTCTCACCGCAGTTGGTCCCGTTTCCCCCCATGAGGATTGAATACGCCCTGAACGACCTGTGTGTAAGAGGATTTTTTGCTGATGGAGGGACGACTCTTGTGGAAAAATTGTGAGTAGTGACATCCAGGAAGAGGGTGTGACATCGGGAGAGGGGTGACATCCAGGAAGAGGGGTGACATCCAGGAGGAGGAGTGACATCCAGGAGGAGGAGTGACATCCAGGAGGAGGAGTGACATTGGGAGAGGGGTGACTTCAAGGAAGAGGGGTGACATCCAGGAAAAGGTGTGACATCGGGAGGGGGTGACATCCCGGAAGAGGACGTAACATCGAGAGACTAGTGACATCGAGGAAGAGGGGGCGTGACATCGAGAGAGGAGTGACATCCAGGAAGAGGGTGTGACATCGGGAGAGGGGTGACATCCAGGAAGAGGGTGTGACATCGGGAGAGGGGTGACATCCAGGAAGAGGGGTGACATCCAGAAAAAGTGTGTGACATTGGGAGAGGGGTGACATCCAGGATGAGGGCGTGACATCCAGGAAGAGGGGTGACATCCAGGAAAAGGTGTGACATCGATAGAGGAGTGACATCCGGGAAGAGGGTGTGACATCGGGAGAGGGTTGACATCCAGGAAGAGAACGTAACATCGTGAGACTAGTGACTTCCAGGAAGAGGGGGCGTGACATCGAGAGAGGAGGGACATCCAGGAAGAGGGCGTGACATCGGGAGAGGGGTGACATCCAGGAAGAGGGTGTGACATCGGGAGAGGGGTGACATCCAGGAAAAGTGCGTGACATTGGGAGAGGGGTAACATCCAGGATGAGGGCGTGACCTCCAGGAAGAGGGTGTGACATTGGGAGAGGGGTGACTTCAAGGAAGAGGGGTGACATCCTGGTTGAGGCGTGACATCGAGAGAAGAGTGACATCCAGGAAGAGGGCGTGACATTGGGAGATGGGTGACATCCAGAATGAGGGGTGACATCGGGAGAGGGGTGACATCCAGGAAGAGGGATAACATCCAGGAAGAGGGCGTGGCATCGAGAGACTATTGACATCTAGGAAGAGGGGCGTGACATTGGGAGAGGGGTGACATCCAGGAAGAGGGCGTAACATCGGGAGAGGGGTAACATCCAGAAAGAGGGGTGACATCGGGAGAGGAGTGACATCCAGGAAGAGGGGTGACATCGGGAGAGGGGTGACATCCAGGAAAAGTGCGTGACATTGGGAGAGGGGTGACATCTAGGAAGAGGGCGAGACATCCAAGAAGAGGGTAACATCCAGGATGAGGGCGTGACCTCCAGGAAGAGGGTGTGACATTGGGAGAGGGGTGACTTCAAGGAAGAGGAGTGACATCCTCGTTGAGGAGTGACATCGAGAGAAGAGTGACATCCAGGAAGAGGGCGTGACATTGGGAGATGGGTGACATCCAGAATGAGGGGTGACATCGGGAGAGGGGTGACATCCAGGAAGAGGGATAACATCCAGGAAGAGGGCGTGGCATCGAGAGACTATTGACATCTAGGAAGAGGGGCGTGACATTGGGAGAGGGGTGACATCCAGGAAGAGGGCGTAACATCGGGAGAGGGGTAACATCCAGAAAGAGGGTGACATCGGGAGAGGAGTGACATCCATAAAGAGGTGTGATATCGAAAGACGGGTGACATCCAGGAAGAGGGGTGACATCCAGGAAGAGGGGTGACATCGGGAGAGGAGTGACATCCAGAAGGAGGGATGACATCGGGAGAGGAGTGACATCCTGAAAGAGGGGTGACATCCAGGAAGAGGGGTGACATCCAGGAAGAGGGGTGACACCGGGAGAGGGGTGACATCTAGGAAGAGGGGTGACATCCAGGAAGAGGGGTGACATCGGGAGAGGGGTGACATCTAGGAAGAGGGGTGACATCCAGGAAGAGGGGTGACATCTAGGAAGAGGGGTGACATCCAGGAAGAGGGGTGACATCGGGAGAGGAGTGACATCCAGAAAGAGGGGTGACATCGGGAGAGGAGTGACATCCTGAAAGAGGGGTGACATCTAGGAAGAGGGGTGACATCCAGGAAGAGGGGTGACATCGGGAGAGGGGTGACATCAGGAAAGGGGTGACATCCAGAAAGAGGGGTGACATCGGGAGAGGGGTGACATCTAGGAAGAGGGGTGACATCGGGAGAGGGGTGACATCCAAGAAGAGGGGTGACATCGAGAGAGGGGTGACATCCAGGAAGAGGGGTGACATCGGGAGAGGGGTGACATCCAGAAAGAGGGGTGACATCGGGAGAGGGGTGACATCTAGGAAGAGGGGTGACATCGGGAGAGGGGTGACATCCAAGAAGAGGGGTGACATCGAGAGAGGGGTGACATCCAGGAAGAGGGGTGACATCGGGAGAGGGGTGACATCCATGAAGAGGGGTGACATCGAGAGAGGGGTGACATCCAGGAAGAGGGGTGACATCGGGAGACGGGTGACATCGGGAGAGGGGTGACATCCAAGAAGAGGGGTGACATCGAGAGAGGGGTGACATCCAGGAAGAGGGGTGACATCGGGAGAGGGGTGACATCCATGAAGAGGGGTGACATTGGGAGAGGGGTGACATCCAGGAAGAGGGGTGACATCGGGAGAGGGGTGACATCCATGAAGAGGGGTGACATCGGGAGAGGGGTGACATCCATGAAGAGGGGTGACATCGGGAGACGGGTGACATCCAGGAAGAGGGGTGACATCGGGAGACGGGTGACATCCAGGAAGAGGGGTGACATCGGGAGAGGGGTGACATCCAGCAAGAGGACCAGGGAGATAATACAACAAAACCAACACAGCGCCCGGGTGCTTCCCAGTGACGCCCGGCTAATATCTGATGGCCCCACTGCTACTTTCGGCCCCTCTCGCGCAGACACTCGGACGGTGCTCCCATCCCAGCGGATTTTCCGTGCTGTAACCGGACGAGCGAAAGCAAAACCAGAAGAAATGGTCTTCTGGGCGCCAGACACTAAAACTGTAATTTATTTCACATAAATAATTATGAAAATAAAAATGGAAGCGATCTCCGCGTCTCCGTTATTATCGTTTCATTGTTTTTAATGATTTCTGTGAAATAAATTACAATTTTAGTGTCCAGAACCCGAGAAGAGCAAATCTTCTGTCTGTACGAGGTGTTTTCTGGGGAGGGGGCACTGGTATATAGGGTGTTATATGTGGAGGTGTTTTCTGGGGAGGGGGCACTGGTAAATGGGGTGTTATATGAGGAGGTGTTTTCTGGGGAGGGGGCACTGTTATATGGGGTGTTATATGAGGAGGTGTTTTCTGAGGAGGGGGCACTGTTATATGGGGTGTTATATGAGGAGGTGTTTTCTGGGGAGGGGGCACTGTTATATGGGGTGTTATATGAGGAGGTGTTTTCTGAGGAGGGGGCACTGTTATATGGGGTGTTATATGAGGAGGTGTTTTCTGGGGAGGGGCACTGTTATATGGGGTGTTATATGTGGAGGTGTTTTCTGGGAGGGGGCAATGTTATGTGAGGTGTAATATGAGGGGTTGTTTTCTGGGGAGGGGGCACTGTTATATGAGGTGTTATATTGAGAAGGTGTTTTCTGGGGAGGGGGCACTGTTATATGGGGTGTTATATGTGGAGGTGTTTTCTGGGGAGGGGGCACTGTTATATGGGGTGTTATATGAGGAGGTGTTTTCTGGGGAGGGGGCACTGTTATATGGGGTGTTATATGAGGAGGTGTTTCTGGGGAGGGCACTGTTATATAGGGTGTTATATGTGGAGGTGTTTTCTGGGGAGGGGCACTGTTATATGGGGTGTTATATGAGGAGGTGTTTTCTGGGGAGGGGGCACTGTTATATGGGGTGTTATATGAGGAGGTGTTTTCTGGGGAGGGGGCACTGTTATATGGGGTGTTATATGTGGAGGTGTTTTCTGGGGAGGGGGCACTGTTATGTGAGGTGTAATATGAGGGGTTGTTTTCTGGGGAGGGGGCACTGTTATATGAGGTGTTATATTGAGAAGGTGTTTTCTGGGGAGGGGGCACTGTTATATGAGGTGTTATATTGAGGAGGTGTTTTCTGGGGAGGGGCACTGTTATGTGGGGTGTTATATGAGGAGTTGTTTTCTGGGGAGGGGCACTGTTATATGAGGTGTTATATTGAGAAGGTGTTTTCTGGCGAGGGGGCACTGTTATATGAGGTGTTATATTGAGAAGGTGTTTTCTGAGGAGGGGGCACTGTTATATGAGGTGTTATATTGAGAAGGTGTTTTCTGGGGAGGGGGCACTGTTATATGAGAAGGTGTTTTCTGGGGAGGGGGCACTGTTATGTGAGGTGAAATATGAGGGGTTGTTTTCTGGGGAGGGGGCACTGTTATATTGAGGAGGTGTTTTCTGTGGAGGGGCCACTGTTATATTGAGAAGGTGTTTTCTGGGGAGGGGGGCACTGTTATATGAGGTGTTATATTGAGAAGGTGTTTTCTGGGGAGGGGGCACTGTTATGTGGGGTGTTATATGTGGAGGTGTTTTCTGGGGAGGGGGCACTGGTAAATGGGGTGTTATATGAGGAGGTGTTTTCTGGGGAGGGGGCACTGTTATATGGGGTGTTATATGAGGAGGTGTTTTCTGGGGAGGGGGCACTGTTATATGGGGTGTTATATGAGGAGGTGTTTTCTGGGGAGGGGGCACTGTTATATGGGGTGTTATATGAGGAGGTGTTTTCTGGGAGGGGGCACTGTTATATGAGGTGTTATATGAGGAGGTGTTTTCTGGGGAGGGGCACTGTTATATGGGGTGTTATATTGAGGAGGTGTTTTCTGAGGAGGGGGCACTGTTATATGGGGTGTTATATGAGGAGGTGTTTTCTGGGGAGGGGCACTGTTATATGGGGTGTTATATGAGGAGGTGTTTTCTGGGGAGGGGGCACTGTTATATGGGGTGTTATATGAGGAGGTGTTTTCTGGGGAGGGGGCACTGTTATATGAGGGTGTTATATGAGGAGGTGTTTTCTGGGGAGGGGCACTGTTATATGAGGTGTTATATGAGGAGGTGTTTTCTGGGAGGGGGCACTGTTATATGAGGTGTTATATGAGAGGGTGTTTTCTGGGAGGGGGCACTGTTATATGAGGTGTTATATGAGGAGGTGTTTTCTGGGGAGGGGGCACTGTTATATGAGGTGTTATATTGAGGAGGTGTTTTCTGGGGAGGGGCACTGTTATGTGAGGTGTAATATGAGGGGTTGTTTTCTGGGGAGGGGCACTGTTATATGGGGTGTTATATTGAGGAGGTGTTTTCTGGGGAGGGGGCACTGTTATGTGAGGTGTAATATGAGGGGTTGTTTTCTGGGGAGGGGGCACTGTTATATGAGGTGTTATATGAGGGGGTGTTTTCTGGGGAGGGGGCACTGTTATGTGAGGTGTATATGAGGAGGTGTTTTCTGGGGAGGGGGCACTGTTATATGAGGTGTTATATGTGGAGGTGTTTTCTGGGAAGGGGGCATTGTTATATGAGGTGTTATATGAGGGGCTGTTTTCTGAGGAGGGGGCAATGTTATATGAGGTGTTATATGAGGGGTTGTTTTCTGGGGAGGGGGCACTGTTATATGGGGTGTTATATTGAGGAGGTGTTTTCTGGGGAGGGGGCACTGTTATGTGAGGTGTAATATGAGGGGTTGTTTTCTGGGAGGGGCACTGTTATATGGGGTGTTATATTGAGGAGGTGTTTTCTGGGGAGGGGGCACTGTTATATGAGGTGTTATATGAGGAGGTGTTTTCTGGGGAGGGGGCACTGTTATATGAGGTGTTATATGAGGAGGTGTTTTCTGGGGAGGGGGCACTGTTATATGAGGTGTTATATGAGGGGTGTTTTCTGGGGAGGGGGCACTGTTATATGGGGTGTTATATGAGGAGGTGTTTTCTGGGGAGGGGGCACTGTTATATGAGGTGTTATATGAGGGGTGTTTTCTGGGGAGGGGGCACTGTTATATGAGGTGTTATATGAGGAGGTTGTTTTCTGGGAGGGGGCACTGTTATATGTAAGGAGGTGTTTTCTGGGGAGGGGGCACTGTTATATGAGGTGTTATATGAGGAGGTGTTTTCTGGGGAGGGGGCACTGTTATATGGGGTGTTATATGAGGAGGTGTTTTCTGGGGAGGGGGCACTGTTATATGGGGTGTTATATGAGGAGGTGTTTTCTGGGAAGGGGCACTGTTATATGGGGTGTTATATGAGGAGGTGTTTTCTGGGAGGGGGCACTGTTATGAGGTGTTATGTGAGGTGTTTTCTGGGAGGGGCACTGTTATATGGGGTGTTATATGAGGAGGTGTTTTCTGGGGAGGGGCACTGTTATATGGGGTGTTATATGAGGAGGTGTTTTCTGGGGAGGGGCACTGTTATATGAGGTGTTATATGAGGAGGTGTTTTCTGGGGAGGGGCACTGTTATATGAGGTGTTATATGAGGAGGTGTTTTCTGGGGAGGGGGCACTGTTATATGGGGTGTTATATGAGGAGGTGTTTTCTGGGGAGGGGGCACTGTTATATGGGGTGTTATATGAGGAGGTGTTTTCTGGGGAGGGGGCACTGTTATATGAGGTGTTATATGAGGGGTGTTTTCTGGGGAGGGGGCACTGTTATATGAGGTGTTATATGAGGAGGTGTTTTCTGGGGAGGGGGCACTGTTATATGGGGTGTTATATGAGGAGGTGTTTTCTGAGGAGGGGGCACTGTTATATGGGGTGTTATATGAGGAGGTGTTTTCTGGGGAGGGGGCACTGTTATATGAGGTGTTATATGAGGGGTGTTTTCTGGGGAGGGGGCACTGTTATATGAGGTGTTATATGAGGGGTGTTTTCTGGGGAGGGGCACTGTTATATGGTGTTATATGAGAGGTGTTTTCTGGGGAGGGGCACTGTTATATGAGGTGTTATATGAGGAGGTGTTTTCTGGGGAGGGGGCACTGTTATATGAGGTGTTATATGAGGAGTTGTTTTCTGGGGAGGGGGCACTGTTATATGGGGTGTTATATGAGGAGGTGTTTTCTGGGAGGGGGCACTGTTATATGGGGTGTTATATGAGGAGGTGTTTTCTGGGGAGGGGCACTGTTATATGGGGTGTTATATGAGGAGGTGTTTTCTGGGGAGGGGGCACTGTTATATGGGGTGTTATATGAGGAGGTGTTTTCTGGGGAGGGGGCACTGTTATATGGGGTGTTATATGAGGAGGTGTTTTCTGGGGAGGGGGCACTGTTATATGAGGTGTTATATGAGGAGGTGTTTTCTGGGGAGGGGCACTGTTATATGGGGTGTTATATGAGGAGGTGTTTTCTGGGGAGGGGGCACTGTTATATGGGGTGTTATATGAGGAGGTGTTTTCTGGGAGGGGGGCACTGCTATATAATGGAGGTGTTTTCTGGGGAGGGGGGCACTGTTATATGGGGTGTTATATGAGGAGGTGTTTTCTGGGGAGGGGGCACTGTTATATGGGTGTTATATGAGGAGGTGTTTTCTGAGGAGGGGCACTGTTATATGGGTGTTATATGAGGGGGTGTTTTCTGTGGAGGGGCACTGTTATATGTGGAGGTGTTTTCTGGGGAGGGGGCACTGTTCTATTGGGTGTTATATGAGGAGTGTGTTTTCTGGGAGGGGGCACTGTTATATGGGGTGTTATATGAGGAGGTGTTTTCTGTGGAGCGGGCACTCGTGTATATGTGGAGGTGTCTTCTGGGGAGGGGGCACTGTTCTATGTGGGTGTTATATGAGGGTGCTGTTTTCTGGGGAGGGGACACTGTTATATGGGGGTTATATCAGGAGGTTTTTTTTTGAGGAGGGGCATTGTTATTTGAGGGGGTGTTTTCTGGGAGGGGGCACTGTTATATGTGGAGGTGTTCTCTGGGGAGGGGCATTGTTATATGATGGGTTATATGAGGGGGTGTTTCTGGGAGGGGGCCCTGTTATATCATGTGTTATATGAGATTGGCGTTTTCTGGGAGGGGGCATTGTTATATGATGGGCTATATAATGGAAGTTTTCTGGGCAGGGGGCAACTGTACTATTGGGTGTTATATGAGGGTGTGTTTTCTGATAAGGGGGCACTATATAGGCGGTCATTTTTTTTGGGAGAGTCGAAGGTTGTTTAATCGTCGCAGAGAGTATATCTGGCAGAGGCGGTTAATGGTCTTCGTGGAGGTGGTTTATCAGGTGGAGGCGAAGTTCATGGTCACTGCAGAGGATGATCAGGTGGAGGCGGTTCATGGTCACTGCAGAGGGATGATCAGGTAGAGGCGGTACATTGTCACTCGCAGAGGGATGATCAGGCAGAGGCGGTTTATGGTCACTGCAGAGGGATGATCAGGCAGAGGCGGTTTATGGTCACTGTAGAGGGATGATCAGGTGGAGGCAGTTCATGGTCACCGCGTGAGGGATGATCAGGCAGAG